>OW679195.1:67338350-67595012 GCA_940337035.1 Agriotes lineatus
ATTTATAGAAAGTCGAAATATCCGAATGTGCGTTTGCAGACGATGTGGTAATTATGGCAGCGAATGAAAAAGATCTAAAAGCGAATCTAGAAATTTAAAAAGAGGTATTAGAAGAAAACGGAATGGAAAGAATTGCGATAAAGCAAAGTGATGACGATAAATGAAAGAAATGTGAACATAAACATAGAAATTGACGTAGAAAAAATAGCAATTCTACAATACTTTGACTACTTAGGAGTTACGATTGAAAATGCAAGACAACAAGACACAGAAATTAGCAAGAGGATAGAAAAAGCAATGAAAACCTACTACGCTATTAACAAGAACTTTATTAACAATAAAGAAGTATCAGAAACAACAAAGATGAGTGTATATCGTACAATATATAGACCGTTTCTGACATTTGGGTGTGAGACATGGATACTAACAGCGAGCCAAAAAAGTAAAATACAGGCGGCTGAAATACAAATTTTAAGCAGAGTAAAAGGGGTAACAAGAAAAGATAGAATTAGAAACGAACAGTTTAGAAATGAACTAGAATATATCATAGAATTTATTGAAACTAGAAAAATGAGCTGGTGGAGGCACCTACAGAGGATGGACCCAAGAAGACAGGTGAAGAAAGTATGGGAAGCAAGAATACAAACAACGAGGAAAAGAGGAAAACTTAGAGAGACATGAGAAAAGGCGATAACAAAAACCTTGGAGAGAAAAGGGAAATCATGGTGTGAAGCGAAAGAAATTGCACAGAATAAAAAACAATGGAAAAATTCGTATATAATATTTAGAATTGTAAACATCCCTACCCCTAAGGGTATGGTGTATTGGAATCAAATTTGTTTATATATTTTTTTTAATCTCCAACTGCTCAAAATTGAGAAAAGTGCATTGAGACAAATGCCAGATCTGTCATTTTCAAAAATATTTTAGTAGGCAAATGTCAGAAGTCAATTTTATATGTTCGTATATATTGTCTGTATTTTGCATTTAAAATGTGGTGGGTGATTTTAGATAAAATTTTATTTGATTAATGTTTGTTTGTGGATTTCTATAATTACATCAATAGTGGTGTAATGATCTTCCATTGCAACACTAGTGATGTAATTAGCTTCACTACCTAACGAAGATAGTGTTAAATGAATGACGTATTAAAGCCGCATCAAAGCAGTTGCAGATAAACAATTTTATATCTTACCCCTTTTCTGTGACGTCATAAATAACAAAACAGTGTTATAAACGTGTGTTTTATATTAAATGAAATTCTAAAAAATCATATTTAGATCACAGATAATTAATATCAGAAATAATTTGACATATTGTAATGGTATTAAGCTCACGACTTGGCTCTGCTAGCAGTGCAACACAAATAACCGATTAAATAAGCACAGAGTTGCTGTGTTTTATGTAATTGAAATGTTAAACTAAAATTAAAATATTTAAATGTATTGACAATGAGATGCGAAAAATAGTAAAATAGTTGAGTAAGGAACGCAAAAGCAAAGCTTATTTTCACAGGGATCGAAACTGACTTTTAAATAAATAAAAGTAATAGGTTTGTGCATAAGCCGAACCGAAAGAAATTAATAGACACAAAAAGGTTTGCTATGTGCATGTTAAAAGAAGCCTAGTTTTCAATAAAGCCAAGCAAAGTAAAAATTGTGGAAAATCTAAAAAGGTAAAGTAAAAAAGAATCAAATAACAGGACATTGCAAAGAGCACTTAGAGAAGCAGGGAACAGGAGAGGAAGGAAGCAAATGAGAAGTGGTAAACTCTAATAAATCAGTGCATTTAAAATTACAAAGCAGAGCAGTGGCTGAAACTAAAATAATAAAACGTTCGTGAGTGTAACGCTATAAGACATTATTAATTATAAGAAAAAAACAATATTTTAGAACTTAAGGACTTTGTAAATATTAATTAAATAATCAAATTTTCTTCCATTTTGTACCATTGTTTATCAAACCTTACTTCCGTTAATACTGTTACTTAGCAACTAGATACGATATTGTTTAATAACAAAGAGAGCAATTGAATAGAAATTATTGGCAGTTTATTAAGATTTGTGCTCTACATTTAATACATAATTTTGATAATAAACGTACTTTCAAAGTTATACAAAATATACAATTTTATTGCCCAAGTGCCAGTGTACATGCGGGAGTATTTTCATAAAGTTCCTCAACGAAAATATTACGGATTCGACTATCTCATCTTCGAGGACATCGGGGCCAATCAGCAAAAATCTACGAGCTTCCACTACGGCCAGAATCAGTAGCGGAGCCAAGAAAGCAGCAGTCCAGGGCATCGTACGGGTCTGCAAAAACGTCTCCACCAGATTTGGCAGCAAAGGGAGCAGTGATAGCTGAGAAAATCCAACGGCGTCATCTCCAGAGCAGCATGGGTGCAGATCCACCAGGTTCGAAATTAGTCTAAAAATTAGTGTCCGCGTCCGGAAAACGAGTTGCGGACGAGATCAAACCTTACTGAAGAATATGAGATAATTTCCAAGGCTTCAGCTAAGCCGTATTTCCATTAATTAGCAAGGCGTCATCAAAATCCATGGATTGGCGGAAGTTCGAGGCTGCCACAGGACGCAATCAGAAACAAATGCAATTAGACAGCGTCTGTCCTACGTCACTGTTAATACAAAAAGTTGTTATTTGGCGCCAAGCGCGAATAATTTGAAAATTTACCTTGCGAATTCTCATATTTTCACGAGTATTTAAACTTTCAAAGGACCGCTGTATGCGCGAGACAACCATTTTGTGATTTGAGAGATTGTAGACATTGAACTAACGCGTATTTGAACTACTGGCTTAAAATACTATAATTCAGATCAAACTAAATTACAGTCGACTTCGGAACCTACCTGAGAGGGAACTTGTCTTTTACCGAAAGCTAGCATTTTTAAATAATTGCAATTAAATCAAGTATAAAGAGGGGCATACAACCATTTATTTTGTGCAGTAAATAAGTACATTTCATATTTTAACCAGCCTAGTAATTTACTGACAGGCAAAGTTCGAACTCAGTAAAATTATTAAACCTTAAAACTGTGTGTATGTGAGATTTACAATTTTGCCCTAATTTTAAATTTATTAAAAATACAATCAATCAATCAAAGGTATCATTTCATCTCAATATATCACATTCGCATCGTTAAAGGAGTGGTAAGTTGTCATATAGCTATTTTTCTCGAAGTAATTTATAGATTATGTTCGTGACACTTGTAAGCGCTTAGCTGTCAAACATTTCAAACTTCAAATTAATGATTGTCAATGTATTTATAAAGTTTTCTTGTAGTGGAATATATAGAGTGCAGATGCGCAAAACTTACACTGTAGAACATACGTGCTTGCCTTTAATTCAATTATTCAATGATGAACTGACAAGCGTCAATTTTCTGAACAATTACTCACCTGTATGCGTCTATATTTTCACAACAATAGTTGATCGTCCAATATAAGGTCTCTAATCCATGATTTAGGGTATTAACAAACACAAATTAAACAAAAATATTTGTATGCACACCGGCATTACTTCATGTTTACACAGTCGTACGACTTTTATATCCTCGGGTCAGGAAACCTCGGACTTGTAAACTTGTCACCCTCAAGCAGACATAAACATCTTTATAATGCCCTTGGTAACATAACTTATTATTATACACCATGGCATTACTTGATGTTTATACCCTCGGGGGAATTAAAAACCCTCGGACTAGACGTCCTCGGTTTATCAAAACTTGCCTTCTAGCGGTCATGATCATCTTCATAATGCCATTGGTACATAAGTAACATATAATCTTGATTTGGCAACAGTAAAAATATGTGAATTTACTATGCAACAACATATTTTTGACGTGTAGAAAGTGTCAAACCATAGGCTTCTTTAGGAAATGATATTTAACAACAGTTGTTTATACAACGAATATCTAATATCTATACCTCGGCGACAAAATATATCCTCACCCATTATATGCTCAACATCGGCCAAATCCCGTTAATAGTAATTTACGATACAAGATGCTTTACACATGTATATCGTACAATATTTTTTCTACGATAGAATCTAGGAAACACGGTAAATATAAAAAAATATTTTAAATGTAAATTAGGATTACTAGCAGCCGGTCGTAATTTTGCCTGATTAAAAATTTTAAAACACGCTGCTACTGACGACGTGAACTAATGAAAACATGTTATTAAATAGTCGTTTTAGAATCTTAAAATTGCCAACTAAAAGTCAATTTACACACTGTCGTAGATAAATACTCTTATTGCATACTACCCAATAACAACATAGTTTTAACGTATGGAACGTTCAGGAAGTGGTAGTTGAAAAAGGTAATTGACATCTGTCACGTTTTGAACTTGATTCCCACTCGTAACTTCACTCATCTGACAGCTTTAATCCAGTTTTATTATCTAATAACACAATCTAAACAATGCACAAAAAATAAAATACTAATTTTCTAATAAAAAACGTAAATTCAAATTATTTATCTATTTTTTAGAAAAGATACTTGTTTTACGCTGATATGTAAAAGCTTTATTTATATCAAACTGTTTAGTTTATTATTAATATAGCAATAAATGGGCGAGTGGTAAAAAAATGTAAAATATAAACCACGGTTGAGAAGACCATTATAGCCTTGCAGCTCGGTTCTAAAAATTTTCTTCTCAAACTTGGTACAGATTTACTATTATGAACCCTTTTTTAACTCTGTTCCTATTCAGTTATATGTTATTGTTTATTACTTACCGTCATGTCCAGGATCTCCTCTCATCCCCTTCATTCCATCCAAACCAGGCCGGCCTTGAATACCTGGGGGTCCTCTTATGTCACACTTATCCTTTATTATTTTACATATCTTTTGCACATCGCCTGTCTGCAAAACAACACATTTAACGAATCTAATGAATAGCAGCATATAATCTATCCAACTTATTTTTTATTACGTAGTAATTGCAATAAGACGAACTGCTATATATACGGTTCAGCAACGATGAGCGGGTGGCAGGTATTGTTAAAAGTAGGACAATGATAGGAAATTGGTTTACATAAAAGTTGTAAGTACGAATGTGGTTACATTACTTTACTAAATATTTTTGATCATACAAATTATTGCACACCAAACGTTTTTTTAAAAAAGAATGCTTTGCATATGGGTAGTTTAAACGGTCTGTGAATAAATGTTAATTATTTTAAAATAAAATTGTAGGCATTATGCCCAACGATAGTTGTTTTGGATATATTAACAATTTTATGCCGAACAATCCTAATTTCTGGGCATTACTGTAAGTAATAGAAGACACTTGGATGGTGGAAAACGTTACCAAAAAATGAGAGTTTTTTGAATTACCTCGAGTGTAAAGTCATGACTCTAAGCATTAATACCCTATACAGCGTGCTCAAAATTTGCGAAATTAACCATTTCCGATTCTTAACAATGGAACACTTTATATATTCTATTGTTTTGGAAACAATCTTTTAATAAGCTTTCTTCTGATGTCGTACTTCATATCACTAAATTGAGTTGTTTTTCAGATATACAGTTTGATCGTAAAAAACAAGTGTAACAAGCAAAATCCTTTAAAATGCTAATTTAAGCATTTACGCTCTCCTAACGTAACAAATCTAAGTTTTGAGAATATAAATTCATCCATATAAGAAACAATAAATACGAAAACCAAGAAATGCCAAAGTAAATAAATTCTTGTATAAGATGATATCAGTTTAAAAAGTCTGTAAATGGCTTTACTCAGAACTTCCTACCATGGGGACGTTATAACACTAAACAATTTAAAATTCAATGGAAACTAGGGGTAAAAATGTCTTCACGTTCGTAGCAATACTGAAACAATAAAAGGAAACACTTGGTGGTACGCATTACATAAATTTTCAAATAAAGAGACATTATCGACGGAGATATCGAACTTCAGTGCCTTCGAACGAACCTAAGAATGCGATTTCAATGATTTGCGGTGGCGCGCTAGTAAACCACCCGTTTGCTTCAAAAATAGGCAGAATTTTATATTTTATAGTGCTACTCAGTTTATATTTTACTGAAATTTTCTCGGTTCGACACCAGAAAAGCATATCGTCCGCATGGAAAATATCGTCTTCCTCCAACAAATAGTTTTTGAGTTCTACCGGTAACCGACAGAGAAACGTGAAGATCTGAAGAAATTTCGGTGATTTTTTGCATTACTATACTTTCTTCATGCTTTAGACGAGGGAAGTAAAAATGAGAACGAACACATAAAAATAGCATACCTAATTAATTACGTTAAATCAAAGATATTTCGTTCTGGCGTCAGCAGTACAGAGCCATCAAATTTTGTAAATTTAATCATTTCGATTTTTACTTCCCTCATCTAAAAGACGAAAGAAGTATTGTAATTGTGAAAAAAATCAACTTCTGCGATTTTTCAGATCTTCATTTTTAGCGTACCTAGATGCCGAAAAAAAGGTTTTCTCAATTCCGTCTGTCTGCCTGTCCGTTTGTCTGTCTGTCTTTCAGTTTGTCTGTTGCCGGTATAATTCAAAAACTATTTGTCGGAAGACCATATTTTGCATAAAAATTATACATTTCTATCTCGCATGAAATCAAAAACATTTCGGCCAAAATATACAGAGTAAGCACATTAAAAAAATTATTTTGTTTTTTTACTTTAACTGAGAAACAGATAAAAGTAATAATTTTAATAAATCTCAGGTTTTACCCTTCTTGAAAATGGACCTAACAGATATAGGGTAACTGTTGTAAAAGGATCAACAAAAAATGCGTTCTATTTAATTTAGCCACAACGTAAGGGTTTGAGGAGTGCCCGGTGACCGCATGCAACGAACGAGCAGTGTGCTTTCAAATCCGACGGCCTGTGATGTTTTTTTGATTTTGAAAATTGATGTAAATTACATTACCAAGTGTTTCCATTTATTACGTCAGTATTATAAGAAATGTAAAAATATTTTTACCTCTAGTGTTTTTCGAGTTTTAAAATGATTTAGTGTCACAACGTTCACCTGTGAGGAAAGTTCTGAGTTAGGCCCTTTACAAATTTTTATTAAATGGAACATCATGCAAATCGATGTATTTTTGAAAAACACTTTTAGTGAGCTTTCTTTGAATATAACATTTCATACTATTAAATTTAACCGTTCTTCCGTTTTACTTGTTCTTGTTCTTCCGTGGCTGTTATTGCCTGGATCAGCAATTCTGAGATTTTTATTTTTGAAGTTTGAAAAACGGTTGCATTTAGTGTTATTAATTAAGATATGACAAGCAAGCTCATCCCAAAACCTTTTCAAAAATACAGAAATAATGAGGATGTTATGTTTAAAAAAATTCGAAATTATTAAATTCACTATGTTTGAGCACCCTGTATAGCTTAATGAACCAAGCCATGACTTTACATTCCCAAGTTAATTAATAAAAAAGAGAAACTTTTGGTAAAGTTATCTTTAATTCAATTATTTTCTGTTATTTGTAGTGGCCGCCTGAAATTCATCATTTTTACATAAAATCGTTAATGTGTCCATAACACCAGGCGTTCTATTAAAAAAATTTACAGAAGCTGCAATTTACCAACTTTCGTTAATGCATTGAAAATGAATTTTGCTAATTTTCAAGTCTGACATAAAATTTCTAAAATCTGTAAAAATTACAAGGGATAGAACTAAAACAAAGTTTTAAAATTGCTCACGTATGCGTCTGTGCTATTTTATTTATTTCTATTTTTTTTTTTAAATTTTATTCCGCACTCCGCCAACAGCGTTAGGCCAATTATAGGGGTCACTGTACATTTTATGGGGACTTCCAACCCCACTAACGACAGTTACTACGATAACCGGAACCAACTTTTTTCCGTGGCAGCCGTACCGCGAGGTGCCGGGAGAAGCAGCCGTACCGCGAGGTGCCGGGAGAAGCAGCCGTGGAACTCCCATCCAAGTTCTGACCAGAGAGAGCGTTGCTTAACTCTGCTGATCGAACGTGGACGCTTGTTCAAGTTACACCACCCGGGACCTATGATTGTTTATTATAGGTACGCCACCCGAAAAGTTGCTGCGAAGTTCTACTGCATAGCAGATCATTAATAAATATATAAGTAATACGTACTACAGTTTTGAACCTTTTCAGCATCTTGTACAATTTGATATTAATTTGCAATTAGACGAAGATGTTGAATTCTATATTACACTCAACGTTTTTTATATAACTTTAAAAGATGTATTGCTTATATGAGTTGTTATTATTACATTTATTAGCTATTTTAAAGGAGTTCTGAGAATTAGAAGCTATCCCATCGGCGGCTCCACATATAATTGTTCATAGTTTATTTTGTTTACTCATGAAACGTGCTTTAATAGCAAATATAAGAACTGGAGCGAAGACGATTTTATTAGTTTTGTGTTAATTGTTCAATAAATATATTTTAAAAGGCTTTTTTGTTTGGGGAGCTTTTACATTGTATAAACTAATCAATTTTTCATTTTCCGTACATATACATATGTATATGTAATTATATTTTTAAAGTCCCCATCAAGTGTTCTACTACAATCGCGCATCAAATTTTAGTACAAACAGTTAACAGTGACCATTACCATTCTTCGAAGAAGTGCAGCGCGGTAATGACCTTAACTCAAGCAATATTATTCATGTTAGAATAAAATACAATCCAACACGCCATTTACTATTTACTTGCAAATTTACAATTTCAAAAAATGCCACAGTAAAAAAGTTGCATATTTTCCTTATTTAAAAATTGAGAAAATAAGGTAATGCCGCCCTCACAACCGCATCTTGAACTCGCTTAAAAAATACAATCCACCAGTAGAAAACCTCCAAACAACGATTTTAACACAAATATTGATTTTAAGGTTATTCTTTAAATTCTAACGTTTTCCCATTTTGCATCCCCCAAATTCAACTGAGACGCAAAACCCCCGCATCCCGAATATCGACCCTTAGAAAGTCCCCAAACAGCGAATTTGACACAAATATTGATTTTAAGGTTTTTCTGATTATTATATCTCTTTCCCCATTTTGCAACCCCCAAATGCAACTGGGCCGCAAAACCCCACATCCCGAATACCGACCAGTACAAAAGCCTCCAAACAGCAAACTTTACGCAAATATTGATTTTAAGGTTTTTATGATAATTATATCGTTTTCCCCATTTTGCAACCACCAAATCTACGTGGGCAGCAGAATTTCCACATTTTGAATTTTCTTAAAAAGTACAATCAACCTGCAGAAAATCTCCAAACAGCGAATTTCAGACAAATATTGATTTTAAGGTTTTTCCGATAATAATATCGTTTTTCCCATTTTCCAACCCCAAATTTAACTGGACCGCAAAATTCCCACATCCCGAATTCTCTTAAAAAATTCAATCGACCAGTAGAAAGCCTCCAAACAACCAATTTCACACAAATACTCATTTTAAGGTACTTCTGATAATTATAACGTTTTCCCCATCTTACAACCCCCAATCCACCTGTACCCCAAAATTACCACATCTCGAATTCTCTTAAAAAGTACACTCGAACCGTAAAAAGTTTCCAAACAGCCAATTTGACACAAATATTGATTTTAAGGTTTTTCTGACAATTATAACGTTTTCCATAGTTTGCAACCTCCAAATCCACATGGTTCGTATAATTCCCACATCCTGAATTCTCTTATAAAATTCACACGACGCGTATAAAATCTCCAAACAGCGAATTTCACACAACTATTAAATTTAAGGTTTTTCTGATAATTACAACAGTTTTCCCCATTTTGCAACCCCCAAATCCACCTGGGATGCAAAACCCCCACATTTTGAATTTTCTTAACAAATAAAATTGACTAGTAGAAAGCCTCCAAACAGCGATTTTCACAAAAATATTAATTTTAAGGTTTTTCTGATAATTATAGTGGTCTCTCCATTTTGCAACCCTCAAATCCGCCTGGGCTGCAAATTTAACACATCCCAAATTTTCTTAAAAAATACAATCGAACAGTAGAAAGCCTCCAAATAACGAATTTCTCATAAATATTAATTTTAAGGTTTTTCTGATAATTATAACAGTTTTCCCATTTTCCCAAATCCACCGGGGCCGGGGCCGCAAAATTCGCACATCCCGAATTTTCTTACAAAATAAAACCGAACAGTAGAAAGTCTCCAAACATCGCATTTCACACAAATATTAGTTTTAACATTTTTCTGATAATTATAACGTTTTTCCCATTGCGCAACCCCCAAAGCCACGTAGGTCGCAAAATGCCCACATCCCGAGTTCTCTTAAAAAATAAAAACACTGGAAGAAGGTCTCCAAACAGATCATTTCACACAAATATTAATTTTAAATTTTTTCTGATAATTATAACTGGTTTCCCCATTTTGCAACAGCCAAATACAATCCCCGTATAAAGTCACCAAACAGCGAATTTCACACAAATATGATTTTCAAGTTTTTCCGATAATTATAACGTTTTCCCCATTTTACAACCCCCAAATACATTTTAGTCGCAAGATTTCCACATCCCGAATACTCTTAAAAAATACAATCGAACCGTATAAAGTCACCAAACAGCGAATTTTACACAAATATTGATTTTCAAGATTTTATGATAATTATAACGGTTTTCCCTATTTTGCAACCCACAAATCCACCTGGGCTGCAAAATTCCCAAATCCCAAATTTTCTTAAAAAATACAATCGAACAGCAGAAAGTCTCTAAGCAGCGATATTCTCACATTTATTAATTTTTAGGTTTTTCTGATAATTATAGCGGTTTCCCCACTTTGCAACCCCAAATTTCCACATTTCGAATTTTCTTAAAAAATACAAACGAACAGTAGAAAGCCTCCAAACAGCAAATTTCTCACAAATATTAGTTTTAAGGTTTTTCTGATAATTATAGCTGTTTCTTCATTTTGCAACCCTCAAATCCGCCTGGCCTGCAAATTTCCACATCTCAAATTTTCTTAAAAAATACAATCGACCAGTAAAAAGTCACCGAAAGAGCGAATTTCTCACAAATATTGATTTTCAAGTTTTTCTGATAATTATAGCGGTTTCTCCATTTTGCAACCCTCAAATCCACATGGGCTGCAAATTTCCTACATCCCAAATTTTCTTAAAAAATACAATCGAACAGTAGAAAGACTCCAAACAGCGAATTTCTCAGAAATCTTAATTTTAAGGTTTTTCTGATAATTATAGCGGTTTTCTCATTTTGCAACCCTCAAATCCGCCTGTGCTGAAAATTACCCTCATCCCAAAGTTTCTTAAAAAATACAATCAAACAGTCGAAAGTCTCCAAACAGCGAATTTATCACAAATCCTAATTTTAAGAATTTTCTGATAATTATATTGGTGTCCCCATTTTGCAACCCTCAAATCCGCCTGAGCTGCAAAATTTCTACCTTCCAAATTTTCTTAAAAAATACAATTGACTAGTAGAAAGCCTCCAAACAGCGAATTTCTCACAAATATTAATTTTAAGAACTTTCTGATAATTATAGCGGTTTCCCCATTCTGCAACCCTCAAATCCGCCTGTGCTGAAAATTACCCTCATCCCAAAGTTTCTTAAAAAATACAATCAAACAGTAGAAAGTCTCCAAACAGCAAATTTCCCACAAATATAATTTTAAGGATTTTCTAATAATTATAGCGGTTTCTCCATTTTGCAACCCCGAAATCAACCTGGGCTGCCAAATTCCCACCTTCCAAATTCTCTTAAAAAATAAAATCGACCAGTAGATAGTCTCCAAATAGCGCATCTCACACAACTAATAATTTCACAATATTTCTGATAATTATAACGGTTTCCCCATTTTGCAACCCCTAAATCAACCTGAGCCGCAAAATTCTTAAAAACCCACAGATTCCTCCACATACTGCCAAAAACAATATTGGACATTTTTTTATTTCCCCATGTATATGCGAACATCCAATTTGCTACAAATGCACCTCAGCTTTCTACCCCTGTAACTTTGCCACCGTGCATCGCAGACCCCAAAACCCAGCCAGTACGATGAGCGTTGGTTCATCTTCTTTCCAACTAGCCCCTAATCACATTTGGATCTTTCAAAAAGTATGCGATGTCGCAGCACCGAACGCTTTCGTGTGCAAAAAATCGTATTAACCCCCTTACTTTCGCCCCCTCGAATCTTACATTTTCATAACCTCTCCAGAAAGTTCGCCCTTGACGAGATCTTCAAAATGACACCAACAAGATTCACCTGCAATGTGTACAACTCGCAAAAATTTGGTTCACCACACTTTTTTGACTCTTACTTACAACTTTTATATAAGCAATTTTATTTAATTTTAGGAATATGTTCCAATCCCCACACCCATCATTGCCGGACCTTGTATACAATCTACAGTAAATTTCACTTGAAATGAATATACCTAAGTATCCTCTGTACTCTTAAGCGTAATAATTTGGAACTTTGGTGATTAAAACATAATATGACGGAAACAAATTTGTTTGAAGTACAGACAACAATACTCTTTAACTTGTTTACAAACACTTTTTGTTATTTTATGTTTTGATCAAACGCGATTATTGTTGCTTCTTTTATCTGCAGGCTTTTGAAGATGCTAAACACGATTCTGAAATTAAATCTAACCTACCTTAACCAATAGGTTTAGTTTCGCAAAATTTCCATCTGTAATCGACCATAGTAAACGGGTATGCAAAGGTGGAAATAATCCAAATAAGTAGCTTAAGTCTTCTCAAAAGGGTGTAGAGGGTGGTCAAATTTTCATAGGTAAACTCGATAACCATACGAGATATGGAAAAATAGACGCCCCATCCTCGATCTCTTTTTTTTGCGAAAAACTTAATGGTAGAAACCAAAATGGGCTATCGTCTTTTGTTTTCGATCTATAAACCAAATTTTGATTTTCGATCCGGTTATATCTCCCATATTTATAAAAACAGGAAAAAATGCATTACGACGTTCTTCGCGCACTTTTTAATGAGAATTGAGTAAGGTAGTCAGTTAACCAAAAAATGTTTCGAGTTTCGAATTATAATACAATAAAGTTATATTTTTTATATGGAACCCATAGTTGGTTATGGCATCATGGGAAAGAGGATTTTTTTATTACAATGATATAATATACCCGGTGCTGACTTGCACGACGCACCATAGGAATTTGCATAGTAAATTCTTTATGTTCAATTATTTGCTCCCCTAATTATTTTAGAGCTAAAGTGTAAATACATTTTGTGTAGAGTAAAAAATACTGCATCCATTTATACTATTGCTCACAATTTTTCATTTTCCAGAACCGAAGAAATGCAAACAATCAAACTAGCATTTTTACAAAAATCAGTGATGCCATGGAATTATTGAAACAAACCAATGCCAACACAAGTACGTGCGGGGCGATCATCCAGTCACTGCCGTCAAAATATTGAACGTATTGTCGTTTTTCTCGTTTTGGTGTAAGTTCTGAACCTCATTATTGCACCTAAAATTATTTAATAGCCTGCCTGTAGTTTTAAACTTAAAATGAATTAGTCTATTAATGGTTGTACTGTTTGGAATTTGCCGATACGGATATTTTACAATAAACAAGGAGCTTACTTAACGAACGTCCACCATACTCGTAAAATCATTTTTGTTATGGAGAAGGTGTATGTACCTTAGAGACATTAAGCAGAACATAATTAATAATTAATTATTATAAACGTCAAGCATCAATGACAAACAAACAAACACCACATATTGTCGCGCCGCACGCATTTGCGTTGGCATTGGCTTGTTTCAATAATTCCATGACATCACTGATTTTTGTGAAAATGCTAGTTTGTTTTTTGCATTCCTACGGTTCCGGAAAATGAAAAATTCTTAGCAACAGTATGAATGGATGCAGTATTTTTTTCTCTACAAAAAATGTATTTACACTTTAACTCTAAAATAATTAGGGGAGCAAATAATTGAACATAAAGAATTTACTATGCAAATTCCTATGGTGCGTCGCGCAAGTCAGCACCCGGTATATAACATTATAGGCAGTGTCAATCATAAATTAGAACTTTTTTTTATTATCCGTTTATCAGAAAATTTTGTTTTGATAAAAGTTCTTGCATCTTCTCAAACTAAAAATCACATATCTCCAGATTCCCTATGAAAACATCGAAATTTTCCTACCCTGTACATCGTACAAACCACCAAAATTCTGAATCGTTATACTTAAGAATACAGAAAGGATTTAGGTGTATTCATTTCAAGTGAAACCCCCTGTAAGAATGCATGTATTTACTTTTTTGCCCAAATAAAAATAGAAATGGTTTGTCAGTTTTAGTTTTGTTGCAGTATGGTTACATACCTTTACTTACGGTTGTGATATATACTGTTTTTGGTAGAGATTTATATTTAGCTGAAGTTAGTTGAGATATTTGATTCATCCCTTTATAGGTTCGAAGAACAAATTGATGTCACAAAGCTTAATTTGTGAAAATGTCTCGAACACATAGGTTTTATTTCGATTAAAAATGGCTGAATTCTATAGTTACTGTCTTGGGGGGGTAAATTATCGTTACGGCTAAAGAAAATTAACTTACGTCTCGTCTTTGACGGGTTAGCTTGACTCCGAACTCATTTAGGGACAACGGAATGGTATTTCTGGCAATTTCGTTCAGTATGATTTCCCTCTGTACTGCGAGTTTTTTCTGTATCATCAGATCAATCGCCGACTTCTCCAAATTCCGAGTATACATCTTGATGGCAATTTGCATGACACAAATCAAGAATAAGAAACAGATGGCACGAACAGCATAACTAGTAGTTGTCCATTTGCTATCAGCCGACACCATCATAGCGAAAGTTTTCTTCTCGGTGTTGCGTTTTTCAATGTTTAAATTGCTACAATTTTGAGCACTGGAACCTAACTGTTTAGATTGGTGGTAAATTATCTGTTGCAGTATTTAAACAACTGCACAAAGGTCGTGCTTATCTAAAAAAACATAATTATAGAAGTCATAACTGTTGATCAAACGGTCTTGGACCACTTAATTTAGCAATTTTTAAAAATCAGCTATGGATTTTAAACTGACAAAATAGAGGGAATGTACTCATTTAAAAATATGTTATTATGTTTACGTATTTACCTTGCATGTTTCGGTGAGTTTGTCTAAATTTAAATACTAAACATCTTACAAAGCTTATCGATATAGTGTTATACAACCTGCAAATGTGAAAAGTAGATTTTCACATAAGATAAGCGGTTTACAAAAAGTGTTCATTTTATATGAACGTAGAAACCTTACTTTCGAAGGCAAAGGCGGGATGCTGAAGTAATTGTAGGACTTTACAGCAAATGTTTACTTTCAGGAATAATAATTTAAATTGGTTGAAGAATGATAGTCTAATTAAAGTAATTAATTACAACCTAAAAGGATAAACACGGACTTCCATAAATAGATTCTAAAAATAGAAGATTATAGCAAAACACCTGTAAAGGGCTTTACTAAGAACTTTCCTCGCAAGTGGAAGGTGTGACACTCAAAATTTTTAAAAATCACAGAAAACTAAAGGTAAAACACTTTAGCATTTCTAATACCACTGCAACAATAACAAGAAATATCAATTTGCACATAAATATTATTGTAAGTGGTGAGATCCGCGAGAGAGAGAGATTTCAGCGTCTGGTAGAGCGATTTAAATGCTTGGCAGCAGCCGGGGCACAACCTGCCCCGTAATCCCGTTCGGTCATAAAGGAACGCCTCGCGCAAGATTATACACGACGTCCTGATCGTTGCCCATTTTTGTCTTTTATAACATTTACCTTGTATCTGTTAGGTCTTGTTCGTTTCAGTACTATTTTTTTAATAAAAACGTTTCCATCTGGTTTTCACTTGTTTAAAGGCAACGCCTTTTGAAAGTCCATCGTTATAGAAATTATAACGTTTTTACATAATGAAGACATGCACAGAATATACAAAATCTGTAAAAGGCTTTGCCCAGAACTTCCCTCGTCGACATTGTGACACTAAATAATTTTAAAAATCAAATTAAGTTAGGAGTAAAAATATCTTCACGTTTCTAATAAATTAAATAAATTTGCAAATAAAAAAACAAAACGTTACCGGTGGTCGAATTATAACGGCAGGCGGACCGCGTGTACAGCCCCAACATTGTATAGGATATTGTAAGGGACTGGGCAATTTCTACTTCGCCACGAAGCACCGACTCTTCAATTTTCTACGTGGCAGCTATATTTAGTAACGCGCTAATCTGTGCCTCCTTTTTTTATCGTAAAATATTTATTGTGTATCTATTGGCTCCTATTTTTTGTAAGAATAAAGCCTGCTCTATGTACAAATGATTACTTGTATCTATTACTAAGTTAAATGAAAAACAAAACAAAATTTAATTTTTTTAATGTGCTCACCCTGTATTTGTCTGAAATTTTCACCTTTTCATGCCAGGTCTATACAGTCTGTTTGATTTTAGCTGTCAGAACAGATATCGCGACTATTGTTAGAGATATATTAAATATTATAGAAGAAAAGTTGTTCTATATTTAATTTTCTATTATCTGCCATAGCAAAAAAAACAAATGAGCATCAAATGTGTTAGATGTAGCAAATACATCGAAAATTTTAAATGGAATGTACCCAATTTGATTACATATTCCAAACCTGTAAAAATTATATTTTCAACCATATATCACATGTCATCGTTATCTAATCAATTAAAGGCATAAATCGATAATTTTGTAACAATTGCCCGCTTAGGAGAATTGAACACGTCGCTTTGAGAAGGTAGGCTAAGCGGTAAAAACAATTGCTGTAGCTTTAGTGTCAAACTAACTGAGTAGATTCTTACGTATTGCTATTTTTATCTTAAGTAGCACGAAATGGCTAATAATTATTCTAATGATGAAGAAATGGATATGCTAAGAGTGTACATCAGATGTAATGACTAATGACAATAATAGAGAAGCTTGTGTGGTGTATCAAGCTATGTATTCAGAAAGGAGACATGCACATCCTCGTACTTTTACAAAGCTCGAAAGTAATTTACGAAGAAATGATAAAAATAGTTTAGTATTGGCGTATTTCAGAGCATATCCACGAAATTCAATATGTCAAGCAGTTGCTGATTTAGGAATAAGTCAGTATAAAACATTTTCTATACTAAAAAATTAGTACAAGGTTTAAGAGCTGGTGATTTTGACAAGGTTTAACAATAATAAAAATTTATTAAATTTAATTCTTTGGAAAGAGGAATCTAATTTCAATAATAACGGAATTTCAAATAGAAAAAATGATCACTTCTGGGATACGGAGAATCAATTTTGGGAATGCAGATTCAAATACAGATTTTCCATTAATGTGTAGCTCGGCATTTTAGGCGACAGTAGGTCCCTATTTTTATCAAGAATCGCTTAATGCGGAACCATATACCGATTTTGTTCTGATTGAATTCGAAGATTATCTGGATGATATACCCCTAGTACTACGTCGCAAAATGTGGTTCCAACAGAATGGTGCACCTCCCCACAATGCACGAAAGTCAGAAATATTTTAAATGAAAAGTTTGGTACAAAATGGATAGGAAATGGTGGTCCCATCAACTGGCCAGCAATAACGCCAGATCTCCCTACTTTAGATTTTTTGTGTGGTATTTTCTCAAACAACAAGTTTCTGTTACTTGTCCACAAGATCTAGAGGATCTTAAAAATCATATTCTTTGGGCGTGTGGCCAAATAACAACACAATACATGTTGCAGAAAGCGAGACGTACCAAAAATGTCACTTTTTTGGACACCATTAATTTTTCGTCCGCAAACACTTTATTATGACGGTCGACGGAAAAATTTAATATGCACCTTGGACGAAAACTGCTTTTTATGGCCTTGCCTGATTGCTTGCCTCGGCTATCGCCTCGGCCAGCAATTGCAGGCATCGTCTATACAAAGCCAATGTTTCGTCCTAGATGCATAAATAACTATTTGTCAAATTTCATTGAAAAATATATCTTACTCTACGCAAACTAATCTGACTGTAATATATTTTAACAATAAAAACTCCCTCTTCGTTCGAATAGTCGTTCATTTTATAAAGTAAAACTACTGCACTAACTCTAAATGTCATCAAATAACAAATTAATTTGAGTATAGCTATCAACTTTTTTCAAGTCAAGGCAACGCATATTTAAAAAACATGAAAATTTTTTATTAATATTTTTCAATGAAAATTGACAAAGATAGTTTAATTTTTGATACCATTAAATGCGCAATAATTTTCTCTTTCCATTGATACGAAGTCATTTTCTGTAGGTTGAATTGGCGAACAAGAATCCATAAAACTGTTAAAAACAATGTTAAATCCTTATGTTCCAGTTTGAAGGTGGATACCCGGTATTAATACAGTCGATGAGAAGAGTATAAATATTTAGCTGTAAATGTAGAAAAAAGAACTGGGAGGTAAAGAAATACTATAAAAGGTAGTGGCAAGAAGAAAGACTATTGGAATGATGAATATCATAGAATGAGATTGGACTATACTCAAAGCACGGAAAAAACAAATATTTAGACAATAATAGAACACCTTGTTAGACAATAAAGGAAAGAAATAAAAAACAGCTGTTATCGTGAAGAGTGTCCCATTTAAAGATAAAGTATATTGAAAACATAAAACGGCGGATGGATATAGAAAATAATAGAATTGAAGAAGTAGAACAAAAACAATTAATATAACAAGAGATCAATAAAAAACCCAATTAGGGCAGGCTGTGATATGTGTTATACGTTTGGCAGTACTGAAGTGTATTGTCAGTCTATGTCAAATTTGAGATATATTCCAAATGCAATTCTTTATGAAATCGATTGATTTTCCTACTTTCAGGAACTAGTTTATTGATTTCTTCTTCACCTAGAATTATCTAGAGTGAAAGAATACCAATTGAGGTTGATGAGGACCGTTTCACATATGGCTAACGATCAATCTTGGTTTCTTTCCTGAATTTTTCTATTTTACATACGGTAGGTATAGGTAAGTTTCTTGCCCCATTGCGATCTGCATAGTAAGATGACGCAAAAAGCAAAAAACCGAAAAAGCAAGTTACGGTTACAAACCTTTAGACAACTGTTCCTAAACTTAGTACCACGCATTTTTATTTCTGATCTATCTACAGTAACATAATAATTGTTTCATTGTGATATTAGGCAACTCTAATCTAATTCTTGTATGTCAAAAATAATCTGGTTTTACCACCAAGAATAATTTTACTAGTATTTTCAAATGCAACTATAATCAAACTTTTCTGATTCGCCAGAATAGCATACAAGCAAGAAGTTGATTACTATTTTTAAGTTTTAAACATGTATGCATACAACGCTTTACTTAATTTAAATAATTTGATAACCTTTTCACTTATGACATTGCAGCCGTTACAAATATAAAATTAGCAACTAAATGCAGTGGTTTCAGCTAAGTAATCTAAAGAGTTTGATAAAAACAATTTTCTTTAAAACAGTTCTTTATACAGGGTGGCCATTTTAAAACTCCGAGCTTGAAGTTCTGTAAATAGGCTATACACAGTGCAGATGCAAGGTGACAATAATTTTAAAACAAAAGTATTGCTATAATTGAGATCAGAGCAATCATATTTCAGTACGCTTGACGGTTTAATCAGCATACATAAATCAAACAAGTAGGGACACGGTTCCTTTGATGTCAAAATTCCGATTTGGATGACCTTGAACGGCTTCTGGGGGGTATTTTCCGATAGTACTAACAGATGGCTCCACTACTTGATCACATCACGGCCAACTAAATTACTATGGCCTGCACATAGGGAACACCACCTGTAGCCACCTATTGTGAGAATTTAAAAGCATTTAGTGTGTTTTTTAGCTCAAATGTTAAAATCTGACGTTTGACTTTAAAAGGTTAGTTGCACCATGAAATCTCAGTTTATTGTTTTTGTTGAAATTTAACACAATTTCTAATAAATCAATAGATAAAGTAAGTTTATTTGTGGAAGTTTTAATCCACGCTCTTGCAGATAAATTAATCATAGTAAGGGTCCTGGCACGGTAGTTGACAATAATGGGGAGATACAATTATCACAGGTAATCTTTTGTTGTATTTTTAATATACAAAGGGAAAACTGCTGAATCTGAAGCCATTTCCCCTGCCATTGGTAATATTAATTATTATTAACCGTGTTTTTCTAGTAACCATAACCAAAATTATCAGGGAAGCAATAAAAGGAGGGGAATTGGCCCCGGATTCTACAGTTTAGCCGATACAAATGCTATGGATGCTGAATAAATGTTGGTTTCAGGCATATCATTGATTTTTAAACTTTGGATTTTCAACCGTAGTTCTACTGGTAATAACAATCCTTCACTATTGATGGATGCTGTTTGGAGAGATGACAGTTGGGCAATACTACTAATAAAACTAAAATGTTCTGCGCTATTTGAACTGGCAGACGATTTAACTATTCCACAGCGAAAAATTTGCCTTAGTGCATATTCTGCTGTTCGGGCATCTGTAGCTTCATTGAGAGAAAGTTGCTTAAACTGCATCAGAACTGAATGCTCGTGTTAATACATAATAGAAGCCAGCTTGCTCAAGAAGAAATTTTATGCATAAATAAGTACTTTCTGAAGAAAATTCTAGAGCGTGTGCGGTTTCCTTTGTCAATCCTGGTAGTCCCGTACTACATGAACGTAAGGTGCAATGCTGCTATCCAAGGGACGAATGTATTGACTTTTGTTTGAAACGTGTATTTGGAAAAAATTATAAATATTCCCCATGTATGTTACTGTAGTATTAACGTTAAGAAAATTATTGTCACCGGATTCTTTCAAAAATTTAAATGAACTAGTCACTGTAGGAGCAAATATTGGGATAGCTCGCAGAACATTAATCTTTTTAAAATTGTTGGATATAAATGCATTCTTGTTAAATATCGAACAGATTTAACTGGTCATCCCTTCCGTAAAAAATGTAATTAACATGCAACATGTAGTTTTTTTACTGTTTATTAATACCACAAAATGCTTGTAAAAATTCAACCCGTTGCTGCCGAACACACAATTCACTAGGTAGTTGCCACTAACCATTTTAAAATTTAGTAGAATATTTTCACAACTAAGGATGTACACAGAGCTGGACTGAGTGTGGAGTGAAAGTTAAAAAGTTTTTCGGCGATAACGAGAAGACCTGAACTGTTCGGATAGTGATAACCTTATGGGTGCCAATGGTTAACTGCACAGCTTGTTTAACCTTTATGAGCAGAAACCCGCAAGGAGTTTGTTGTGAAGGCTGCAAAAAAAACAATACAATCCTTCTTATGTGGCAAAAAACGACGATATTATTATACCAGGGCTACTATAGAAATGCTCCCAATGTGCAAAGAATTGTCTGGTGCTTGATATTGCAGGTGTTAAAAGTCTGGTTGAGATAAAACATTATTAACCACTGCAATAACCTTCTGCTAAAGCGTTCTTATAATGTGTGTATTTCTGTTTCCCGTTTGTGTTTTCCGTTTATGTTTTCCGTTTTCAATTTAATTGAGAACGGATTATTTTGGTGTTTAATTTGAAAATGTGGTTAAGATGTAACTGTTGCATTTTTTAACCTGATAATTAACGTAGTGTTGTGTAATGCTTTATATACATTTCCACGAAGAGTGCATTGAAATAAACAAATTTGACATTATAACCTTAAAAATAAAAAACCAGATTTGGATGGCCAAACTATAACTATTTTGATTGTTAGAATAACATTTAAGTTGTCAATACATTTTCAAAGGTCACTTAATCCATTCATATTTCAATTTTCGACATTTGAAAAATAAGTATTTCTATAGAAACAACATATGCTATTGTATTCCATATGTCAAATATTTAAATTTGCCGCCATAAATAAAATAGGTACGTTTCAGTATTAATTACTAGATGTCTCTAGGCGGTGTTCCCTATCACCGCCAACTAAATTACTATGGCCTGCACATAGGGAACACCTCCTGTAGCCACCTATTGTGAGAATTTAAAAGCATTTAGTGTGTTTCTTAGCTCAAATGTCAAAATCTGACGTTTAACTTTAAAAGGTTAATTGCACCATGAAATCTCAGTTTATTGTTTTTGTTGAAATTTAATACAATTTCTAATAAATCAATACATAAAGTAAGTTTATTTGTGGAAATTTTAATCCACGGTCTTGCAGATAAATTAATCTGCTGAATAAATGTTGGTTTCAGGCATATCATTGATTTTTAAACTTTGGATTTTCAATCGTAGTTCTACTGGTAATAACAATCCTTCGCTATTGATGGATGCTGTTTGGAGAGATGACAGTTGGGCAATACTACTAATAAAACTAAAATGTTCTGCGCTATTTGAACTGTCAGACGATTTAACTATTTCACAGCGCAAAATTTGTCTTAGTGCATATTCTGCTGTTCGGGCATCTGTAGCTTCATTGAGATAAAGTTGCTTAAACTGCATCAGAACTAAATGGTTGTGTTAATACATAATAGAAGCCAGCTTGCTCAAGAAGAAATTTTATGCATAAATAAGTATTCTGAAGTGAATTCTAGAGCGTGTGTGGTTTCCTTTGTCAATCCTGGTAAGTCCGTACTACATGAACGTAAGGTGGAATGCTGCTGTCCAAGGAACGAATTTATTGACTTTTGTTTGAAACGTGTACTTGGAAAAAATTATAAATATTCCCCATGTATGTTACTGTAGTATTAAAGTTAAGAAAATTATTGTCACCGGATTCTTTCAAAAATTTAAATAAACTAGTCGCTGTAGGAGCAAATATTGGGATAGCTCGCAGAACATTAATATTTTCAAAATTTGTGGGATATAAATGCATTCTTGTTAAATATCGAACAGATTTAACTGGTAATCCCTTCTGTAAATTATATAATAATCTCAAATACGTTGAAGTAATTTTCGAATAACAAAAATAGTGGTAGTGGCGAAAGAAAAGGATGCCCAATGTAATTTCTAATTGATCTCCCACTTAACATTTTAAAAAGTGCGACATTAGATGAAACATTGTCCGTAACGAGTCGTAACACAACGAAACAACAACCAGCTACAAGTTGCAGAAATTACCACTGTTAACAAGCTGCTGTGGTTCGAAATGATTTTTACATAAGGCTGTATAGTCTGTAATTTTAGAGATATGTGCAATAAAAATGTAGTTAACATGCAACATGTAGTTTTTTTACTGTTTATTAATACCACAAAATTCTTGTAAAAATTCAACCCATTGCTGGCGAACACACAATTCACTAGGCAGTTGGCACTAACCATTTTAAAATTTAATAGAATATTGTCACAACTAAGGATGTACACAGAGCTGGACTGAGTGTGGAGAGAAAGTTAACAAGTTTTTCGGTGATAACAAGAAGACCTGAACTGTTACGATAGTGATAACCTTATGGATGCCAATGGTTAACTGCACAGCTTGTTTAACCTTTATCAGCAGAAACCCGCAAGGAGTTTGTTGCGAAGGTTGCAAAAGACAATACCATGCTTCATATATGGCAAACAACTACGATATTATTATACCGGGGCTACTATAGAAATGCTCCCAATGTGCAAAGAATTGTCTGGTGGTCGATATTGCAGGTGTTCAAAGTCTGGTTGAGATAAAACTGTTTTGTAATTGGGTAATTATACTGTAAAACAGGTTAAAATAAAATAAATAAATAAAATTATATCCAATACTTTTAAGAAGCAGAGTACTAATAAGTGCTATAACTATTTTGACTGTTAGAATAACATTTAAGTTGTCAATACATTTTTAAAGGTGACTTAATCTATTCATATTTCAATTTTCGACATTGGAAAAATAAGCATTTCTATAGAAACAACATATGCTATTGTATTCCATATGTCAAATATTTAAATTTGCCGCCATAAATAAAATACGTTTCAGTATTAATTACTAGATGTCTCTAGGTGGTGTTCCCTATGTGCAGGCCATAGTATTTAATTTAGTTGGCCATGTTCCCTATGTGCAGGCCATAGTATTTAATTTAGTCGGCCATGATCACATCTAGAGACCCTGTATATAGTTTATATACAGGGACTCTAATCACATCTAGAGTGCCTGTATATAATAAGAGTAGGGCAAACGATGACATTTGGGGATCCATGAAGTAAAGTTAGTCACAATTTCACAGTCTACTACATTAATAGAATGAAGAGATTCATCCGGTGAAGTTAGTTGCAACTGTCATAGGTTATAGTTGACTATAAAATATTTAGTATTTAGTGGTGGTAAGAAGTTGAAACTAAATGTGCTTTATGCCATGTAACGCACTTTTATTTATTAATGAGTAAATACAGTGGTAGTAAGCCAACTTTATATTCATTTGCTGTTCACATCTAGACGTGAGGAACATAGATTGAATAATATTTAAATATAGGACTCCAAATAGTGATTCAATCTTAACATTTTATTCTGGCTTGCTTCCATCTACTTGTAATAACTTCTAAAAGTAAGGATTAATGAAATAAAAAGAAAATTAAGATGACACTAGTTTTCCTACCTAACATGAAAACTAAAACATACTCCAAATTCCCTCTGGCTCTTTCCAAAATGATTTTCACATATTTTTGGTCGATTGGATTTATAATTTTCTCTGTCGATGCTATTTAACCACATTTGTTTTGTTACTAGATTTTTGAGTATGCTTACAGGATGTATACAATTTTCTGAACGGTTATTACACCCCGGCACGCAACAACCGGTCATGATAATAAAATATGTACTTACTTCGAAAGTGCAATAAATCTGACAATTTCAATGTCACTAATTCAAAAAGTTCTACAGAATTCTTTTAATATAAAATTCAAATTTGAACCTAACCTGAGATATCAGTCTTGTGTTTTGCCGGAGCAACCCCATAGGATTATTGCAATTTGGTAAAATACAGAACGGGGCAATTAACCATTTTATCGGAGAGTAATAAATACGTTTCATTTTAGAAAGCCTATGACACTGACAGGCAAGTTTTGCATTTTTAAAATTTAAGATAAGTGCCCTAGTATTGGAGTGTTTTCCTGATTATTTTATTCGTAGAGATTTCAACCAATCAAAAGGCTGGATTTAGTTAAGTTATCTTGTATAATTTCGATTATACAAAATCGATTATACTATAGTAACTTCACTAGGCAACGCAATACATAACTTTTGTCAACTTGATGTTGTTTTCATGGAGATGACGTTCAGCTAGGTTAATTCAAACGCTGACGCGGTCGGACTATTTAACCTGTCAAACTGGCACTCTTTTATTATTGTGCAACAAGTTATCGACATATAACCCGATAATATCGAAGTACTTATAGTATTACTTCTGATAGTACATTGACTTGGCGATTGTCTAACATTACATAACAATATTTCCATTAAAGTTGTAAGGCATTATAGAATATGAAATGCACGAAGTAGTTCAAGGCTGCAAAGAGAGGGTGCGCAATACAAAACTGCCCGTTGAGGTCACTATATCAATAAGGTACTGCCATTAGTAATTTTTTATATCTATCCTTGTCGCACAATTTTCTCCAACTGGGGATAAAAACACATAACCTAACAGATTCCTCACTTTACAAGTGCCATTACACCAAAAAGAAAATCCCCAAAAACTAGTGTCTTCCCTATTGCACTTGGGAAATTTGTATTTGTTATCCTTATCTCACAATTTTCTCACAGTCTCAAGCGAGGAATGGAATGGCGGTACCTTATTGATATAGTGACCTTATTGCCCGTAGCAGTTCTAAATTCTGGAATTGGTGGATCGATCAGTACACAATTACAGTGACTATTTTTATAAATGGGTGTTTTTTGCTGATATTCGTACTAAATTCATTGGGTTTTTGTCACTTGTGAATTTAATACAACTGCTTTGTAACACGCTTGGCGCAGATACTACATAATATTATGAAATTGCGATACTAATCTGAATAATCGTAATAACGACCCCAACCGAGACGGAGAAAATAGCATGCATCTTTAAATTTTAAAAAATATGGATATCCATTAAGCTATACATAGTAAATCAGATAAATATAGATGACTGTAATATATATTAAAACTATCTAGTTTATGATCACCATTCCGTGATAAGGTGGCTTCGACCGAAATTATAGAAAATACTTTCTAATGGAAAACAGTACAAAAGAAAAATGCAATGAATGCAACAAAAAGGGGAAACTGTCGACCATGCAACAGAATTGTCACGTCACAAAGATGTCTCAAAAGTGGTGCATTTTCATATAGAAAACAACGTAATTCCAGATGATGTACCATACTATAAGTATGAACCTAAATAATTTTCCCAAACGAGTTATTTAAGCTGTACTGGAACCGAAATGTGGTATAGAGTGATATGAAGAAGGCATGATACCTCTATGTGCCAGCACCCGCAATCTGTCAAAATATATATGTTCTTAATGCCTTGGTTCGAACATATTGGTTCCCATTTGGCAACCTGTTTTCCCCTATGCTTTGAAGAAACTCCCAGAAGATAACGACCACACGCCGGCAAACCATTTTAGCCATCGCGTTAAAGTAAGCAAGAGTAGCCGGGAATGGTGTACAACTGACAGAGGGCGGTAGTATCCGTAAAAATTGAAGGTAAGCTCAGCAGGCTTCCTTCGGCCCGGTTTTCTATCAAATATTCGTGGTGTCAATTGTAGCAGTAGTGTGCGCGGTCATGGTGCTGCGGTATAGAAAGCTGATAGTATTGATAACATTGAAAATGTAAATGAACATTCCAGAGAGAGCCGCTTGATTCGTGTCGTCGAACTTCTTTAAGGAGCAGAGAAACAGATCCTCAGAAGTTGCCGAGACGTACCTAATCGAATACAGTGTTCCCGGGAAGTGTAGTTTTGTTTCGTCAATATCGCCATGCGGTGAAGCTTTATTGTGTAAATTTTTGGTAAATTTCTATGCTTATCGCATATACAGCTTTCCCAAAATGCAGTCTATTGCAGTGGTCTTAAGCCCTACAACTCAACTCTGAAAGCATTGCCAAATTAATGGACATTTCATTAAAGCTCAGGGTGAGGTATTTTATATAACTGCAAGGCTAAAACTTGAATTTAATAGAACGAGGGCATTTGTAAAGATATGCCATTAAAAGCAGTATAATTAAATAAAGAACGCAATAAGCAAAGCTCAATTCTCACATCGATCTAAGTTGACTGTAAGATCGATTTAAAATAAGAAGTTTGTTCAAGGTAATAGCCGAACTATTGCTTCCAAGAGGGATTGCAAAAGCAAGGAAATGAAGCGTATAATTCAAGTTAAGTTAAACAGTGAAATATTTGTCAGGGCTTTAAAAGAAAGGTATGAGAAGCTAGATAAGCTAATGAACGTTGCAACGAGCAGCTAAGACGGCAGGCATTAAGGCATATAATGGAACTTGTAAGAATCAGCAAGCCAGGATAAAAAATCCAAGAAACGGACACAGCAGATGGACCAAAAATTGTGTGGAAAAACAAACAGGTAAATTCAAAGGACGCCTTGGTGCAGAAAATAATCTAATAAAAATTAATCAGTGCAGTGACAATTAAAAGCAATTTAAAAAACGTGCAGTGGCGAAAAGACACGGTTAACTAATTATAAATGTAGACAATAATATTAGGATTAAGAATTTTGTAAATAATTTTAGTTATAGACAAATTTAGTGTTATATGTAATTATTTTGCACTTGGTTCAGATGCGTTTTTTATTTAATATTTAACTTGCAATTGTTTATAGCGGATATTATAGAACAAAAGAAATTAATTATGAATTGACACGTTAAACATGTACTCCAGTTAAAATCAATTTTCATATAATAAATCAAATTATATCAGCACAAAAAGTATACCATTTCATTGAGTGCATGTTCGTGGTCGTGTGGGAGTGTTTGTAGCCAATTCCAACACAAAAAGTTAAAAAGTTCTCCGAGCCCAGTGTACATAACTTAGAAGTTGCGGCAGACCAAGTCCGTTCTCTGCGTGGAGGCGAGCAACCTGATACAGCCCAGAGAGGAAGCTCCCAGAGCCCCCAAATCAAATCAAATACGTATATTAAACAAAATATATACAGATAATTATTTACAATTCATTTTAGTATTTTATTATAAGTCTGGGGGGGGGGGGTCGTTTTAGGCTTTTGCCCTCTTCAGCCCTGGGGTCTTCCTTCCTTCTTATGGGTTGGTGGTTCTGCTTTTGGTCCTGATGTTGGGGTTGTTGCTTCTTTCCTCGGTGGCCGGTATCTGTAATGATAAAAAATTTGTGTAGTATTGGCTGTTATTAGGGGGCACTAACAACGCTTATCGCGTTATTAGTGCGGTTAGAGGGAGGGAGGTTGGTATGGGGCGACTTAGTTAAAGGTGAAGATGACTTTATTGTCGGAATGCGATATTCGGAGGAAACGGGTTAGGCAGGCATGAGCGGACTGCTCAAGGGTGGTCTGAATATTCTGCTTCTGCAGGGGGAAAAGGTCGAAGAGGGTTTTGGTAAGGAAACGGATGAATTGTCTTACTGATAGAAAGGGTTCTTGGGTTTGGTCTTCGTCCATGTCGGAGTTTTCGCGATCGAGGTTAGGTTCGATGATTTTGGTAGGGACAACAGGGGTTTCGGGGGTAATGGTTTGGGGTTTTGGGAAATTAGGGCATTGGTGAGACCAGGCTGGGTGGTTTCCTTTACAGAAGGGGCAGCTGGGGGTTTCGCTGGGGCATTTTCCGGGGGGGTGGGTGTTTGGACAGGTGGGGCACACAGGTTTGCTTCTGCATTCGGAGAGGGAGTGCCCGAAGGCAAAACATTTGGTGCACTAGAGAGGTATGGGGGTGGGGGGGGGGGGGGAGGGCTCGCAAGGATGTTTGCGGCCGAAAAGTTGGAGGCCGTTGATGAGGAGCTCGTCGATGGTGGCCTTATCCGTGGAGATTATACGGAGTAAGGGAGTGGGGCGATTTGTGGCTTTGGCCGTGATTCTCCAGCACTTGAAAATTTGGAGTTGGGGGCACTGGAGTTTGACGTCTTCAGGAGCGATGTCCTGGTCGACGTCTCGGGCGACAATGGAAAAAGTGGGTGGCTTTTTGGCTTGTTGGGTGGGGGAGGCCTTTCGGGATAAGGGACAAACTTCAAGTGTTTTGCTGTTGGTGGCGGTGCGGAGTTTGGATTGGGTAAGTCCATTGAGGGATTGCTCGGTGATAAGGAGGGCGGTTTTGTTGTAGTTGACTACAAGGGTTTTGATGCCCTTGAGGCCGTGAGAGATCAGGAGGGAGTAGAAAGCTTTTTGAGTAGCGAAACTATCCGGGATATTTTTAATAGAATATCTGAAGGGATCGGGCTGGGAAGTAATAGAAGAGGTGGAAGATCGACGGGCGCGGGAAGTTGTTGGGGATGTGGGGGGTTCTAGGAGGGGCATTGATAAAAGGGATGGTATTGGTTTTTCCTCACCGGGGGCAGGGGGAGCGGCGGCTGCTGCGGCGGCGGCTTCGGCAGCTTCGGCTGCGGCTTCGGCAGCTTCGGCGGCGGCTTCGGCGGAGACGGCTTCAGCTTCGGCGGCATCAGCGGCGGCCTCGGCAGCGGCGGCTTTGACGGCGAGCTCAGCGGCGTAGGCGGCGAGTGCTCGGGTCCTGGACGAAACATGGGACTCGGGATCGGGCTGGTGCTGTTTCTGTTTCTTTTTCCCTGCCATCTTGACGGATTGATGGCGCACAAGGCGCTCTGGTAGTTGGACTGCTCTGTTAACACGTCTGCACGATGCGGTGGTTGGATGCTGAGTGTGCTCCCAGAGCATCGAGCAGCCCCTTAAATACGTGTGCCAGGAGTTGCAACAGTATCCGGCCCATAGCAGCCCAAGAAACTACATCAGCGTCGCCTTCGAGCTCCCGATACAAGATCGGTGAAAGCAGGTACTGTTTTAACCTAAAACTAGTTACGCCAGGCCCGCGAAAGTTATGCATGTGTAAGAAGAGTCATACTCAAGACAATCCAAGCGATTTTCGTTGCTGTAATGTGAATGCAGCCCGTGATATAGGCCCAGTCCATAATTTGAGGTTAGGCGAAAGTCGAATCACAAAACGACGCCGTGAAAAACAATTGGGAAATTGGCGCGTGTTCCTTCCACGAACGCTAGAAAACAAATGACAATTAATGCCGCGAAAGCAGCCGAATTTAAATAATTACCGGTAGAACTTTGATGAATTTTCACATTGTTTTTTAATTCACTGTCAGCTAACTTGTCAGAGGAATCCATTTTGGAGGAGCGTTTGACCCAATTTCGAGTATTTGCTTGTGCTCAGTAGAGCGAAGACGGAATACAGATCCGTATTCAATTAATTTAAGAATTACACATTCAGCCAAGAACCTAACCGAGATTGAGTGATTGCTTTACCAAATCTACATAAATCTACCGTTTCGTAATCCTACAGCATCCTAGGTATTCGCGAACCACCGCTGTTCATTCTTCTAATGAAGCTCTGGATAAAATCTTCCTCTACATCGCCTGTAAGACCAAGCAACCTTCGCCTTCAACATGCCGCCAATGCTTTCCATTTTTGAGCCAAAAGCTCTCTGCATCTGCGAGTTCGCCTTTATCACTTAACTGTGGTGGAGAGCAATTCAATACATTCGGCAAAGATGTTGTGCGACGCTGACACCCAGGGTCTGTAACTTCTCTTGGTTTTACCATTTCGTCTTTGATCGGACTGCGCTCAGTCAAGTTTTGTTTATGCTTATTATACCCAGTAATTCAAGATGCACTAGAATAAAATATTGTATCCGTTAATTGTCAATTTTGGCATATGTTTTAGCAAATAAATTGCATGTTGTGAAATAAGTTTTAGGGCATATCCCCTTACGTAGTGCAGTAACATTCTTCTTCAGTATATTCACAGCCTTTTTCCCTGTGTAATTCTTTCGCAGGCGAGCCAGTATACTAGCATTTCTAATAACGTTCAGAAAGAATTGTTGAGATTGTGTTGGTCCAGCTGCAAGCCTCACCTGCTTAAGGGGATTGGACTTGCAGTTTAGCTTTTGTTTGCGGTAACGTGGACCGATTATACGTAGCACAACTTTATGTCTCACTCTTTGCAGTGGAATAAAATGGGATGGGGATATTACAGTTACTTAGTGCGCTTACTGCTATGACATCGCTCTTGCATACTGGCAGAATAAGTGGTCCACAAGCATAGTCTACGCCCCCGTATTCAAGAAATTTTAAAATCCACAAGAATAACATCCAATAATACTGATCGTTGCAATAATGAATCGAAGACGGTGCTCTTCTTTTATCGCAGTTATTACTTCACTTAAAACCGCACGAAAACACTGATTGCACTTTCTCACCAAGTGGTCGCCAAATCAGTATTTGGCAGTCTGAATGCTGTACTGTACGATGCAGTAGCCGTACAATTAGGCAACGATTTTCTCTAGACCATGCAGCGACGTTATTCTGACTATTTGTGACGGGTAATTGTGAGATCCTGGATTCTTAAAGCGTTGTTCGAGTGAGCAAGCGCTATGAAGGTTCGCGTTTGTTTGTGAGAGATGAAAAACGAAATTATAGAAAAACCGAAGGAACTTATCTAATTTTCTTTATACTGTTGTGTGTACAATTAATTAAGGAATAGAAAATCCTAAAAACAAACCTTATATTCCTTAAAAGTATACTCTCTTTATTGAATCTTTTACATTAATTCTAAATTTGTAAAAATAGTTGAGCCCTTGTTTTTTAAATGAGATGCCCACAAAGTACTTTTCATAAGCTTAACAATACAACAAAAATTTTAATTCTACGTTTACTGGTTCTAACGTAATTCACTTTCTACGAAAAGCAGCGTTTTACTCATCTTTATCTCTTTCTAACTAACGTAGACTTCTAGAAGGAAATGAATATTCCAATTGCCGGCGTAAAGTATTTACGTGTGAAGGTTTAAATGTAGAATTAAGTCGTGTTCAATACCCTTAAATGTAAAATTATGAATTTTGTTTTAATGAAGTTCTTTGAAATGCCTTCTATTATTTTAATTTTTAAAGCGCAGTGTAGTTTCGCGTGTTTTGCAGCCAAGTAAGCCTATTTCAAGGATTTATAGATGATGTAAGGTTTAAGTCTCAGAACTGACCACTGAACACACTTTCCATCGCCAGGAGGTTTTCTATACTCAGACTTTCATTTCATCATAGGCATAGGTCTACTGAATTGTAAGACACACTTTATTTATCACAATCAAGCAGAAAATGTTGACATTTTCGAATAGAAGTTGATTTTCCCCAACTTCAATAAAACCTGATGGCCCGGTTCATGAGTTACTAAGGCTGATAATGATACAATCTATTGTTCTGGACCTAAAAAGAATGTACACGGAAAAGACGCTTAATTATTAAAGACACAATGAGCTACTATTTTAAACACACTTAGTGATTTCTAACGATGTTATTCTAGTCAAACTGCAAGAAAATGCGACAACCATATCCGCATGCAGGTATACTTCTCAACAGCGAAAAGATTGGAAAATTAAATTTACGAGTTTTACTAATATATCAGACTGGCCTTACTATACATAAAAAATCATGTGAAACTTGAACCAAAAATCGGTAACGAATTTACTCTGTTACCGCACAAACACTACTTAACTTCATAATCAGGAAATCTACTTAGAATACGCGTATATTCGTAAATAGCATAGTCTAATTCGTGTACTTGTGCAATATACGGTTCACGTGATGCTCACCTATTTTTTAGTGTGCGGCCGCATATGATTCAGACTATTTCGACAACCGTGAATGCAAAACTACTGTGCGTGATATCGGTTTAAAGCTTTCGACGATATATATTCAAATGTTTTAAGAACGTATCGCAGTGGTTTCCACTGAACATTTTAAAAATTGTTTTCTTGTGAACCAGTGAACACTATTGACAACATCGCGTTTTATCTGGACAACCGTGAGTGCATAACTACTGTGCGCCGTATCGTTTCAAAGCTCTCGACGAGAGCTATTCAAACATAAACAGTGGTTTAAACTAGAATTTAAAAAAAAGTTATATTTGTAAAAATTATGTCAGTTACATTTCATATAATAGACCTGTTACAAATTAACTAAACGTTTTGAAACCATCGACTAGCTCATTTCAACTCTCCGATCTGAAAGTCGTAGTCCGGTGCTTCCGCGTTCTTTACTTGTAAAGCCCTAGGTTTGCTATTTTCCAAAATGTCTGAATATTCTTTTAGAACATTCGACATTTTCACTTCTTCGTTGGATCGGATTTGTTCAAAGTTTTGTGTCATGTTATCTAAAATAATAATAATGGTGAGGCACCAACACCCCATGAAGGAGCTTGGCCTGCAAGGCGGAAGGTCAGAGCTTCCGTATCCTCGCTCTCACACCCGGCTGTCGCACGTCAAATTCATGACACGTGGTGATGTGGTGAGCATCACGCATTAGACAACCGCATTATTACCCCTTGTTCTTTCGAACGCAGGTTCCCAATTATTTAATGCGACTGGGTAGGCCGCCCGCCAGGCATCGATGTGGGATTTGAACTCCAGACTACCGCGCCGCAGTTCAATGCTCTAACCACCGAGCCACGCTGGCCCTAAAATAGTAAATTATCAATTATAGTAATTTATTATACAAGACGATAAAGTTAAATTTTATCCACGAGTGAATCGTTTAACGTCGAGACGCAGTCGAGACGTTAATGATTCAAGAGTGGATAGAAATAACTTTATCGTCGTGTATAATACAATATTTTTTTCTATAGCAAGAACTTTAACAATTTCAAAAGAAAATAATGACAGTTAATCACATTTCAAAATGTCAGTAGCTAGATTGGGTTGCTACGATAATACGAAGCTGTCATATTTAATTTAAACAAAAGTTAGAAAATTAAATTACTTTATCTATCCTTGATGTTAAAGTGCTACTTTATCTACCCTTGCTGTTAAAGTAAAACTTGACCTTTTGTTTTCAGTTGATAAAAGCACACTTTAACATGTGCTATAGAAAAAAAACAATTACTAAACATGCATTACCTGTATTCCACCAAGACCGCAACAACATCGTCATTGTGATATCATAGACTTTTTTGGCCGCATATTGGACTTTGGACATATCTTCCTTCTGTTAATTGCTCAATGTTCATCTTGCTAGACGTTTGACTCGCTTTCAATTTGTAAATTACTCTTTAAATTTACCGCTCAGTCTTGCACCGTCTGGACATGAAAAGCCTCATTTCCAATATGCATACCTACCTTCGTTTACTATAATTTGAGTTTTCCGTGTTTTTAATATTGCTACGCCTAGCTCGCCTCGGCATTGTGTGTCCACGTGCCATTGAGAGGTTCATTAAGGAGATAATTGTAAAGTATTTGTCAGTCGTTCTTTAACAGTCGTCAAAGCTGCTTCAACATCTTCAAGAACTTTTAAGTGTATATTAAGAATGACTGAAGTAAAAGCAAACAGTATCAAACTTAAAAACAACAGTAATTGCTATGTTCGCGTCGCTGGTAGTTTAATATTGATTTTGCTTACTCAAATTTTGTTAACTATTGGTGCATATCCATTACTGAAACAAGCACTCTTAGCAGAAGTAGATATCAATCGCATCCCTGTAAGTTATTATTTCCTTTTTATGATTTTTAAGAAGTTAAAAATCTAACCAATAAGTAACGTGAAATTTGAATTACACAAGTGGTTGTTTTAACTGTACATTTTACTATGTCTATCCATTGCTATTTTGGAAATAATATTTACATATATCCCTCGTCCCTCGTTTATCAATTTTAATCATTCAAACTGTGTATTTCCACATATTTTTTTTATTTAGCTTTTGGGCAATGCTTTTGCGTGTAATAATTTTAGAATCAGCAGATTATTATAAACTCAAGTCATTTGCTAAGAACATTTTGTTAAATTATGACACCTACACGGTTTAACCGCTTAAACTTGATGCACATGGAATATAATCCACCATAAAATGAGGTTGTGATGTTAATCAATTCGTTGTTGTTTTCAATATATTTTATTTAATTATATAAATCAGAATTATAGCTTCAAGTTTGCGTCGTTCGGTAGATAAAGTTTAATTAAAAGGTCCAGCATATTCGATGACGAATTGAAGCTAAAATTGCTACACAAATTGTTAATATGTTTATAAGCAACAATTATTAGATAAGCATTCGCATAGGAATGTAAGACCACAAGGTTATCTACAGATATAACAACAAAACAAACTGTAATAAATAATTAATAAATTAAAATATAGATTAATATTTCTATGAATTTAGTAGGGACGCTATTTCTGCATACAAATTACCTCCTAAATGATACATTAAATCTTTTAGAAATTTTAAACCTTTAGCAGCGTTCTATGGTTCATGCTGTTTTTCTTGGTGCTTTGCCAGATTGAAAAATTATATATAGTAATTAGCGAATTGAATCTGTTCCCGTTTTTAACGACAACATGTTATAAAAATACAAAATTATAAGTAATTTTTTTTTACTGGAGGTCGAAGGACAATCAACTAGTAATTTTTATTCAATGTTTACGTTCCTTCCTAACTTCTAAAGGCCTGTATGTTTAACCAATATAGCATTTGCCGCATTCGCAGGTATACTACATATACCACCCTTTGAATGTTATTCTTCCCTGAACAATGTCGTTTTTGCAAAAATCGACCGCAAGGTAGAGAGATATTGAACACCGCCCTAACATTAAACCCATTTTCAATTTGTTTAATTTTGTCAGCCATATCTGAAATATAAAATATAGGTAATATTGTATTTTTGAGTATGATTTTTCTGTACATGCGTAGTATTTTTGCGTGTATTGCCACTGTTTCAAAGAATAATCTGGGTATATCCAATTATAAGAAATTTTTTCTCTTTTTGAGTATTTTAGTATTAGAACAAACAAATTTGGCTCTCTCGTAAAGAGACAACAGTTGATTTTGTGTTTTTACGATGTCTGAAATTCTAAGTACCTATTAGTGTTGATTTTCTTGCTGTTTCAAAAGTACTGTTTGTTCGTGCGATTACTGTAATAAGAAGAGGTAACTAACACTATTGCTCTGTTTCTGATATGAATTTGATGAAGTGCCTTTACCCTTAATATGTTCAAGAGATTTGTTCAGCTCATCAATATTGCGAGACCAAATTGCAAAAACATAATCAATATATCTCCACCAAACTATTGGTTTGTTTATGTAGGTGTAAGCATGTTGTTGCTCAAAGCTTTGCTTAAAAATATTTTTTAACAGTGGAGAAAAAAGAGAACTCATTGCCACCCCGAAATATTTTCGTTCAAATTGTATATAATTGTAAGTGTGTTTTTAATGCTTAATATTTTTCGTGTCTGTAACGTGTTTATGTTTTATCCTCTAAGTTTCTCAAGGAAATGTGATGCGTTTTAAATTAATGAATCTGTAGTTTCCTATAGAGATTAAATATTTTGAGTAAATATTTACCTGCAACACAAAATATACAGCGACGCATACAATTTTCCTAACGGCTGTTGGCAGAGTACTAAATAAATTAAATTAAATTAAATTAAATTAAATTAAATTAAATTTGCAGATTTTGTAAGACATACACTACTATCACCACACTAAAGTAAACATAATGAATTGTTCACTTACCCTGACTACAAATCCAGTAAAATATTACCAAATTACATTGAAGTATGGATGTTGTTAATATTTTTCCAACGGAATATTTTGAACTAAAATTAAAATGGAATTGTATTAAATCTTCAAAAATAAATGTTTGACACTGCAGGTAACAGCTCTTCTTAAAGTTTGCAATACTACCACACATATTTGCCCAAATTTCGTAAGAATACGCAGGCAGGCCGGAAACAAGGGTTACGACCATATTGCGGCTGGTAAGTGCACATGACTAAATTTTTACATTAATTTTTGTTACGTCAATAACTTATTATTATAAAGCGCGAGACCTACCTGGACCACCTGGACCACCTGGACCACCCGGACCACCTGGACTACCTGGACCACCTGGACTACCTGGACCACCTGGACAACCTGGACCACCTGGACCATATGGACCAGCTGGATCATATGGATTACCTGGACCACGTGGACCAGTTGGACCACCTGGACCACCTGGACTGAAAGGTTTGTACATGTGTGACATTGCACATTAAAAGACATATAAATCTATGCTATTTTTCTAAGTAACGTGATCCTCGTGGTAAGTAACCCAGTAATACAATTTTCGCTTGTTAAATTCTTCACAGTTCAGGATTTGTAAAATAGGTTTGATAAAGCCTTTTGTATATATATATTCAGAATTTTACAGCTCAAGCCGCATTTCTACATCTAGACGCCATATCTGTTTCTGTCCTGCGCATCGTCTTTATCCAAATTCCGGTCTCTCATACTATTTCTGACGTTCTTGTTCCACGATCTTCTTAGACGACTCCTTTTTCTTCTGCCAAGAGGCGCCCACTGGTACAGTTTCTTAGGCTAACTTCCATTACGCATATGTAGTACATGACTGAACCATTTCAGACTTCTGATTTCAATCCTTGTAACTATATCGTCTTCTGCCTGCATACGTCTCCTAATTTCTTGATTTCTTATTTTTTCTACTCTCGATATTCCAATGCTACGCCTTAAATTACTGAATATTCGGTTTTGTCAAAGTTGACGGACATTCCCCATTCATTATAACTTTGGTTAATCGTCGTAGTATAAATTCCAGATCCATATGAGTCCTGGGCAATGACCACCTGGTCATCAGCGAAACTAATAGTAAACAAACAGTCTTCTCCGATAGTTAAGCCCATTATTTCCACTCTCCTTTTCCGCTCCTTTAGCACAGCTTCTAAATATAAATTAAATAGGAGTGGGGACAAACTACATTCCTCACTAAGTCCTTTGAATGGATCAATTACACAGGTCTGCGACCAAATTTTTTTCTTTAAAATAATGGGTGATTCTTATGTATTTTGGTGCGCTGAGTTCGGAAATGCCCTCAGTTTTTTCCCAGCACGTAAGCATTTTCCGCAAAATGCATTTTTCTGCGGGTTTGCCTACCTTAAGGCGTATATTTATGAATATGCCGACAAAAGTTGTTTTTCCTATTCGGCTTCATAGTTTTATATTAGAAACTATAAAATATGATAAAAATTAGTATATTTAACAGTATTAGTCAGCGTATGAATCATGGAAACCCATTACCTTAATAGTATGCAATTAAGGTTTATCGTTTTTCTTCGGTGTTTTCAGATTCCAATGTTACTGTAATAAATGTTTTTGTTATTAAAAGTACATAAATAAATAGGAGAAATTCTTTCTGGTAATTAGCGTAATTGTGGTGAACATTATTGACAAATGAAACCTGGATTTTCCCATTGCCCTATATATACCCCTCGTAGTCCTTCGATTTGTTCATTTCAATTTAAATATTCTTAAAGTGTCTTTCAAAATGTCTTCAAGAGCTTGTGTTAATAATCCTGATAGTTTCTGTTACATTTGTGGCGAACTTGTATTAAAAAAACAATCTCGAAGTATTACGGAGTTTATTAAAAAAGTGTACTTTGCCTATTTGGTGTGAAGATCGGAGATCAAGAAAAATCTTGGGCCCCTCATGGAGTGTGTTCAGGCTGTGTTGAAGGACTTCGCATGTGGTCTAAAGGAAAGGTGAAATCTTTTCGTTTTGGGGTGCCTATGATTTGGAGAGAGCCGAGAAACCACGGCGATGACTGCTACTTTTGTTCTTGCAACATACAAGGGTACAATGCCAAAAATAAAAAAGATATATGTTACCCAAACATGCAATCTGTACTTCGGCCTGTGCCTCATGGACCCGGTATTCCAGTACCAGTGCCCCCACACAATTTTGACGATTTGCCAGAGTCATCAGAGAGCAAGTCAGAGCAGTTGGATGATGAGTTTCAAGTCGAAGACTGTGGACCCCAACAGTTTTCACAAGAAGAATTAAACGACCTCGTTCGTGATTTAGGGCTTTCTAAAGAGTCTGCTGAATTACTGGGCTCTAGACTTCAAGAAAAGAACTTGTTGAGATCTGGAACTTCATTCTCTTGGTACAGAAGCAGAGAAAAACAATTTGAGTCAAATTTTTCTCAAGATGGCGAACTTGTATATTGTTCTGATGTTCCCAAGTTGATGTCAATATTTAACATTCAACATGTGTCAGATGAATGGAGGCTTTTCATTGACTCGTCAAAAAGAAGTTTAAAAGCAGTTTTGCTACACAACGGCAATAAATACGCTTCTGTACCCGTGGGGCACTCTCTGCATCTAAAAGAAAAGTATGACAACATGGCTTTTATCCTTGATAAATTGAAATATAAGGAGTTTGGATGGCCTATCTGTGGTGATCTCAAAGTCATCTCTATGGTACTTGGACAACAAGGTGGCTATACGAAATTCCCCTGTTTCCTATGTGAGTGGGATAGCCGGGCAAAAGCACAGCACTGGAGCCAAAAAGTGTGGCCAACGAGAACTTTGAAGGTTGGAGAAAAAAATGTTCACTTTGAGTCTTTGGTTGGTCCCAAAAAAGTGCTTTTACCCCCACTTCACATCAAGCTTGGACTGATGAAGCAGTTTGTCAAGGCATTGCCAAAAGATGGCGAAACGTTCAAATACCTTGAAAAGAAACTCCCGGGACTGTCTGAGGCAAAGTTAAAGGAGGGTGTTTTTGTTGGCCCGTACATTCGGAAACTAATGAAAGACAATCAGTTTGAAAAGGTGATGAAAAAAGCTGAGAAAGAGGCGTGGATATCATTTAAAGAAGTTGTGACTAAGTTTTTGGGGAACAGTAAGGACCCGGATTATGAAGAAATTGTAAATAAAATGTTGAAATGTTTTAAAACCTTGGGGTGCTCCATGAGCTTGAAACTTCACTTTTTGAACTCCCATTTGAGTTATTTCCCAGAAAACCTTGGTGCCGTAAGTGAAGAGCAGGGCGAGAGGTTCCACCAAGACATCAAAGAAATGGAACGGAGGTACCAAGGACGATGGGATGTGAATATGGTGGGAGACTACTGTTGGATGCTTCATAGAGAACTTCCAGACATCCCACACAAACGGAAAAGCTCAAAACGGAGTTTTGGGGGAAAAATATGTAGATATTATAAAGAATTATAAATCCTTATTGTATATGTTACCGGAAATGTATGTAATCCGTCATTATGTAGAATTCCTAGGAAATGTATATAATGCCTAAAATCGTCAGGAAATGTGTGAAATAAATTTTATTATACACATTTCCTAGGAATTGTGTACATTTCCTAAACTAGAATCGGAAATGTGTTAAATTCGGGATGTTATGTCAGTAGGTTAGGTTAAGTTAGGTTAGGTTAGGTTAGTAGCACTGAAAAATCGTCTCACTGCTAAGGAAAACTTCAGTTCATCTGTATTTTATTTTTCATTCATTCACAAATTCTACAGTATAATGTTGATTTTCATACATTTCCTAGTACCATTTAGGAATTCCATACAATGCCTAGGAAAAGATACATTTCCTAGGAAATGTATGTATTAAAAAACCTTTGACTAATTATTTTACACATTTCCTAAATTGGCTCGGCATTATATACATTTCCTAGGAATCGTATACAATTCCTAGGTTTCATACATTTCCTGTAACATACCTATATACTACATATTATTTTTATCAAATTGTATTTAAAAATGTAAATAAACCACTAGTAATATATTTTTTTTTATTTCAAAATGGATTTTTACCTATATGTACTGCGGGTTTTGCATAACTTTCTTTTTCATTTTGCGGAAAATCCCTACTTGCTGGAGAAAAACTGTGGTCATATTTGGACTCAGCGCACCAAAATACATACGATTCACCCATTACGGTGAAAAAAAAAATCAAAAAATTTCAATTTGCAGGCCTGTGTTATTTAGAGCTAGACATTTTTTCAAAATTTAGTTTTAAACTAGCGAGAACTATCTTTATTTTACGTTCAAAGCTGAGTTGATTTTGGTATTTTGATTTAATAAAAACAGGATATAGATAATGAATGAATGAAAAAAAACAATGTTTTTAAACATTACAGAAAATCCAATTTCACAAAAATAAGACATAGACAATGGCAACAAAATAAGCTACCTTTCTTAAATAGCTGCGGGCATTCCCCTTGCAAGTTGATCTAAAATTGTCTAATATCTAGTAAAATTGTCTCTTTTTCTGTATTTATACTTAAATCAATATATTGCTCATCGTTTCTTAATAATGTCTAACGAGTTTTTTTACTCCTATTTGATCATGAAAACGTCATTAAAAAAGTATAATGATTAACTTAAGCTGGACAAGGTTCTTAAACTATTTGATTTACAAAGATCACATTATTTATTGTCATTAATGGAAGCATTTTAATTTCTAAACGTGTATACAGTTTATATTGTTTAATTCATATCGTTTTCTTTCAACTAGGTATGTAAATTGAATATTTAATTCAAAAATGTTAGTAAGATTGTTAATTATAAAAAAAGAAAAATAGTTCCTTTGTCCTACATTGCAGAAAATATTTTTGGCTTGAAATGCCTCATTTTTATATAACTAACAATAAGAACAATAATTGACAAAACTGATTTCCTATAAATCATAAAATTATTCCAAGCAGTATTTGGATTCTGTCTACCTATAAATGCTTGCAGGCTTACATATTTTCCAGCTGTCCCGATGACCAATCAGTAGAAATACCAATGAATTTGTCTCACTCCAGGTCAAAATTTGTCATAAATGTATCTGCTCTTAGAATAACTTTTATGAATTTGTTAGCCGAAAAGTAAATTTAAATTCATTTTCGCAGAAACAAACGTACCCTATAAAATTCCCACCCCCTTGCTGCACAGCAGTTTCATGAGATGGTCCAAGAAAATTCCTCATCTTTTCCATCATGCAACTTTGCACAAATTGTCGATTGTTGATCGATAAATTTACTGTAATACGTGACCAGTTTCAAAAATTACTTCAATCCAGAAACTTTCGTTGGTACTACTTATAGTGTAGTCTGGATCGCTTTACTTTTCGAATCCGTGCGGTGCTTGTTTTTCAATTCTCTGTCCCAAATAAATATATTACTGACAAGCGCCCAAAAGCACAATTCTCGAGTCCCAATTGAATTCCCACTTTTCAAATCGTTAAAAAACTTGTCAAAGACGTTGAATCGGCTCCTAGTTAGTTTCCCTGCCGCCTAGAAGCCGTCAAAAAAGCACAAGTATAACATCTGATGAGTGTTGTATAAAATCTCCCAGACGCGACGTCTCTATTTACGGAGGTAACTCGTGCCGCACTAATACTAGAAGTCGATTTTCTTTCTTCCTTTATTCAACGAGCATTACAAAATTATGTTAAACTTTGAATACGTACCGTTTTCTCGTCGTTCACTTTCTCAACTGTTTATTATATGCCCACTGTAGTAGAAGTATAGTGCCTTCATTTTCTTCTACGCATGAGACGCTACTGCTCGACTCGTTCCTCTGATTCGACGAACTGCCTTTCGACGGTTGCTTTTCTTCTTTACTCTGGAACATATCGACCCTCGCAAAAGAACAACAGGATGACTTTGCCGCGGAACGCATTGCATACCTTTTTATATCAACAGGTATCTAAATTGTGATTGCTTCATCCATATGAGAAACAACCGCTCGAAAAACCTTGAAACGATTTTTTCTTGAAACTGTCGAGATACGACTAACGTCGGGATTTTCAGCTAGACCCAGATTACTAGTTACACCAATTTAAGGCTTTACTTGACAAATTAAAGACTTCAGTAGCTTAAAATATATTTATTTACAAATTATTTGTCTCGGAAGCGATCTGTTCGATACCGTAAGTGACATACTTAATATCTGTCTAGTGTTTATTATGTTACAGTTAGGATTCCTAACAAAATGCTCGGTTTTCTTGCATTCGAAATCAGTCTTCTACAGTTGTAGAAGATTACGTTGCATATCTTTGTTACTATAGACTACAAATAAATTAGTCTTGCAAACAAGTTTTCTTTGGATCAATATTTACAGCAGCATCGGGTGATAAATTACACTTCACAACTTCATTGAATCTCATCTCACTAGCCTATTCCAGCCCATTTCTGAACATATTTTATGAGTTCCTAAACCAGGTCAATCCAGCCGATCTGTTTAAGTCGTCCGTCCACCGCATGGGAAGGCGTTCTCTACTTCTTTTTTCCATGCATGGTAGCCGTTTTAAGATCGTGTTCATCAATCTTTCTTCCTTGTATCTTGCCACATGACTTGCGTAGTTCCATTGCAGCTGTTCTACTGCTGCGGCAGCATCCTTTATTCTTGTTTTTTTGCGTATCCAAGCATTGATTTTACGATCCCCCAACGTCATACCCAGCATTTTGCGCTCCATCACCCTCTGTGTCACTCTTAGTTTATTCATTGACTGTTTTCTAAGATTCCACGTCTGTGCCGTAAACGCATTGATCAAATACATGAGATCGGAGATACATGGGTATTTTCTTGTTTTTTAACACCTTCTCATGTTTTAGAAAGCAGCCCGTGCCAACCTTCTTCTCCTAGAGGGTTACTGTATGTCCCAAATAAACATAACTGCTGAGTTCCTCCAATTCTTGATCTTTTACTTTTGTCTTTGCTAAGTTAATTTTCAATCCGATTTCAGAAGAAGCTGTGTCCAATTCCGTTAACATAGTCTGAAGTAGTTCAAAGGTTTCTGCGATAACGACTATGTCGTCTGCATACCTGTTTAATCTTTTTCCATCTATTAGGATCCTATTATTTTCTTGCCACAGCAGTTGCTTGAAAACATCCTCTAGACATGCTGCAAATAATTTCGGCGATAGGGTATCACCTTGTCTTATATCCCGTTTGATTTTAGTTGGGGTCATGTGAGCCAAACCTTTTCTCTAGCGGGTAATACCCACGTAACACTACTTGCACAGTAAATGACTATTATAGAATGATTAATTCCCAGAAGTTTACAATTTCCCATATTAGTAAAGGTAGTCATTGTAATTATCAATGTACGGCTGTTTAACAAGCGTAGTTATTGACTGATTGATCTACAAATTTTAGAATTTGAATTGAGTAAAGCTTTTCTTAGTGTTTTTGTGTTTTCTATGATTACGTATTCATTCATTTTAAAACAAATTATTTATTGTTTCATCTGCTATGCTTCTAGTATCTATAATAAATCCTTTAAATAAACGTACTACTTGATTGCAATAATAGCAATTAAGAAAGCTATGTTTCAAATGTGACTAATGTATACAATACAATTATTATTTATTTATTTGTATTTTTAGCGATTGCTGATGTTGGACTGTAATAACAATCGCATTAGCTATCAAGCATCGTGTGGCGAAAAGGAAATCACGTCTAATACAACAACTGCTATCGGAACACAGTGCGATAAAACTATAACGGATGCCCTTACTACTACTACTACTACTACTAGTGGTAGTACCACTACTAGTTCGTTAGATAAGCTTTTTTTAAACATTGTTTCAAAAGCAAACGTTTTTGTTTTTGTATTTTCGTTTCTTAAAAGTACGTATACGGAAAAACATTTAGCTTAGACATAAATATATATCACCGACAACCTATAGATAAAGTATTGTTATAATAATATATTGCAACACCGTTTCTTCACAAAACCTTCGTATGCTAAAATATTTAATTTCTTAGTGTGGCATTGCAGCCTAAGATATGAAAAAAATATCGCTTGTAGGTGCTTTATAACCAACTATTTTTATAACTTATTATATATATAATCATGTAACACACAATAGTACATTGTACTATAAGTAAGTGGAATAAGTTATTACTTGCGACTGAGGTTGTTGTTTTCGACGAGCGTATAATGGCATTTCACTCACGTGTGATATACGATCTTACAGTAGCGGCATTTGTACAATAAAGTTGGGTGAAGGTACAACTTCCCAACTGTCATAGAATTAATAACAATTTATAATGAAACATAATTGCTTGTGAATAATAGCTGCTTTAGTCACTGAAAACGATTGCATAAAATACATCAAAATCCGCTGCTGTAAGATATAATGTTTTAAATATACAGTGTGACAATTTAAAAACCTACAATGGGCTATATCTCACGAACGAAAGATGATATCAAAAAATGCTCAAAACCGTTTCTAGGATAGGAAGGGGGAACTAAAATGACATAAAAAAGAACTCGCCCCCATCAACCCCCTAGGCCCCACCTACCCCAACTGAAAAAGTTTAAATGGCAGACCCCTACTTGTGATACATCATTGAAAAGCCTACAAAAAATGCTATCCAACGGTATGAATAATAATGGTACAGGGTGAATAAATATTACAAAACCTTGCCTTAAAAGGAAAATTTAATGAAGTTTTTGTTGAACTACAAATTTGTGAAAATGTCAATGAAGTAAATGTTCAAAGTGGGTTCCGTTGTTTTGTAAACAATAGTACAGCCTATTTTCAAATTCTGCACGAACTTTGACAAATGTTGTTCTAGTAATAGCGCGACATGCTTGAGTAATTTATACCCGCAAGTCCCCAAGTGACGCAGGTTGAGTTTTATACACAACTGACTTGAGGTAACCCCATAAAAAAAATCAGGTGGCGTTAAGTCTGGTGACCTCGGTGGCCACTCAATAGAACCTCTCCTTCCAATCCATTTGTTCGGATAATTAGTATCCAACCAGTGCCTACTGCAGCTGCATAGTGAGGAGGTGCTCCATCTTGTTGGTAGTGCAGCAAATCTTCTTCTAGAGCTAGATTGCCTTAGTCATCCCGTTGATTCTCTAATTCATGCACAATTAAAAGTTGGATGGTGTTTTCCAGCATATCCAGATAAATGTCGCCACTTAAATTGCCTGGTATAAACAAGGGGCCAATTAAAGCATCCCCTAATATCCCTGCCCAGACATTAAGTTTTTCAGGGTATTGAGTGTGACCTATTCTAAATCGATGCGGGTTCGTATCACTCCAGTACCGACAGTTTTGTTTATTCACATTGCCATTCAGCATAAAAGTACATTCATCACTGAAACAAATATTTTTCAATAGTCTAGGTTCAACGCGAATTCTTTCAGTCATTAGTTCACAAAACTGAATTCGTCGGTCTGGGCCATCATCGCCTAGTTCTTGAAGAATTTGCGTTTTGTACGGGCGAAACTTATGTAATTTCAACACCTTCCTGACCGACTCACGTGATAGTCCTGTCATTGTAGATACCTGACGTGTTGATGCAGTAGGCTCTATTGCAAATTGCCAGAGGACCTCAACTTGGCTTGCTTCATTCAGTAATCTTGGGGCATCCCTTTTTTTATTTTGCACTGATCCCGTTTCTCTAAATTTTTCAACTAAATCGCGGATGTACACGTGACTTACATGTTTGTCCGGATGCCTCTCATTAAATATTTGAGCTGTTCGTAAATAACACTGGTTCTGGGAGCCAAATATGAAAATGATCTCCACATGTTCAGGTATACTGTAAACCATCGTGACAACTACAGCGAATGACAGTACTGATCGTACACAATGATGACACTAATGACATTTAAATGTCTCAAATAAACAAAAAAGTATTGACTGCGACAGAAACCAAAAAACAGATGTTTACAACTTGTTTTTGCAAAGACGGCAAATTAAAGTTTTTATTCAACAACAAAAAGTCCCCTCGGACACTTATCATTGAAAATAAGGTTTTATTGGCCTTTAAAGATTTTTAACATTGTATCACAAGTAGGGTTCCTACGTTTGTTTTTAAAATTGTTAGATAATAATTTGGTAATTATTGATACACCCTGTACCATTATTATTCATACCGTTGGATAGCATTTTTTGTAGGCTTTTCAATGATGTATCACAAGTAGGGGTCTGCCATTTAAACTTTTTCAGTTGGGGTAGGTGGGGCCTAGGGGGTTGATGGGGGCGAGTTCTTTTTTATGTCATTTTAGTTCCCCCTTCCTATCCTAGAAACGGTTTTGAGCATTTTTTGATATCATCTTTCGTTCGTGAGATATAGCCCATTGTAGGTTTTTAAATTGTCACACTGTAGAAGAATGGCGCTAAACCATTATAAAATCACATACCAAATTATTAGATTGTTGTAAGATATACAGATATTTATAATATTATTATCACTATTTCTATATAAGTCAATGGAGGCACATTAACAAAGTTGTTTAGAATATCTTCTAATGTTGTTTTATAGCTTAATATGCGCATGTATTCTGAAATGTGACAATATAAACAACTTCTTTTAATGATTTTTTTTATTAAACTTTTTAGATTACTTCGCTGGAGCCGCTGCTGTGGAATCATTTAGTTGCTAATTTTATATTTGCATCGGCTGTAATGACATAAGTCAAAAGGTTATCCATTGATCTAAATTAAGTACAGCATTGCATGCGTACAACATGCTTAAAATTTTAAAATACTAATCAACTTCTAACTTGTTTGATATTTCGGCGAATCAGAAAAAAACGAGTTTGGTTGTCCGTGAAAATGTTATCAGAATTTAACAACAAATATTAGTGCTGATTAAAAAACAGATTATCTTTGACATACAAGATTTAGAGTGGCCTAATTTCATGATGAAACAATTACGCTGCTACAAATAAATAACAACTAAACATGCAAGTAAAACTTTTGTTGAAAGAAACCTATGAATATTTTTACCTTGATCTGACTTGTCATAGAAATATCCTAAGGCAGTTGAACAATTTCCACTTCTTTTTTTTAATGTGGTACGAAATTTTGGAAAACTTGAATATAAAGTCCGTTTCAATTTCACATGACATCGAGTAAACCATGAATTGATTTTTTTTTAGAGTGTACTGAGTGACTGACACCTTAAAGTCATTCTGACAATTTGTCTTTTGTACTTAAATCAAAATGCCAAAAAAGTTTTATAAAAACACAACAGTAGCAGTTTACAAATGCTTTAATACATTCACAGAAAAAAAAGTTCAGTAAATATTCATAACAATTCTGCAGAGATTTTTATTATTTTGCTGATAGGTACCCAGAGCAGAGGTGTACAAGATTGTGCAAGATGCACCCAATTTTGCTACAACTAAGACGGGAAATACTTGAAAAAGCGCAACATTTTAGAATTTCACATTTAAAGAAGACCTACAATTAAAAATTTTTAATTTTCATGAAAAAATTAGTACTTTACTATGCAATTTCTTTTAAATTATGCGAAAGAAGAACTACAGTACAATGGATCTCGTAGTACATTATGGAGGATAATCAAAAGCATGGGCTATAAATTTAAAATCGTGAATTCACGAAAAATATGTAAACAGCAACACGTCACTAAAAAAAGTTCCTTCTTGAAGCAGTACCTTCAAATGAAAGATTCTAGTGATAACGTATTATTTGCGTACTTAGATGAGACGTGGATATATAAAAACGGGAGTCCTAGAAAACGTTGAGTAAATGATTGCAGAAAAGGAAATCCAAGTCAAACTAGCCAAGAAGGAAAACGGTACACAATTTTGCATGCTGGATGGTCTAATGGATTTTTAGAAGGTTGTGAATTACTACTGGATTCTAGCAATAACGACCGGGACTATCATAAAACAATGACTGCTGACATTTTTACAAAATGGGTACAGAATCAGCTAATTCGCGTATTGTCTAAATTAAACAAACATTTTGTTATCATTATGGATAACGCTCCTTACCACTCAGTTCTTTTAGATAAGAAAACTACTATTTCAAGCAGGAAAAAAGAATTACAGGATTGGTTGATACAGCACGACGTAACTTATGACAACAAACTGACGAAAAAACAACTGTGGGAACAGAAAAACTATGTAGTAGACATTTTACAGCACAGTGGTTATAGAGTTATTAGATTTCCCCCATATCACTGCCAATACAACCCCATTGAGCTGGCATCGGGATTATATAAGATTTATTATAACAAGCATGTAACTTCTAGCGCATCATCAAAAGGAGAAGCACAGAAGTTATGGAGCGAATTAATTTTTATGTGTTCCTCTAACTTTTGGACCAAAAGCACACAACACTGTGAAAAACTAATTCGCAACGATTGGATCAGATATATGGGATGCAGCAGTATTGAAAATATTCCTCATATTATAATTTCCCTTGAAGATTCGGACAATGAATCCGAAATTACGGGCTCTAAATCTGAATAAAAACGAATGTGAAATACTAGGTAACTTCTATCATCCCCAACTGTAGGACAATCAGCAACTCCACACGATTCTGATGAAAACGACTCGGACTCAGATTCCGAGTAATGAGCACTGCATATTGTAAAGGTTATTATGTTATATTATTATGATTAATAATTTAATAAATAAATAAATACCCTACACATATTCTTATTTTACTGATTAAAAGCAAATGATATCTGTATCAATGGGTTCATTGAATTCCGTGTTTTGCCATTTTTAGTATTGCGCACATCTGCAAGTTAGATAAATTATGGCTAGCTCATTTTTCGATAGGCATGGACTCAAAATTCTGGTTGGATTCACCTATTTTTCAAAATAAAAATCCCCGTGTTACGCCACTGGGCTATGAAATTTAAAAGTAGCAAACACGCAGGCGCGCTGCGCTGCCAATAATATCTATCAGCAATTCGATTTTACGTGCAGTTCATTTCTGTGTGATTATAGTGAATTTAAAAGCAAATCCATAAACAAATTAACAAGTAATTCAAATCTCGCGCTTTATTAAGCGTTCCTAATCGTGTTTTGTTTCAGATCGTTCGCAGCTTCCCTCGCAATTCAGATGTTTTTAACGCGTCGCTAACATAACCTCAACTTAGATTCTCCAATTTCTGGAGCTCCTGCTCTATTCTGACGTGTTATAATACTCGGATCGGCTTCCTCTTATAGGGCTCGTTCCTCGTGGTAAATCTCCTAGCTCTAGCACGCTTATTTGCTTGACACCACTAACCTGACCTTTCTTAGGCTGCGGCTGGTTTCTCGGATAGCTTCTCCTGATGCTTGCGGCTGGATGCTGGACTCCGGGATGCTTCAACTGCTGTGCTGGCCTCGTACACACCGGGCGAAACTGCTGACACCCTCTCTCAGGCTCTGGACCTTGGCTGAAGCCCGCAACTGGTGCTCGTAAACTGGATCTGGGCTGCCGATCTTGTCGGAAGCGGTCACCGGAGAAAATATTTTTATGTGATGGATTTTTATACCCACACTCTCACACGTGCACTGTTATCTCCTGATTAAGCCGGTATAATTTTTATTAATTTATTTTAATGGTAAATGGTTTAAAAGTTAAATAAACTGGAGACACAAATTAGCTTGTCATGAATTAATTTATTTCAATTGTGTCTCCCGGCGTTCGTTAACAACAATTGCCGCCTATCTGGCTACATAAAAAACGGATGTTAACTGAATACAATGCAATTACTTATAATCTAATTTTACAACTTAATTTATAAAATTGTACATAATCTTACTTTCTAAATTATTGTTTGTTCATGTTTGCAATTTATCTAAGTTCTAGCGCCACTCACAAAGTTTCATTTTAATTGTTTGTTTACTTGTGTCATTACATTGACTTATTTTTATAAACACAAATCTTGTCCATTTCCTGTGGTGTCCTTTTCTTGCAGTTTTATTAAAACCTGTCTGAATTTCATCAATCTTCAAATATTACTGCTCCATTTTCTTATAGCCTTATTCGATCTAGCATTGTGCTCTTTTTGCACTGTAATAAACATTCTTTCCTTTTTACCTCTATTTAAAAAGTTTATAGAACTGTACTTATTCAATTATACTGACATGTAAATTTAATTAACCTGCGTGTAATAAATCCCTTTGGTGATAGATTTTCTAAATTTTTGATTGGTTTTACATTGCACTAATCTCTTAATTTATGTTAAATGCTATTTCAGTGACTCTATTTTACGATTTGAGCTCTGCCTTATTGCCATTTATTCTAAAGTAGTTTCAATTAATATCGGCAATGCTTGACCGATGTAATCATAAATTAAAATTTCTTATTTCATACTGCAAGTTTGTTATCATAATTTAAACGCGTCAATTCGCTGGCTATATTTCTCAACTAAATCAAGCAAAATCAGATACCTGGAGGGCACGTCTAGCTCAAGTCGAAGACGGCGTGCAGTAAATTAAATGAATGGAAACCGGGAGGGGAGCCAGCGAATCCAGCAAAACTAACAATCAACCAGGCATCTCAACTGCTTAAACAGACGATTCGCAGACTGAGTTCTTATAAAGGGTTAAGAACTATAGCTGCAGAAGAACGTGACGCAACAACAATAAATAAAACTACATACAATTTCCCCAAAGCACAGTTTTCTATAAGATATGTCTCGGTGGAGTTGACAAGTGACCCAATAGGGCCTACAGCCAGTAATACTTAAATTTTATGTAAGATGCTAGGTACAATCGGAGGAAAAGCCTCTCAATAATTTATAATTACACATTAAAAATACCTGGACGTACACACATTGGCATGGGCCTTACTTTCGGCTAGTGTACAAGTTATCGCCTGGCTGGTACATGTAGTTGAAATGTAGATCCGTGGCCTGGGGCAGTTTAATTCATAGGCTCAACATGGCCCACAAAGGGGGCTTAATGGATGTCCCTAGTATTAGGTGTGCTCTCATGAGATTCACGGAAGCTCTGCTTTCGTCACCAGCGGTTAATAGCCCAGCATGACGATGGGGCTCTGATTAGCCAAAGGTGGCCTTACAAGCTGACAACAAAATTGAACCCTAAGCGAAGCACCAGAATGCCAATAAGGACTTACCCCGTATGGGCGTGCCCGAGGTGCTACCATCAAAAAGAATCCGCCAAAACAGGCGCGGCGCTTATAATCGCCCAAATTACGTCGCCTAGAGGAGAATCCGCCGAGGGCGTTTACTTTCCAAACATAACTAAATTAACCTCTTGAACGATTTCGAAGATGGTAGCTGCTACGAACGGCACCAAGTTTCCAACAGGTAAGGCCAAAGAGAGCCCCTAGTAACCCCGGAAACTCGCCAAAGAACCGAAAAACTTATCGGGGAAAGGAACCATGTCCCTATCCGAGAACAAAAGTTCCTAACCCAGGAGCGCGCGGAATTTGAATCTACCCACAGAGCTACAATCCGGGGAGCGCTTCCCATGAAGTTACAAAAAAAAGCAGAGTGAAGCGACAAATCTAACGAAAGCGCCATTTTAACGTAACAACTTTAATGAATTTTAAATGAAAAGTTGTAAATGATTTCAAATGTCATGTCAACAACTGACGTATAATTTTAAAGTACTTGAACTTCAAAATTTTACTTTAAAGTACTAGGACTTTAATGTTCCATTTTTTGTACAATAAATAAGTTTTAAAGTACTTGAACTTTAAAAGCTTACTTTAAAGTACTAGGATTTTAATGTTCCATTTTTTGTACCATAAATAATCCGAAAAATGTAATTTTTGACATCAGTATGAAATAAAATTTCTAATGTAACTTCTTGCAGTTGCCTGCTTACCCCAGCTCTGTGCTTTATTGACCTGCTTTAAATTATTGGTTCTGCAAGCAGAGTTGTGTAACGGGCTAAAGACCATTTCAATATATTGTTAAAGAATGCTAGCTCCTCGTCGGCTGCATAGTCCTTAATTATGTATTACAATTGCACCACGTTGGGTGACCTTATGTTATATATTGGAGTTATCTCATATATTTGAAATAGTCATATAATTTATGTATTCAATATTTTACTTTAAGCTTGCCCTTAATTAATACAATGCCCCGTTAGTTAAACTATAATTGCTTACAAATCAAGTACTCTTACTTCAGAGGTGGTTCGCCAAATCTACATCTCTATTAGTTGAATTTCAAATTATATTTAATGACACTTGCTGTGAAACTGATATCCACACCTTCTCAAACCAGGTATTGACAAATCTATTTTTTACATTGACATAATTATTAATTAATTCATTAAAATAATTACTGTTTTGTATTTTACTTTTTCCCTATTGCTCGTTATTTAAAATGTTTTGATATTAATTACTAACACAAACCTTATCACTTCTTAAGCTCACTCTGCAAATATCTAAACACCACTGCTCCCTCTCTCAAGAGATCCCGATGCTCACCTTGTGTGATACCTGCAAACTGTTCCAAGAGTCGGCTGAATCCGGCCTCAATCCTCTCATCACACGTCAACTTCAACTCTAATAGACTCCTGGTAAGTTTCAGCTTTATAAATGAATCTGATCTTATCTTGTTTATTCCTCAGCCATCCCCTCAGAAGCAGTACAATTCTCTTAGCACTCATACTAACCTCCTTCTAGATGAATGATCTTACTTCCATACAACCACCAATGTCAATAATAAATATTTAATTATGTGTCACGTTCACCAATAAATCCAATCTTCTCCAATTCAGTAGTTCTCTGGTTCCTTCTATGTAATACACTGTGTTCGATAATCTCTTCACAGATTATCCAGTCCCAATAACATTAATATTTCACTTTCATTTTGTTGTACCTCGTAGATTTGTTAACAGCATTACTATTTGTATATAACCACACAACTATACAAATAATGCATAAATTTCTAGTTTTATTTGCTCAAAATTATAACATTACAAGATTAATTGTACATTTTTCGATGAGTTTATTTATGTAACTAACTTAAACAAAAATTGTTTTCCTATTAGATACTATTCTTATGACACTCTTTTCAATTTTAAATATTATATTATTACAGGATATTCATTCTGATTATTATAACAAATACATTTGTCAATTGTAACCTTGGCTTATTCTTTATTAACATTCACTGCAACCATCAAATTTGTATATTCAATTAATATCTTACTATCAAATTACCTCTCTCATTGTCTCAATTAATTTCATTATTAATATTTAAAAATTAACACCCATCAAGATTTAATTATAGTAATCTTCCAAATTTATTAGTTTTAAATATTTCGTTGTTATGATTAATCATAACTAACACTTCGTGTATCATAATATGTATAATAATTTAGTAATTTTAATAATTTAGTTTTTATGATTTTTATGATTTTTATGATTTAGTTAAACTTATTTAGTTAAACTTGTTTTGTTCTTGTTGGTTACAATTAACATTTCCACAGTCGGGTTTTTTGTTTCGTAAATGATTTTTTACTTATCGTTCGTTTTTGCTTCAATTTAGAATGTCATATTTTACATTTTGTATTTTTCGGAAAAATTCTAGTAGGGTTTGGCCATATGACCATAGCAGTCTGTGCCAAGAGATTCGAAGGACCTTCCGCATCCCGAGATCTCGCCCAAATACAAATACAAATTAATATAAGTAGATAAGTAGTTCAATAAGTTTTTAGAACATTTTACAAATATAAGTTAATTTGTATCTTGCCTTTGTGTGCTGTAATAACATTTTGGTGTTAGTTTATTAGATAATGGTTCACATGTTTGTAATTAATGTATCTTCTGGATCAACATTAAAGTATCGTTGAAAAAATAGGTTAGCAAGCTTAAGTATATACTTATTAATAATTAATCTCAAAAAATATATATTGCATTTTCAATACTTAAAGCTAAGGCTGATGTGTCAAACATTTATAACCTAACATTTAAGCTGACACTTTTTCTACACTGTTTTAAAAAACGTTCTTAATTTCAACGCCTACTCGGTGTCATGTGAAATTGAAACGATTTATAACAATGATCCATGACTTGTCTTTTGGGTGTTATTGCTTTTTGTGTCGTCTTGCTATGCACGACGTTTGTAATCGCCCGGCGTAAGAAACACACCTGAACCTACCGTATGCAAAATAGAAAAAATAATATTAAATAGACATTTCGACTTGAAACTTCGTAGGAGTACTCCTAAAAACAAATAAGCAAACACGTATTTTGTGATTTTCCGAAAATCAACCCCATAGGGAGTGAAATTGGGTAAATACGCCTAAAAATCGATATGGGTTTCGTTATTGGGGTTTTTTGGGACGTTGATTGCGAAAACGGCATTTATTTTTAAGTCCAAGACGGTGGACATGACATAAAATTAAAACTCTATAGTGGTGAAACGGGATTTCAGAGACAAATTATTGTTGAGCAGAACAACGTTTGCCGGGTCAGATAGTTTTATCAATAAGTCGTAATTATTGTTCACCTTTTAAAGCTTCCCGAAACTCGTTGACAAAATATGTATTTTCTCGGAATTCGTTGCTATCATCACGATGTACATGAGGCGGTCTTCTAGCATAAATACGATTGTCTTAGTTAGTTTCCCATTCGCTGTTTATGCTTGAAACAATAAAGAAGCCAACCTGCGATCGATTACTAATAATAATCTATGGTAGTATAATTGCAGATCAACCCCCTTATCATTTATACACCACGGTAGCTCTGAAATGTTCTTACTCACCGCAATGACCTAGCCTTCAAATTCGATGCTCTTGGGTCGCAGATTTCTATCATCAGCTGAACTGCTGCAAGCTCTTTTAATAATAGTAAAAAACACAGGGCGCCAGAAATCACAGATTTCGAGAAATAAATAAAATTACAGCAACAATTAGGTTTATTTAATTAATAATTAATAGTTGCTCGCAACATCGTAATTAGGTCTGTAAATTGTTTATCACAAGGTTTAAATACAGTATATAATACAGTATATTACCAATGCTGAAGATGCAGTACGCACAAAAAATATGCGAACCTCTTTTGGGCTCTTGGATTGAATGTGATCACAACTCAATGAAGGAGTAAGCTTACCACTGTCATATGTTTTAACCGTTATCTCGGTAATGATAGTAAAATGGCGTGAGGGCACTTTTTACAAAATTCTTAATACGTATTCATTTAGCAAAACTCTAAATTTGTGAGTTGTAAATTTGGGAACAATTAATACATTATGTTTTAAATTTGTAACGCATAATTTATGAATAATTAATACATTACGTTTTAAATTTGTATAGCGTAGTTTAAATTTGCAAATTGTAAATCTGAAGCGTCGTTACAATCGATTCAGCCAACAATTCATAGGCGGACGTAGTTATCAACAAAAGTTGAAACAAGACTAACCTGGGTGGTGATAAAAAACGTTGCCGACAGGCACTGAATTGGTCCAGGATTAGCTTAGCGTAAACCGACAGCAATCTTGAACTCGTGGCCGAATTTGATAATGGAATAGACGCTCCTTGTACCACTTGGCAAGCTCAAGATGACATTCCAGAAAGAAGTTGCGGGTCCAAGTTATTGATTAGGGTGTTAATTAGGAAACCCAAATAAAGAGTCGTCTAAAAACGGCATCTAATAATGGCGTCTAAAAGTGACGTTGAAGAATATCGTCAAAGAGCTAATAAAAAAAACGGGAAATTACTAAAATGAATATCAAACAAGTAGCGTGGACATACCTGATTTTAGTCATCAGCTCACAAACGAAGTTAAATAAAAATTGGTGCGCTACCACGCGGGAAAGCCTTCGTAGAAGCAAGTTACTTCAACCGAATGCAAAAATCAAATGCCCGCAGAACAACGGAATAGCTGCTTGCTGGCGCAAAGCGATAACAAGTGAATTTTGGAAAAACCAAATCCAGCACTTTTGCGCGGACAAGATTTGATATCGTTTGAAATACAGCGAATAATAATTCAAGTGGGAATATACAGGCTGGCCCGGAAAAGAATAAACGACGAAACAAATAGCCGGAGCTAAAGATTTGTTTCATGCTTTCACTATAACAAAGCTTTAAATAACCAAGTAAAATGGTGTTTTCCGAAACAATTACGCACAAATCTAACAATTATTCGCTTTCTACCATCGGTTATATAATTTTAATATTACTAACGCAAATATTCCTTGCTTTTTGCATGTACCGCATGTTAAAATTAGAAGTTGCTTTGATTCTTCAAGCAAAATTTGAGTCGCAACGAAATATAATCCAACTTGAATCAATCGGCCAAATTCCGAACCTGTAGAAATGTTCCAACACAGCCGCAGAAAACGTGAATACGATGTAAATGAGACAAATACTGTCGCATAAAAGTCTCTAATAATTTTGATATTCAAACAGGACGAAGATAGCCGAGAACTTTGCAAGATAATCGACGACAACTGCCCTAAGGTAGGACCCCCAAGGCTCAAAGGTTTTCCAGGTATGCCAGGACCTATCGGGCAGAAAGGAGCAACTGGAGTTCCCGGTAAGCAACATATTTTCTTTAACCGTGAAATTTCATATACCGCTATTAGAATATATGATTTCGGAAGCTTCCATGACCATTATGCAACGAACGATTTCCGCGGTTGGGCCGTGTCATCGTTGAGATAGATTTCATATAACACTACTGGAATACATGATTTCTCATTATACCCGGCATGGAGTTGGAAGAGACCCAACCTGACACAACGCGGGAGATACGGGTTTTTACTAACGGTCCTGTTTCACCAAGGTACTGACATTAATCAATGGTACTGAGCAAGGTTAGCCTTCACTCAACCGCTGAGACTTTTGGCTGTATATTTCGCGTTCTTCTTCCAATCGGTAGAAAACTTTTGCCACTGGCTTGGTTGATACGTTTAGTTAGAATCTCCTTTGCTTCTCTCTCCTGATGAAATCTCTTATGAGAGTGGGCAAAACGTTGAGTTTTTCTATCTCAACAATGACTGGGTCCAGTCCCAAAAGTCGTTGGTTATATAACCATTGGAGTAACTTTTATCTGCGGAAACTTGTTATTAAGTTGATTTATTTTATTTTTCATTTCCCAGGACTACCAGGATTCCCAGGACTGAAAGGAACACCAGCATTATGTGCCCAGAAATCATCACGTTGATGGTTTAACAATTTCTGTAGATATAATAAAAGATTGCATGGCAATTTTCAATTTTGTATATTTTATAAAACTAGTAAGGTATATCTGTAATTATAAAATTAACTATCTAAAAAGAGAAAGTTATTATAAATAAAGTTAAACATTTAATGCCTGATTAATAATTACCAAAAGTAGCTAAAAATAAATGTTTGTAAGAGTAGTTGAGTAGTAGGTTGGGATGGACAGTTTTAGTTTAAAGGAATTTATTTAACAGGTAACAGGTTTGAATATGAAATAATTTTGATTAATTTAAAAATGCACGTCCCAACTTAAAAAGAGTTTTATGTTCAAATGATTTATTAACTGAGTTAGTTTTGAAGAGTTGGTTAACCATACGTATTTATTACACCAGGTCAATATCACAAATAGTAGAGTACATAACAAAAGATATCTTGAGTTATGTCATTCTGACTTAGAAAGAATAAAGTTTTATGCAAGCTTCGGTGAAAGAAATTTTATAACTAACAACCGTTATAAATAAATTTATTTATTTTAAATATCCACTAATAAGCGTAGCATTGCAATATTAATAATGCGTAATTGATATTTCAAATGTTTTGTAATATAAACTAAATATGTGTCCATACATACATACATACATAATCTGTAATCCCTTATACCGTTTACACAGTGTCCAACCATACTTTAATCAAGTAATCAATAGACCTAAATTAATAAAACAAGCAGAATAGCTGCCATTAACAAAGAAATATGACGGAAGACAAAGATTGATGCAAACGAAAGATACGCCCCTTGACGCACTTCAATTAATAAAAAAAAAAACACGACGTTCTCCATTAAATCGTTACTCGTATTATATAATTTCATTTCCTTTCGTATCTAAACCAAGAATGGAATTTAAAAACTCCATTAAACCGCTCTATTGCCTATCTAAATTACTGTGCACTACGGTATACACTTTTGATGACGACGGCACACCAATTAAATCGAGAAATAATAAATTATACATACTGCGCATTCTAATCTATACAGTTACGTTTATTTTAGGGAATTTATATGTAGAAGATGTCATAGAAACGGGAAACTTGGATAAAATTGCGTTCCTTTTAGCAAACATCATGCTTATTGCCTTGTCGATATATGTAATGGTTTGGAGCATCGTAACCCAAGAAACTCAATTAAAGCTGCTTAAAAAATGTCAAAACCATAACATAAAATTTGTTACATGGATGGAATTCGCATTTGTTACGACGTATTTTGCCATTATGATTGTCGTAGTCGCATTCATAAGCAATTTCGACACCATTTTAATACTAGAATACGCAATATTCTTTGTATTGCCAGATATAGTTGTCTACACAGTTGTCTTCCAGTTTCTCAACATCACCGTTATTCTAAGACAAAAGCTGCTTACACTCAACGAAGAGACGTTACGGACAGTACCAAGAAAAGACAAAACTTTTGACCAGAACGCACCAAGATATATATCTGCGCTCAGTTAAAACCAATAAATATTACGGGTTCTTCTGCTTATGGATGATAGCGACATTTTTTCTCTGGATTATGTGTGACATGTACCGATTCGTAAATGTCATCATCGTAGCAAAAAGTAAAATGGATGAAACTTTGGCCTCCAGCATCGTAGCTTCAGCAGTTCATTATTTCGCAATTTTATGGGTAGTTGCCGTTTGTAATTCTACAAAGATGCAGTCTCGGCGGTTCAAGATATTATTTTCTAGAGCTGCTTTGGAATCTAGGGGAGTGGAGCTTCCTGAAAAAGTACAGTGCACTTTTAATATTTTACATTGAGAATATACAACACTGTTTCAATTACTAAAGTTTTAACTGCATTTTCTATTAAAGAATTATTGGAATATTCACTAAAAGTGAAGCAATTGCAACGCTTCATTGTAGTGCCAATGGTGGATTTTAAATTCACTCTCTTTTTTTTAAAGAACACCATTAGCTGATTTCTTGAGTTTGCTTTTATGAAATTTAAATACCCAACAAATTTTACTTTATTACGTCTTTACCAAAACACAAATATTCATGATGAATAATGACATGGCTGTCATCATTTTCATAATTTTGTACTACATAATTGTATATGCTGAACATCTACATATATTACACGATATATTTGTAATCAAGATACAACCAATTTTTGCTTGATTTCCAGAAAAGGCTTTCCCTTATATTAATCCATCACAACATAAATTTCACAGCACTCGACTGGTTTGAACTGGATTATCTACTGTTCTATACTGTAGGGTTTGAATCAATTAAATTAACAATATCATTAATTTAACTTTATTTACAGATAAGTGGCTCCATCATTACCTATTTGGTAGTATTACAGCAACTAACTCTATAATGTCTTCAGCCAGGTGTAATCCTTATTCAGCGATTATTTCTGGGTCTGGTAACTTTTACTCTGTCGCAAATATTGTCAGATATCATTTACAGTAAAATGAAAACATATATAACTAATTTAACAAGTCGATGTGTCAATGTTGATTTTTTCATAGAAGTATAAATAGAAGAGTTTAGGGAACTGATTTTTCTTGTTCCTTTCCTATTAAAAACAACAGAACAAGCAGCAAAGTACTTTCCATCTATTCACAATACACGACGCTAACTAACAGTTCACAGATGGAACAAAATAAATACCTGTAGGAAGTAAACGGATCATTTTCTATAGGAAAAATTAAAGAAGCGGTTGTTACCGATGAATTTCAGCTAAGTTTGAAAGACAGAACACTTCCAGACTCGATTGAAAACCTGTCTTACAATTTAAATTTGCGATTGTCACGTAATATCTTAATCGCTTGAAAATGTATTACTCTGCATTGCGGCTCGAGCAGGGACCTGATTCGAGTAAACATAAATAACTTAAGTGTCCAGAAAATGTTCTAGATGAAACCAGATGGCGCCCGAGGTCTAAATAAACTGAAAAAAATAACCCGAATTAATACATTTATAATTAATTGTATATATTGTACAAACCATTTTTACGGTGTACCAGACCAAGCAAATGCCAGAACCATATGTTACCGTCGGTGTCGCCAGATCCGTTTGTAAGTACGTGTAGAAATTTTGGAGAACTGACCCACAAGTAGGGTTGCCATGCGTCCCGATTTTTAGGGATTGTACCGATTTGGAACTAGTTGTCCCGAAACAAAATAATGTCCCAAAATGTCCCGATTTTCCAAGAAAATATTACGCTTTACCGATTTCGAGCGGTTTCTGAAAATTCTAGTTCAATACCTCAAATATAATCTAAAACTAGTTGTTTAACAAAAATTGTCTGTACAGTGTGTAGCGGTTCGCTATTGAGGAATCTGAGTTTTAAAGGTTTTTTTAAATAGGCGATTAATTATGGGTTTATGTTAATAGCACATTGATCCACATTTAATATAAGTAAAATTGTTACGTGTAATTTATCATTTAGATGCAGTCAAGAACTGTTACGTATAATTTTTCGTTTAAATACATACAGATGCAGTTTAGAGGTTTCGAGTGACCTGCAGTTTTTAGGTTTGCATTTGGTTTCTTACTCATTTTTGCATCTTTGGGATATTTTAAAAATCCTTGAATTTTAAAAGATATTAAAAATTTTCAAAATAGATTAAGGGTACGATTTCCGGCGGCTATTTTATGAGACTGATTTCGTGAGATTATTTCTCCTGGGGCTGCATGTATAATCTGAAATTTTCACTTCATGTAGATAATGTAATTCCAAAGTTATTCTAAATTCTGTTGATCAGCCTTAGGAAATGATGTGTGAAATTGCTAGAATGAAGTCAGTTATACTGGGACAAAAATTTGTGTATGCAAGATTACTCACCTGAGGCCACCTTTCAGCTCTAGTATGTTCTTGGTAGTTCCGTCTGATCAGCGAATTCGATATTGTGCGATTTTAGGCCTCGTTTTCCTTTTTCGTCTTACTCGTGCCATCTTCTCCCTTCGGCTGTGATGTTGCTTGCTAAAGCAACTAGAGAACCAACCCCCACGCAGTAGTGAGCACCTTCAACTCATGTGGTAACCTTCGAAACTTCGACCACACGCCTTTTCCCCAGTGGGAGGATAGCTTTCCGAAGTTTGGACCATAAGGTTTTTATTTCCCAGAGCTATGATTGGAGAAAATCCTGTCGCACATCAGGTTGCACATTTGTTGGACAGCATCCCCGAGTATAGCTGCCCTGTATAGCTACTCTGACAACGCTGTACCCTGCCATGCATCACCAGATATCTGCTAGCGAATTAGCCATCCGAAGGCTCAAACCAAAAATATCGTTAGTGCTGGTCTTATGAAATATCAAGCATTCTACCTACAATTTGTCGCGATGATATTCCTAACCGATTATGCTGAGAAATCGAGAAAACTTAACATTCTCCTTATGCGGTTAGTTATGCGAGATAGTTAGTTTTACTGATAATGTATTTAATATTTTTTAGATTGGCTATAATGCCTGTTAGCATTTTGGTCGCGTTCAACGTTCCTCAACCTTTTTAAAATGTAATACCTTTGCGAGGATATCCGGGTGATTAAACATTAAAAACAACTCCTTTTTAGCGCTGAAAATACACAGTTAAGTGTAAAACACCCTAGGCGTAATGGTACCATTCGATTAGGTCGCGTTTATAATAATTAATTGATCGTTGAAGTGATTTGATGAGACTCCCGTTTATCGATATCGCAGTACTTGAATTTCAAGTCACTATATCCTTATAGTTACGATACGTGTACTCGAGCTAATTGCGAGTTAAAATCGTAGAATTTTGTGTTTCATTACAAATTTATTAAAATTAAAAAATTGTACATTATATAAGTAAAACTAAATTAAATCTACTATTCCAATTACAAACAAATACCCTATCACATATTGGTTTTGCTTTTTTCGAGTATGGTGCAGAGTTTGTACGTGTACAGCTGATTGCAAATAAAACTGGGACAGCTAATATGTAATATTGTAATATGAAGTACAATAACATATTAAATACTCGTAATTATGTTCCTTTTCTTATGTTTCTATCTTTAATAATATTTTATGTATTGACCTACGGAAATATAAGTTAGAGAAAGTTTCACACGTTATTAAAAATGCAAAAAGTAGTCTTAAGACTTGTCCCACTTTTATTTGCAATCAGCTGTACATACTGTACATAAATTAAATAATTAGGTTATTTCAAGCTAAGGTGTTTTATGTTTCTTATTATTTTTGTAAAACAGCTAAGTGGTTTAGGAACTTACACGGACACCTGTGGGTTTTCTGGTTTGGAACGTCTCGAACCAGTGACGCTTCCGGACAACCTCCCTCCCCCCCCCCTTTATTCCTGCTCAAGAACTAGCTGGCGATTATTTGCTACACTACGAGTTAATTCCTGAACCGCCGCGTTGTAAATTATATATTATTTTCTTTTTCTTTTGTGTACGGAAAAATAACAAAATTTAAACGAAATAGAAAGGTCCAAGAAATATGATTTATACAAGAATCCCAATGGAACTATTGCTACTGTAGGAGAAACAGATGTAAATGTGAATTGATGGTAGAGGTAGTGTCTAATGTATCAATAACCACATATTGTGAAATTAGCCATTTCTTATGATTTTTATTAAATTTTTATTAAAGCTTCGTGTTAGTGTTGCCGGTAAATTTATTTTATTATTAGTTTTCTTTACGAATAATAGTTTAATGTGTTCCCGAGTATTTGTAAAATTAACTAAGAACAAATTTAAAAAAAAATTAAGAGTCGAGTATTGAATTACCTTTTCCTCACACGCACCCCTCCCCCTCCATTTTACCCCCTATAGTTTACCTCTTTCCACCTCCATTTTACCCCTCCCTCCTCTATTTTGTAATCTTGTCCCGAAATTGTTATTTTCAAATATGGCAACTCTACCCTCAAGGCCACCAGCGTGTCCAACGACAGAAAGCTAGTAGCCTCTAGAAGAATTTGGTTCCAAGTGTAGAAAAGAAGAAGTCCAGTCTATAGATAGCTCCTGTACGAAGTCCAGGCCGTTGGAAAATTCCGACCATCGAAAGCCAGGGCATCTATTCAACTAGGTCGCCTCCAAATGGTCCCAGAGATTCCAGAATGTACAAACGCCCGAGCTGAAGTCCGTAAATCAGCTTTGAGCGCAGTATTGAGTTTTGGAGTCCAGATCATCCCCGAGATGGAAGCTACGGATTTTTTTTCCTCCATAGAAACTACCTCCCTAGACATCTCCTGGTATATCGTTTCACCCTGAGAAGTACAGCCAGCTACAAGAGACGTGGAGCATAGTGCTATCCTGCAGCACAACCTCTCTCGCGAGAAGTCTTTGGAACGCAACCTTCAAGGTAAACCACGTGCAGTACAAGGTCTTCGATATTTAAGCCATCTTCGTAGAACCGAAGTAACCTGCAAACATATAAAAGCATGTAAATTAAATTGTAAGTTGATCTCCGCAACCTCTACCAATTTCTTCCCCTGCAGTTCGAATATTGCGAGAAAGTCGGTTAATCTCGTAACCTTAATAGTGTCCCACGATTGAACAAAACCTGAATGAATGCTAGCCGATATAGCAGGCTTGGCATCCGTCTAGTAGCACTTGTTTTAAAATGCACCTTGTAGCAGTTTAGGAGCCAGTAGAATGAATATATGAGAAGACAAACGAGCCGATACTGCGAGCTCTATAGTCTCATTTAGCCTAAAATTTCGTTCACTTTGTTGAACGCAGACCGTGAAATTTCATTCTGCTTGTCCAGAGAAGCCTGAGAAATTATCAGCCCAGAACGTGACCGTTGTACCGGCCGGTACTAAAAATCGCTTGCACGTTCTTGTATGCCTTAGTGAATATAAGAAAGCGATTTCGTAGAGCATGAATGTATTTATTTCATCAAATGTATTCTGTGCAATTGCTTGCAGCCCGCCTGAAAATGTTCTTGAATGTTTTTTGTAAAATTGAATCCTGTAGATATCCAGGTGGAAATCATCACCACGACAACCGCCTATGACCTGAAAACCTGAGCAAGGTCGTCTCGTACATAAACAGTTGCTTAACCTAGCTTTCTGAGCTTGTTTTTCACCGCTGAAAATTTTTGAAAAAAATATAAAACCATGACCTTTATATATCTCTCCAGATAAATGTACAGTAAAATTAGGTACTCACCTTTTGAATGTAGCCTTTCCAAACGTAGATGAATCACATCGTCTTCGTGTTCGCCAGTACGAATATTTTCAGTGTTGTATCTCCCAAACCCTTCAGAGTTGCATCTCCCGAACCAGAACATCATCAGGTGATTCCTGCACCGTACCAAGGACCTCCATAGGAAAGCTCAACTTGTTGATAAGATTTCACAGCCATGCCAAAACCCTTAATAACCATTGGGTTGAGGCAACATTCCTGTACAAAAATGTTGATAATGCCCATAGTCAAGCACTGCTTATCTTATGAATTCATTCTCCCACCCCATGACAACCTACAAGATAACTCCGAGTTTCACCATTAAACGAAACTGATATTCCAAAACTAATGGATAGAACCTCAACCGACATCCTGGCCTGAGTGCCTCCAGCTCGTTGGAAAGCAAACTCACGCCGTATTAGACGTCGCCGTCTCCGATTCTTAGCTGTCAAATTTAAACCTTGACGGAAAGCTTTTTTACGCAGCACTCTGTCACGAAGTTTTAACCCCGAGGTGCGTTGTCGAAGCTGTACTCTCTATCGACCCGCGTGCCGGCTATCCGGCCGCAAAACAATGTTCCTTCCTGTAATACCCGGATCTTGCAACTACAGCGGTAAAATAACAAAAGTTCCTGTAGCAATCCCTTGCGAATCGAGCTCCAGAAAGCCACTTACCTTGTCAAAAGTTCCCTGCACCTTCCAACACTAGCATTAAATCCGCTTAACGTTTCTATTTCTAATAGGGATCGGTTTTAAACGTTAGGTTCGGTAAAAAGAATCTGATATTGTTAAAAACATCCAATCTGTCAAATAATGCAGTTGTGCTTATTCCCAAACAGGTCGATAAAAGTAGAGACCGACGCCCTCAAGATTACCGTCCCGAATTCGCCAAACAAGCAGCTGGCGACCGCCTTGCCAGTGCTGTCAAATTTGTTACATACCTGCTATGATCGAAGAACCGATTTATTAAGAAATGTTGTAAATAAATTCTACAGAGTTTACAGAATTTTGATTTATGTATCTAACAGAATAATATTTTATGTTTTCTCTCTTGTTTATTTGTGTTTACACGAATGTTAGAATGGACGCTAAGCCACTGCAGCTAACATTTTAAAAAGGGCACGTAATCTGGCTTTTACGTCCTGTCAAAATTATAAGTGAGCATTCAGTTGGAAAGTTCAAAATATCGTAAAAGTCAAGATCTTACAACTCTAACACATTAAATGGCACAAGGACCATTGGCAGGTAGTATATTTGTTTCCTGTAATATAATCCTTTGGAAATTAACCATGCTTAATCTTCATATATGACTCAATCAATTATAATAACTTTATTACTATAAACTTTATCAAGTTCTTGCATATATTAATAAATATGCTAGCGACTCTCTTCTCCCGCTCCGTATTCACGCGTTACAGCCGCTATCGAGCTCCTTCCCTTTCAGGCGGTAACTACGACAGGCAGGAAGTTGCAATTCGGAAAATCTATTTCTTTTACAAATCGGGTTAGACATTTTCTGTATTTTTCGGAATTCACTCCGTCCTCCCGAAGGAGTTACATGAGATAGATGTGCTTTTGCTAACGGTCGCCATAGCATGCTAACTACTGCAGGTAGGGAAAAGGACCGAAACAGTTTCTTTGAAGACTGATTGAAAGAGAAACTCCAGGGGTTAATTTGAATTTGATAGAAGAAGTCATTCATATCAAGTGCCTTTTACTACTTGAAGATTTGGTTAGGCGTATGAGACGACACGAAACACTTAAAGAATTATTGGCTGCCGTAACCCATGCGTTTCACTGGGGTCGTTTATAACAAGAACTACTTCAGGAAAGTGACATCTAATCCAACTTAACAGACGATAATAGTTATTGCCGCGGCTTCCTCCGTTATTGTTGAGACAATATTGTAAGACGGGAAGACTGTTCAGCTGGCGTTTAAGTTGCCTCTCCACCTGGGCCATAATGAGAATCTCATTTGTTGAGTGCAGATTGATAGTTTGGGACGAGTGCACGACGAGAACCTAAAAGAAAAACCTGTGTACTGGCATCGAGAATGATAAGGAACTAAATATTAACAGTACACTCGTTGGCGCCCTTTATTTGGGAAAACGATGAGTTGGTACATAGTGTGATGGAAGTTATGCACTTCTTTATCAGGGTGTTTCGCAGAGAGTGCATGTTGCTAGATTACTTTGAGTTGAGTTTTAGAACTAGATAGGTTACGCGTGTGAGATGCTTGTTACACTAGTAATACTGCCTATGTGCTTTCTATTGATATCGAATCCTAATCTGCTTATTGACTTATCTTCATATCCGATATGATAGAGGGGATGTCCAGAATTGATTCTTACAACCTTCATCTCTTTGTCTGACTTCAAATAATTCTATAGCATCCCATTCTACGTTAGTCAGGTCTTCTAGCTGCAAATGTTTTTCTTCTGAGGCTATTGTTCGGACGTTGTACTTTACGATCTTTAGTTTTTTGGGTTTTATGGTTCGGTGCCGTTTTTTCGTCACACGTGTGTCCCCCCCCCCCTCTCTTCCCAATCCGTAGCACAGACTAAGGTGTCAGTATAAAACTCCGGACTTATTACCCTACTATTCCTGTTTCAAAATTTGACATTTATCATATTAGGGCGAAATGGCATATAAATCATCAGATCATCATCAGTTGGCAAGTTGTGACTCAGCCGTCCACTTTGGGGTAGATGCTGTTCTAGCCACCCACTCTGGGTCAGATACCACTATACCCGTTTGGGCCGTGGGAGGTATTTAATTTCCCTCCTACCACTCATATCTGGGTGGCGTTCCTCTATCCGCCACTTGTAAACACGCCCTCTAGAGTTACAGCTTCCTTCAAGAACATTATAACATTTCAATTAAAATTATAATTGTTTTAAATTCGGATCGCTTGTTACTTTGAACAAATTTTATGGTTGCTAAGTGAGCGAAACTAGGAAAACATTTGGAAGAAACCAGTGATTTTTTTAGTATTGGCTATGAATTTGTATTTTTATTTTATTTTATTTATTTATTTTATTTATTACGTACTCAGCCAACAGGTGTTAGGCCAATTATAGGCATCGCTGTACATTGATACCTCATAATATAATAATTTTTTTATAAATTTCGAAAAATAAGAGCGCTTTACTCTTCTCTTCGAAAGAAGAGAGCTAAATTTTGGAAAGTGCATTGTCAGTGTAAGAAGATACAAGTATTTCTATAAAAAATAAAACTTTCTAATAAATGGATAATAAAAGAATTCCATGTATCCAAATGAATGACGGATACTTTATAATTTGAAGGGGGCGATATTTAATATTTTTCTTAAAAGTTACTTTATATACTTTTAATAACTCGAATAGTGCCATCACAGCGGACGTAGCCAAGAACTCCTTCTGGAAGCATTCTATACAAGGACATACCACATTCATAACTTACCTGAATATTTCTTCGGCGGTTCGGCAAAATGAAAATTAACATTTATATTAAGATATTAGCTGTAGACCGTGGCGCATGTCTTATTTAAGTTTCGCGCGTTAGTGTGGGATGCACGCAGCCACGAATGCCACCCGAATTTGCATCGTGCGGCGAACTCGGAAAATCTGTTTCTAATGGTATGTTTAAATGCTCGTTAGGGCTCATTCAGAACAGCAGTAAAAATAGCTATTTGTGCAACAAGTGCTAAAAGTGGACGTTTAGGCACGAAACATAAAAATTATGAAACGAAGCCGAAGGCTGAGTTTCATAACATGTCTCGTGCATAAACACTTTTAGCACGAGTTTGCACACAATATTTTTTCTACGTCCTTAAATTTACTGTTATTAATCCATAAATGTCGATTATATTTGTTTATAACAGCTGTCTTTTAGGTATATTCAATATGGTTTAGGAAAATTAGTCAGCTAATTATCTTCTTATAATAATACAAGCAATCCAGTGAGACAAATGTCTCATTTAAAAAAACAAAAAAGACCGTTTTTCAAATAGAATGCGTATTAAATAAAAACTGTACCCAGACCTGGAAGGTGTCAAAGTGGTTGCCTAACCGATCGACGTTTTAAGGCGCAGAGGGTCGCAGCTCCGTTTGGCTGCTGAAACATTTTTATTTAATACGCGTTCTATTTGAAAAACGGTCTTTTTCTGATTTCTCGAAAACCGGAAGTGTCACGTGACTGAAATTCGGTTCCTGAGCTGACATGACCATTCCAAACATATAACTTTAATAACTTTTTTCTCTATCTCTTACGGTTTGGCTGCTGAAACAGCGTCCCGGACGGACGGACGGACGGACAGACAAGTCTATTAGATAAAGGATTTTTCAATCGACATTACATAAGGTAAGAGTAAATATACATTGTTTAAGTGATCTAACCTTAATCTCATTTTCCTTTTAGTCTATTGTATTTCAACGTAATGTGTATTTTTCTGAGGAAGTCAGCTGAGCTGACGAAACGTCAAATATATTATTATAAGAAGATAATTAGCTGACTAATTTTCCTAAACTATATTAAATAAATGTCGATGTAACAAAGGTTTGCATTTATGACAGTTATAATTTATGTCATAATAAAGAGATGGCCTTGACGCGCAGATGAATGTAAGGTTACTAAATTGAGAGAGTAACGCGAAAGTCGGCAATTGTTGGTCCACAAATTGGCGGGATATTTAAATGTGCATAACCACACATAGTGTCTTGTCAAAAACAACTGTTCGGTAAAGTAAAAACAGAGTACTGAAAAGAAAAACGAAAATTTGAAAATTCAAAACTTTATTTTAAATCTTTTAAAGCACTTCTCATTGCAATGCTTCTTGAAGCTCTGGCAGTCTCTTTGCTATTTTTACTATACTTTTTATTAAAGTCACGTAATGCGAAAAAAAATCTTGTTCGCATAAACAAGGAAACAATTTTTTCAATTACATTATGGCAGTTTAAGTGCACAAAACTGTTTTTATCTAAAAACAATGCAGCTGCTTCCTTCGAACTCATTCTATTGTTCAGCAACTGTTCTTTAATTGCTCGAAAAAAAAGTTCTGCCTTTTTAATGAATTCAACCAATTCCAAATTTGAATAGATTAATACATTTTCAAGGGTAATACCACAAAAGGTGAAAATTTTTTGAGAATTTTTTCGTTCACATGCAAATTCTTGCGTTTAAATTTCTCGAAACCAAAACTGCGTTTTAGCAGTTTTAGTTGAGAGAAATTTCCAATAATTTGCATGTTGACGAAATAAATTCTCTTAAAAAAATTTCCCTTGAGTGGTATTTGGAAAGATTATTCAACAATATGGGTAGATGACTTTTACCGTGTTCGACAGCACACATTTTTAACGTTTTCCACTATTAATTCAATACTGGAGCTTCCAACACGATTATTATGGGTTTTTGAATGATGCTGATTTGCAAACTTTGACTTTGACGTTTTGGTGAAATGTTAGTCAAAGGCTACTCACTAAATTGAAATCATTGAAACCAATTGGGCTCGCGTTGAAACACTGTGACATTAAGGGCCGGTTGCAGAAAGCAATGTTAAGTCTGGTGTTAGCTAACGTCACGTTAAAGTGAACAAAATCGCATCAAATTTTGTTTACTAATGTATTAGTTACCATAAGCATTTGAGATTTGATTCGTTTTTGTTCACTTTGACGTCGCGTTAGCTAACACCAGACTTAACATTGCTTTCTGCAACCGGTCCTAGGTGTTTTCAATGAGAGTCAATTTTGATTGGCCGTTTCTGACAAATTGAACAATTTTCATTGGTTCGTTCATTATAGTGTTGAATAATCTTTATAATCCTTTAACTGCGTCAATAGTGCGATGTGATGCTTTTCCTCTATATTATTACGCAGTAATGGTTGGAAACAATTAATGCATGTTTCTGTTTTCAACTTGTGGAGAATATTACCAAGTAAGTAATACAAGCACTGGGAGTCACTTTCACTTATTTCTGCATTTTCATCATAAATTTCAAGATCAGAAAATTCTATGATGTTATCTTCATTTTGATTCGGTTCGTTGGTTTGCATTTCTTTGGAATATTTAACGATAGCTTCGCTGTTGTCTGCAAAGTAGTTGCCCATACTTTCTGTTTCATATTGAGATAGTAAAATTAACCGTAATGAGGTTTTAAATTCACGAGGTCCAGGTACTGATGTTCGAAATCGACAAAGTGAAAATAGATTTTCTATGCAATCTTGAGTCAAACGACCTAGTAACAAATATTTAAAATTTTCATCTTCCAAATACTCAGCTTGTAGATTGAGAGCCGTTTGCGTTGCCAATAGCAAGCCGCATTGGAAGGGCTGTCATATTCCATTGCTAACACGGAGTCCACGAATTATTTCCATAAAGTCTTTGAAAAATGTCATGGTTTCTTCATAAGTCACCGCATTGGTTTTCGATATACCCAGTTTTTGATGGCGGGCAGACATCAAAGAAAACCAATGAAACAACAGTTTGCAAAACCAAGATGTTGTTTGATACGTTGGATCCAGCTGTTCTGTCTTCATATAGTAAGTTATAGCAGCAGCCGTATCATTATTGAACAAGCCAAAGGCTAAATTCACGTTCATTTTGTTGAAATGGGTCGGGCTAAACATAAAGTCCTTCAATCTGGGAGCCATTCTTAATTCATTTTCTTGTTCAATCTTGAAGACTTCTTCAACAGCTTTCAGAAGAACAGTACTTGAAGGCAAGTCATACTTTTGCACTATAGATTCATCTAACTCAAAGACTTTGTGCTTTATCAATGCAGTTGCTACATTTTTAAATATGTGTACGGCATCAGGCATTACATACAGCCGTTTTTCAGGATTGACACAAAAATTCGAGATTTTTCCGTGTCGATGGGCTACTATATTCAATAATTTCCATACAGTTCGATTTTATGGACCCATATCTGATATCACCGTTCTAACATTCAAGCCTGCTGCACTCGCTTTACATACAATGTCCAAAACTTTCTGTAAAGCCTCCTTCGCACTATAAGAATTGGCTGTAAATTTGTATCCTACTGCCTGTTTCCAACGGCTAGTTAGGCCTGTCAACATAAAAACTAAAGCGTGTGTAGCAACTTCTACTGAACTATCTAAATTTCCTGATAATGACATGGTTGGTCTTCCAATCACTTTATGTACACTGTTATCGTATTGTAATTGTGGATGAATAGCCATCTCATCCAGTACTAATGACGCAAACTTTTCTTGCGGATTAAATGTTGAAATCTGAAAATACAAGGTCTCAATATAACATATGAACTGGCTTGTAGTTTCAAACAGCATACATACTTTTATTGCTAAAAGTTCAAAAACTTGATCTACCGCACCTGTTTCAAACTTCTTCTGTTTTCTATTTGTCTTTTCTTGTATTTTCCTGTTCTTAGTTTATTTTCATTAGTTTTCTTGACCGTGTATATGTTTTTTCTTAGTTGTCATTTGTCTTTACGTTTCTTTTCTTGTTTTCTATATGTAGTTTTGTGTTTTGTTGTTGTTTATCGCCTTTTTGAGTTTTCTTTTTGTGTTTTTCCATGTCTTTTCATATTTTGAGTATCTTTTCCGTCATTTTTACCGTCGTTTCTTGTTTTTCTTAGCCAGTTCATACTACCGAGATCTCTCGTTGCATTTAGTGCAGATTTTATCCCGTATTAATCGGATTTAGTACCAGATGTTGTTGAGTGAAGGTACCGACCTTGTTTTTTTTAAGTCTTTTCGAAGGCTTAGTTGGGAGTTTCGATTCCCTGTCGTTTACATTGTTTAGCCTTGGGCTAAGTTGACACTTTTGTTGTACCGAACTGACGTTTATCGATTTTGACGTTCACGTTAGCGAGGTTTATCGATTTTGACGTTGATGATTACCGATTTTGACAATTTTTTTTTCTCTATCGTTTGGTGTTGTGCCGCGTTGACTTTTGGTGAGCAGGTTGGAATTCATTTTCAGCTTCATCACTGCGTTTTGGTTTGTTGATCAGTTGTGGTGTGTTGTTGGTGTGCTTGGGGAGATTCGCTCGTGCGGTTATTACGTCCCTCAGGCCATCTTCTTAGTTGGTTTGGTGTAGTTATTTTCGTTGGCCTTTATCTCATACTCATTATTATCATGTATCGCCCAACCTGGTTTACCGACTTCTTCGTGGACACCCCTAACAGTCATAGTAGTGTTTTGTACACTTTCCGTTAGCATTTAACGAGCTTTTGCCGCTGGTCGGAACGATTCGTATTTGTTGACGATTTGTTGTCATTTACCGTACCCTTTTTGTCTGATGACGTCATGTTGTCAAGTATCGTGTTCTTTGTGAACAGTTTCGTTGAAGCTTCTGAGCTTTGTGTGGCGGTAATGGCCTGCTGTCCGCATGAGGTTTCTTAAGTGTAAAGTGTTTGAGTATTTAAAGGTTTTTGACTTTTTTTTGTAGTGATGCCCTGTTGTTTTCATGGCTTAGCGCTCTTTTACCGTACCGTTGGCCGTCGCCATTTTCAACCACCTGTGTGGGATTACATAAAGAGAGCGTGTTTCTGGTCATTTTGTTTCGTGCGGACCCTGTCGTCGTAAGGTAGTCCCTTTGGGCCGCATGGAGTTCTGAAAAGGATTTATTGGGAATGCGTCATCGAACGCCTACACCCTTGGAGACTTGGTTCTTCCGGATTTTCTTTTGGTGTTCGGTGTTGGAGTCACTTTCGAGCTCGCGCTTTGCGGTTTAATAGTCGACTTGGCTCCGGCATCGGCAGTGATTGAGGATTTCGGTGGACTGAGTTTTTCCTATTACTGATTATGACTATTTTTGACAGTTTCTGTCACAACCATTTCCTTTTTTCTTGGTGGTTCATCCTCTTCTCTTGGGTACTCATACCAGTTGTGAGATCCACACAATGCGCCGATCTCGTGACGCGCAGCGTGCCCTCTTCAGGTAACCCTTGGGTGGGACTTTGGACTTCCATTTCTATACCCCCCCCCCCTGTGTTCTTTTGGAACGGTTGGTCGGAAGTGTCCACAGGTGTAAGACTTATTTGTACCCCATTTAGACCCATATTTTACCCGATTTCGACCCAAACAATTTACGTATTTTCTACTGGCGTATCCAGTCTTTCTTCTTCCTCTTCTCTCTTCCCTCCTGTCGTACCCTATCTGGTGGCCGGCGTGCATAATTCCTTTGGGGGTACAGCTATCGTATCGAATGTTTTTTGTTTTGTTCGTTTTTTGTTGTTGCGTTTTCGTTTGAGTTCTCGTTACGTTGTCGCAAATTGCCTCGTTGTTTTATAAGAGACTTCGGGGAACTCTCTTTCAAGTAAGGGGAGTGTTAAGTCATTTTTCTGTCGCAGATGCTTAATTGCATTTCACGCCTTTATTCAGGTCATTTTGGTATTTTAAATAGCCACGTAGGCTTTAGGGCAGCGTGCTCGTATGCTAAACCCTTTTAGTTCTTTATTTGGCTCCATCGCCTAATTCCAGAATCACGATTTCGCACATATTTGACCCCAAACGCAGCATTTCTCGTCGCTTGGAGCTCCCCTCTGATGGCGTTGTGGCAGCCGAGCGTATCGCCCGCAAGAATTCCGAATCTTCTAGAAAGCACGCCGTTGAGGCGTGATACCATTGGTGCCGGCATTAATTTGTTTCATTTTATCGCCCCGCGATTGGCTGCCGAGGTTTAGTCACGTGGGGACGCGACCAAGGTGACCTTTGCCAGCGCTTCCCTCTGGGCATTCAGCCGAGATCCGTCGATCGAGTAAGAGGTCGGATAGTGTGTGAATTCGTGCGGCGCTCCCGCCCTTGGCGGGGGCGTCAGTCTTTTTCCCGTCGAGTGCTGCTTCAGCAATTATGTGATAAACTGTTTCGCCTTAAGGGCAGTCAACCGCAGTCCGTTGCAAAGAACGCTTGTGTGGTGGTTGTGTGTGAGAGTTTCGAATTGTCTTCGGCGTAGCGTGGGTGTTTTTGAGCCCAGTTCCTGCTTCCGTAAGTAAGGGGTCGTGCCCCCTTCATCTCGACCTACGAGGATCTGTCCCGCAGAACGAAAGTGGCCCATTTTTCGTCGTCCCGTTGTACGCGTCCTGACGCGCTTCACGTCGCCATTAAGGCGGATGTGCACTCATCCCTATAGCCGTCGAACATCGAAGGTACCTGCCACCTACGACTGCAGCCTGTCGCAACTCGACTGTACCAGGCTCCCTAACCGCCTACATTATTAAGGTATGTGTCTTTGAACTGATTACCGCTGTGAACGCGAGCGAGCCGTCACATCTCTGGTGCCTACAGGCACTGTCGTCATATTTGTCCATGTCGCGAGTGCTAATTTGATCTTTGCTTCGCTGCATAAGGCGTCGCGCCAGCATATTTGTGCATTCATTCAGACTTGCAGACTGTCCATGTCGCGAGTGCTAATTTGATCTTTGCTGTTCGCTGCATAAGGCGTCGCGCCAGCATATTTGTGCATTCATTCAGACTTGCAGACTGTCCATGTCGCGAGTGCTAATTTGATCTTTGCTGTCCGCTGCATAAGGCGTCGCGCCGGCATATTTGTACTCATTACTACTCATTACTGCCCATTACTGTTCATTACTGTTCATTACTGTTCAACATCTGTCGCTAAGTTTAGAGCGCGCGCCAGCTGGTGCCCCTAGTTATAATCTAGTTTAGATATAGGGCGACGCACTCTGCTGCCCCATTGTAACCCGTTAGTCAATACATGATTTGTTAGCTAAGGGAACTATTGTTTTGTTTCGACTTGTGCATGTTCTGTTACAGATAAACGCCCCCTTCATTGTACTGATTATTGTGCGACGGAACGAGGGAGCTTTGAGCGTACAGGTGGGTAAGACAGCTGCGTAGTCGCGGTCGGATTGACACCTAATTACGATCCTTGCATAAGGCAATCCCGAAATTGTTATTTGACCTTGCAATTCTTGAGTAATCCTATCGGCGGAGTATTTTGCGTGCTTCGCTCCCGTCTAATCGTCCAGGCCCGGTTAGCCGGGTTAAGACAGGCTTGGTGGCGCCCTCATGATTTCGACATACCCTATATATATATTATGCCACAACACGCTTGCCCAGAACGTATCGTGTGACTCACGCCCGACTCCCTGAGCGTTCCAGCCGTGGCCTATTAGCCTATTTCGAACCGATTTCAGGGCAAGTGTGCCAGTTGTTCAGGACTGATTCCGTGGTGCGATGCTCACCTTAGGTGGGTGTCGTAAAGTTCTTTTAATACCGTAACAAGCACATGGTTTAAAAGTAAACATCTGATTTCACTTTTAACACGCTGATTTATAAAACGTCACGTACAAAAGCTTGTCAGTTCTTTGCATTCATATTCCACACTAGCTGGCGCAGAAATAATTCTGATAGGTTATGTCGTTTTCGACTTATTATGTTTACTTCCATCCGGCAGAACATCTTCACTAAACTTAATTTTCCGACTTTACTTTAACACCAAAGCGGTTGCTGTCTACAAAATTTATGGAAATTCATGAGACCTTTTATGTAACTTTGGTTTAGTCAATTGATTCAGCGGTTGCGGCAAATTAGTAAAAATGGTTGAGCCCGAAAGTACGGCAGGTTGGGCCGAAGTCAAATTGCCATAGCGTCACTATAGTGAACGTTGTGATTATCAGCTTTTAAATTTATCCCTTTAAATTTAATATTAAATATGCAATTTCCGATGAATATATTCAAAATCGTTTTTCTGCTTAAATGTGTATTCTCAAAAAATAAAAATAAATTCTGTGGAGAATTTCTTGATACGAATATGAGCGAAGCCGAACATTTGGCGCGGCCGTTTGGGCGCGGCCGTTCGGGCGCGGCCGTTTGGGCGCTAAGACGCTTGGGCGCAGAGCCACTTGGGCGCGAGGCATTTGGGGGCGAGGAAATTAATTAACATATATTAGTATTAGCTAGCTTTACTATTCATAGGTCTGAAAATTTATTTTAAATAACGAAAATTACCTAAGCACGTCCAAGGAGGTGGCGGGCGGCAAAAATTTAGTATAGAAATATTAATTGTCAAAAATTAGAATACTATTAATGCAAGTAGGTTCGACGTAAACAAGTTACAAATTTTAACTTTCCGGTAAATACTAACAAATTTTTTGCTGAGATTTATTACATTAAAATAATAAGTAACAAAGAATAAATGAATAGAGATTGGGTACAAACAGAGCTATTGATGAACCATCCAACCATTTGGAGATTCGTCGACAGCCTGAACTGTTCAACGAGGGAGAGATGTTGCTTCTGAACATTTACTTGCGGGAAATAAGCCCACTGAAAAAAACAAAAATTTATCCAGGCTGATAGAAAATAAAAAATTTGGTTGAAGATTATAATAATCAATATAATCATGTACACGGCGTAAACAATAGGGACATTCTAGAATTTTTAAGAGGCATTTCGTACAATTATGAAATAAATACGTAGATGCTGGTTGTTTATATTTAAAAAATATATATATATTTACTTTAAGAATAATATGTATTATAATGGTAAAAATGTCAAAAATAAATTTTTATTATTAAAATTAATTTTTTATATTATTATTTATTATTATTCTTATTTCTGCTCTTATCTTCAGTTAGTCGGTTCATAACATAACGAAAATAATTGCTTACTTTAAAATTTAAAGTTTATTGTTAAGTATTATCATTATAAACAAAACTCGAAGTCGACTAGTTTCGGTCAAAACAGAACACATATTAGAAACATATTAAACATTAGAACCATTAATCGATTAAATATAGCACAGCATTATTCATTTACCAGTACAATAAATATATTTCTATTTAAAATTATTTTCAAAACCTATATATAATCTATTTCCATCTTTATTTCAATTCAGAATTATTATTTCTTATCTAACATAGGTACTGTCTTTTTTATGTATTCAGAATTATTTCAAAACTAATCTAATATTCTACCTTCTTTATTTCTATTCGGATTTATTTCAAAATTTATCTAATATAGGTACATACTACCACCTTATTTAAAATTAATCTCATAACGGTTTCAATAAATAATTGGATTATTCTTTTAATATTGTTTGATTAATTACATTAATTTCTGAGGATAAATAATGATTTAATAAATGTTTGTTTATTTATGCCAAATTTAAATTATTCACACTTAATGTGTTCCTAAATTCCAATGTTGACTCTTTCTCGAGCCCAAGTGTCCCCGCGCCCAAACGCCCGCGCCCAGACGGCCGCGCCCAAATGTCCTATGGCAGCGTGGTGGTAAAACCTTTGATATATATAATTCTCCAAATTATTTACTGTTCGCTGGCCCAGTTTCTAATAAACGATTGCGCAGTGTTGCTTCAATTAGGTAAATTTGTGTTGTAAAAAATCGCATAATTTTATATTCACTTGTTGTTACTACTACAAATATTTTTTAATATGAGTTGTATACATAACTTTTTAAGCTACACTTTAATCAAATAAACAATCTACCCGAAATAAAAAAAACAAACAGACTAGCTGCCATTGGCACAGTAATATGACTGAAGGCAAAGATTGATGCATCGAAAAGATACGCCTCTTGACGCATTTCAATTAATAAGAAATCCGACGTTCGTCGTCCATTAAATGGTTATTTGAATTCGATAACTCCGTTTCTTTGCGTGTCCAAATCGAACATGAAATTGGAAAACTCTATTAAACCGCTTTATTGCTTATCTAAAATGCTATGTACTACAGCTTACGCTTTTGACAAAAATGGCACACCAATTAAATCAAAAAATAATAAATTATACATAGTACGCATTCTAATCTATACAGTAACGTTTATTGTGGGAAATTTCTATGTACAAGACGTCATAGATACGGGACACTTGGATGAAATTGCGTTTGTTTTAGCAAACATCATGCTTATTTCCTTGTCGATCTATGTAATGATTTGGAGCATCGTAACCCAAGGAAAGCAATTAAACCTGGTTAAAGAATTTCAAGATCATAACATAACGTTTCTTACATGGGTGGAATTAGCATTTATTGCAGCGCATTTTGCCACTATGAGCATTGCAGCAGCACTCATAAGCAATTTCAACGCAATTTTAATACTAGAATACACAGTGTTTTTTGTACTTCCCGATATAATCATCTACACAGTCGTTTGTCAGTTCTTAAACGCCATCGTTATTCTAAAACGACAACTAATTGTACTCAACGAAGAGGCTTTAGGGAAAATAGCAGGAAAAGACATAAAACGTTTGATCAGAACGCACCAAGCAATATATCTGCGCTCTGTTAAAACCAATAAATTTTACGGGTTCTTCTGCTTATGGACGATAGCGACATTTTTTCTCTGGATTATGTGTGATATGTACCGATTCGTAAATGTCATCATCGTAGCAAAAAGTAAACTGGATGAAATTTTGGCATCTAGCATCCTAGCTTCAGCAGTTCATTACTTGACAATTTTATGGATAGTTGCAGTTTGTAATTCTACAAAGATGCAGTCTCGGCGGTTCAAGATATTATTTTCTAGAGCTGCTTTGGAATCTAGGGGAGTGGAGCTTCCTGAAAAAGTACAGTAAATTTTTAATATTTTAGATAGAGAATATAGCACACTGTCTGATTTACTAAAGTTTTAATTGAATTTTCTATTAAAAAATTATTGGAATATTTACTAAAAGTGAAGTAATTGCAATGCTTGATTGTAGTGCCAATGGTAGACTTTAACTCACTCTCTTTTTTCAAAGAACACCAGTAGCTGATTATCTTTTACTAAAATTTTATCACGTCTTCACCAAACCAAAAATATTTATGATGAATAATGACATGGCTGTTATCATTTTCATAATTTTGTACGACAGATCTGTATATGCTGAACATCTGCATACAGTGGATAAATTCGTTAAAAATTCAAGGAGTAACTTTTGGAAAAAACATTGAAACCCGTCCATTATTATTTTTATTTGCGCATTTTGTCAAATAAAAGCTATACATACAGGGTGACCCGCGTAGGAGGTATGAGATCATCGATGTTTTTTTTTAATGGCAACCCCTTTTTTATTACGGAATTTGAAAGAACGCATTTTTTTACTTACGCTAAGCTAATTTTTGAGTATAGGTCACATGACCAAAAATTATGAAAAAAATTGAGATTCCAAATAAGTACTAAATTTAATTGCAATGACAACTAAATTAAATGTTCAAATTGTGCACCGTTGTCTGCCTGGCAGTAGCCAAGACGACCGACATGTTTTTTTGTGATTGCTGCCATTGATAAAAATGTAAAATCATACTTCCCAAAATTAAATTTTGTATTTTCCAATTTTAAAATGGTTTTTCTTAATGTTTGGTCATGTGACCTGTCAATGTCAATATCTTTATTATTCTAAAACTACTGCCTACATGATACTATAAATACTATGTATTATGCTGACATCTCCCTTCGTTTTGGTGGTGGTCGTTCTGGGAGCACCACTTTTGTAGGTAGTCTTAGGCTGCTCGTCTTTCTTAGAAACCAGGAATTTCTTCTGTATGTTCTGCCATGAATACGGGTTGATATCTCTTCTAATATTTGTAAGGGATAATGTCTCCTTTTAAGATTTTTGTTGAGCTGTGATGGATCGATACAAATGCGTATATTTTTCTTTTGTTTGACTATTACCATTGGCGATACTGATGGTGTTGGCCCATTTATGGGGTCTATTATTCCCATTTCCGCCATTATATTCAATTTATCTTTTACTTCGTATCTGATTGCATATGGTATTCTGCGAGCCGTTCATATTTTCAGTTTTGGATCATCGATTAAATCTATTTCATACTCGTATCCTTTCAGGCACCTTATACCTTTGAATATTTCCGATGGCGGTGTATACGTTGAATCTAATCTTTTTATTAGACCTAAATTTACCAATGTGTGCTTTCCCAGTATTGGTTGAACCTTTTTATGTACTACTAGAAACTTGACTGTTCTGTAGTGATGTCTGGTTTGGATTTTTACCAAGCTCTCGCCTGCAACATGGAGTGCATGATTTGAATATGTTAACAGTTGCTTTACCTTAGATGATTTTAGTTTTAGGTCTGCTGCTTCAGCAATGCATTTTGTGATTACATTGCATTGAACTCCCGAATCGAGTTTGAATTTTACCTTACACCCCTTTGCGAGTATTACAGTTTCGAACCAATCATTACATTCTTCTTCAATTGATTCAAGTGCTGAAATTTAGAGTACCTGTTCATTCTTATACTCATCATCGCTGTGGTTTGTTTGAACCGTTTTTACTTCCTTTGCTCTGCACATCTTCTTAAAGTGTCCTCGTCTATAACAGCGTTCACATTTCTTCTGATATGGTGGGCAAGACTTTTTTCCATGTCTTTTGCCGCATCTTCTGGAATCGAATTCTTCGTCCTGTTTCATGACTTTCTTCTTATCTTTGTTTTTTAGTTTCACTGCATCCATTTGCGGTTCCGCGCTTTCGTTGATAGTACTTAATTGCTTTTTTGCCTGTTCATTTATCCTGCAGATGCATATTGTTTTAGTTAGCTCTAATTTAGCTTCTTCTAACAGATTTGTTCTTAGGCTATTGCTATATACACCACAGACAATCCTGTCACAGAGCAGGCTGTCTTCAAGTGCACCATAACTGCAATTCTTTATTTTTCTGCGTAGTGATGTTAAGAAGTCATCGAACGCTTCCTCTAGAACTTGTTGTGCTTTATTGAAAATGTAAGGTTCATACGTGACATTTATTTGCGATACAAAGTGTTTTTCAAATTTGTTTTGTATATTAGCCAAGTCTTTTACCTCGTTCTGTGCCCATGTAAAAGTGCTGTAAATGACTGCGGCTTCGGGGCCAATTATTGTCATAAAAATTGCTACCTGGACATCTTTAGGTTTCTTTGCTAGATTAGTGGCTACTGCATACCAATCAAACTGTTGCTTCCAAACCTTCCTAGAAGAAGCCATATCCAACTCGCTGCTTACTACCAAATTTTTAGGCGGTTTCAATGTTACTCCGTCATTCATTTCATTTGGTATTCTAAGGCTTTCTTTCCCTATTTTTACAAATTTACTTGTAAGGATTTCCGCACCATGTCAATATCAATATCTTTATTATTCTACAACTACCGTTTTACATGCCTACATAATACTATAAATACTATGTTTTATGCTGACATGACCTATACGCAAACATCAGCTTACCGTAAATAAAAAAATATGTTCTATCAAATTCCGTAATAAAAAGAGTTGGTTGCCATTAAAAAAAACATCGATGACGTCATACCTCCTACGCGGGTCACTCTATATATATGCATTTTTTATGAAAATATCCCTTATGCAAATTTAGTTGGAAATTTTCCATGGTAACGGCGAAAATTGATAATCGGAAATTTACCGGAAAATTTCCACTTATGTCACTGTCATCACAAATAACCGTAAACTATTAGTACTTAGATATTAGTTTCGTAATTTTTTTAATAAAAATGTTTTCTTTACTGTGTTTTTTCATTCCTGATATTCTCTATCAAAACATAACGCGTGCTTAAAAAAATTCCCCATGGAAATATTTCAAGTACTTGTTATATTTCTACTGAAAAACTGCAAGAATAAAAATAAAAATCGACGGGTCCCAGCGTTTTTTTCGAAAGTTATTCTTTGAATTTGTAATTAATTTATCCACTACTTTACGAAAGCACTGTATATTACACGATACATTTTTAATCAGGATACAACTAATTTTTGCTTGATTTCCAGAAAAGACTTGCCCTTATATTAATCCATCACAACATAAATTTCACAGCACTCGACTGGTTTGAACTGGATTATCTACTGTTCTATACTGTAGGATTTAAGTCAATGAAATTTGCAACATCATTAATTTAACTTCATTTACAGATAAGTGGCTCCATCATTACCTATTTGGTAATATTACAGCAACTAAGTCTATAATGCATTCACCCAGATGTAATCCATATTCAGCGATTATTTCTGGGTCTGGTAACTTCAACTTTGTCGCAAATATTGTCAGATATCATAAACAGCAAAAAGTAGACATATTTAACTACAAGTCGATGTGTCATTGTTTATTTTTTCATAGAAGTTTAAAGAGAAGAGTTTAAGGAACTGATTTTTCTTGTTCTATTCCTATCAATAACAACAGAACAAGCGACAACGTGCTTTCCATCTATCCACAATACACGAAGCTAAACAACAAAGATGCAGTCTCGGCGATTCAAGATATTGTTCTCTAGAGCTGTTTTTGAATCTAGGGGAATAAAGCTTGCTTAAAAAGTACAGTGCAATTTTTGTATTTCAGAATGAGAATATGTACCACGATGCAATACAATTTTAATTGTATTTTTTATTAAAAGATGATTGAAACATTTACTAAAAGTGAAATAACTGTAATGCTATATTATAACGTATTGTAGTGGCATCAGTTTACATTAACTCTATTTTTCAAAGGTCTCCAATAATTGATTTTCTTAAGTTTGCTTTTACTGAAATTGTTGTACCCTTTTTATCCATTAAATGCGTTTACCAAAACAAAAATATTTATGATGAATAGTGACATGGCTGACATCATTTTCATAATTTTATACAACAGATATCTACAGGGTCGCCATTATGTATGGGACCAAAGTTGCCCTGGTCAAACAGTTTGAGATATGCTTTTCATATTTGGTATATGTCAATTTGAGGTTATTTTGCATATTCTGAAGTATTTTTTTTTCAAATAGTTTTTGAGTGCGGTCGCCATATTGAATTTTTTTAAATAGCAACCTAGGCTGTAATATATCAATAGAAAGCTTATCTTTTTCTCTTTTCAGAAATATATTGCAATAGTCACCCCTCCGTAATGAAGTTATTAAATCCTTACGTTACGGTGTCTAATTATACACTGATTGACTACACTGCAATAAGAGTTGTATATGTAATTATTTTATTTCATACTGCATCGTAAAACCCATGTTTAAGTTAATGATTTTAGTCCGGAAAATGAGGCTTTACGGTATCAGGTCCGGTAAAACATTTTACCGGACTCAAATGAAATAAACAGGTCCGGTAAAACATTTTACCGGACTCAAATGAAATAAACAGGTCCGGTAAAATATTTTACCGGACTCAAATGAAATAAATCAATAATCAAACTATTTATCATTTTCAATTGAAAAATTTTTTTTTTGTAGTTTTAAGTAAAAATCTAATAATTGCAGTATGAAATAAAACGCATTACGACATACGACCGGTAAACTTTTACAGTAGCTCGTCTCAACATTCCAGACTCGGCTCCTACGTCGCCTCGTCCCGAAACGTTTGGACTCGCTACTGTAAACTTGCGTTTACCGGACTTATAACGTAAATTACTATTACATTACGACAATTATTTGATGTTCTTTATATGTCACATTTGACTGTACGAATTCTATTTTAGTTTTAAATAAATTCTCAACTAAGATGAATTTAAATACTTCTTATGCCCATTATTTATGAATCGTTAATATTTAGTTGTTCAATCTTACTAGCTCAATAGAACATGATTACTCTCAATACTGCCATTTTATGTTTGTATATTTAGATTTCGTAGATTTCATAACTCGACGTTATTTAAGATATGTATTTATCTAATCTTTGTAATTGGATAATTTTTCTGTAAACATTAGTATCAATAAATAAATAAATAAATAAATAAAACAAGTCGGTTCACGCAATATAAAGACTGTTTATTATTTCTGAAATATCATTTGTTTAATAAAAACTTATATCAAATTTTTGTGACAACCCCAATGAACGTCAGTGTCAATTCAAATCATGTACAGGGTGTCCCATTTTCGATGATATTAGGGGGTATCTCACTTACGAGTAAAGATAGAAAGTTGAGGTTTTCGCAATACTTTGCTACTTTGTTATAAAAAGAAAGATCCCCTAAACAAAATTTACATAGCCCGTTTCGTTTCTGAGATACAGGGCGAAATTGAAAATATTGCATTTTGGGACCCCCTTCGTATCTCCGCTATCCTTTAACATATCGCAAAGATGAAAACTGGATCTTAAACAGTTTTTTACATAGAATCCAGTGGCGTAGTCATGTTTTTGCTGTGAGCTGTCAATTTTTAGCTATAAATCAGACTTATGTTTTTTTAACGGGATACCCTGTAGATTTTTTCTCGTTTGATTGGAAATTTTATAAGATTTACAAAAATATATAATATATGATATGTATTTTAAATAGTAAACCTAAAATTTATAATTTTACAAAATATCCATATACTTGCGTAATATCATAGTTTGTATTATATAGCATTAGTGTTAGTAGGCTTTGACTTAGTTATATTATAATATCACAAACATAGAAATTTAAAAAAGTTAAATCTAAGTAAGCTATGAACAATTTTATACACTAAGGAAGAATAAAACTAAACAAAACTTGTAATTTTTCATCTTAATATTAACATAATATTAACCTCGATATTAACCCCTTAATAGATTTTCACATCAAAAAAACTGCTCAAAATGGTTGCCATTTTCTTGAACGCAATGTTGACATAATGTGGTTATTCTTTTTAAAGCATTTAAAATAATTTTGGAACGTCCTTGCAAGTTTTGAAATGCCGCATTGGTGGCATTACATAGTTCATCTATTGTCCGATGACGGGTACTATAAACCTTATTCTGCAAGTAGCCCCATAGAAAAAAATCTAGAATGGATAGGTCGGGCGACCGTGGAGGCCATCTAATTGGTCCATTAGTAGTGATCCATTTTTGCGGAAAATTATTATCTAAAAAAGGTTGAACAATTCGGTCATTGTGAACGGGCGCACCATCCTGTTGGAAATGTATCCTGTTAAGATGAGCTAAAGGGACACTGTCTAATAACACAGGGATAACAGCTTCCAAAATTTCAAGATATCTGTCTCCTGAAAGACTGCCTTCATAAATTCTGTATTTTCCGGTAAATTTCCGATTATCAATTTTCGCCGTTACCATGGAAAATTTCCAACTAAATTTGCATAAGGGATATTCTCATATAAAATGCATACATATAGAGTGACCCGCGTAGGAGGTATGACGTCATCAATGTTTTTTTTTAATGGCAACCAACTCTTTTTATTACGGATATGATAGAACATATTTTTTTATTTACGGTAAGCTGATGTTTGCGTATAGGTCATGTCAGCATAAAACATAGTATTTATAGTATCATGTAGGCATGTAAAACAGTAGTTTTAGAATAATAAAGATATTGACATTGACATGGTGCCGAAATCCTTACAAGTAGATTTGTAAAAATAGGGAAAGAAAGCGTTAGAATACCAAATGAAATGAATAACGGAGTAACATTGAAACCGCCTAAAAATTTGGTAGTAAGCAGCGAGTTGGATATGGCCTCGTCTTGGAAGGTTTGGAAGCAACAGTTTGATTGGTATGCAGTAGCCACTAATCTAGCAAAGAAACCTAAAGATGTCCAGGTAGCAATTTTTATGACAATAGTTGGCCCCGAAGCCGCAGTCATTTACAACACTTTTACATGGGCACAGAACGAGGTAAAAGACTTGGCTAATATACAAAACAAATTTGAAAAACACTTTGTATCGCAAATAAATGTCACGTATGAACCTTACATTTTCAATAAAGCACAACAAGTTCTAGAGCAAGCGTTCGATGACTTCTTAACATCACTACGCAGAAAAATAAAGAATTGCAGTTATGGTGCACTTGAAGACAGCCTGCTCTGTGACAGGATTGTCTGTGGTGTATATAGCAATAGCTAAGAACAAAACTGTTAGAAGAAGCTAAATTAGAGCTAACTAAAGCAATAAGCATCTGCAGGATAAATGAACAGGCAAAAAGCAATTAGGTACTATCAACGAAAGCGCGGAACCGCAAAGGGATGCAGTGAAACTAAAAAACAAAGGTAAGAAAAAAGTCATGAAACAGGACGAAGAATTCGATTCCAGAAGATGCGGCCAAATACATGGAAAAAAGTCTTGCCCACCATATCAGAAAAAATGCGAACGCTGTTATAGACGAGGACGAGATCTGCAGAGCAAAGGAAGTAAAAACAGTTCAAACAAACCACAGCGATGATAGAATGAACAGGTACTCTACATTTCAGCACTTGAATCAATTGAAGAAGAAAGTAATGATTGGTTCGAAACTGTAATACTCGCAAAGGGGTGTAAGGTAAAATTCAAACTCGATTCGGGAGCTCAATGGAATGTAATCACAAAATGCATTGCTGAAGCAGCAGACTTAAAACTAAAATCATCTAAGGTAAAACAACTGTTAACATATTCAAATCATGCATTCAATGTTGCAGACGAAAGCTTGGTAAAAATCCAAACCAGACATCACTACAGAGCAGTCAAGTTTCTAGTAGTAGAGTGTTGGACTGTAAAAAGTATACAAAATAGATCACTAAGGGGATATTAATTTTTATATACACAATAGAAATTTTAGAGAGAAAAACATGTAATAATTTTTGTAAAAACTGAAATTTTGAAAATAAACCTTTTTTCTAATGTGATTTTATGATCTATTTTGGTGTGAGAAAGGGTTTACTTTTAATATAATTGGCGAGAAGAGAATAAGTAAAAATTTTAAAATTTGAAGAATGTAAAGAAGATATGAAGAAGACATGTATGGTAAGAAAAACATAATTTAAAAGACATGTATGGTAGGAAGAACATAATTTAAAATACTACAGGCTATTGAAATAATTTCTGGAATTGAATGTTGAGCTTAGTTTATTGTCGAATAATTACATCTTGTGAATTGGATAGCGTCAGCTGTATTTACTGGAAATAGGACACGGCACGATTTTGGAATAAGAGTCTTAGGAATTGGAAGTGGTTTTTATCTGAAGGAGTTGAACTTCGCTGCACTTTTGTTGGAGTGACATTTTGAGATTGACACTAGTTGAGGTAACGTCCTGTGGCTTCTGACAGATCGAGATTCGTATGATTTGGATTGTCAACATCTTGTTTGGAAGGGATAGTGTCTTCACTGCTGGAGGATTTTGTTGAGGTTCGTGTTGCTAAATTGTATGTTGATTGAGAGTTGGAAGAAGGCATTTTCGAAGCTCTTTGCAGTTCTTGACAGTAGGCTGAGCTTGTACTGGGTTACTCGGTAGTTGGTATACATTTGGATCTCTCAAAAGGCGGATTAAGTTCTTTGGACGAACTGCAGTCACAGGTATTTATTAAGCAAACTAAAATAAACATTAAATGAGTGAAGTGTCGTAATTAATAAAAGGAATACTTACTATTTTAAGTTTACTGAATGACAGGTATTGTAACAAGGAGGTATTTGCAATTGATATTCCATGTAGGGTGTCCCATTTTCGACGATATTACGGGGTATCTCACTTACGAGCAAAGATAGAGAGTTGCGGTTTTCGCAGTACTGTGCTACTTTTTTATAAAAAGAAAGATGGTATAAACAAAATTTTCATAGCCCTCTTCGTTTCTGAGATACAGGGCGAAATTGAAAATATTGCATTTTGGGACCCCCCTCGTATCTCCGTTATCCTTTAACATATCGCAAAGCTAAAAACTGGATCTTATACAGTTTTTTACGTAGAATCCAGTGACGCAGTCATATTTTTGCTGTGAGCTGTCAATTTTTAGCTATAAATCAAACTTATGTTTTTTTAACGGGACACCCTGTATATATTTTTTTCGTTTGATTGGAAATTTTATAAGATTTACAAAATTTGTCGCCCCAAAATAAAACAAGCCACGCTAAATCCAAATCGACCCTGTTGTTCTCATTCGAATATCACATGGTGATTTTCTTGGGACCAATGCCTAGTATTATGCCTGTTAAAAATACCTGCACTGGAAAAGTAGGCCTCGTCGGACCATATTATAGATCTGGCAAAGTTTTTGTCAATACGAATTTGTTCCAAATACCAGTTGCAAAACAGTAAACGTCGTTCTGCATCACCAGGATGCAAATGTTGTACGATTTTAATCTTGTATGGCCTAAATTTATATTTGGTCAATATTCTTTGAACCCGCGTCTTGGGAACACCAACTTCCTGCTCTAGAACTCTACATGATTGTGAAGGCGTTGCCTCTACACATGCCAAAACGTTGACTTAGTCCGTATCGCGATTTTCCTTATTATAAGTTTTTGGTCGGGGCCGGATAAATGTTCCATGTTCTATCAAATTTTTCTTTATTCGGGAAAACATTAAAAGACCAGGTTGCCTTCTTTCTGGATATCTATAAATTAAATAGTAGTTTATATACCAAGGCACTGAAGTATAACTTTTTATCACGAATGTGGATTTAGTTGCCGAGGCCCGTAGGGCCAAGGCAAATAAACCACATGAGGGATAAAAAGGAACTTCAGTGCCGAGGTGTACACTATGTTTTATTTGAAATCGAGAAATCGCGAAATTACAATATTTTAACCAACTTTTGTAGGTTATGTTCGGTCGATTGACGTTTATCTGCCGCCGCGCCACCTACAAAAAACTCATAAAACAATGGATTACTTCACTGCCGATTTATCACATTTTAATGACGATTTCGGCGTACTTCACTGCCGATTTCAAATAAATGGTATTTAAATAAAAAATAAACCCACATACTTCAAAGGGTAAATAAATATTCAAACAAACCTATTGAAATATAGCTGGGAAGCTTTACGGGAGTTTTCATTGCTCTGTATAAAGCAGACTAACATGTCATATTTTTCAAAATGTTGATAATTTTCATTTTCAGCCATCGTAAAAAATACAATATTACACAGAAAATATAAATTTTGCATCAGACAGGTCTTGACAAAGGCTTAGAAAATGATCATTCCATTGTTCTAATAATCACGGCTTACTAATACTTATACTATACTCACCAAGAGTTTTTAGCTTTGCGATATGTTAAAGGATAACAGAGATACGAGTGGGGTCCCAAAATGCAATATTTTCAATTTCGCCCTGTATCTCAGAAACGAAGAGGGCTATGAAAATTTTGTTTATACCATCTTTCTTTTTATAAAAAAGTAGCACAGTACTGCGAAAACCGCAACTCTCTATCTTTGTTCGTAAGTGAGATACCCCGTAATATCGTCGAAAATGGGACACCCTACATGGAATATCAATTGCAAATACCTCCTTGTTACAATACCTGTCATTCAGTAAACTTAAAATAGTAAGTATTCCTTTTATTAATTACGACACTTCACTCATTTAATGTTTATTTTAGTTTGCTTAATAAATACCTGTGACTGCAGTTCGTCCAAAGAACTTAATCCGCCTTTTGAGAGATCCAAATGTATACCAACTACCGAGTAACCCAGTACAAGCTCAGCCTACTGTCAAGAACTGCAAAGAGCTTCGAAAATGCCTTCTTCCAACTCTCAATCAACATACAATTTAGCAACACGAACCTCAACAAAATCCTCCAGCAGTGAAGACACTATCCCTTCCAAACAAGATGTTGACAATCCAAATCATACGAATCTCGATCTGTCAGAAGCCACAGGACGTTACCTCAACTAGTGTCAATCTCAAAATGTCACTCCAACAAAAGTGCAGCGAAGTTCAACTCCTTCAGATAAAAACCACTTCCAATTCCTAAGACTCTTATTCCAAAATCGTGCCGTGTCCTATTTCCAGTAAATACAGCTGACGCTATCCAATTCACAAGATGTAATTATTCGACAATAAACTAAGCTCAACATTCAATTCCAGAAATTATTTCAATAGCCTGTAGTATTTTAAATTATGTTCTTCCTACCATACATGTCTTTTAAATTATGTTTTTCTTACCATACATGTCTTCTTCATATCTTCTTTACATTCTTCAAATTTTAAAATTTTTACTTATTTTCTTCTCGCCAATTATATTAAAAGTAAACCCTTTCTCACACCAAAATAGATCATAAAATCACATTAGAAAAAAGGTTTATTTTCAAAATTTCAGTTTTTACAAAAATTATTACATGTTTTTCTCTCTAAAATTTCTATTGTGTATATAAAAATTAATATCCCCTTAGTGATCGATTTTGTATACTTTTTACAGTCCAACACTCTATATTTTATTATAACATTGTAACGCCCCTTTTCAATTTCATTTCTGTAGCGCGTTAATGCATTTAACATCGACTTTCGGACCACCTTATAGCTATATTTTGTAGCAAAAGTATTCAAGCTTATCACGACAGGCGCTCGCATTCTGAGATTAAAACACCTGCACATTGTCTCGTTTGAATTTGTCGTCACATTTCGATCGACGTTGTCTGTGAAAACAGTGCAATATCTGGTTTAGTATTGATTTTTTGAAGCGTTATTGTTTTTCAAGCAAGCGAAGCCGCTTGTAGCATTGTTTGTACAGGTGTTGGCCTGTATTTGTTATTTAAGCTATACTTAACGAATTCCGAAATGCCACTTCCAATTGAAGTTTTTAAAATGTTGTTTTGTTTGTTTTGTCCCGATAAACCTGTGTGTGTAAGTTGAGAGACGTCAACCCTGATTTATTTGTTTTGATATTAAATATTTTTCGACTGTTACTGTTTGTATTTGTTGTTGTCCGCTTTACTACATTTAGATTAAGCTACCCAGCGAAGTTTACAAGGTAGGTGTTGATTTATTTTGCTAGCTAGGTTTGTTTTATTTGTTGTGAATAACGACATGGCGCCCAATTCTTTTGCGAATCTACTGTTCATTTGTAAAATCCCGAAGCATTTCTTAGCCTGATCCTTACACCACGCCATATTCTGCCGAGAGTTAAAAGAGCTAGCCGAGGCCTTGTCAACCCCTTCATTCAAGAGTGGTACAACAGTTAGTAACACCCGCTATATTGAATAACATTCCTCAAATATGTATTTGCTATTAATCTTCCACTATATTTCAGGTTTTTTTTTTTGTTTATTTTTCATTATTCCACTGAATTCAAGTTATTCCGTTGTGTTACAAAGTACATGTTAATAATTCTGATATTATTTTATTATACTCAAATTCATCTTTTCAATCTAATAGTGAAATATTTTCATCAATTTCTTGAATATAATATCAGATCCTTGTCTTGCATTAGTAAATTAACTTAATATTTTTACATGCAATCTATTACAGTATACACATGTATAGGAGTACATAAGAAAATAAAGCAAAAACATTTTTTTAAAAAAACATTTGAAGCATGCTTAATTCGTCGCTGCACATTTAGTGAAATCTAGTAACCAATACATTAACAAAACGTCATAAATAAACAAAGCACAAACAAAAACAAGTAGTAAGAGCTTAATAGGTGACAAAATCAACATCACACATTATTAATTCGTCTTGTAGTTGTATTGTCTGCAAATAATCTTTAGAATTCTGCAATATGGATAATTTATCAGAAGGAGAACAGATTGAGATTCTCATAATGATTGTTTATAGTGACAGAAGACGAACACACGACGAGGTAGTTCATTTATTTAATACGACACATCCCAATTGGAATCCAATTAATAGATCTACAGTAAGTAGAACTCTAGAAAGATTTATTGAAAATGGAAGCGTAAAAGATCGTCCTAAATATGGTAGATCAAGATCCGCCACAAATGAAGAGAATTTCCTTGAGATAATACTGGATGTGTTGAGCAACCTCAAACGTTTGTACAACTATTTTCCTTAAACCACAATATGAGTAGACGTTCCATTCAAACAATTTTAAAAAGAAATAAGTTTTACCTTTACAAAGTACATTTAGTACAGGAATTGGCAGAAGACGATGTGCGATTATTTCTGAAAATGACAATTTTGCTAATTCAGTTGTATTCCCAGATGAAGCTACTTAAGTTTGAATGGATCTGTAAACAGGCACAACCACTGTAGATACTGGTCTGACACCAACCCCCATTGGACGTAAACAGTTCTCACCCAGCGATCCCAATAAGTTAGCGTATGGGCTGGTGTTGTTGGTCAGAAAATTATTGGACCATTTTCCATTGAAGGCAACCTTACGTCGGAGAGATGATGCTGGAAAATATTATTCCTCAAATTATAGAACTCTTAGATCGGGAAAAGAGTAACCTTGGAGTGGCCCGCTCGATCAGCAGATTTGTCTCCTTAGGATTTTTTTTGTGAGAGCATTTATAAAGTCGCGTTTATTTAAGTAGACCTGGCTTCTCGCATTTCATTGCGCTACTCTAGACAATTTTAAAAAGCGCATTCATTATTGCCAAGAAGTTAATGAGCAGCAATTTGAACATCTCCTCTCTTAACTACTTTTAATTAATAATGTTGTTTTCTTTTGTGTATAAGGAATGTTGTTTGTTATCCTAAATTTTATTTATTGTTTGTGTTTTGCTTATTTATGACGTTTTCTTAATGCAATGGTTACTAGATTTTACTAAATGTGCAGCGAGACATTAAGCATTGTTACAGTATCAAAACGACTTAACGACACCCACCCAAGGTGAGCGTGGCACGACTGGATCAGTCCTGGAAAACTGGCACACTTGCCCTGAGATTCGTTAAAACAGACTAAAGGCCTCGGCTGAAGCGCTCAGGGAGTCGGGCGTGGTTCAAACGGTACGTCGTTGGGCAAGCGTGCTAAGACATATACAGGGTACGTCGAAATTATAAGGGGCCACCAAGTCTGTAGTAAAGGTGTGACCGAATAACCGGGCATGGACGGTCATCGGTGGCGAAGTATTCAAGATACTCCGTCGATAAGGGTACTCGCGAGCGGTAAGCTATGACAACAATTTCATGACTGAAAATACTGGAATTGCAATATTGGGACCTTTTGGGCGCGGCTGCGCAACGACCAAACTTACCTGCACGCTCCGATCTCTCAAGTCCCGTCGTACACCAATCTTTACACTGAAGGACACTATCTGAAACAGAGCATGCACAAGGCGAACAAGAATAATACGTCCCTTAATTAGATATGCGTCTATTGGTCGATTTCTACATTCGGGCAGCAAATCGTGCCTCCAAACTTATGTTATCTCTTCGCATCAGCTGATGGACGCGCTAATGCTACGGTACAACACACAAAACGTGACTGGCCGCTGTTGGTTCGTCACTTTACATCAACCAGAACAGTGAAAAATGGGCGTTAGTTTATAACAATGAATCATACGCCTGCGTAGGCGACGGAAGCAGTGTAGCTATTGGTAAACACGGCGCCGCAAAGGTATGCGACGAATTAACTCGCGGTCTAATTTATTAGGCAGAGGGGGCAGCGCACATATGAAGAGTCTCGAACAAATTGTGATATTGACGGCGTCGCACGGCTATGCGATGCATTCGTTTGCTGATTAATCGGTTAGGTGCAAACAAACCCGCACACCTGCAGTTACTAAAATGAGGGTTAGCGACGGCCGCTTCACACAGACCGATACGAAGAATTCACCACTTATTCATACGGTTAAACACCAAGCTTACGCACATGCAATTACTGAAATTAGGGCTAGCAACGGTCGCCTTACAGAAACATATGCGAAGAGTTCATTAATTTCTTTATATGGTCAGGCACAAAGCTCGCACCCATGCAACATTTAAGTGAAAGTTAGCGACGGCAGCGTCACAAGGCATCGTAGCCCCAGAGCGCCGCATAAAATAGTAATAAGCGAGCAAGAGGCACAAGTACGCCTTCGCAAAAAAACCACAAACGCAACATCGTTTGCACAAGTAACAACTATTATGTTTAAATGGTTCTATTACAGGTACCTTAATTCGTAGACGGTCCTTGAGAATGGCGTGCAATCGGTTGGTAGTTGGCTGCAATCCGTGGCGTTGAATCAGCCGCGATACGGCATCTGGGGCAAACGAACTAAAATCCGCCAAATATGGCGGCCATGAAAAGCACTCCTACGAGTACAGCGACTGCGGCAAAAAGAGATCCAATACGTCCTGCTGGATAGATCCTCGAGCATCGAGTTAAAGGGGACAACCCCTTACTTACAGAAGCAGAAACGGACTCGCAAAGCTCATCGCACCCACGCCTAGAAGTGATGACTGCTACTCGCACAACACACAACCTCTCTTGTCTGTAGTTCTGCCGGAACTCGCGTCTGCAAGCATCCGGGTGACGCCACGCTATATCCCCGCGGAGCAACAACCAATGGCGACGCGGAGTCTTCGCCAGTTCAAACCAGTTCCTCGCGCCTTAGATGGGCACGCGTTATACAAAGGGTGATCTAGAAATGGTTGAAACCAGACAGCTACGCCCATACACAGGGTGTTCGGATTTAAATGGGAAAGAACAGAGCTGGTATCTGTAAATATTTGCTAAATGAAATTGAAAGTGCTGACCTCTGATTCGAGATACAGACAAACTGTGCTGAAGGTTTAGATGCTCTACTTGTTTGCCTAAGGCTGCAAAATGGCTTAACAGCATGCCTCCAATGTTTTTTTTTTTAATTTATCTGCCTTATTTTCTTATGTACCCACATACATCTGTAATATTTCTGAAAAGAGAAAAAAATAAGCTTTCTCTTGATGTATCACACAGCCCAGGTTGCTATTTAATAAAATTCAATATGGCGACCGCACTTAAAAACTATATGAAAAAAGCAATATTTTTTAACTCAGAATATGCAACATAACCTCAAATTAACATATACCAAATATAAAACGCATATCCCAAACTGTTTGACCAGGGCAGCTTTGGTCCCATACATACTAGCGACCCTGTATATGCTGAGCATCTATATATTACAACAACTAAGGTTAAAACGCGTCCAGCTAGTCGCGATCCTTATTTAGGTTACTCATGTGTCCGGTAATTTCTTTTTTATCAAAAATATTGTCAATTATATAACAAAAATAAAACATATTCAACTAATTTAACAAGTCCATGCTTAAACGTTTTAAAACTATGTGCAAAATTGTTTCATACTTTAGGCATAAAAGTACAATCGCATTAGATATAAAAATGTTCATCTTGCTGAATATTTGTCTTTGTCCAAGTATAAATATAATAGTTTTTGGAACTATTTTTTTCTATTCTTTTCCTCTCTATAACTACAAAACAACTTTCTAAACCTATAACATTTATCACTGGAAAGCTTTAGAGTCCATGTAGATTAAGAGTTGGGACATGTAAGCGACTCACTTTGGATCCACAAACCGTGGAGTAATTGATTTTTGTTAAATTTAATTTTATGCAGATCTTGCATACCTATGGGCAACAGTTTGGCAACCATTACAAATTAGAATCACATTTTGTGACAGTTGTGACAAATTCTTACCAAATGCTTTTTACTTCCTTTTATTGGATTCACCCCAAAAATTCGAAATTGAGTTTCCTCTTCCCGTTTTAGAGTTCCCTGATCCCAAAAAACATATTTTTTTCATTGGTCTGTTTGTGTGTGTGTCTGTCGTGAACAGAATATCTCAAAAACGAAAAGAGGTATAACGTTAAAACTTCATATATGTATAAGTAAGTTTTGTGTACTATGTAGATGAGACACCAAGCTTTTGAAGAAAATCTCATAACCGCAAATAGGTGTTTACTCTTGTGATTTTTCAGTTTTTTTCGATTTTTCAAAAACAGCTGTAACGATTTTCTTCAAACATTTTTAATGTGTATTGTTGTGAGATAGGCGATTTTAACAACTGTTAAAAATTAAAAATCAATTTTTTGGCTAATTATAAGATCCCTGTAAGAGGAAGTTGTGTGCGTGTATCACACCAGATTTTTATTTATTAAAACATAACAAATATTGTGCAATGGTTGGTTGTTCAGCAATTAATTGTAAAAGTAGAACAGAGCTGGGATATTCTTTGCATTGTTTTCCAAAGAATGAGAAAATAAAGCATCTCTGGGTATACCGATGGGGCCACAATTATACAGTGAATTTATTTTAATGCGCAATATGGTATTCCTGCTTCCATGAGGACTTGATTGTTACTATTAGTTTCTCAAGGTGCGCCACGCTATGTGTAAATGCGTTTGTTTTAAAATGCAATATATGAACCGTGATTTTATTGAAAAAGAAGTATCAACAAGAACAACAGGGCATGTAATAACCCACATACTTGCTGTAAACTGAAGTCTTTATATCATTTCATCAACAGAATTCCTTCCTCCGTAGAATAATAAGTTTTTACATACTCAGTTACTTTTCCATATTGCATTTTAAAATAAATGCATTTACACATTGCGCGTTACAATAAACTCTCTGTACATAATGAGATAACATGAACAAGAAAATATCACGTATTGCTCGAGTAAGAAAGAGATAAACATAGAAGCAAATGTTCGAGTAGGCTTGACGTTTATTGTAATTATGATATATGTCAACCAATCATGCCTACTAAAATATATTTTTCGTATGCTCATCTCTTTCTTACCCAAGCATTCTATTTTGTCGTTCATGTTATCTCATTGCTGTTATATACAGGGAGTTTATTATAACGCGCATTGTGCAAATGCATTTATTTTAAAATGCAATATGGTAACGTTACTGGGTATGTAAAACCATAATATATTCTACGGCTCGGCGGAAGGAATTCTGTTGATCAAATGGTATAGAGACTTTACAGCAAGTATGTGGGTTATTACATGCCCTGTTGTTCTTTTTGATGCTTCTTTTTCAATAAAATTGCGGTTCATATATTGCATTTTAAAATTAACTCATTTACACATGGCATGGCGTACCCTTGGAAACCAATAGTAACAATCAAATCCTCATGAAAACGGAAATACCACTTTGCGCATTAAAATAAATTCACTGTATAATTGTGGCCCCATCCGTATAACAGCAAAATTAAGAATTTTAAGGCATTTTATGTAATGAACAGTTTGAGGATGATCAGTGGTTGATTAAACATGGAAGAAAGATTATTTAATTTTTGGCAACCAGATTTAAATAAATGTGAAAATGCTGAAATAGAAGAAAATCAACTATCGATGGTGAAAGCATCAAACGGCAGATTATTCGGGCCAGTGTTAATCAACAGTAATATCCCAAGTGCATTAAAATAGCCGATTAAATTTTGAAGTTTTCTATCAAAATGTTTTGCTAATAAATTTGTCAAGTAAATTTGTCGCTCAACAGGAATCCCGAATGCGTAGCACGAGGGATTTTGGGGCGGAAAATTTAAGAGATATGTTTCTAACAAAAAATCTTCAAAATTTATTCAGGCTAGTTTACATGCACCCGGGATGTTCGGCGTGATTATTTCCTGAATAAATAGATAAAATTCAGTTGGTGAAGCACCTTTAATAACCATGTTAAAATTACTCATAAGCGATTACATTTTCACACATTTTTAACCGTGGTAAAATTTTTATATAATTTGATATAATTAAATCGGTCTCATTAATTTTAGGCGATGGCAGATTATGCAGTTGATCCTGGTAGACCACGAGGTCCTGGTAGACCAGGTACTCCTGGTAGACCTGGCATTCCTGGAAATGTATAGAGTTATTATAAATCTAATTGTAATTACAGCTACTCAAACAACCATAAGTGAGTTTTTAATCAAAGTAAAAATCGACACTCGATTGATATTGCATTGTACTGAAACAGAAACGTGCAAAATGTATCTCTTACATTTATTGAAAAACAACGCATTTGACGTAAGTGTACATCACTGCCAACTAATCGCGTTTTAGCATTATAATATGTGTAAATTTGAGATTTCCATAAACAGTTTCAACCTTTAAACTTAAACCATGACGAGAAATATGACTTTTGCAAGCAACTTGTGAAGTGCTCATCATAATAACGTAACAACTTGAACATCTATGCAAGTTGTATATTTAACTATTGCTCTATTAAAATGGCTAAAGATATACCTAATACCACAACAGTACTGGCGCACTCGGTATAACTTGGTAAAAACAAACAAATCAGATAACTATGGTTATAAGTTCTTCACGTCATATAGATAGAATAGTGAAATTTAAAAGTACTGGTATGTGTCATATCTGAAATGTAATACCAACATTTCCAAGCAGATAATGATTACCTTTATCAGCTCCATTTTTGCTCGGTTCCTATGTAATACGTTATATATTACTATCACTTACCGGGTAATCCCATATCTCCCTTCATTCCTTGGAAACCTGGCTGACCTGGTGGTCCCATGGGTCCTGTTTTGACACAATTAGCGTCTACTACTTTACATAGCTCTTGTACGTCGTCTATCTGAAAAACGACTCATTTAGCGAACCTAATACTTACAATGTGTATGTTACTTTTTTTATTATGTAGTAATTGCTATAAGTAGAACTGAGATACATTTTATCTATTTATTTATCTGTACAAATAAAACTGGAAAATTTTGCCAGTTTTAGTTTTGTTGAGGTAGTTTATTTTAAGTTGACATATATTGTTTTTGGTAGAAATTAAGTTTAGCTTAAGTTAGGATTGGATTAAAAAACTGGCAAAGCTTAATTTGTGACTATTTTGTTCAACAACTTTTGAACTCCAGTTTCAGCCCACCAGCCAAAATTAACGATACATTCTAGAATTTAAAAACTATTTTGATTCTGTATAGAGGTTACCACTAAATTAATTATTCTAATTTAACAATAGATATTAAGGTTAAAATGACTTTTCAGGAAATAGTCTATCATTGTGCACATCATATTGTCCGCAATTTGACATGCACTAGTAATATTACGATTGATAATTTTGTAGCTAGGGGAGTACATTATTGTTGCAGTTCTATTTAAACAAAATTAACTTACATCAACATCTCGCCTTTGACGGCTTAGCTCGGCTTCGATGCCATTGAGGGACAAAGGAATGCCATTCCTGCTTTTCCTGCTCGCAATTTCGCTCAGAATGCTCTCCCTCTGTACAGCAAGTTTTTCCTGCATTATCAGATCAACCTCCGACATCAGCAAATTTCGAGTATACATGCTGATGCATATTTGCATGACACACATTAAGAATAAGAAACAGATGGTAGTAACAATGTAAGTAGTAGTTGTCCATTTTCCGTCGTTCGTCACCATCATATTGAAAATTTTCGTTGTGTTTTCAGTGTGTGGATTTCTACAATTTTGTGCACTAAAACCTAACTGTTGAGACTAGCAGTGATTTATACTGTTTTAATATGTAAACAGCCAAGCAAAGGTCGTGCTTATCTAAACAAACATACCTAATTAGAGCCATAGTTGTTGATCAAATGGTCTTGGAAAACCCAGTTATGCGTTGGGTAAAAATCAGCACTTGAGTACTCAAACATGATAAAATAAAAAAGTCGTATGTAATTTAAAAACATATTATTGTGATTACATACGCTGCATCTTTCGGTGTGTTCACCTAAATCTAAATAGCTTTAAATTCTAATTATAATCTTTCTTAAACATCGTATAAAGCCTATTGCCATACTCTTATTATACAACCTGTTACTATCAGTTACAAAAATCAAATATCACACTGGGCATCTTTTATTTTTGAGGGTGGAGCCAGGATACTGAAATAAGACTTGATAAAGCACGTTTAGTTTTCAAGATACAAATTTAAACCAGTTGATAGTAGTCCCAAGTTAGCAATTTGTGTCTTGTTTGTGTTTTCATTTAAGCATATTTTGGAATTTCTATAAATATTGTTTATAGTCTAACTTAGGTGCATGGCTATGCCTCTTTTGGTATGTATCATCCACACCGTTTTCTGGGAAACTTTGTCAAATGCTTTGACATGATCGATGAAGATCATATGGGATTCTTTATTAAACTCACGTTGTTTCTCTATTTTTTGTCTACATATGAAAACATCTGTGCAGGACCTATGCTTTCTAAATCCTGCCTTCTAATAATAATATACTATCAGCTATAGTTTGCAATCTATGAGTTAGTATTTTAGTATATATTTTATAGGCAGTGTTCAGTAAACTGATATCTCTATAGTTCTTTCATTGTAAACGATCTTTTTTTTAATATTGATTTTATAGTTGCTGTCCTCCATTCAACATGGTTATTTCTGCCTTTCTGCTTTGAGTAGTATCAGCAATGAAGCACTTCTTTCGTAGCATAATTTAATAGCTCACTACTAATACCATCTGTTCCTGAATCTTTTCGATTTTTAGAGCATTTCAAATCTGTAGATAATTCGTTTATATCTAAGGGGTCTACTTCTCTATCTTTATAATAATCTAACCATGTTCCATCTGATATAACTAGAGTCCTTCAAAATATTCCCGTATTTTTTCAAAATATAGCATAGCAAAATGGCATTTATTTTTTCAAAATATGGCATATAAAATAGCACTTATTTCAAAATAAAGCATAAAAAATGGTAGGTATTTATTTCAAAAAGTTGAAATTTTAGAAAAAATGTCACCAGTAATATTAAAAATCCCACAACACAAATACAAAAGACAAAGTAATCTGATAAAAACGACGGGCACAAGGCAAATAAGTGGAACGTAGGTATCCGAGGTACATTGAAGGGAAGGGGGAGAGCGCGGGGTTTTTGTTGACGAGTGGACGTAACGGGATACTTACCTGAACGTTGAGGCTCACGACGATCGGTCAACCCCCGCCACGGGTCATCGACCTTAGTACCTGGCACTTACCAAAACTTCTGCATGTCTATTTTGAAATTTGTAAGCCCTTTTGTTGTGAATTAGCCACATAATATTGATTTTGATTGAAATATGGCATTTATTCAAAATATAACATTTATCACGAAAAAGGGCATTTTATAGCATTTATGGCACCAACAAATGTGGTTCATTCCACCCCTTGCTACGTGAAAAGCCTAAATACGAAATATGGCCCTGTACATAGTAAGGTAGTGCTAAGAAGGTATTTTTTGAAATTCAACCCCAAAAGGGGTAAAAAGGGGTAAAATGTTCTTTTACTAATTCCTCAATATCTCTTAGGCACGATCAGATATGGACTTTCAATGCAATTCCTAGAAATGCATTTCAGGATCTTTCCTAATCAACCCTTAAAGATGCGAATCTGCATTCGGGGTGAGTTATAGAACCCATTTTATCTCCTGTGTTTGCTGAGTTAGAGCTTTCTTTTTTCACATGATGCATTTTTAAAATCTTTGGAAATGAGTTTAAGGGTTTTTTTAGTTTCTGCCTTAAAAGGATAAAATGAAAAAAGGTAGGAGGTTAAAATTTGTATTTTCTTTTCGCTGTAGGTCCATTTCAGAATGAAATGGGGTAAGAAATATTTTTCGAAATTCCACCCATAATAATAATAATAATAAAGGACTTCATTGTCACACAAGCAACTTAAAATAAATACATTATAACACAAAATAAGGATTGATTTAAAGTTTTAAATATGTCTTCAAATTTGAACTAGATCAACGTTGAAAATAATTATAATTACAAATTATTTAATGAATTTAAGAAATACAACCCCTCACACGTAAGGCGCATGTGCAAACTGAATGACCAGCACAATTTTTCAGTCATTTGTATTAAACTACTCCTCCAAGACGGTGTGCAAAATATGTCCACAGTAAATTACTAACAGATTCTCTATTTTTCATAATGAATCTAATGATATTTTTAATGAAAAACATTAATATTGCACCTGGTTTTTAAATGTGTAAATGGAGTCTCTATTTTAACAATTTACAAATACATTAAATTAATGAAATGAGAAGCCATTGATAACATAAATAAAATAAATCAGCTCTCACATAATTTTCAACTTTTCACCTTGATATACGATAGACGTACACAGATATGGCTTCATTCTTTTGTAACGTTTCAACCCCTTTTCTAAGGGCGCCAAAATTATTACCACGGGTTAGTTCAAATCGGAGAACTACGTTCACTCAAATATATGATAGATCAGTAAAAACACTGGATAATTATCGAAATAAATATAATGTTTATAAATATGTACATTAATAAAACCAAAATTAATTATACATTATAAAATAATATTGATGTTTCTGGAAGCGCTGTTCGTTTTCCGGGGACGGCCTGCTACGCACGCCGGACATTCCAGAAATGGGATCAGGTAGGTCGCTTGCCTAGCATAAAGAGCGCGCTGCAGCCGCTGATTAGGCCTTTGCTGCTGTATTTGTTAACAAAGCACTGCGACTGCAATTTTCCGTATTAATTAGCCGGTTTTTGATTTACCTTAAGCCGGCCCTAGTTTTTAAAGCCTGCGGGACGATCCGTAAATATCCTAGGCGTTCTTCATGTAACTCCGAAGGCGGCTGCGGCTTAGTTCCAGCGGATCGACAGCTTTTGGTTTTTCGCTGATAAGCGAAATTTAGGCATTTGAATGGCGATGAACTGGATGTACGAGGGCGACGACTGCGAGCTTTTGGACAGAGTTTTCAGAAATTAAGCTGGCACGAATAATTAAAGGCGGTCTGGTCGGACGGGCTATAAGGAAATTAAGACTACTATAGGCCGACAGTAACGCTGTCATCTCCCTTAGTGCCTACAGGATATCGGTTTATTCTGCTGAACAAAAACGCTGTCAGGACTGAATAGACAGGTAAGGAGTGAAAGGAAGGTTTGAGAAGGAAAATCTCAAAATACTGGAATCGCACTGTAGTTTCGTTTTATACATCTTGTGAGCCGTTATCGGTACATTTGCTTCCCGGTTTAATGGAAAGAAAAAGACTCCGTCGGTTCTTCCGCGCCGCGTCGCGCATAGTGGATGGGATTCTGTTATCTCCTTTTCGCACGTTGAATAGATTCAACTCTTGATAGTCCGAAAAATTAAATTCAAATATATTTTAAGTATAATAAGCGCTACAGTTTTACTTTGGGAAGATTTTTTTAGTTGGACCTTTTAACTTAACACTAGATACTTTTTAAAAATACCTAGAGATGTCATTATTTTTCTCAATTAGCGATGTTCATAATTGGAAAAAGAGGAAAAATGGTAAAAACCTTATAACTGAAACAACTTTTTTAATTGCAGGGTTTTAATATGTTATTATATTTTAACCATGTAGACTGAAGAAGACACAAAAGTATTGAAATATATTTCTACAATTGCATTTCTAACCAATTCTGTTATTTCAAGATGGAATTTTCAACAAATTAATATTTAGCTGCAAATATCGTTAACAATTGAATATAATATGGAATGTATGTTTGTATTTCCAAAAACCCTGTCCACTTCCAGACGACGCGACATAGATACCTACTTGACATTTTGTACAATTATAGGCTTTAGGGGCCCAATAGAAAAAAATGTAAAACTGTAGCCCTTAACACCGCCTAGGGGTTAAAAATTATAATATTCATATAGAAACTTGCTGCAGTTATAAGTTTTAAGATTCAAATAAAAGAAGATCTCGGAAAATTGCAATATCATCCCCCAACCCCTTGGGGGATAAAATTTGAAGTAAGGGAGTAAGATTACATTTATTACAGTTTATAAGTTTTGAGAATTTATTGAAAGAAAACACATGAACTCGAAGTTGCCAAAATTAACCCCAACCCCTTGGAATACAAAATTCACTTACGTCACATAAGGAAAATATCTCATATTTGTTTATTAAAAAACATAATATACAGTGCTAAGAACGGGATTCTCTGCTAGTTGATAATAAAATTAGATTTAAAGCCCATATTACTCGATATAACAAGAATGTTGGCTAAATACCTTCAACTAAGTTAGAAAGTTCACATTCGAAATACTGTGCTCTTCGTACTTTGCTTATGCTGTTTTGGCCATTTTTTTAAAGCACAAAATCTTATTTTTTTGGAAAATGTGTTCAGTGCCTTTTAAATGTTTAATTACTTCGACACGAAGTGTACGAAGTATTGAAATTCCCTCATATCGAAAACCACTCTGAGTCAAATATCTCTAAAATTCGAGCCAACCGACTAATGAACCCACCATATCTCCGTCTCGGCTGTGCGGATCTTTTGGTGAAGATCCCAGCCCACTAGATCACTTGGGGGGTGCCTAAACGTGCTGTGCGGGGGATGTATGTTCGTATGTGTACACGATTCCGGTCGCCAGGAGCCTTCGTTTTCATACGATAGGTCCTCCAAAAATGAAGTCAACATCAACTTTTGAACTATGGTCGTCGTTTTTTTTTTTTTATAAATATCATAGCATTTCATTGTATTAGCGAAACGGAGTGCTATGTCATGCATTATATTAATGAACACTAGAAGAATCAATACACATCCTTGCCTTACTTCTTTCTTCTTTAATACAAAGAAATAACCGACAGAGTGAACGCCTTCGAGATGTGGATGTATAGAGGGATACTCAGAATCTCGTATACAGACCACGTAACAAATGAGGAAGTGCTGAGACGAGTACAAAAACAAAAAGAAATTATGTTTACAATAAAAACACGCAAACTGCAGTACCTTGGACACGTCATGAAAAACAGCAAATACCGTCTGCTACAGCTCATTCTGCAAGGAAAACTCGAGGCAAAAAAAGGTCCAGGAAGAACACGCCATTCTTGGATGAGGAATCTTAGAGACTGGTTCGGGTTAACATCATCAGAACTGTTTCGTCTCGCTGTCAATAAAGTAAGAATTGCCATTGTTATAGCCAATGTCCGGAACGGATAAGGCACCCACAGAAGAAGTTCGATGCGGGTTTTGGCTTCAAATCGTCGCCAAGCTGCGCTCTAGCCTTAAGACGGCTTAAGGCGCTTGCACGTAGGCTGTTATCGCTTCTGCAGTCGTGGCGGGCTGCATTTCATCGTGTTTCTTGGTTGAATTTAAAACAAGTGAGAGATTTTTGAAAGCTGTTCGTATGGTCTCCGTCTGTCTGCGGTGTGGCCGCCCTTCCCTCTCCGCGGGGAACGTGATGCGACCTGAGTTAGTCAGTTAGGAGTTAGCATCTGGCACGGGCTGTTGGGTTTCGAGGCGCGCGCCAGCGGCGTCCACTTTCGAGGGAGGCGACCGCTGGACGAATGCGAGATTGTGTTTTTCCGGCCTGTCGAGAGAACGTCTCTAGCCGTTGAAGCGGCCAGTTGTGTGCAGGTGTGTGTTTTTGGTGCTGCTCCGCCTTGGTGATCAACGCCTCGTAGTCTCGAAAGCCATGAAGGCAATTTACCACTAATTAGGTGGAATCATATCCACGAGGGTGTGCAAAAGGTCTCCCTGTCACTATTATGAAATCTTCGAGAACATCGCTTTTAAATTATTAAAACAAAAATCGAATAAAAATCAAGTAGCCATGAAACAATGATTTAGCCCTAAAATTATGACAGTTCTTCATAGTTTGTTTATCTGTTTTTGTTTTGTGCCCTTAATTAAATAAATAATGGCCATATTTGAGTGAAAAAGAACAAATTGAAATTTTAGTACTGAAAGGATGTGGTGACCGTACGATGTTCTCGAAAATTTAAAAATACAGTGTAAAGCTAGCTACCGCGTAAATTATAATTAAACATTAAAAATGTATTTAATTTATGCATCGCCCGTATAAGCGTTATCACAGGTTACATCTCGCCGGCGTCCGAGGAAAAGATAAGCGAATGCAAGTCCAGTCTGCGCCGATGTCACCAAGAAGCCGTCCACGCGCCGCTCTCCCACCGCGGTTGTTCTAATAGCACGAGGCAGAAGACATAAAAGTAGCTCCGCGACCAGTTTACAAGGAGATTCACGAATAATTCTGAGATTCCAAGACTTGAGTTTTATCCCAACTCAAGTTTACCTGTTCCTGTCCCGTCCTGATCCTACCCAGTCCTAGATAAAAACTCATTTTTATTTATTACCGAAATTTCGAAACTTCCTGTTCTACCTGCAATCAGTTTTGAGCCGACGCCTCCTTGAGAGACCGGTTCCTGATACGTAACCTGAAAACCCACGTCCTGAGATCAGTATGAAACGATGACTCTTTGAGAGACCGCTTCCTGATCTAATAAATCGACATTTTCCTGCCTGAAATTAACCTGAACCGGTATCCCGTTTTCTGTCAGGCTAAAACCATAGAATCACCCAGAAACCAGTCTGAGTCGACGGCTCCTTGAGAGACCGACTCCTCGTTTCTAGTAATAAATTCGCATAAAAGATCTCCTGGTATAAGTGTTCCCAGAATAAGCGCAACAGCTATCAAATTGCAAAACTTCGCGACCACCTGAGCCGTTTGTTAATTACTTTTAACTATAGAAACGTACTTACCAGAAAGACTCCAAGACCTGGGAAACTGACCCTCGCACCGCGGGAGCAAGCTATCCCCCCTGGCCGTCGTCTCCGTAAAACAAGAATTTACCACGAGCACTCCGAGATTAATCGCTCGAAAATCAGCTGATTTTCGACCGGTCAAATCCCGCTTGTCGAATAAATCCATGGCGACGCGGCGATCTCCCGTACAACACGCCGGCGTTCATCAAAGCGCTCCAGGTGTAAGAAACGCGTGAAATACTTTAATTACTTCTGTAATTACAACACCACATACGATAAGGCCGACCCGAGTTTTTGAGGTTAACCATCTGCGCATTCAACCCACTTTCGGCCGCTTGTCTTCGCGAGGTGCGTTCCAAAAACAAGCGAGAAGCGAGAGGAGGCGTTCAACGAGCCAGGTTCGCCTTCAACACACCGGAGTAAAAAGGGTTGCCGCAACTCCAGGAAATCGAAGAGCAGCACCCCCGAACAAATTATAATTCAGTATAATATACATTTTATTTTTATTTTCGGACAAACCTTATGTTTGTAATTATAGCTAAACACAATAAAACTGTCTAAAGGTATTTCCTGGTGTTTGTTTGCTAACCAGATATATATCTGAGGGGACAAATATCTCCGACTCTAGCTTAACCTGAGGTAGTAATTTTGACACTCTTAGTAAGGGGGTGAAATGTCACAACAGTATCACACTTTTTTAGCGTATTTGGTCTTAGAATTTCATGCTCTGTCCAAATTCATCATAAAAATTTAGGGTTTCCATTTAAAAAAAGTATCGCTAACGTCATAACTCAAAAACAGAAGACAATGTAAAAGTAACAATTACAGTAAAATATGTATTTTTTTAAATAAAAATTGACTTGTTCGAGGATTTCTTTCAAAAACATTTAATAAAAGTTCCATTTCGATAGTTTCAGACTTTGCACTCGCACGGTACAGGATACATCGCGACCGGGGTAATTAGCAAAATCTTGACGCAAGTACCCTTAATGTTTTAATTATTTTTAAATAGCTTAGTTTATTTGTATGCGAAGTAAATCAAGCGCCATCTGAAAGAATCATCTAAAGAACTTAAGAAATTAGTTGTCGACATTTTAATGACACTCTCTCGTCTTCGCGAGCGGGAAACAGCGAGAAGGAACGCGCGCGCTGCTGCGTGCAGTAAGCAAAAACGTAGCGTGGCACATGCGACTTGTTTCGGGGCAAATAAACGTACGTCAATAGTGTATATGACGCGTCGACGACACTCGACGTAAACATTTTTCAAAAATGAGGGTTTTTTTTTCTGCGACTCAGTAACAGTACTTAAATTTAACAAAGGATCTTTGGAAAAGTGCTTGTTAATGTTACTATTTTATAGTAAAAAATACTTCAAATACGGTAGCATTCAGTTGACAATCGAATCAGTACAAAATTACGGCTTCTATTTACCGTTCTACCAAAAGATTGAGGCAGACTGTGAAACCTATTTTCTTCAATTTCTTTATATCTCTCTTTCAGATGAAGCTTGATTTACTTCATATACAAATAAACTAAGTTGCTTCAAAAATAATTAAAACCTCTAATTAGGAGTACTTGCGGCGACATTTTGCTAGGTATCCCGGTCACGATGTATGCTCCTATAAACAGTGTGTCTGACTTCAGACGGCACCACCCCAGTATCTTTTTTATATATTATCGGTTTTAAAAAAATTCTTTGTATTGATTATACCCCTCACTAAATTGTACTTTTAGGGTATGTTACTTTCCCTTCACTGTAAAATGCTAGCCTACCACAATTTAAAATAAACAGCAAAATTGGAGATGTCGTATTAGGAATCTTTTTATTAAAAAATCTTGTTAATAAACGTTGTTCATAATCGTTCAAATAAGTTAAATCCAAAATTTCATTAAAAACGAAAAATGTCCAGAAAATTCGAATAACAATCTCAAAAAACGATGCTTAATTACCTAAATAACAGTATTTTCAACTACATTACCATTAGCACGAATACATTTTTCTATTCGTTTAGACGTGCTAATGGTGATTTAGTTGAAAATACTGTTATTTAAGTAATTAAGCATCATTTTTTGTTATTGTATTGAATTAAATAAAATAAAAAACATGGCAAACTTGTGCGATTATTATTCGAATTTTCTGCAATTAGAATTTTCTTGAGATTTTCGAAATTGTTTGTTTTTAATGAAATCTTGGATTTAGCTTATTTAAATAATTGTGAACTATTTTTATTAACAAGATTTTTTGATAAAGAAATCCCTAATACGACTTCTCCAATTTTGCTGTCTATTTTAAATCGTAGTAGGCTAGCATTTTACCGTGAAGGGAAAGTAACATACCCTAAAAGTACAATTTAGTGACGGGTATAATCAGTACAAAGAATTTTTTTAAACCGATAATATATAAAAAAGATACTGGGGTGGTGCCGTCTAAAGTGAGACACACTGTATGTAATCTTCCATTGTAATCGCATTTCGATAAAATACATATGAGCTGTAAATCAAGCGGTCGAATCTCGTACTATTTGTAATGAGAATTTTCCCACACTGGATCGCGCATCTGCAGTTTGTGAATTTGACATTGAATTCGGCTACTGCATTTTCCTCCTTCCGCGTCATTTGAGTCTTTATCGCCGGACGAGCATGTCGCCTCCGGGGAGGAAAATCTCGCAGCTCGCTGTCTTCTGTCGGCTATGACAAAGTTTCCCCTTTTGGCATCCATGGCGAAATTCGTCGGGCTTAAGGTTGCGGCAGGTTATAACGGTGATATGGTCTCGTGAGTGTGGTATTTGCAAGCATAACATTACCGGCCGTAAGGCGCCCGATTTGTTAGAATTTACCAGCTTATAAATCTTTGGGGTTCCGTTTCCTACCGTATCGTTTTTAACTCAAAAGATCGATTTTATATCGAATCAAAATATTACACGACTGTGAGGTTTTCCATTAGAATCTGGCTACATTCCACCGCCGCCGCATCATTCCTGTTGCAGCCCCCGCCACAAATATCTTCTCGCCACGTAGGCCATCTCTCGCTGACCTGGCAACGACGCCACTCTCTTGGTTGTTCCACATATATACAGAACTGCTGAACATTGTCTTTCCTCCATGATTTTGTGGTACCATAAGAAAATCTGCATTTCCGCTATATCATTTATGCATGCTGTTTAAATTTTGTGTTTCGTGTCGTCGAATTACTATGTTTTGAAGTGTTTTGCATGCTTGTATTTCTAGTTTATATTCGCCTTGTTACAGTGTACATTTGTGTACTGCTGTAGCTAAATATTGGTAGCATCTTTAGGGAATTTGAATGTCTTATTAGTCGTTGCTTATATATTTGATAATATGTGCTCCAGTTTTACCGGCGTTAGATGAATGAGGGCTAGTCCCGGTAGGTCACCGGAGCGTTTCCGTTTGTTCGATCTGGAGCCGCTGTTAACTATCCCCGAATCATTTCGGCTTTTGTCCAAAATATGGGAACAACAAGCCGAAACTGAATTACTTAATTTCGATCTGATTATAGCAGTTCGAACCACAGGACAGAAAAGTACCATCCGTAACTGCGTCCAGCGAATGCAGCTCCGCCCTTACCGCCGAGGACACCAGGATAATATATAATTTGGTTATCATCATTATTTGTTTTTCTTCTTTTGTAAATTTTGTAAATTTAGAAAAGAATTAATTTTGTATAAATGGTTAAAGAAAATAAACATCTGTTCATACTCGATTTTATCTCTTACTTCAGCTGTTGACAACCTTGGACCAGAGCTACCCACGAGTGGCAAAATTAACGTAAAGTAAAAATTGCAGCTGATTTAATCCTCATTACACATGTAACGTATTTAATTAAGTCCATAGTATATTTTTACAGACTCTATTGTTACATATTATTTATAAACAATGAAATCTTTTTCAATATTTTGCTGCATTATCCTAATCATAGCGAAATAGTTTTATACTCTACAAGTACGGTCACACCAACTTTTACAGAGTTTCTACATATTATATGATAAAGTTACAATTCGCTAAAGTTTCCGTTACACAATTACAAGTACATCGATCGAATAATATACGTTTCATCGATATATATAATTATACACCAACCAAATGCAGAAAAAAAAGAGAAGTAACATTAAAATTTTATTTACTCTTTATAGTTACAGGTTTACACCATTAACATGCTGTTTCATACAGATATAAAACATTTTTCAATGTTAAAGACGCCATTCATATATTCAACTGTACTAAAATAATAAGATACTTAACGGTCACACCTATCACCTAGAAAACAAAAGTATAAGAAAACTGTATAATTCTATAATAAATTATTTGCATACATACTGAGAAAAGCAGTATTCCATCAAACGTAAAACCTCCGAAAGGTGTGAACTCTATTTTCTGTTGAATAACTTGCAACGAAAATGCATTTAGCTAAAAGATACAACATAATAAAAAAGTACAATAATAAATGCTAAAATACTCACAGTTTTGGTTAATTTTGAAGAACTACCATCGTCCATTAGCAGTTGTATTTTATTGGACAATCTACCTGCACCGTTTGCGTAATTCTGCAATATCACACAAGGATATACAAAAATGAGGAGGTGCCAAACCATCTGTATATCCATAAATACATATTGCAATTGATTAAATTTATCTGAACTTGAATATTTCAAAAGTTTATAGAAATACCACATCATTTTAAAACATAGATTTAAAAAAATGATAAGAAGTTTAAGAGCAAACGCAGATTCAACACTTTTAGCCAGAAAGTATAATTCATTGTACATTTTTCTTGTTTTCTCTACAGTGGAAATTAAATACTCCGATTTTAGTTTCGATCGTTTTTCAATTAATAGCTTCAATTGAGAATTCAAATTCATAAAAAACATGGCCAAAAAATACACGTAAAAATTAAAATGTAGAGTGACTATATGTGCCAGAGTGATATACATCTGTACTCCAAACGATACAATTGTTTCGATGATACTTTGCGTCTCAATAAATGTTATAATAGATTGCAGTGCCTGTGTAATAACACAACCTACTACTGTTGCTGTCATGTAAATTCGAAAACTTTTTCCACGTGAGCCAAGTGCATGACGAAGAAAATATAACTCGAACTTTTTAAACTTATTCAAATTGTCAACAAGCTTCTGCTCGCTGCCAAAGTCGATAAAAAACAATATTATTATTATGAGGGATCGAATGATGTTATTTGTTAATTCTAGGTTATAATTCCAGCCACCCTTAACATTTTGATGGTTCCAAAAATTACTGATTATTGTAAAAGTACATAGGATGATACGAAAAAAGGTGATGTACCATTTCTTGTTGCTTTTAAAATATGTAAGTGTTTCCTGTTGCTCTGTCTCTATATCAATTGTAGTTAACAGAGAGCATTTCAGCAACATCATGAGATGCTTGAAAGTATTTACAACTTCCATGTCTAGACTTCATAAACCAATTCACAACAATACAAAGAAGTGTAAGGTTTAAAATGAAAATCGGTTTTAGATCGGGTGCCTCACTCTGAATTCGTTTTAATTGTATACCGCAAAAGTCCTGCTTATATAAGTTCCCACCCCTAAACACACTAAATAATTCATATTAGATACAATCTTCAAGCAATGTCTATGGCGCTTATCATTTGAATATGTATTATTAACATAGCAGCAATGCAAACTGTGAAATGCCAATCCATTCTTCTAAAAACGATATTAATTGTAACAATGGCCCATAGTCTTATCTGATGTTGTATGTCATCGTAACGCTATCGTGGTTTAAAATAAGCAGAGAAATTATATCTATATAAATCCTAATGTGTAAAACAAGAAGTATAGTTTTTCCGTGGTAGTAGTTAATACTTTTATTAATCACAGCTTTAATCATGATGTGAACTTCATCCAAAATACAAAAGTTTACGCTTACATATTAATATGCCCCTCTGCTACGAAGACAAAAGCTTCGGAGGGGCGAATAAATTTTGATTTTATTTGTGTATGATAATCGTGCAATGCTCTATATTAAAATCACAGCAAATTTATTTGTACTAAAAAATATAACTGTTACTAACAATAAACTCAGAGCAAATTAACTTTTTTTTCGTTAAACTCCAATACCTTCGTGAGTTCATAGGGGCTAATTAAACGAATGAACTTTGAATTAGAACCAAATTGCGCTCCACAATGAGTCAAATCACAGTTGGTTTAAAGAATCAAGCATTTACAAATAATTCCCGCTAATTAAAATGGCAATAATTATTATACACCTACTTGCGCGCTTATGGTTTCTGGAATTCCTCTCGAACGGCGCGCCAATGCTACCCTTGAAACGCTTTCCAAGCACTCCAAATACCGTTGCTTGCCTAGTTAAGCCACTCTAGGCTGCATTTCCTAGCTGCGATCTCGTTCAAACTAATCGATGCAATTGGTTTATTCTCTGGATCGGGGCACTATTTACTCTTTATGTCCTTCAGTTAAAGGCGTACATGCACATTAAACTCAGGTCGATTCACTTTTGTTGTTGTCTGTGTCAAAATAATGCACACGCCATGAAATATAAGCTCTCTTTATTGTAATGAACAAGGCTTTTACAAAACTCAGGACACAAACCCACGAGGATTTTTTTAGAGTGTGAAAAATGCGTCTACTAAGTGTTCTCAGACATCTCCTTTTATACCTGAAGCCGGTAGCCCCAGGAAACGCTTCACAATTGTTTATAATAACTTCACTCATTGGTTAATTTGAATAAGATTCTTACAACTAATGGAATAACAAAAAACAAACACACAGACCAAAAGAAAATGGGCAATTTACAAAAGTATATTTAAAATTTTACAAAAACTACAGTTGTAAGCTTAAAATTAAAGCGATTTTTAGGATCTGTGCATCCAAAATCCTCGCTTAGACTGATGACAATGCCTCGACAAGGTGTCACTTGATCATCCTGCATCTCGGGCCCCTTTTCCATCAAACTTGTTACCGGAATGATCATTAGGGGGGCTTTGTGACATTGCAAAACTGTTTTCCAGGCTGAGAAATGAAAATTATGCAGAATCAATAAAATTCCTATTTTCACAGTTCAGATATATTTCCGCATGTATAACACAGTTAATTTTACGGCTTGTACCTATTTGTAGGGCCTCATTTATATCACCCTGAAGATCGTTGTGAACAACTTTTTGTGCCCGTAAAGTTTTCCTGGTGCAAAACTAGCTCTGACACGAACCTAAAATTCCGGACATAACAAATCGATTGCTTCAAATTCAATTGTAGCGCCTTGTCGATTAACCACGACCTTGCCACGCTAGTTTATAACTTCTAATATACCTTCTCGAGTACAACGAACACGTACGTTTTACCGCCTAGGTCACTTTATTGTCTATTGCGAACACAACTCACCAAACGTACATTATAAGCGTAGTTGAATAAATTGTAATTGTCATCTTATAAAACATGTTCCTGAATCTAAACTAAATTGCCTAAACTACAAACGTTGAAATTTGTCTAAATTAAGAATGTAACAACTCCCCCTCTACTTCGATAAAGTGGAAAATTGCACTAATTTTGCACCTTATACTTAAATATAAAGAAAGAAATGGATACTTATATTAATGTATACAGAATCATATTATGAACCAAGGTTACACTAGAAAAATGACTATCGCCAAACTAACGAGGCGAAGTGAGTCAGTAAATTATGGAACACTGTAATATCCAATCCGCCTAATGGCGTAATTAGGCTCTCTCCCTCTCTCGACGATTGAAAGAAATCCAAATAGTTGAGAGTCTACATTACATACAAAGTTACGGCATCCAACAAGCAGATACAATGACAGCCAAACTACAACACAGGTCCCATAAACTTCAACTTCATGAATCGACCCAATGAGAACAAAGCACCCTAATTATGATCAACTTAGAAAACTAGATCGGAGCAGACTGGCAAAGTTTCAACAACTCAAGATACTGGTGTTCTTCGTAGACGGCCCTAAATCCACACAAGTGTATAGACCAATGCACTGATGACTGCGAACGATAAACAGTCCAGCATGACTACACTGATCACGAAGGCACCCAAGGAGGTAAAATCCTGAAACAGAAGCGACTCCTACGGTCACATAGAACCCCCTACGCGTTGTCAAACCAAGATACACGTGTTGAAGAACCCAAACAGCGGAACAATGCTCGACTATGTACACGGAATATGCACATAAATAATAAACAAAAAAGCCCTCTTGATCGCTCCAGCGACAGCACCATCGGAATCCAGCCGGTCTACAAATAGGACAGGAATCAACTATCTCGTCAATAAAATGCCAAAAGTGCTCCCTACCACTCTAAAGCACAAATTCCCATCCTAACAGCAAAGCCAACTCAACGCCAGCGATACCAATCGCAAAAACGGCCAAGACGACGCCTAACCTACACAACAAGCTACCTGCCCCAGTAAAATCCTCCCGCCCCACCTTAGAACTACAAATTTCATACAGTACATATGACTTGCGTCCATTTTACTTCCCTTCTTTAAAAGACAAAGGAAGTACATGTTGTAATCGCGAAGAACTCACCTTCCGAGATTTCTTCAGATCATCACGTTTCAGGGTCCCTAGATGATGAAAAACAGGTTTTCCCAATTTCGCCTGTCTGTCTGTCTATCTGGCGGTGTAATTCAAAAACTATTTGTTGGAGGGAGACTATATTTTACCTACACATTATATACCTACCAGACAAATATATTTACAAGATAAGTACCTTAAAAAAATATGTTGTTTATTTTTGCATTAACTGAGAAATAGATAAAAGTAACAATTTGCGCATAATCAGACTTTACCCTTGACGAAAATGAGATCAAACAGATACAGCGTAAATAGTGTAAAGCAGAAAAAGGGTTCAACGAAAAATGCGTTCTATTTAAGGCAGCCGCAACGCAAAGACGTGAGAAGTGCTCCGTGGTAGGGAACGGGCAATGTACGTGCGGCATATTGCCAAACGTTGTAATTATCTTCGCAGTGCCGTTCGAATTCCATTGCCGGTAATATTTTTTACTTGAAAATTGATGTAATTTGCATTACATTTGCATAACGCTAGCTCCTGCAGCAAATTTTAACTATACATAAAATGTATTAAATTTGTACATCGCCTAATCGAGCGTTACATCTATCGGCGCTCGGCTTTACGATAACGCGAAGGCACCCGCTATGCGCAAATTCGCGCTGTAGAAACGACGGCGTCGTTTCCCACTCCAATGTTAACCAGAGCCGCTGTACCAATAAAGCCACCAGGAGAGTATATAAGCAGGTTTCTCGACAATTTAAAGTCACTTGAGTCCACCGGTCCCGACCATCAGTCCGACTTGAGTCTTTGGACTTCCCTTCCTCAAATCCTCTCCTGATATTAAAATGTGGTAGCGTTAATCTGTCTCCTGACATCTCCATTAGAGCCTGACCTAGGTTAGAATGTGATAGCGTTAATCTGTCTCCTGGCATCTCCACCAGAGCCTGACCTAGATGATAGAATGTAATAGCGTTAATCTGTATCCTATCATCTCCGCCAGAATCCATCCTAAACGTGTTTGCCGTTAAGTTCCGAACCCCACGACCGAACGCAGCAAGAATATTCAAAATATATTAATACGATGTACCTATAGGAATCATGCTGCACGTTCCGCATGAATGCTGCTCGACCAGCCGCATTTATTTAATTTACCTGGAGGGTCCGCCTTGGACGTGTAAAGACGATATCCTGAAACCCGAAGTCCACGCCCGCTTTCCAAGTCCGGGTACCGTTGAATTCACACCGAGCGACCGCAAAGATGTTAACTCCATTTTACCGATCAAATAAACGAGTTCAACCAGGTCCAGATTCACAGCACGTTCACTCCGGGAACAACGCCTGGCCATCCTGAAGCACTGGCACCTCTCGCACTAGACTTTACGCACCCTCTGAGTCGCAGGTATCCCCTAAACTTATTAATTTAGGCGTATGTTTTCCGTACACAAATTGTAAACATAATTTTCGCTATCTACGAAGCCGCGCTTTGGAGCATTCAACATATTGGGCCGAAATGCATACTTGGTTCTTCGCCAAATACCACCGCCGTCAATACCTACCTGCTAAGTGGGTTGCAGTTTACCGACCAGCAAAGAAACACGGCTCCAAAAGAATTTGTTATCGTTATTAATGTACAATTCAGTTTGCTTAGAGTTACCGACTATTTTGTAATTATAGTTAACAATAATATATGTTGGTAATTATATTGTGTGGTCCTAACAGTATACATTTGAGTTTGAGCGAATCCTCTCTCCGATTGAGTTACTTTGCAGGGACTTTTAAAACGTTATATTACCAAGTGCTTCTTGGACCAGGTTTGTCCGTTATTTCAAAATGAAACAAAACACATGAAAAATAAAACAGAGCATTTAATGCATCAAATCCACAAATACGTTTGTTATTTATCTAAGTTTACACGGAAAGTGTTTTGTAAAATTACAGATTCCAACTTTATTTTGCTCGTTGTGAGTTAATACCGGTATATGCTGTCCAAGTTTCTGTTTTAACCTTTTTAGCTGATTCGAATTATCTTAAGGCTCTAACGCTTTCTGCAAAAATTTAGTAAGTCTTCAAAATTTCAATGAATACGTCCCTGAACTTCTACTTAAAATATTTGTTACAGGCGAAAACGGTATTAACGACACAGAAATAATTTGTTACAACGCAAACACTCTTTAAAACAAACCAGTCAATTTGTTTATCACATAAACTACACAATCGGGAAAATTACGCAGATTCGATGCCCTAACTCCGTTACGATAAGCTATGACAAAAGGTTTCGGCTTAAACGCTCAGCAAGAAGGGCGGGCTCTTTACGACCTCAGATTAGGACTACGATCCGGTAAACGAAATACGGATGTTATACAGTGTGGTCCATTAAGTGTGCAACAAATGGGACATTTTTTTATTAGTTGTACAATCGAAATTTAAATACCGCCAAAAGTTAGTGCATGTTCGATAACCATATCAGATGCTCTTAGAATGGCTTCAAGTCAAACAATATACAGGGCAGGACAAAAAATATGAAATTCTTTCAAGAATAATGTTATCTTATTTAAAAAAATATAGCAAAATTTTATTGAGAAAAGTTGTTTAAAATCAAAAGATATGCTGAAATACAAAGTCACGGCCTCCTATTTGAATTTTGTTTCTTTTTTGGATAATTTTGTATTACCCCCATATGATACATATTTTTATTATTCTGACTTTATATGTATTTAAAGTAGCCACAACCACATCACTTTTAAATAACTTTTAGCAACTTGAAGCGTATTTGTAAAATTTACTTGGATTTATATTTTTTTAGGTAACCGTCCACTTCATGTTTGTTGCAACGATATTTAACAGAACTTTAGAATTTCCAAATATTGTTTTTAACAAGGCAAATGCTTTACTAATAATAATTTACATATGAAAAAAACTCTTAATAAAATCAGAATAATAAAAATATGGTATCATACGGGGATAATACAAAATTTTACAAAAAAGAATCAAAGTTCAAATAGGAGGCCGTGATTTTGTATTTGAGCATAACTTTTGATTCTAAACAGCTTTTCTCAATAAAATTTTGCAATATTTGTTGAAGTAAGGTAACTTTATTCTTGAACGAATTTCATATGTTTGTCCTGCCCTGTATATTGTTTAACTTGAAGCCATTCTAAGGGTATCTGATATGGTTATCAAACATACACTAACTTGTGGCCTTATTTAAATTTCGATTGTACCACTAATAAAAAAATGTCCCATTTGTTGCACACTTAATGGACCACACTGTATATTCAAGCGGCACCACTTTCTTACTAAATCGGAAAAACAACACAGGTAAGCCCACTCTGAAAATGGAAGTGAGCCAATCTTTCCACTTCTACCTTGGCAGTGTTCGGTCGACGAGTCCCATACAACAGTTCTGACTTACCTTGCAGGAAATTCACTTGTACAGCTTCTTCATTTTACAAGAGAAAAATACATACAAATCGCATGCAAATATCGTAAACGACAAATGAAAACATGGTTAAATAAAAATGAACTATATTACCAGTAATATGTCAATGAACAAGGATTTATAACAAAAATAAAGACAACGACATGGGTTAGTGAGAGTTAGGTTAAATTGCGTAATGTCTTAAACTAGCTAAATGCTGTAAACTTGACATCAAGTACTGAAATGACTTGAAATAGATATTAAAGATACACGTTTGATTGTGAGCATCTTATCGAAACGAGTTTGATTGCCAAAACGAGGCGGTGAGCCGAGTTTTGCGGCAATCAAACGAGTGTATTGTTCAATATTTTATCTTCATCAATAAATTCTGGTTCAATGTATTTTTTTATATAAAAAGAGTGCGGTAATATATATTACCGTACTGAGTGCGGTAATGAAGCTCTTAACAATACTAAAATTAATTTGGTTAATATTCTATAACAACGCCGATGAAGATAAACGTTATTAAAAGTAAATAATCAAAATAATGGCTCAATAAACAGCAATAAAAGACGGTAGCCAACTAAACGTGGCAGAAATTCGATACACACGTCAACTACCATGACGTTAAGTTAAGAAAAAACATCAAATCTGACGGCAATTAATTAATTTGACATTGGCAACTACAATGGTTCAAACAATAAATGCTACAATGACAACATTACGCAAAATTGTCCGACACATTGGCGGGACGCTACGTGCACTGTAAACTACGCGCAATTAATCTAGTACATAAAAACGGTATCTGAAGGAGCTTATTTAGCTGCATTCTACGACCAGCAGAGTTGCAGGTGATCGTCTTCCAAACAAACGGCCCTAAAACGCCTGAAAGTGCTGCACAATATCAACGGGAAGCTGCGTCTGGGCCGGAGATCCCCAACGAAGGTAAATTCAAAGTCCGTGGCAATATGGCAAGGCTTGAAACGGGAGAGACGAAACTTCGTGATGCAAAATAAGCTGAGTAGGTACTGAGATTCCCAGGGTAATCCGTCAAACGACGTAATTTGAAGTTGTCCACTTCATCACGTAGCCTCTCTCGTCCACTGCAGAACATAGGCCTCCCTTAACGTTGGCTATCTAGGTCGGTTTTGTGCTTCTTTGATCCAGTTGCTGGACACTCGCTTAAGATCATCCGCCCATCGAGTTGAAAGACGTCCTCTGTTTCTGTAAGCGTCTTGTCTTGGTCGCCATTCAATAATCTTCTTCGTCCACCTGTCGTCCCTCATTCTTGCCACGTGGCCCGCCCAACTCCACTTGAGATTCACAACCCTTTCTACGACATCCACAACCCCAGTTCTTTGCCGTATTGCTTCATTTGTTATCCTGTCTCTTAAAGTTAAACCCAACATCGAGCGCATTTTCTTGAAAGGATAAGGGTTTCTGCTCCGTACGTCATGACAGGGAGTACACATTGGTTAAATACCTTTCTTTTAAGGCAGATTGGAATTTTTGATTTAAAGGCGAATCGCAGTTTTCCAAAGGCGGCCCATGCCATACTAATTTGTCGGCCAATCTCACATGTTTGGTTCTCGCGTCCAATTCTTATTTCACGTTAAGGAAGATTATTTTATACGCATTTTGCGGATTTTATATGCGACCACGTGGATCACACATGGCCTGGAATTTTCCAGGGTGAGTATTATAAGCGCCCTAGACTCCTTTTAGTTCTGGTATGTTATCGTTGGACTTTTGTTTTCCCCTTTGCAGCACCTAGTACCAGTTAACTAGTGCTGGAGAGCTAAGCATTTTGGGATAAAAAGCCGATCTGAGGCAAGGTTGCAGCTGTTCATTTATCGCATCCATGGCCACCGCTTCAGGCGATTCCGAGACGGCGTATGTTGGACCTTCGGAGCCGCTTTTCCTCTTGCTACAAGCGTTAACTTAGAGCGCAAGAAAGGATCCGATACGGAGGCTATTCTCCTGGTTTAACTTCTGCCCTTGCCTTCGTGGTACGAATCGCGTTGAGCCACCAGCCTCTGGCCGTAAGAATTCAAGAACATACGCTCTGGGATCGCGCTTTGCGTTTCCTCCGAAACCAAGCACAAAACATCTGCTGTGTGAACGGCCTGTTCTTAATCCATTTTAATGTGTGCAATTGTATTATTGCGGAACTGTATGTAAAACTGAGTATTATATTTTGTCTAATTTGCTAATTGTAATAACCTACAATTCTGATTTCTGCGAACTATTGTGATAAATATACTTTTGTACTGTGATATTTTCTGAAATTACATGATCTTTATGCCAGCTATAAAGGTTTGAATTTAGTTGCGGTTATTTATTTTGTTTGGAGCTCTTTTTCAGGAATTGTGTTTGTGCATAAGATATTGAGTTGACAAATTCTCGCTTGAACACCGGGGGACCCTCGACATTATTTGAACAATTTGTCGGCAATCTCTTAAAGACCTACACGTCTTCTACGACTGAGCTGGCGGCCGGCTTTTGCACCCGAGTGTACATAGTATTCAATTTCTTTGGAAGATTTCCCAAAAAATAATAATTAGCTAACACTTGTTAACTCAACCAAAGCGGGCGCGAGAATAAATTATACAGGCCGGAACCCTAAGTCAAAATGAATATGCGCTAATGTAAGATGTGTAGGTACTCTCTTGAACCTATGGAGACATATGTCGCAATGATAAAACCTTAAATCTGCAAATTTGCCTAGAAACTTAGAGGAACAATGAAAAACGCGATAAAGGCAGATGGCGTCACCCAGACGGGAACAAAGCTAAATTTATAAACTATCGACGAACGTGCATAAACTGAGAAATGCTAGTATTCGAAATGAAAGAAATAAACTTTTGAACCCTTGCTGAACTATTAATTTTGGCGACTGAACCGGGACAAATGCTAAAATCTGGGGTTTTCCAGGGTTTTCCACATTTTACAAAGCCTTTCTTTGGAGCACTGCCGGCCGTGTGTATGGTCCTGCATCGCCTTGTGATCAATCTACTATGCCATCTTCAAGAATGCTCTCAAGACATCAACGCATCATAAATATATCTGACATAGCAGCTTGTAAAACAAAGTTGGCGCCTTCTAGAGCTTAGAGCCGCATTTTATGACAACCTTTCATGTAAATTTTCATGTGTTGATAGCCACTTTGACATTTCAGCATCCCCGTTTCTACAACTCTACCGGGGGTGTTTACCTTCTTCTACAAACTAGAGGTGGATGCACCTTGGGCAACTTGGGTCAAGTTTAGTACACGGTCCGGTCTATTGCGCATGCGCAGGGAGTGGAGTATGTTTTATAGTTCGATCAGCGTACGTAAAAATGTTGGGGTGCCGCTATCGTTTCGTAATGTTTAAAGCAATGTTGTTGCGCTCTCGCCGTTCAGGTTAGCGGTTTAGGTAGTTGTTAGGTTTTGTTGAATTTTTTTAGAGAAAAAATACGAGAAAAAAATATGTTCAACGTTACATTTTATGTTCAGTGTTACATTTTGCGCATGCGCAATTTACCGGACCGTATACTATACTTTTACCGGCAACTTTCGCGTGTACACTTTTTCAGCTACCCCTTGGCATAGGTAATGATACCCACCCCCTACGTCCCAACTGAGCTTTAGCTTGGTTGCTATTCTGTGCCATTTTTTGAATAAAACTACTCGAAACAACCGAAATCACTCCAGATAAATGAACATGCTCCAAGTGCATGCATATAACGGTAGGTTAAATGATAATAGTATATTATGTTATTAGGAGCAAAAGTTATATTTTATGTGGCGTGGCCGAGCCACATAAAGATACTTTTGCTCCGAATAACATATAGCATTTTCTCTTCAAACGTTTATAAGAAAATCCGAAGAAAATTACTCTATCTCGTCAGCGGCAGATAATATTATCTGCCGCATGGCAATAAAGTGACAGTTTAGCATCATTAATCCTGAGTATAATGCCACATTTTACTGCCGTTTGAAAAAAAATATTATTAATAATAATTTTTTTATCTTTTTCTAATGACAGGCTACTGGCGGCTAGGAGGCTCGAACTCCCAATCCCCTAAAGTGCACCAGCCATCTCAAACGATTCTGCTTAATTACATTAATAATACTTGGTTCTTTAATTTCTCATACAGCTCATTATAATTATTAGTCCTCCTCCTCCAGATCCCCTCAACTATGATCTCTCCGGAGATTCCCCTCCTCTCCCAAAATGCCAGCTTACACATATATTCATTCTGCAGCACCCACGTTTCATACCCAAAAATTTCTGTTGGCCTTATAATGGTTTTACATACTTGGAGTTTTACACCTCTTGACACATTTTTATCCCTTAATACTTTGTTCAAAGGCACTTTCTGCCTCCATCATAATTCTTCTTTCACTCTCATTTCCTATCTCCCTACTACACTTTATTTCAGCACCCAAGTATATAAATGTTTTGACTCTTTTAAAACTAAAAAGATTAATTCCATGTTCACGATTCGAGTTAAATCCTGAAACAATATATTTTGCTTTTTTTGTCGTTTACTTGTAGCCTATATTAGCAGCCTCAGTTGCTAATCTTCTGAACAAAAGTTTTAATTCTTCCCTTATCTTATAAAGGCCATGTCGTCACCATAAGTCGGACACCGGTATGAATTTCAAAGAATGTTGTTTCCACCTTTCATCTTCGGATTCTGTATTACCTCTAATACTAAATTAAGAAGGGTTGGCCACATCAGGTCACCTTACCTTAATCCTAGGTTGTGTCAAAATTATTTATCATTCCACCTTGTATTTTCACTCTAGCTGTTGTCCCTGATGAGGTCATTTTCACCAGTTCAACCATCTCTGCAGGGCACCTGAGCTCTTTCATTGATTAATAAAGCAACTGTCGACTCACCAAATCATACGCTTGCCGAAAATCAATAGTGCCTATGTGAACACTTGAGATTCTCCTTCATATATTTTTCTTGTATTTGTCTTAACTCGTATATTTGATCTATTAGCAACATTTTAGTCCTAAACCCACACTCATACTCTCCTATAATTGATTTAGCTTTACTCCTAATTCTTGCATTTATTATTAATGCCAATATCTTTTATGTCACGTTTAGAACAGAGATAGGTCTATAATTTTCACAAGCTAATTGAACACCTTTTTTGTAAATTAGATTTGTCTGGCTGAGCCCATTATTTTGGAATCTGCCAAGGAATGTGTCCAGGAGTTGTCTTCCTCCACTCTTTATCAGCTCTGCTTGAATACTTTTGTTACCCGAACCGTTGTTTTTCATTTTAATTATAATTCTTTCCACTTCACTTATTGTTGGTGCTAGAACTTCTTCCACACACTGTCACTATGTTTATGGAATCCCTTCAATGCCGTTTTTCTTGCTCTGTGAGTAATCTTCATAATAATTCCTCCATCTTTCCAGGATCTACATTTCTCCACCTATCAATTCTCCATTTCTCCCTTTACACATTTTCAGTTGATATCCTTTACTTACTTCTCCAATTGTTTTGTAAAACATGGGTATTCCCTTGCTTGCATGGGTTTCTTCATGTTTTCTATCATTTTCATTTGAAGGTAGCGTTTCTTGTTCCTGTATACCTTTTCTACTTCTCTTCTTGATTCTTTATATAATTCTTCTAATTCTTCTTCAGGTTTATTCTCAAAACATTTTTTCGCTACTCTCTCAGGCTTATTTTCTATCTCTGCTGATATACTTGGGCCTTCATATCATGCTCTTAGTTTCTAGTTTGTTAGCACCCTCTAAGTTCCATTTTTGCTCAGGCAGCCGTAACACCAAATTGCAAACACCTAGATACGTCATTGTAGATTTTCAAACGGAGCGTTCGGGACTAATCTCTAAGGACAATAGCCATTTCAACAAAATTAATTTTACAAATTCCGAATTTATCTCAACACCGAACGTTTCCCCTACGATAAATTAGATAACAATTATGCTCTGAATCATTATGCATTATAACAAGACTGACAAGCATTGGTTCCCACGAAATGAATTTCTTGATAAAGCACCCATTGCTGAGATAGACTGTTACCATCAAAAAGATTACCTCCATGCAAACGCTGTCGTTTTTCCAGTTGAATTTGAAATTTTTGCCAACGTGCCAACTATAATTTCCCGAACCAGTTCAGTCACGCCATAACGGTTACCGCGATTGCAACATGCTTTGCCTAATATTAAACGATGAAGCTCATTATCGACATTCAAGGCTTCAAGGCGTCCAGAAAGAACTTCTGTCCGAAAGAATAGGCTGCCTACAACGGTACCGCATCATCTCATAAAATTTACAGATCACCGTTTAATTTCACTGCATTGCCACCCAATTTACAACTAGGCCGCTGGGTAATGACCACTATTGCATCGACTGGAAGGACGGATTTACTCCAGCATACATGTTTTCTACAATCTTGTGACTTCTTCTGCATGGTGTCGACGAGATATATGTTATAGGTCAAGAAAAATCCCATTTCCTACGTCTATACCACCATTCCAATCGTGGAAGTTGAAGAACGCCCAGCTCTCAGCCCATCACAACTCTAATGCTTATATAATTTGTTATTGTGCTTTAGCTAATGTTTATCATATATACCGAGTATTTCCCTTAAGGTGCGAACATAGGGAAATAGCATGAAAAATTGTATCTACGCAGATTCCTGCTTGCCATTTGAATTGATAGGATTGATAGTGGTATCAATCGAAAGAGAAAAAAATGCGCTTAATTTGATACTGCTTTACTTGAATTTGTTGCTTGTTTAAGATAGAAGTAGCTTAAAAACAGTAATAAATATTTACATTTTATTCACAAAAAATAGACCAGCCATGATCAAATTTTTTTATGTCAAAATAAATGTTATTTTCTTATCAATTTACGTAATTAACTGATTACTATGAATAATAATGTTGAATATTCTAATGAAGAGAGGGTATTTATTATCAAAAACATTTTACAGCGGCGTCAGTTTTCGCACAGTTCATGATTTATTCTCGGTTAAATTTAATAATCAACCTATTCCATCTATATCAACTATTCACAAATTTGTGGAAAAATTGATAATACAAGCAAATTTATACCAAGTATTCAAAAACTTCCCCGTTCTGTTGTAAACAATAATCGAATCTGTTATAAAATGCCTGCCTTACATTATCTGTGATTAGCTTACACACCGCAACGATTGCTTCCCACAAAGAGTCAATATTTGGGTGGCATTTTCTGTAAATTTTGTTTTTCAGATGACCCTACAAAAAGAAATCGCATGTTGCCAAATCAGGAGATCTTGGTGGCCAGTTGATAGTGCCACCGCGCCAATCCAGCAATTAGGAAAATTATTACTTTAGATATTCCCTCACATTCAAACCATAATGCACTGGACAGTCATCATGCTGAAACCAAATCTTCTAGTTTTCATGTGCAACTTCTAATACAGGACCAATCTGAATGATTAAAAGTTCTAAATAATAATCCGAATTTAAATTTCCAACTATCCCAAACGGTCCAATAATGTTATTGTTGAAAATACCAGCCCAAATGTTAATGTGGTGCGGGAACTACGTTCTTGTTTCAAGAGCTATCCGAGGATTTTCTTGGGCCCAGTATCGAGTGTTCTGCGTATTCGGCTCATTATTAAGTGTGAACGTACAGTCGTGTGCAAATAAATCTGGGACAGTGTTTTTTTCACATGCAGATTCAGTTAAGAATTTGAAGAATATTTCCATGGATTTCCTCTTATCAGATAGAGTTACGGGTTTCAGTACCTGTTAAAGTTTAATGTAACTCTTTCTGATAGCAGGAAATCCATGGAGATATTCTTCAATTCTTAACTGAATCTGCATGTGAAAAAAGCACTGTCCCAGATTTATCTGCACACGACTGTACATTCATTTGTAAAACAGATTGACCGCAAAAAGTTCCCATCTTCGTTTGAGTGTTCTTGCATGACTTCACAGAATACGCACCTTTCTTCATCGACTAAGAATATCTCTTGAGGGCACTGAAGTTTGTAGGGATAATAGCCATGCTTCTTCAGAACCTTATGCACTGACCGTATCGATATGTTGCACTCTCGAACAATACATCTTATGCTGGTTGTTTGATCAGCATTATTAACCCCAAAACTCTTTTTTCCAGCTCATCGTAGGTTCTTCTTTTGAATCACCTGCTGCTACACTTACTGTAGTTTCAAATTATTTCACAAATTTGTGAATTATTGATAGATATGGAATAGGTTGATTATTAAATTTAACCGAGAATAAATCACGAACTGTGCGTAAACTGATGCCACTGTAAAATGTTTTGATAATAAATACCTTCTCTTCATTAGAATATTCACTTATAATACAATGAGTAGTCAAAGTTATGTCGACTATTTTTGCGGTAGTGTCACGAATGTCCATTGCGCTTTGGTATGATTAGGACTCGTGCTAACGCACTCGTCCTAATCCCAAGCGCAATGGACATGAATAGTGATACCACCGCAAAAATAATCTACTTAATTTTGACTAAGAATGGTATTCGAGGGACTATTTAATGAACCAAACTATTTTTTGTAATTAGTTTTCAGTAAATCTAGCAACAAACTACGCAATTTCTATAGTAACAGATCACAAATAGAATTTTTCTAATAAAAATCACATTTGTTTAAAATAGTCAGTTGAATACCTTCTAGGAAGATATATCCACTGATTTTTTTTATTGGTCAAGAAAAGTCAGAATTCTGGATTTTCATTGGTCACTTTTTGACATATAACGGGTGAATTGAATAGTCGAAATTATTATTCATAGTAATTAGTTAAATATGTGAATTGATAACTCACAGAAAATAACACTTATTTAACACAAATTTGATCATAGCTGATCTGTTTTTTGTGAATAAAATGCAAAATATTTATTACAGCTTTTAAGCTATTTCTATCTTAAACAAACAAGAAATTCAAGTAGTATCAAATTAAGCGCATTTTTTTTTCTTTCAATTGATACCACTATCAATCCTCTCAATTCAAGTGGCAAGCAGGAATCTGCATATATACGACTTCCCATGCTATTTCTCCATGATCGCACCTTAAGTGAAACATTCTGTATAATCACTATGTAATGAAATAATAAAACCACATTTACTTTTTATGGTTTTTTTTATTTGCGTACAAATACAGTGTTACTTATCATCACTACATAAATTACAAAGCTACGTACTAGTTGCAAAGCGTTCTATATAAATTGTCTGCCTATGTTATGCACACAAGACGTTTTGAAGTACTTCATCCACAGTAAGTATCCTATGCTGGAACCAAAACCTGTCCATAGCTTCTTGTTTCCACAGTCCTCTCCGATCTTGTTTATACGCATACTCCCACGTATGCAGGTTGTACACAAAGAATCATTGAAAATGAACAGGGCTATGCAATCAACATTTCAGTAGTTTATTTACGTCTTCTGAATGGTCTATACATGATCAGAAATATTATTTACATCGACAGTTCTATAATATTTTTGAAAATTATAGTAGCCTTCTAAAACATTGTTTCCAATGTGTAACATGTGTTGCATAACCCTGTTCATTTTCAATGATCGTGTGTGTACACCTTATTCTTCGTGTCGTCAAACCGCAACCTGTTCTTCATTTTCCTTCTTTTCTATAAACTCTTTTACTTCACACATATGTCCGTCCAGGCCAAAACTAACCATCAAATCTACGAGGATGATTTGACGGGAGGTGCTACTTAAGGTCACTAAATCACGTTAGCTACGCTAACACAGGTAGGGAAACTCGATTTATGTCAAACCAAACTCGTTTTTGTCAGTGGCGTGGCCAATTAGTTTATAGGTTATAATAGAAATAAATTGAAGTTTGTGTAATGTAAATGCAATAAATACATATTATATAACAAATTATTTGTAAACGTTGTCCAGCTTAAAAGAAATAATTATCACAAAATATAAAGCTTTAGCAAATATTTTGTACCGCTCGCTGCATTCCAATACTTCGGCACCTCACATACACGTAAATGATGCATGTCGTCTAGTGGTCTATTTATTTCTTTCAACCACTTCTGCCGTTTTATGTTATTTCTTGGTCCTTAATTTGCAATAAGTAATTCATTAAAAAGTATTGCTAAATATTGCAGTTTAAATTACCTTCAGGAACTTGAAACAGCGTATGCCCTTCTATGCTGTTGTTCAGGCAACCTTTAACTTATCAAATGAAAACCATAATACTATTAAATATACATACGACAAAATTCGTCGGGAAAACTAGGGAATCCGAGATCACAATCATCTCTTCAGGTCATAATTTAGGTAAATGATCTGTAATCGTGAAAAATTACCTTTGATATTTCTCCAGATCTTCAAGTTTCAGGGTCATTTTAAATTGCGGTTAAAAACGATCATCTGCCTAACTTACAACCTAGAGAAAGGATTGTGGCATCGCATTCGAAGGATATATTAATAATAAGAAAAAATATGTATGCCCTTACTAGTAGCGCCTATGGTAAATTTGACATTGACAAACTCGTTTTTTGAACCTGTCAAATGGTGTTTCCCTACCTGTGTTAGCATAGCCAACGTGATTTAGTGGCCTTAGTGCTACTTACAGTCCCTTTAAATACAACAGTCTGGCCATATGAAATGTCACTTATGACATAAGACAGAATATGGCCGCCTCCAGTGGCGGGTCAAAAGCAGTGGCGGGGTTGGTGTTGGAAAATAGTTTAATTAAATAGATGCTTACTATAAGTAAATATATTACTAAATAGTAAAACAAACAATGTCGTATCAATGAGATATTATAAATGTTATTAGTGCTGACATAAATAATAATAAATCTACAGAACTTAAAGTGATCCCAAAACTAATAAAACAGTGAGTATACAGTCTAATACGGTTAAAATTAGTTTTCATAACTTCCCACTTAATTTATATACCTAGCCTACATTGTGCGTTGCCACAGAAGTACAACTGTATTTGCTTCGATGTGTATTCTGCTTTTTCGTTTTCGTTTCAGCTATTATTAAACGAACACCGATGACTTTGGATATAATAAACTTTTCTAATTGATTACAAGTTGCAATATGTTTTATATCAACAATATGCATTTTATTTACATAAAATGCTTCTACATTTAGATTCTATTCTGACCTTTTATGTTATTCTAATATGCTCGATTAACTTGTTTGACCGCAAACCCTGCTTTTATATTTCTAGGGAAGCTTTTCACCTTAATACTATGTTCAGACCTATTTTTGCATTCCAATGCACAAGACTCCATACCTAAAATTTAAACGTCGATACAATCAGTTTTTTTTTGGACGGCTAATGTAATTTTAAAATTTGACCAGTTGTTTATAAAGACATTGGTATTTTCAATGGCTGTAAGCTCCGAAGCAGACGATGAGAAAGTAAATAATGTTAGAACAGCATTATCCTTAAGTCTTTTTTGCCACCAACTCGTGCTTTTTCACACATACAATCTGCAAAATGCTTTTTACAAATTCTTCTATTTCCATTCGGGTACCAATTCTCTTTATTAATTTTTTTGTCCATAAGTTTCGTCTGTCCCTATTCCTAAGGAAAGTTTCCGTTAGCACACATTTTTCAGATTTGCGTTTGCATCCGACTGCACAGAAATACCTCATATCAGAAGAAAATTTTTGAAATTGATAAATTTCTTTAAACCTTGTCAGCTTACCGTTAATAAGTTATAGTTCTAGTTGTTTCTAAAAATTATGATCAGTTTTTAACTATGTACTCGCATTTTAAACGAGTTTTGTTGATTGAATGTCAACTTATTTTATTTGAGTAAATGTGACTTTGACATTTTTGAAATTTAAATCTTATTGTCAAAATGACGCAAGACATAAAATGGCGGCACCAATGGGAATCGTGACCATATATGGCCAGACTGTTAACGTTAGTGTATATAAAGGGACTGTAGTGCTACTCAGAGCCAGTAGATATAGAGAGTACCGCCATATCCGCCATGTTTGTTCCTCTGACATATGCGTCACTTTGAGGTTTGTAACACAATTCCGTCAACGTGACGTTTTTTGGCAATCCAAAACTTTACTTAAAATTGGCAAGACTGTAAGTCTATTTCAAATTCGAGGTTAGCAGGTTAGTTTTTGCGTCAGTTTTGACACAAACTGGCGCAAAACATAACCTGCTAACCTCGAATTTGACATCGACTTAGAGTCTTGCCAATTTCAAGTAAAATTTTAGACATACCTCAATCAGTCATTGCTGGTGGGAACAAAAATGGCGGCGATAGCGGCATTTTCACGGATCAAAGAATGGCGGTACTCTCTATATCTACTGGCTCTGGTGCTACTTAAGGTCACTAGATTAATACACTAAGTGTAAGGTAACGCCATTCCCTTCGTCGCGTGAGAATGTGAGAAAATTGTGAGATAAAGATAACAAATACAAATTTCCCAAGTGCAATAAGGAAGATACTAGTTTTTGGGGATTTTCTTTTTGGTGTAATGGTACTGCTGTAAAATTAAATTATTGTTAGTTTTTGTTTTTATCCCCAGTTGGAGAACATTGTGCGACAAGGATAGATATAAAAAATCACTAATGGCGGTACCTTTTGATATAGTGACCTTAGTGCTACTCAGAGCCAGTAGATATAGAGAGTACCGCCACGTCCGCCATGTTTATTCCTCTGACAAATGCGTCACTTTGAGGTTTGTAACACAATTCCGTCAACGTGACGTTTGTTGGCAATCCAAAACTTTACTTAAAATTGGCAAGACTGTAAGTCTATGTCAAATTCGAGGTTAGCAGGTTAGTTTTTGCGTCAGTTTTGACACAAACTGGCGCAAAACATAACCTGCTAACCTCGAATTGGACATAGACTTACAGTCTTGCCAATTTCAAGTAAAATTTTAGACATACCTCATTCAGTCATTGCTGGTGGGAACAAAAATGGCGGCGATAGCGGCATTTTCACGGATCAAAGAATGGCGGTACTCTCTATATCTACTGGCTCTGGTGCTACTCGACTACAAGTGCCCTCTAGCTGTAAAAATTAACATCATTTTCGAGTTCCGCCATCTTTTTTATGCTGACAGGTGAAGTTTAGTTGATCTGTGGCGTTCAGTTAAGAAATTGCATCGGTTTAAAGACGACGCTTAAATGGAAAATCCTAAAATGGATAAAAACGCTATTCGTGGTGCGATTCAATATTTGTTTTTTAAAAAGCTAAACACGACTGAAATTTTGGCCGATATGCAGCAAAGATTGGGTGACAATGTCCCTTCGAAAGCAACGATTTGTCGCGGGGTTGCACGATTTAAGCGTGGTGATTTGAGCATTGAAGATGATGAACGACCAGGACCATCAAAAACGGTAACAACCTCGGAGACAGTTAATCAAGTGCATGATATTGTTTTGAAGGATCGAACAATAAACATTGACGAGATAGCTAGGTTCGTAGGCATACCAACTGAGCGCATACATCATATTTTGCACGTAGAATTGGGCATGTCTAAGCTGTCAGCAAGATGGGTGCCGCGCTTACTGAATGCTGATCAAAAACGAGAAAGAGTGCGAACATCAAGCGACAATTTGAAGCTGTTTAACAAAAATCAGGTCGATTTTCTGCGCCGCTTTGTTACGGTCGATGAAACTTGGATTCATCACTACATTCCCGAATCAAAACGCCAATCTCTACAGTGGCAGTCCTCCACCAAAGAAGGCGAAGTCGTTTTCATCGGCCGGGAAAGTAATGGCTACGATTTTTTGGAATTCGAAGGGGATACTTCTCATCGACTATCTCACAAAGGGCCAAACCATCAACGGAGCATATTATGCTGCACTTTTGGACCAACTAAAAGCAGCAATTGCTGAAAAAAGACCCGGAATAGTTCGAATAGTTCCCATTCCAGTCGCATTGTTCGTGAGAAAGTGGATCAACTTCGCTTCCAGGTTATCCCCCACCCACCTTACTCGCCAGATCTTGCTCCGAGTGACTTTCACCTATTCCCGAAGCTCAAACTTTTCCTTGCCGGAAAGAAGTTTAAGACAGACGAAGAAGTAATTGCTGCAACGGAGCAATATTTTGACAGCCTTGAAGAAGATCACTACAAAACAGGCATAATAACACTTCAGCGTCGCTGGTCCAAGTGTGTTATTTTTTCCCCATTAATCACTAAGTCAAGATTGTTTGATGGCACGTCATGGCCTCATTAAACATTTCTTTAGAAAAAATGGCACGTAGATGAATAAAGGTTCGCCACCCCTGCCCTAGACAGTGGAAAAAGTCCGAAAAACATCATTTTTTCCTGTTTATATAGATCCTCATCGCTGAACCCGCTATGTCCTAAACCGTATACAACTTCGTGTGATGCATCAAAAGCTAAATCGTTTAACAAACTCACTATTCGTTCAACAGCACTAGGTACGTCTCTTGCTGCTGGTCGAGCGACCTCAGCATAACACATCCACATGACTACACTCCCAGCTGCCGACTAAGTTCTTCAACTTCTACGTCACACGTTACCATACTACTCGTGAACATTAGCACTTCCAACAGTCGTTTCAGATTTCTCCTCCAGCTGTGTCAGCACAGACCTTATATTGGTATAAAATCCCCAGGAACATTTGCTACTCCCTTCACTACTTCTTTATAGAAACTCTCAAAGTTCAACTATTTTATTAGTACAAACCGCAGTTCCATGAGCTTCTGCAAGCACCACAGTTCCTCCACAGTTTCTTTCGCGAAGCACACCTCTGAAACGCCCACTTCCTCCAATTCTATTATTTTTGTTGTCTTAATCGGTTGGAATACAATCCTCTTCTTTCCTACATCCACGGGAGGTCATAGGCCAATAAGCTTTAGGGCTATAGAAGTAGTTGGCAATCGCTCCTTGATTTACAATTAGGGCTGTTCACTCCCACTCCTTTAACTGCATGCAGTCATTTTTGTTACCCATATTATAACTCAGGTAAATTGTAAACTCCACTCAAACTCTACGCTCACGTACTTCGAACTTAAATTATTTAATTTGTACGCCCTAATATTCAGAAGTGCGGGACAGAGCAGTGGTTTCGGCTTTATACCCATATCACTAGGAGGTGAAACCATTTTTCGCGCCGCTTAATTGTTTTCTCCATTTACCCAATTATTTCTGGTTTTACCTGTATATTTAATTTAAGTAGTAATCAGTTCGCATTTCGAATTGTTAATTTCCCATTTCGTCCATTTGTATACCTGCCTGAATCCCCGCTCACTATCGGCCGAGTGCAAAGCTTTTGTTATCTTCTCTTTCCCAGCGTCTTGCAATTTGGCCTAAGCGCATTCTTCTTTTGGCTACTCGGCCTAGCGGCTCGCTGAACGAGAAATCGTGTGCTTAATTAATCATTATATTTTGATAGCTGAGAATAAATCAGGTATGATGGACTTTCAAGTTTTATAATTCCCATATTAATTAGTCGCTTTTAGCTTTCTTATAGTAGCCTTTGGAACAGGCTTTATTTTTTCTCGGCGATTGCCCTACGAGGGAATATCTCGCCACTATTCACCTGTGCTCCTGCGGTGGGCGAATGGAAGCAAGTTGTTCTCCACATTCCAATTCCGGCAGCTTAATTTAAGGCGCCACGTGTAGCTAGCCGTCGACGTCGGAATTCCCGTGAATGGCAGCTCGCAGCTCACGCCGCTTTTCGATTATTCACCAAGCGCCAGAGGTTAGTGTGGTGAACTTTATTTCTTTGCGACGCTAATTCGTGAAAAGTTACGCGCGCTATTAATATGTTAATATTTCCTTAAAATTCTTAATTACTATCATAACATTACATGTTCAAATTTATTGCAAAAGGCGCACTCACGCTTGGGTTATCGGTGACCTGGGATTAAGGTTTTTTTACTGACAGCGATGTGCACATCTCTCGATTAATCCAACGAGTTTAAATGTTTTAAAAAACCCACAAAGGGGTTCTTAAACTTATGAGTGTGGAAACCTTCCATGAAACTTGAGACATTATTGAGTAATCTAGATAATTTGATAAACTATCTACTTATACCATTTTGAGGTTCAACCAACCTATTTATGTTTAATAAATTCTAGTCAACCGTTGTTGGTTTATTTCTTACGGAATCGCTCTGATTCCTTGCGCCCTATTGCGTTTTGTAGTTGCTTGCAGGTTGCACCGCTGAGCACCAAATCCACGACCTAAAAAGCGCCGAATAGAGCTAGTTCGGCCCACGCGGTAATTATGGTTAGCTCAAAAAATCAGTCGATCTGCGTTCTGGCGGTTTCAGATATTTTTACCCTAGCTAAATCGCAGGTTGGCTCTTTTTTTGTGACAGGGGCACCATTCCTTTCTTACTCCGGAGTCTGGACTATCTAGATAGCTTTCATTTCTGTACGACTATCGGATGCTACTACCCTTGCTAACTCTTCTTTGCGATTTCATTTTCACATTTCCAAGGTTACATTATGGTGGGGGTTGGCCTTGACCTTGAATTGGAGTCTGTGTGGTGGGGTGTGGATCTAGCCTTAAACGTCGCCTTGGCCTCGAACGTGGTCTTGACCTTGATTTATTGATTGTTTGAATGAATTGTGATTTGATGGTAGGGTTAAGTGCTTCGAACACTGCAGCCTTGGGCTCATATCACTTATTCAGTGAAGTGTTGCCGTCTTTATTAGGTTTAGTAACACTTTCACTAGGTTTTCTCTAATTAAAGTTTCTCTTGTATTGGCTCCTCCCGGAAGCGTATGTCTCCATCGGGCGAGAGCTTCACAATCAAACATTATATGAGAGGCTGTTTCGTCCTCTTCATTAGATAGTCTGCATATGCGTTTGTCGTTTAGGATGCCCATTGTATGCATGTGCTTGCGTAGGTTGCAGTGTCCAGTTATCAGTCCTGTCACTAGCCTAATTTGGTCTCTGCTTAGTCGCAGTACATCATCTGTTAGTTTTTTAGATGGTGTTTTAGCATGGTCTTGCCGTGTCTTGACCCATCCACATGGTTCCAGTGGTTATGGTGCGATCTTTTTATCCACCCAGCCAACCAGCCACGAGCAGAGGTTTTGGTAATTCCAAATACTGGTTCAGGACCATTAAATGCTATTTATGTTCCCTCTTTTGCGAGGGCATCAGCTTTTCCACAGCCGTTTATCCCCTTATGACCCGAAACCCACATGAAGGTTACTTTGATGTGGCTTGCCAGGGTTATTAGGTTTTGATGGCAGTCGCAGACTAGTTTTGAGTTAATCCGGTGGCTAGCTAGGGCCTTTATGGCAGCCTGTCTATCAGTTAGGACAAGGATATCTTTGCCTAGATAGTTCCTCTTTATGTTTTTCTGGAGACAAATGTCTATGGCGTCAGTTTCGGCTTGGAATACTGTTGCAAACTTTCCCAAAGATGCACAGGCTTCAAAATGGGGAGATTCCTTATATATTCCAGCTCCAGTGCCGCTATCAGTTTTGGATCCGTCTGTGTACCAGACTAGTTTTCCTTCCTGACCACGTCTTTGTGCCAGCCCTTCGTTCCATTCTAGCTGGATGTAAAACGGTTTGTTAAGGTTACGCCTAATAGACATTGTGTCACTACTCATTTCTAGTAAAGGATTAGTGATACTGCTGGTTATTCTGGTGTGACCAGAGACGAAGCTGGTTTGCCAGTTTCCATTATAGTTCAGTCTATATGCCGCCATCCTCGCCTCTGCTTTGATTATGATTTCTAGGGGAGGAAGGCTTAGCATGGTTTCCATAGCTGCAGTTGGAGTGCGTCTCATCACCCCTGTTATACATAGACAAGCCAGCCTTTGGTATTTGAAAAGCTCCAGTTTGGTTTGCTTTTGTTCTACTTTTGGCCACCAGGTCAGCGATCCGTAGGATACCATAGGTCTTACTACAACAGTGTACCATGCTCGGCTTAAGTCCCCAGGTTTTGCCCAATGCACGCTTTGTTGCCATAATAGTTGTTTTGCCTTTATGTGCAATTTTTTGTATGTGTGAGCTCCAGGTTAACTTAGCATCCAGGATTATGCCCAGATATTTAGCCTTGACCTTGAACTCAAAGCCAAGCGGTGGGAGGAGGTTCCAGAACTGTCCACCTCACTCTACCAATGTCATCACTTCGACCAAAATTATACCGGAAACATAGAAATATTCCAACGCGACCTAGCGGCTGTCAATCTCAGCTTCTCGAAGCCTTTGCAACAACGGTTGCCTACCTAGTAGGAGTTGAAAGTCTCATTTTACGAATCAATGGACTACTGTACAAAAAATTGTTTCAACAATTAAACTTCAGTTAGCAACTTGGTTTTCTAATGCAGTAAGCGGAACTGAAATATGAATTAGAATATAGCCAAAATTGAGTATCTACATCAATAAATAACTTGAGCAGAATGATTTTGTATGTACAAAGAGACGGATATGACAAATGCATTGCTGCATCGTATTCCATCACACACTCTATATTATTATTATTATTATAACCGCAGAGCAGAGAACAGGCCCTATGAAGCTCTGATTACAAACAATACTCACAACTTGTAACGCTAAACAATAATTATATACAACAACTTATATCTAGATGTAAAATTAGAACCTAATTGTTAGAATTATTAACAAAAACGGAAATAAAATGTCTATTCTGTTTTTAAATGTATTGATAGTAGGAGCATCAACGATATCGGCAGGTAGGCTGTTCCACATATGAAACACTGTTCACAATAAACGATCTTCTAGACGATAATCTTGCTAACTCTCTTTTTAACTTCAAACGGTGGTCCCGGAGACGGTCATCGGCATTAAGTTTGTAGAGAGAACTGACGTCACAAGAGAACAGTCTATTTAGTGCGCGAAAAGTAATAATTAAGTCACTTCAAGAGCGTCGCATTTCGAAAGTGGTTAAATGAAGAACTTCAAGCCGTTCGTATTATGATGGTCGCAAGCGACCACATGGTAGGTGAGTTGCTTTCCACTGTACATTTTCCAATAAATTTCTGTCTCTAATTAAGTTCGGATGCCAAACAAGACCAGCAAATTCCAGAATAGGGCGAACATATGTGCGATATAGTTTGGCAAATGTAGTTGGAGAGGCGTTCCTAAATGCTTTATGTAGTATATACAGAAGCTTATTGGCTTTGTTACACACATCTGAGATGTGTTCAGGCCATATGTTTGCCCAATCATAAAAATCTTTAGCCCAGCCTTAAATCATTGTCTAGTTACTGCCAAGACTTTTTCCACTGCTCAGCATTATATATGATAGGTTTATTGTACCAAAATTCAGTACGGTTTTCGGTGGCCACATTAATTCAGTTGCATTAAGCGATACATCGGGCTCCAACATTTTTTTGCTTTTATAACTGATTTTTTAATTAACAATTTCGCCTTTGACACAGTTAGGATTCAATGGAATAACATTTCTTGCTGCAATGATATCAATATACAAGTGTATATGTTAAATGAATACATTACTGCATTATTCGATAAACATGCACCCATATGCTTAATAAATGTATCCAGCAATAAAGCAAAAAGACATAAGCCCTATATAACTTATAACATTAAACAGATGATTAGAATAAAAAAGTTCATAATAAATACCTCAAAACCAAAAAAGATTGCCACAGAAATGCCTGGAGGCTGGACCAGGTTTCTGTTGCTTGCACTGGTTCTTGTCCCAACGTTTTGAGCACAAAGGGAGAGACTGCACCCTTGTTTTAAGACGATTTAGTCAATGTCACTCAAAGGGACTATAATGTTGCTACCCTTAAAACGCAGCCTCACGTTTTATAAATTATGGCTTGGAAGAGGGCATTAACGATGTGAATGAATACAACATTAGATGTCGATTCGTTTATTACAAAAATAAATGGTCTATTTATACAAAACATAATTGCTTACTTACTACCATTCAAAGTACAAAGTATTAAATTTACTGTGTCACGGATGTGCTTGTTCTTATTTGGAGACAGATCCGGCTCGCAGGACCATGAACAAAATTGCCTGGAGGCTGGATCAGGTTTCTGTTACTTGCAGTGGTTCTTTGTCCCTAATATTTAAGCACAGGAATGAGACTGCATTCCTGTTTTAAGACAACTTAAGTCAATGTCACTTAAAGGGACGATAATTAGATAACTACCCGAAGTGCAGCCTCACACTTCAAAATTTAGGCTTGGAAAGGTAGTATCGATGTAATTGAATCAAACAGTCAATGTCGATTCGGTTATTACAAAAATAAATGGTCTATTTATACAAAACATAATTGCTTACTTACTACCATTCAAAGTACAAAGTATTGAATTTACTGTGTCACGATATAACATTTCATAATAGATATCAGCGTTTTCAAGCCAGTTCATTCCTGCTATACCTGCATTTACGTTACACTGAACTCTGATAGTAGGTCGTGCTTAATGCAATATGCTTGCGCCGGCAATTGGCCTTTAAACTGGCTGATTATGATAGCAGAATTGCATTTAAAACTTATGAACTATATTTCGTAAATTTTGAATTGAAATTTATATCTGTTTAATTCAAAATTAAACATATAGATATGCGCAATATTGTAAGCTGAGCAATTCGCAATGAGAAAAAGGCATACAAGAGTTGAGTTATGAAAATGTAATAATAATCAGTCCTCTGTTTGGAAAAAAATAACATGTTGGGGTGTTTGTAATAAATCCTACAAGTGTAATGAATTACCAGCAGAACTAAGTATTGAACGCAGATGATTTAAACACATATTTTGTAAGTGCTGCCGGTAATTCTGGCACCAGTAAAAATATGCTAATTTTTTAATAGTAATAAGCTGCACGAAGCGTCTTTTAGTTTTAAAGTTGTCAGTAATGATGATATATACGTACAAGCAACTGAAAACGATGAAGTCCGAAGCTTTCGGAATTGATAATATAAATTTGAAAATGTTGAACATTGTTATGCCTTATTGTATAGATGCTTAATAGTTCTTTAGCAACAGGCCTGCTTCCTCACATTTGGAAAGCAGCCATTTGTCAGGCCATTTTTATTTTTCTTTAAGTCCTATACCTACATAACCATTTGGAGCAGTTTTGGTACAAAGGTGGCGAGTCTGCCTGTGTATCGGGTCCGTTTCAGTAATATTTTATCTTATAACGCTTCAGCTTTTCGCATCAAACAAAAATTCAAACACGAGCTTGGCTTTTGGCTTCATTTAAAGGTTTAGCGTACCGCACCAACGTTGACATCGTTGTTTCATGCAGCTGCGTGCCCCATCAGTTGTAAGAACGTCTATTTTTAAGTTATTCAAAATTTAGCCCATGAGAGCGAGCAGGATAGCTTCTACGTCTGTCGCTGCTATAGATCAGGCGTTGTCGGTTGTGACGTAGCTTGCGCTGTGATTGGACACATCTGGGCGTTGCAGACAGCGAGTTTGAGCGCGAGGCTCCGTTGGCGTCTGTTTTGGGAGATTCCGTCTTCGGCCGCGAGACGGCACAGTCGTGTGAGAGCAAGTTCGTCGCCTCCGGCGCTTCGTGCGTCGGCGGGCGACCGTGTTGATTGCATTTTACTAATTGTTTCGAAGAGTCGGTTCTTGACAAGTAGCAAGAGTGGGCTATTGTGTTTCGAGGTGCTGGTGTTGTCCGCTTTGTTGGCTTTAGCCACTCATTAATTACGGAGGCATGTTGGCCTGATTAATCCGTCGTGTTAGGCGGGATTCTCCCGAGTGAGCTAATTACCGGCTACGCCGATGTTTGTGACTGCCAAGGGGGCAGAGCACATTTCGTCCCGCGAATAATGCAGGGGATCTTTGGACGCCGCTACTTCCACCTACGTCATTTCAACAGCAGTAAAAGCGACAACCGACGCCCATCGACAACAAGCAACGCCACGTTTTGAGGCTGATCCACTAAATAAGGTAGTGTACGCTGTGTTGTATCTAGCATTTGTGTATTAAACTTGTTTGCCGCAAGCTGGCTTTGCATTGCAATTAAAGATCGCATATTTGCCGTCCGATGCTTCATTCAAACCTGGTACATTCACGTACAAAATTAACATTTGTGTAATAAACTTGTTTGCCGCAAGCTGGCTTTGCATTGTAATTAAAGCTCCCATATTTGACGTCCGAGGCTTCATTCAAGCCTGGCACAGTCGCGTACAAATCTAACATTTGTGTAGTAAACTTGTTTGTTGCACGCTGGCTTTGCATTATAATTAAAACTCCAGTTGGTTCATTCAGACCTGGTACATTCACGTACAAATTTAGCATTTGTGTAATAAACTTTGTTGTACGAGCCAATGCTTGGCAGGCTTTATCCGCTTTACTTGTGCGTAATAGTTATTACTTAAGGCGTCTCCCAGCTGGGTTTCATTCCTTTTTGCCATTACCCCTTTATAATTTGCTAGATTGTTGTACATGCCGACCATATCGGCACAGCTGTAAAGTTTCGACCATGTGATGTGGCCTAATAGATATGTTAACTAACTTATGATTTTCCCTTGTTGTTGTGCATGTTTGTTTACGTGGTGAATAAGCGTTGCAGGTACGTTAGCGCGCTTGTCGCTACGCTGCTGTCTCCAGAGTTAATATTTGAGTATTTTTTCCCCGTTTGGCTTTCAAGATTCGGTTAAGCGTGGGATTTCCCTATTGGATCTTGTGGCGTCCATGTATTTTGTATCACCCTATACATATCGACACGTTTGTCCTGTGGTGTCCGGTTTTTAGGACCACGCCCATCTCCCTGAGCGTATTCGAGCCGTAGTCTTTAGCCTGTTTTATAGCGATCTCCAGGGTAAGTGTGGAGGTTTCCCAGACAGACTTAGTATTCGGCACTCGCTCATCCGTGAGTGTCGTTAAATCAGTTTCATACTGTAACACATTGTAGTACCAATACCGAAAGTTTCGAACGCTAAGGACAATACAGACCTTCGACCCATAAGTATTTTGCCAACTTTATCGAAATTACTTGAAAAGATTGTATTTCTTCAATTACGAGAATATTTAGATACTTACATAATATTGCCTTTATGTCAATCAAGGTTTAGGGAAAGGCACGGTACTAATACTGCTCTACTTAAAATAGTAAATAATGCACATATCGCTATGGACAGTGCAATGGTTACATTTCTGGTTCTGTTAGACCAAAGCAAGGCTTTTGACGTTGTTAATACCGAGCTAAACTTAATTACAATGGAATAGACGCTAATGCGTTGCTTTGATTTCACAATTATTTATCTCATCGGCTACAAACTGTTGGAATAAATAAAACTATTCAGAACAGAGATAAACTAACAGTGGCGTACCTCAGGGCAGCATACTAGGCCCAACCCTGTTCTGAATATATACCCAGGACTTGCCTGCTGGATACATATGTATGCTGATGATCTTCAGATATATATATAACAACGGAAGTATCAAATGTAAACGTCGCTATTCGTAAAATAATTGAGGATTTACATAATCTTACTGTCTGGTTTAGCAATAATGGTCTTAGATTAAACGCCAAAAAGTCTCAGGCAATTTGTATAACCTCTAATAAAAGAACTGGTGATTATACAACTAAAAATCATAACATTGTAGGTAGTAAATACTGAAGTGTACAGTGGAGTAGTCATGCAAAAAACCTAGGTATTATAATAGACGATATGTTATCATTAGAATTGCATGTGAGACACATTTACCAAATGTCTTTTATGAAATTACGTAGTTCGTATAGCCCAAAATATTTATTAGATGAAAAAACCAAACTAATGTTAGTTAAGGCGCTTATTTATCCGCATTTATATTATTGCAGTATGGTATTTTTTCAAATCTTACAGAATACAACAAAACTAAACTACAGCGAGTACAAAACGCTTGCGTAAGATTTGTCTGTAACGTTAAATACAAAGAACACATCACTCCCCATATGATCTATTTAAAGGAGCTTAGTGTATAGGGTTGCCAACCGTCCTTTGTTTCAAAGGACAGTCCTTTATTTCAAAATAAAGTCCTTTGACCTTTAATAAGATGTCAAAGGTCGGTAAATGTCCTTTAAAACCCAACAATTTATCAGTACCTTAACAAAACTAATATTCAAAATAAAAACATGTCCCATTTAACGCTTAAATGTATTATTCCTTTTATTTCTACGTTTCTAAAGAGTAACACATTTGGCAATGCCAAAACTTTTACGGTTTAGAGTTGGCAATAGTTAAAAAATACCGGTGAATCCCGGAATTCAGAGAATTCCCCAATCCGTTTGATCGGCACGGCATGCCGTGCTATTTTTATTTTATTTCCATTTCGCTGAGACACCTGGGAAGTACTTATTATAACAGTAAAAATAGTGTGCTGTGGGCATTGTGGCTTGTGTCTTTAACTTAAATGGTTACTAAAATAATACATATTTATAAATTTTTTATTGTTTGTCAGTTTGCCTGCTTATATTAATTATTTTACTTCCTTTTACGATAAAGAAAGTATTGGATTCACCCCAAAAATTCGAAATTGAGTTTTCAACAGATCTTCACGTTTTAGAGTCCCCTGATCCCAAAAAACATATTTTTTTTCATTGGTCTGTCTGTCTGTGTGTGTCTGTCTGTGAACAGCATATCTCAAAAACGAAAAAAGGTATGGCGTTGAAACTTCATATATAAGTTTTGTGTACTATGTAAATGAGACAGGAAGCTTTTGATGAAAATCGCATAACCGGAAGTAGGTGTTTACTCTTGTGATTTTTCAATTTTTTTCGATTTTTTCAAAAACGGCTCTAACGATTTTTTTCAAACTTCATATTTTTATTACATTTTTAATGTGTATTGATGTGAGATAGGTAATTTTCCAGTTGAATACCTCTAAAATGGGTTTCTTTTGTTTTTTCTCCTATTTTTTTATTAACTCCTATTTTAAATAGAACACCCGGTATATTATTACATTTTTGAATGAAGCTTAACATATTAGAAAAAATTTGTCTCTTCAACTAACGCTCTATTTTGTACCGTTTTTATGGAATTTGTAATTTTTGAAAATTTTTTACAAATGCTTAAAAATTAAAAATGAAATTTTTGACTTATTATAAGATCACTGTCAAAGGAAGTTGTGTGAGTGTATCACACCAGATTTTTTATTTATATATCTCTATTCTTCAGGTCTTTAGGCATGCTCTAAACAACTGTGAAATATTTTTAATATTTGACCCGAATCTACTAAGGTTCCTTTAAAAATAGAAATTTATTTACTATGTATTTATAAATCACATTTCTACCTTTTTGAAAAACCATTAAAAAATAGAAAATAGAAAACAACGGCATGTGAAATATTTCGTATTAGCTTATGACAGATTTTAAAAATCAATTACTTAACAAAAAAGAGCAAGTATTTTTTGGTTATGAAACTTGTAAAATACAAAAAAATCAAAATCTATCCAAAAGGGACAGAGATTTTTAAATTTCCGAGACGTTTCAATAAATTACTTAAATAAATGGTTTAAGTGTGATAATGATAATTAGCTCTTTCTTGAATCGTGTTTATTGCCAGAAGAAAATAAATGTCCAGCATTTAATGATTTGGTTCAAATAGTTAAGTCTCAATTTGCAAGAAAAACTAAAAATAAATATGGACTTATTGTTTGACAAAATAGTTTCATTAAAATATAATTTTGATGCCATTGTGTAGAATGAAAACTACCCGAAATCTTTTTAAAGTGACAAATGGTATTTTATTTTACAAAAACTTGACTCTGATTTAAGAAATTTATTTTAAATCGTTTAATTTTTTATGAGCATTCCTGCCTCATGAGCATTTCCTGAATGAGTTTTCAGTGTGGTAAATTTGAGCTTGAGTGAAGACCGGAATAGATGTGGAATTATATATATCTTTGAATTTAAATGATAATTATTCTAATTTTTTTGATGCGATAAAAAGCAATTCAGTTTTACTTCGTAATACCACAAAAAAAAACAGGAAAAATAGTTTTTATTTTTATTCTGTAATCTGTTTTGTTTTTAGATAACTTATACTTATGCATTACGTATTATAATAATTATTATAAATCAAATGATTAGTTCCTTTTTTAAGTATGCCCTCGACTAGAATAACTGATTGGTTTTTGGTTTATGTTTTAGTTTTTAATTTGTGTTATTGCGTTTGTTAAATAGGACAGACAGAAGATGATGCTTTTAATTTAACAAATACTCACTTTTATAATATATCTATGTATATGCATACTAGAACGCGTTGGCCAGCCTACGTCTGGCCCTGCCAGCGTAAAGAAACGGTTAACAATAAAAATGCTTGCTTAAGCTGGTAGCCAGCCGTCGTCCGGCCCTGCCAGCCTTAACAATACAAATGCTTGCTGCGTCGCCACTTGTGCGCGGTCGGCATGTGCGCGTGCCAGTGCTTACGGTTGGTCGGTCGGTCGGCGGCATCAGCTCTTATAAGATTATTATATTAAAAATAGAATACATTTTCTTATATCGTATACATATTAGTATTATTTTGGTGAATGCACCAAAAACATTTTTTGATACACCAAAAACGGGTTTTTTGGCGTGGAACCCAAAAAAAATTTGCATCTTGGACAAATTGCCTGCAGCGCTGGCTTGTCCTTTGATTTTATATTCGAAAGTTGGCAACCCTATTAATGTAAAACAACGCAATATGTATCTGTATTGTATGTTTTTATATACTTTCTCTGTACTAAAACTCCAAAATATTTGTACGATTTGTTGAGCAAAAGATCAGAAGTTCACAATGTAAATATCAGGTTCAAAAGTTATACAATACCACAACATCGAACAGTTAAATTTGAGGGATGTTTTCTATATATGGCTCCCACATTGTTGAACAAGTTCTTGAATATGTTTTCTGATCAGCCACTTTCTGTTAAGGGTTGTTAAAATTAGTAACTTGATTTAAGATGGTCTTGTTATGTTGCTATTATGTACTGTTTTGTCTTAGATTAAGTTTGTGTATGTACAGCATTTGCTTGTATTTGCGTCATGCCCCGGGAGGGTGGAAGACTGGCGTTGCCAATCCCCCTCGGTTTGAATACCTCTTTGGTATCCAATAAATGGATTTATTATTATATGTTGCTATATCTACTGCATATTAACGTTTTAACAAATGTCATAGCAACGGCATGACAGTTTGACACTTACCTGGCATTATCTACACTGAGCAGCCTTTACCGAGGTAAGCATTAGCCATTTTACACTCTGCATAGAAGATATTGAATTAAACAGTGGGATTATAACAAATAATAAACAAGTTTATAAGTTATGTAGTATAATTCTTTTAAATTTAAAAAAAAATAACAATGAAGCATGCAACAATTGACATTTGTGTACGAATAAAAATTCAAATCTAAACAATTGATATAGTTTTAAATATATGTAAATGTAAAAATTTCGTAGAGTAATAAATATAATACATAATGCTATTTACAATTCTGACATACAGTTGATAAAAAGGGTACCCTATACAAACTAGCAACTACAGCTTATTCAAAGTCGCAAAACTGGGGTACTTTTGTTTTAATATTGCTGTCATTACAATCAAATCGCATCCAAAAATTTCGCCAATGGAAGCACCATGAATAAACTGCAGTTTGATCTATAACTAAATTAATATGACTTAGGTCCACGTAAGGAATATGAGCCTGCTTTTGATAGTACGTCCAACTGCACAACCAACTTCTCATAAGTATCGAATACAAAATCCCTCAGTACATACGTCTTACTACATACTATGGGCTGAAAAAATGGCAAGCAGAAGTTTGATTTGCAGTCGGGAGCAAAATTTTATGTCATACAATTGTATGTACACACATCTCTAAATTTGAGACTTATTATTCTACTTCAATAATGATGTTTGTTCAACAACTCCATCACAGATAAAAATTCCAATACTATGTACGCACCCAGCTCTCTCAATATGTCTGCAAATTCCATTTTAAGTGCACATACAATTTAATTTTGCGTTGACAACTGAAAGAAAAGTATGGGAAGAATTAACCAACAAATACAACCCCTATGACCTCTGCGTTACTTCTTGGTAGCAATCGGAACGCAGAGTAGAACAATCCAAAAACAAAATTACCAACTATAAAGAATTAGCACCAAGAAACTAGCATACCCTTATGTTACGTGAATTATACGCTATGACGACTATGATGTGATGATGCTCCAAACTTAAGATTACCCGGATTAGCCTAATATGAAATTTATAAAAAAATGACATCGATTCGATCTATTCGTGTAATCTTGAGATTCCTAAACAGTGATAAACTATTTGAACGGCATAAAGGACCTCGAGTTCCTATGAAAGTCAATTATTCCGCACGATGCACATGAAGAATGACATGAATACTATGCACGAGAGAGCCACTGAAAAATTTTATAAAACCTTTACAATGTAACTATGGCTATGATTTTCACACTGGGTATTATGTTTATTGTTAAATTTCCAACGAATAAATTGCCTGGAATTTTTGTAGTACGGATACGATTCATGACACTACAAAAATCTCAAATTTTTTCGCATTATCGAACATACATAGGTTGTGCGTTCTATTCTAGTCTATGCGGTCAAATGAGAAAAAACTTTGTTCAAAAATTTTGTGCAATTCATATGTTTTGTGCTGGACACTCACGAAGTGATCTATTTCTAGCCTATAAAAACAAAAATGACAACACGCATTTTGAGAATTGCTTAAAATTCTTGGAAAATGGTAATCAAATATTGCACCTTCCTGTGCTTAAGTTATTTTTAAAATAAACACGATATACACATGTACAGGGCAAATGTGAAAATTCTAAACATTGCAACTTGCCTGTAGTTAATTGTAATACCTTATACCAACGATGATATAAAGTAATTGAAATTTCATATTCAGCAAATAGGTACTTATTTCATTTGATACAGTATGAGCTACATTAATCTAAAAATAAATAATTGGACTACAATAACATACAAACACTGAGAATTTCACTAATTTGCCCAATTTGATCCATAAAAACATACCTTCAAAACTAAAAATGAAGTCTACACCTACAAAAATATAAAAATCTATTGTATATTATGTACAATTCTCAAAAACGTAAAACACTAAAACCTAGAGAAATAAAATCTTTTGTACAAACACCTCAGAAACTAAGCTACATCGCCACAATCTATATTACAAAAACATACTTCTACAATGTCTTCTTATATATAAAAATTTATTGTATAATTGAATTTACATCTACGTAAACGATACAATGTGAAAAATTTAACCCAATTGTTTAATGATTTAAAATTAGAAAAATTCGAATATTCGTTTGTATATTTTACAGACACGAAGTGCTGCATCAGTCTTTCTAATTTGCCGTCTTCGTCACTCGAAATACTTGGTGATGTGATTTCGAAACAAAGAGAAAAACATACAAACCCGTTTTGCGCAATATACATAATTTCAATAATCAACTAGAATTCCTGTTTAACTTTCAGGTACAACGAAATCTCAACTGCGAAGCTGTGATGTACTTAAGTAGGTGGGAACGAAACAATTACAGTTATCACCAAGTCGATTCATATCAGATTATAGTCACTATGTTGGCCACACTGTAGGAAGTCACTAAAGTCTACGATCACACTTATATATAAGTTCAGAAAAGATGATTTCAAAGTATCTTATCTTGAATCATGAGATGCAATTGATACGACAAATTAAATTTAGTTCTTAAGATATCGGCAGTGGATTTCTGCAAAAGAATAAAGAATTTAATAAGACATAAAACATAAAACCATTACAAGCAGAGTACAATAACTTCTCTCGTAAATAAATGCAAGCAATTATGTATAAGCTGTCATAATAGATAACTCAGGCAATGTCGGCAAACATTATTGGCTTTCAACAAACTTTTGGCCGTTTGCACTTAAATTCGTAAACTCATAAATGTTCATTTTATGAATTTTTCAAAGCATTTAATTTGCAAAATACAAGGAATCGAAAGGTTTTATTATAAAAATCCATAAGTATCATTTTATTTTTTATATTTATGTTAAATTAAATTTTACATATCAAATATTAACCTTCTTTAGTAATTTTGAACCAGAAGTAGGATGCAAAATGTGCCCCACCTTTAACTGCGTTTAAAGTTTATTCTTATTTAGGGCTTTATAACAACAAACCCGTCTTTAAAACACCATTTTTTCAAGTAATGGTTGTTTTCTGTTGTTCCCTACTGTTGAAAACATCAAGATACTAAGCACAAGAAAACATAGGTTAGAGTGCATTTGCAACCCGCGTCAGGTTCGAAACGTTAAGAAATGTAGCAGTCAGTTGTGCTCAGTAATCAATCAGAGTTCTTTCGAGTTTTAGCATGTAAAAGGAGTCTGTTTTTATTTACTTATTTATTTAATCTAAAAACACCATTATATTGTTAGGTGTTGGACTACATAATCTTACGCGTGTACAACGTGTCTTCCACAGTATCAGACAGATAAATTAATATTGGGAAATTGTAAAAAAATCAACTATTGCTGTGTACAGTTGGGTCCACGAAGGAAGGCGAGCGGCTGGCGCATGTCGATCGAAAACGAGTAGACACCAATATTTGATTTATTCACATGTTTTGATGTTTAGTATTTTCATATAAAATTACTCATTGATATTTATCCTAAGTTGTTGAAGATTTAACTTTCAACTAACAACAGTGGGTACAAAAAACTTCAAACAATAGAGACATAATGTAGATGAGCTCATGCCAAACAAATGTACAGTGTGACCTCGATTCATTATACCGGATTCTTCAATAATCTGGCCAAGCATTTCAATTACATTGTGTACTTTATAATCCGGATTTGATAGTACTTGGTAATCCGGATCTGCGTTTTTAGACGTCTTCGTCGTCGATTGTGAGGGATTCCACTGTCATCGATCGTGAGGGATTCCCCTAACTTCTTAAATTTGGCCGGATCTGATATCTGAGGGTTCACATAAGCAGTGTGTGCCTTCGTTTTGACTGCTACGTATCGCGTCTAAGCATTAATAACTTCTTAGCTGTAGGTTGTTACATAGTATGTACAGTGTGTCCCAAATTGAACACTTTTGATAGGAAACATTCATTTCTAGAGGAGATAGTAAAAAACTAACTTACATGTTATGGGCTCGTTTTTTGTGTAAAAATGAATGGCGAAAACCGCACATCGATATCTTGATCTCTTTAAAAGATACAGGGTGTTTTTCAATTTGGTGCATTTTCGACTCACCCCCGTAAGAGTGTTTTTGCAGAAACACAAAATATTCACAAATAAGCAAGTTACGGGGGTGAGTCGAAAATGCACCAAATTGAAAAACACCCTGTATCTTTTAAAGAGATCAAGATATCGATGTGCGGTTTTCGCCATTCATTTTTACACAAAAACGACCCCGTAACATGTAAGTTAGTTTTTTACTATCTCCTCTAGAAATGAATGTTTCCTATCAAAAGTGTCCAATTTGGGACACACTGTATACAGATTGTCCGGATTGTATTCGGGACATGGGAAATTAATGAGTGCGGCAGGAATAAACAGATAAAATTAGTAGGTATGACGGAGATAAAACATCAAAATTTATCAATATACCAATGGACACTTTCAAAACTTTTCATGGATGCTCATATTTTATTAAACCAATCTGTCATTAGAAATTTAAAAATGCAGTACACGGTAGCAGAAACGGTTCAAATTATTAAATGGATTTATGCTGGGAACTCAATTAATGTAACTATAAATTTATTAATAATTGCGTTTGAAAATCGTCCCTTTTCTTCACGTTCAGGCATATCCAGAATTGTAATTTTGTAACTTATAATGACACTAACGACAGCTGAGCTTAATTTATTGTAAAAACTTGTATATCCATGAAAAGTTTTGAAAGTGTCCATTGCCATATTGATAAATTTGGATATGTTTTATCTCTGTCATACTCATTTTATCTGTTTCTCTCTGTTGCACTCATTAATTTCCCATGTTCCGAGTACAATCCGGACAATCTGTATACGTGCTACATAAGTATATAATTTTTTTTTATACATACACATATTAAAATGCCGTCTAAAATAAAACAAACTACGTTGTCAATAAAACAAAAATCCGATATAATAGAAAGACTAGTCCGTGGTGAAAGTGGAAAAGTGTTGGCAAATGAATACAGGGTAGGAACATCAACAATTTCCTATATAAAAAAGAACAAAGACAAAATCAAAAGATATGATTTATTTGAAGACCATTTCGTTTAGTTTTTTTTTTTTGTTAATCCATAAATAGATGTTTCAAATATGCTCAATGTTCTCACTGAACAAAATCTCACAAACGTGGAAATACGTAACTGTCTTGAAAATTATGAAGACATAGATGCTACACACGAACATCATGGTAGTGACAATGAAGGTTCAGAGTAGTGATGGGCAGAATCAAATACTTTTTTGAGAATCAAATGATCATTCGAATGCAAACAATTCGAATGCAAAATCGCACTTCCGAATTCAGATTCGAGTTGTGCGCTCGCTCTCCTACTGGGGGAGTGGTGAGGTGTGGCTGGGTGACAGGCAACACCAGGGATAACATGACACTGCACCTACACAAAGCAAAAATAAAAATTTGTTTTGATTGTAGGCGGTTCAGCTTACCCTATTAATAAGGTATATTTGTTTTGAAATACTTAAATGTCAAATTTATAGTACCGAAAATGAATATGAGAAAGGGACTATTTATAAAATAGTTTTTTTAATGGTTGTTACAGGCCTATATGTATTTCTTTAAAATAAATTATTAAGACAACCCCAGTGTTTGTTTCTCTTTCACTTCGATGTATCTGTTTAAATGTTTAGTAGATTTAGTTGCTTTTATGATTTTAGTGGTGCTATATCGTTTGAGTGTGCAATCTTCAGTCTGTGTGGTAATATTTTAATTTTATACAAGGTGGCGCAAAATCAAGTCCTCTATGAGAAGTCGCTATAACTTTGTTATTAGTTAACATATGTCAGATTTTCTTTGTCAGTTGAAAAGTAGACACTTGGGAAATTCATTATGAATGGTATACACCTCAAGAACGCACAGAAATTTTAAAAAAAGTTTACGTAAACAATTCGTCAACTATCTTTTCTCAACGAGAATATCGTAGAAAGTATGGTAGACGTCTGACTCCATAGGTGAAGACATTTCGGCGGTTAGCTGCACAATTTGAGTAAACTGGGACTACGACTGATAGACCACATGCTGGCAGACCTCGGACAATTCGTTCAAGAGAGAACATAGACAGTGTATGTGAGGATGTGGTGGAAAAGCCAAGAACCTCAACAAGAAAACGATCCACGCAATTAGCCATTTCCCGACGCTCATTGCAGCAAATTTTGGTGAAAGACTTCCACTTATTTCCATACAAAATACAGGTAACTCAAAAACTTCGGCCTGCAGACTTTGAAAAGCGAATACAGTACAGTAATGCTATCGTGAACTTTGAAAATCAAATTGCAAATTTTTCAAAAAAATTCATAATGAGCGACGAAGCCCATTTCTGTCTGAATGGAGCTGTGAATAAACAAAACTATCGATTCTGGGGTAGTGAGAACCCACGAATTATTCACGAGGTACCGCTACATGAGTCAAAAGTTACTGTATGGTGTGGGGTTACTGCTGAAAAAATAATCGTAATGAAAAATGCTCTAAAAAGAGCTCACTCTTGCATTACTGCTAGGGGTAGTCATTTGGTTGATACCATTTTTAGTGTGTAGCATAATAGCATTTCAAAGTTCAAATAAATATTTATTGTTCACAAAATGAGTGTTTTTTAATTAACCTTACTGTTATACAAAAAACAAATCAGGGACTTGATTTTGCGCCACCTTGTATTTAACTCTGTAGTCTATATTTAACTAGAAACATTTCAGCACCAACTATTTAAATAAGAGCTGGATCAAAAAAATCTCTCGTTTGAGAGTTGATTCCATTCCTGCCTTCGATGGAAATCAAAATACCTATATGTAATGTCTATCTAAAGTCGAAACTTTCGGAATGGCAACGGGCAGTTCTTTGTTCATTCATTTGTTGCTTTCGGACCGAATTTGCCGCGGCGGGCATTCTCTAAACTCATATGATACGCAGTGAGCTGTGCTAGGTAAAACTGAAACAATTCGAGTGCGAATCCAAGTACCAACCGCCGCCAAGCGCCGACGCATTCGAATTCAGCATTCGGTCGGCATCAAATTCAGCATTCGGATCGGAATCGAGATCACACCCGGCGAGATTTACAAACACCGATCAAGTATTCGATTCGAAGCATTCGAATACACTCAAAAGAATCGAATGCATTCCAGATCTTGCAAAAATCGAATACTGTAGTAATTTGGATTCGAATAGTCCCATCACTAGTTCAGAGTTAAAAAATACAAACGAGACTGTCAAGAATGACGAAGCATTTAAAAGTTTCAATGTGTGCATAAAGTGGGCAGAAGAAACTAATATCCCACTGCATGATGTTCTTGTAGAGCAAAGTTGAAATGTAAAGACACCATCGTCCCAGCATAAACTTATGGTGTGCTGGTGTCTTTACATTTCAACTTTGCTCTACTTCAAAGATTAAAAGAAACGGCTTTTATAATGAACCAGAAAAGGATCAAACAAACAACAATTACAAAGTACTTCACAAAATAATATAACATTTAATAAGTATGCTTCTGTCTTAAATCATTTTTGTTTATGTACTATTTTCCAGTTGTTTTGTATTAAATGTTTCTCTTTTCAATAAAAAAACTGTCTCGCTTCAGTAATCCAAATTATTTACTTATCCGGATAACCGCGGTTTTAATTAGTCCGGATTATCGAGGTCGCACTGTACAACATTTGTAAGAAAATACAGTAACCAAATCATTGGAATTAATTTTAAAAATTCATTTATATGTGAACATCCTATATGGCCACCCTTTTTCGGTCATTGTTCAATTCAGTAATGGACCGTCAACGTCCAACAATCAATTGTACCTGAGTTACCTTTCACACGATTTTAAGCTGTTCTTTATTTTATATACAGACAAGTTTGTACCTGAATACTTACGCTTACATACAACATAACTTGACTGTATATAGATAGCATATAGATATAGTGTGCACACAGTTATCGTGTATTATAAACTTGCTTGCATAGAAATCGGCCCACTATAAACTTTTGCCTTTACCAATATTTTTTTTAGAAACTATTCATCCGATCAAAAAAAATATGCTGTTTGAAATACAATTTAATATGCTTTAATATGCGTTAAAATTTATCAAGAGTGCTTATCACTTATATGCGTAGCAACCGTTAAACGAATTAAACGTACTTATGTGGTGGTTATAACGAAAATAACAAACTTGTAATTGATTGAAATTATTGCCTTTGCAATTGAGCGGTCCAATGCAATAACCGGTCAAGTCCATTTTTTTGTCAAAATTAGATATTTATGCGGCCATGTCCAGCTTGAGTTTCTCTATCATTCTGTGCAAGAACCGGCTTCATAAGACACTCTAAACGCTGTACAGATATGGTTTGGTGGTTGCCTGCTTTTCACAACTGTGCAATAACAAGGCATGTCCTGGACTTGACCGATTTTTGCACAGTCTGAGGGTGGTTTGACTTCAGTGAATCTACGAGGCTTAGCGAAAAGTTGTGTACCTCAATGCGATCAGTGGTTCTATAACAATAAGTTTCGAATCTGAAGACAAAAATTCTCCTCAAGATAGTGAATAAGTTTAAACAAAAACCACTAATCTGACGTTAACTTTAATTCGTTGTTAAAATAAACAAAAGCGCATCAAAACGTTAGTGCTTATTACATTTTATTCATTAGTAAACAAATTTTGATGCGCTTTTGTTTATTTTAACAGCGAATTAAAGTTAACGTCAGATTAGTGGCCTTTATAAGACTGACTGTAAAACTTAACATTTGTCGTTATAACAGTTTTACTGCCATAATTTATACCACGTATTAATAAAGTTTATTGAGTTTTCATAAGAAATAAATATTATGAATCTAAACATTAAAAAACAATGGTAAAACTTTCATTTCGAAAATACTGTGCAAAAACAGATTAAACCACCAGTTTTTTTCATTTTTTTCACTTGAGGCTTGAATTACATTATTGACCTAAAGTACGTTTTTTTCCTATAAAAATTTTGAAGGTCAAAGAATTTAAGGTTTATGTTGTCATTACTTGGATTCCTTAAAAAATATGTTGGTAGAATTTGTTTTAGTGACTTTAGAACTAAAAATTGGTGGAAAATTTAAAGTCTGGCATTAAGGGAGTTTTGTTTTAAGGTAATCTTTCGTAAACTTCTTCTGGCATGTTAGGCTGCAGACCCAACAGTTCCTCTGCACACCTTAGAATTGCTTTTTTTACATTTAATTTTAAAAGATTCCGTTTTTTACACGTATTCATTTTCAAAATGACACAAATCGTTTACAGAAAAACCTGACAAAAATACATTTTCTAATAATTTTAAAAAAGCAGTTTTGCCAATTTTATCTTGGCCTTGAAAATTTTTATAGGAAAAAAACGTACTTTAAGTACATCCTGCGTTTGGGTCACAGAAATTTATGTTTTAACGCAAGACTTGCAACTATGCTTAATTATCTTAGAAACAAATTTTTTTATCTCCTGAAAAATGTGTGTTGATGGACTTGACTGGTTATTGCATTGGGCCCCTCAATTGAAATTATTAGTTTTTCATAATTTGATTAGTTTTCAAGAGTGTTAGTGTAATGCATACTACAGCTCCGTGAAATACGAGGAGTGGCTATTAGTCAGTGGACAGTAAGACTGCAGGAAAGTAACATGGCCACTAAAACGCCTGCGATTGATCCAAAACTTACCCCAGCTCATCGTCAAGCACGCCTACGTTTTGCACAGGATCATCTGAATTGGACAATGGAACAGTGGGGGTCTGTTCTGTTCTCAGATGAGACCAAGATCGAACATTTTAATAAATTTTAACTCATATTAAAGCATATTAAATTGTCTTTCAAACAGCTTTTTTTATCTAAAGAATAGTTTCTAAAAAAAATATAGCAACAGTAAAAAGTTTACAGCGGGCCGATTTCTGTGCACGCAAGTTTATTTAACATTTTAATTATGCTTGCTTATTGTGAACTTCATGTGTCACACTACAATTGTTCTATTATTGCAAAATTCAGTTTCACAAACTGGATTACTTGTTCATATGTGGTTATAAAAGCACATCGTCTTTAAGGTATCCCATAAATACCTCGCAGCCAAGTTACAGTGCATATAAATTGCAAGTCATATATAATTTAAGTCCCTAGTAAAACACGAACTCACCATTGTTATGAACGATCCAATCGAAAGTGATCTTCCACTCCATCTGATATAAGGTTAATAGTGGGATCGGACAACATCTGTAAACCATCCAAATCAATAGGTCCCAATCCTTCACGTAAACTTTCTTCTGATAACAGTTCCGCTTCCAATTGTTTTGATAGTGTTAATTCTTGTCTCGTAATATCATCCGCCGTTGAAAAATCTGCAAAACAATTCCTCTTTTCAGTAAGTAAATACCAGACAATGTTAACGAGTAAACAACCATTTTAAAAATTGTAGTAAGGTTTCACACATTCACTTCTTTATGGATTTGAAATGTTTATTTAGTACAGAAACCCAAATATTAGCTATCACAAGATTGGAAGCGTTCTCAAACACATTGACATCCATTTTATCAGGCTGATTGCCAAATGAAATTCGTAAAACTACCCCGGGTGCCAAGTTGGAATGAAATACAGTTTAGTTTAGTGACTTACTCGTCTAGATCTATCAACTCTTGTTTGTAATAGACTGATTATCACAGTCCGGACTAAAAAGTAATTTAAACCTACAAATGTAAATGAAATCGGATATTATGGACTCACTTATAATAGACTTTTGCTTGTAATGGACTAAAAATTCGCTAACAGTCCATTACAGTGTGTAAGAAGGCATTAATAGCAATCCATGGGATATCAAAGGGCCGATTAAACAGGCTTGTGCATCACTTAAAACAAAATGCCCCCCCGTAGATAGGCCGAGCAAACATATTATTAGACCAAACAAGGTACCCGTGGAAAAACATACTAAAAAGAACACATTCTTTCTTTTCCACAATATAAATCGCATTACAGTAGGAAAGATAATTTGAAACGTTATTACCTGTCACCCCGGTTGAATACGACAAAAATGCACGAATTATATTTAAAAAAGCACGAACCAGAACAATATCTCTTATTGAGTGAAAATAAAAAAATAAATCCTGACGTTAAATACGAATTTTTCAGAGTTTTTTATAGAAAACTTTAATATGTCTTTTAGTAAACCCAAATCCGACATCTGCCAAAAATGCGATAAATTTACAAAGAAAATAGAAGGTGCAGATATGGACGAAGAGAGAAACACCCTGTCTACGGAAAAAACTTACACTTAGCCAAAGCAAAGACGTTTTATGAGGATTTGAACGAGAAAACTCAGCTAGCCAAGTCTCAAGCTAGTATTGAAGTGATTACGTTCGACTTTCAACAGAATTTCCCACTACCAGTTAGCTCAAATAGCAGAGAAAATAAGTATTCAATAAAAGAAACGCCTGTTAAGTGCGAAGCATTAAAAGCGAAATTTGCGTGTGTTGCATTGGATCGAATAGGTGCACACAAACAGCAACACCGGCGGCTGAGAGAAAAAACCCGACCGAAAACCAATAAGAGGGAACAACTTGCGACGGGTTGACTGGAGTTGACCTCTTTACGCGGAGACTGCAGAACAGGTGACCCGCCACGCCAGTGCCGGTAGCTTTCAGCAAAAAGCAGAACCGTATTTAGTAATTTTCACACACGCAAAATTCCATATTTGGGGAGACACTATGGAAAAAATCAACATGACAGAAAACAAGGAAATAACACTAAGCGATATCATGAACAAATTAATACAGGTGGAAGGGAAAATAGACGAGACAAATAAAAACATGAACCAACAAGCAGAGAAAATAAAGAAGTTGGAAGAGACTATAAATTACCATGAAATGAAAATCGAAAAATTAGAAAATGAAGTAAGAAAAAAGAATTTAATAATTTTCGGAATCGCGGAAGACACAAAAGAGGACTTAGCAACCCTGAAGGAGAAAATTATGAAAGTAATAAGGAAGGAAATGGAGGTACAGATGGGAGAAAATGAGATAGATTTTATCAACAGAATTGGTGAAAGAAAAGAAAACGTAAACAGACCAGTAAAGATGGGAATTACAACAATTCTAAGAAAGTGGGAGATTATGCAAAACACAAATAAATTGGCAGGAACGAAAATAGGATTAAGCGATGACCTCGACAAGAAGACAAGAGAAAGGAAGAAACAACTAATCCCATACATGATGGATGCTAGGAGAAAGGGACTACGAGCAGTAGTTAGAAAGAATAAGCTATTGATAAATGGAAAAGAATGGACATTAGAAGACATTAAAAACGAAACTAAGAAAACAAAGGAATCCATACCGAACAAGGAAACGGAGGATCCAAAGAAAAGAAGCAGGTCCACAGATGAAGAAGAACCAAGTCCCTCCAGGGGAGCAATACCTAAAAAGAAAAACTGGGCACAAACCATTTTAGTGCCATTCAATAAAGAAAGTAAAGTCCCAGAAGAGGAAGATTTAAACATAACACTTGGGAACATCACGAGGACTGGTAGACACCAACAAAACTCCAAAAAACTACTAAAAGAAATAAAAGGCTGGACTGAAACAAAGATGATGGAAAGCAATGATAGAGGACATGCAAAAAGGAAAATAAATATAAGAGGGAGGAAACACAGAAATGAAGAAGGAAAAAACCTAAAAAACTAAGAAGAAAAAGATATAAAAAAAGAAACACACAATGCAACCACAATAACTAATAAAGCACAAGAAATCATGGAAGAATTAGTAAATAGTATTAATCCTAAAATAAACAAAAGAAAAGTTACAGAAATGCTCAGAACAGAAGATATTCCACAAATTAAAGTTAATAAACCTGAAAGAACAATTATAGAAAAAATTAAAAGTTTAAAAATTTATAAAAAACAAAAAGAAACCTGGCAAAGAAGCACGGACCATGGAAGAGAATTGATAAGTAAAACTAATAAAACCAAGAAAACAATAAACCGAAACAAAGACAAAAAATAAGATAGTAAGAATAGCAACCTGGAATGTCAGGACGCTACTCATACCTGGAAAAATGCAATTAATAATCAATGAGATAAAACGGTACAAGATAGATGTAGCAGGCTTACAAGAAATAAGATGAAGTGGGAGTGCGGACATAAAAAAGAAAGAATATACATTTATATACTCGGGTGAAAAAAAAACAGAGTAATATTGGAGTAGGGTTCATAGTAACGAATAAACTATTAGAAAACATTATAAACTTTGAACCTATTAATGGCAGAATGGCATATCTACGCCTAAGAGAAAAAAATTAAAACACGTCTATAATAAATATATACGCCCCAACAGAAGTAGCAGAGGAAAGGGACAAACACGAATTCTATGACACACTAGAAAAGTTTTGCAAGCAGATCCCCCGGAATGATAGGTTAATTATTATTGGCGACTTTAACGCCCAAGTGGGAAAAGAAAGTTACAACGAATTAGTTGCAGGCAAACACACTTTACACGAAAAAACCAACAACAATGGAAGTAAACTATGTAATCTAGCTGCAGCTTTGAATATGGAAATATCAAGCACAAAGTTTAAACACAAAATAATCCACAAAGAGACATGGAGAAGGCCAGGAACAACCGAGGGAAACCAGATAGACCACATAATGATATCCAAAAACACAGCAAACACAGTCAATGACGTTAGATCATACAGAGGGGCAAATGCGGATAGCGACCACTTTGTAGTATGTATGTATGTATAATCGATAACCTCGCTTTACCTTGCGTAATAGCAAAAATTAAACAAATAATGTACAGCAGTAATCAAAAACACAAAATAGTGAAACAGTGGGATCGAACAAAACTAAACAATAAAGAAATAAAAACGAGATACAAAGAAGAATTACAGCAAAAACTAAAACAAAATAGAGAAAGTAAAAATATAGAAGAAGGATGGGAAAACATAAAGCATTGTGTGATAAAAACAGGAAAAAAAGTAATCGGCTTCGAAGAAAAGGACAAGCCCAAAGAATGGTTCGACAACGAATGTGACGAAATAATTAAAAAGAAAAGAAGCTAGAGCAAGAATGCTAGCAACAAACAATGAACAAGAGGAGAGAATCTACAAGGACCTCAAAGAAGAAGTAATAAAAATGTGTAAAAGAAAAAAAATCAATGAATTAACGACAAAATGGAGGAAATAGAAAATAATTACAAAATATATAACACAAGTAGGTAAATTGACTTTTTACATATGATGATAGCAGTTGTCATTCCTACGATTCTGATGTTTTTGCTTTCGAGTAATGAATAAATTTGAAAAACTTAAAAATCAACCATGAGTTCAACTTCACATTCAACTATTCTATTCGAAAAAACCCAAGAAAACGGTGAAAAATATATATGACAGCCAGCATCAAGCCACCAACTTATGCAGAAAATGGAACTATTAAAGAAACAGAATTGGAAGAGATTTTTGAAGCAAAACACAGTGCCTTCATAAACGATCGAACGTTTTTGAATGGTCATTATTTTGGTGCAATTTATTTTGACTATTTGATGTTGGCTACACGTGCAGTGTTATATTTTGACGTTGGAATATTTCGTTGGAGTTCGTTTGTTGTGCAAGGTTTTGTACCAAGTTTACAGCCGGTTTCAGTTATGTTCTGTGGTTTCAGCATACTATTCTTTTACAAAAATAATTTCTCTCATTAACGTATTTGAGTTTGGTGTAAGTATACACACAAGTTAACAAATTTGAAGTTTTGAGGTTATGTTCTTATTTTCAATTACAAATTATAAATAGATACGAAGCAAATTCGCCACTTAATTGGCTACTGCCCTCAGTTCGATGCCTTGTTGGATGATTTAACCTGTCAGGAAACCTTGATGATATTCGGTTTACTTAGAAGAATTTCAATTAACGATAGCAAGCAAAAAGCTATTAGGCTAGCACAAGAATTCAACTTTTTCCAATACTTGGACAAAAACCGGAAGGAATAAACTAAAGTTAAGCACTGTTTTTATACATTCTCACTCGTGCGAGAGTAAGTTCAAATTGAGCAACATAAAAAAGCATATTTACCTGTTAATATAATATCAGGTATACTAGTTGGAGTATTAGGTGTAGTATGTAAGCTAGGCGGAGCAGTAGGATACACCAGCTGAGACGGTGAAGTGCTGTAGTACCCAGCATCGCCAGACAACTCGGTGTTCCCAGCTCCTGGAATATCCTGCAGTGTTTGAGACTGCGTCTGCGAGAGGTGGATGCTGCCTGGTTGCTCAACATAGGACACGTTGCTTACAGGACTAAGAGGCTGGTCCACCTTAAATTTAAAACAACTGTAAGACCACCACGGTTGCTACAATCAACATGGGAGTTAGATGCCTAGGCCACACTTTCATTTTAGTTTGCAAAAGTTTGTCAATAAAAACCAGTGCAGTTTGCAACACAAAAATATGACCGATTCGTTTACTACAGCAGTGTTCTTTTTCTGAAAAATTCATGCTATCAGAAAAGTAACGCATAATGAACTGTAATAGGCACAAACAGATGAAAAATATATTAAATTTTCATGCAACACAACAAAATTATTAAAGAGCCTTAGTATGAATGACGCTATTTGCAAAATCTGCATGTTAAAGTTACGTAATTATCAAATATCAGTAGAAAATTACTACGCCGTTATTAAGGGAACACTTATGTATTACTCAATTTAATTCTAATGAAAGACTCAGTATATTCAACTACGACTGTTACGACTACAAGACCATAAATAAAAACTCATGCAAAGGAAAAGTTGAGCTGTTTAATGAAACAGTTTTTAAATTTATAGAAAATTCCCATAAAACACTTTATTATAACTAAACTATAGCAGAAATAAACTACTTTTGTTAATCATGCACATAAATGTCTTCTGTATCTTTAATATACCGGGTGATTATAAATGCTTTTTCATCAAGTTCCCTTTGGAATATTTGTTGTATGAGTAATATGTTGGTGACACTGTAAGTCTATGTCAAATTTGATATTAGCATGTTAGGTTTTGCGTCAGTTTGGACACAGACTGACGCAAAACCTCGAATTTGACATAGACTTACAGTGCCACCAACATATTACTCATACAACAAATATTTCAAAGGGAACTTGATGAAAAAGCATTTATAATCAACCGGTATAAATATTTACTAGTTATAATAAAGTATTTTTAACTAATCCTAGTATGTAAAAATTTATTATTTACAAAACAAATCTACGCCACAATACAATTTTAAAAATAATCCATGATAAAAATTGAAAAAGAAATCTATCAAAAACATTAGATTCAAGCAGTATAATAATTATAAGATGCAAAAAAACACTTATAAAAAGTATTACATCGTAAGCCACTTCATCAGGAGAACTGCAACTATATTATTGAATATCACAGTGAAACCACGTTTGTTCAGGGTTGAACAAAAACCCATTTCCTTAATTCTTGTTTTTGGAATCTGTTTTTCAAAAAAATGTTTACCCACATATTCAATATTTTTTTTAAATCGGGACAGTGAAGTACCTCGAAATCGTCATTAAAATACGAGAAATCGGCAGTGAAGTAATGCATTGTTCTATAACTTTTTATAGGTGGTAGGGTGACAGACAAACGTCAACCGACGTCAACATAACCTACAAAGGTTGGTTAAAACGTTGTAATTTCACGATTTCTCGATTTCAAATAAAACATAGTGTACACCTCAGCACTGAAGTTGCTTTTTATTCATCATGCGACCTAAACCACATCCGAGATAAAAAGTTAAATTTCAGTGCCTTGGTATACAAACTACAATTATGCTGTTAAGTTGTTGAAATAAAACACCGATTCCGAACAACTTCTATACATTTTAAAATTCTTATATTAACTTTAGTCTTAAGAATTCACAATGAAAACCTACAACTTTTAATGCTGGGTTTGTGTGATCAACCTTGAACTGGTTCCACTTGAGATATTAATTATGTATTAATTGTTGCTATAATTAAAGTTTAGCCTTTTATTTCCTGTTTTTTAATTACATCCACTATAAAAATACAGACAGTTACAACTTCAAGTTATGCTGTATATTAAACTTTATTCTGAATTTGACACTTCTACTTTTTACCGAATAAAGAGCTAATAAATCTGAAATTATATTTATTTGTTACTTGATACAAAAAATAAAAATCAACGTCAATTCCAATATTTGAGCATTCTAGTTAAAGGCTAGCTATAACGTTCTATAACAAAAAATATCAACATCCTAATGTTAACTTTGACTTTGTTTTTTTAAATCAAATTACAAATTGAAATGAGAATTAAAAACTTAATTCTTGTCTTCATTAGACGAACTGTAAAAAATAAAGTTGCAATATGCAGTAACTGCTTGTTTCCATTCGTAAAAATTATGAAGTGACTGTACGATAAGAGTAAGATCTTCAAGACGATATTTGGTAATAAATAACCCAAGCTAAAGCACTAAGAACTGACAGGACTACAAACATGAACTGACTGTTGTAAGTTTGCTTAAGTAGTCACCTGCACTTGAGCAGTCCATGTGCAGCCTGACTCGACAAGGCTGGCAACCAGCTGTGCCCAGTCCTACCAACAATCACAATATGTAACTCAGTTACCACACAAGATACAAAAAACATACGACATGTTGGGGAGTATGTTCGCTAGATAAAATTCTAAGTTTCCCACGCTTTCTTTGAATCATGTTTGCAGGAAATTAACAGGTACCAGTAAAATTACAATTTGCTAATTTCACTGTTAGGGCTGCCACTGGATTTTCTCTAAAAATCAGACCTTGAACAAATAAATTGCTCCTCAAACTACAGTTCGCTTTGCCTTTAAAAATATAGGGAGTGATAACAACAGAAGAAAACGATTAATAAAACAACTTGAGCACAGTTTTAGTTCTATATGTAAATAATTACCCAAAATTAGTTCCTTACGCTGTTCTATATTAAGAAGTATAGAAGAAACATTTTGAAAAATGATACATAAAAAATAAAATAGAATATTGTTAAAATCAACAATATACTCTGTTCTGTTCTCTTTGCCAGTTTCCTTATCTAAGAGTTTCTATGTTGGTCGGTCGTTCCGTCTCCTTTCAGTCTTCTTTTTCTATGGTTAGACGTTCATCGACCCCTTCTTCTTCTACCTCATGCTGACCACATTAGAAGACTTTTACTTTCTTTCTTTTTCCATACCATGCACATGCTAGTTATCATTTCAGTTCCCCGTTTTTTAATGTCAAATATTTTCAGTTCTTGTTCGATCTCTTAATGTAGTTGAGTTATACAGTTCATATTATTTGGGTAAGCTGCCATTGTTCTCTACTTTACTAGGATCCGATATTATGAAGCCCAAATACAGGCAGACCTCGCCGTTCGCAGGAGATACGTTCCAGAAGAATGCCGCAAAGTGCAAAACCGCGAAGCGTAAAACCACGGTGCGCAAGTAAACACATAAATGATAAAAACGAGGTTAAGTTCCATAAACTAGATTTATTTATACTATACGAATGCGAGCGTGAATGTTTATTTGTTTATTCAAGTTATAATTTTACAATTTATTTTAGGTCCAATTGGGTAATAAGAGATTCAAAGGAATAGGTGTTCATGACATAAACCGCATATGTCTGCTTTATTTACTTAGTTTGTGAAAGTTGAAACAGTTAACATTGGCAATTCCACCACAAGCACGCGAACGAAAAGCAATCTGCAAACGGCAAAAAAAGGGAGCACATAAGTGCCCCGCGTAAAATCAAATCAGCAAAACGCAAATCCGCGAACGGCAAGGTCTGCCTGTATTTAAATTCACTACTTTTCCTTACTCTTTTATTATTTATAATGAAACCGTTTGTTGCTATTACCAATGCATATATATTGTGTTTCACAATAATTTTTAAGCAGCATTTTTCATATTTCAGGTTTTCTAACCTTATATTAAAGAATAGAGGAGAAAATGTACATCCCTGTCATCACTGTCAAGATAAGTTTTGTCCACACTCATTCTTTTCGTTTTAATCTCCATCACTTCCAGTGTATCTACATTTATCTTTATTCATTTATTTTACTCGTTCTACCTCTTTTTCTCTTATTCTCTTAATAGTTGACATTCCTAAGACTTTTTCAATTTGTATTTGTGCTTTTTATTTGTCTATAGATCCATAACTACATCAATTTTTGATCCACCTTATTATCTCACAACAGGCCATGATTCACTTCTCGATATGTATTTTAAGATCCATAAATGTTCCAATTTTCACGATTTTTAGCCATATTTTTCACATTTACTTTTAGGCTTTTATCAGATCAACTTTTACTCTTTCCATATTTATCTCACTTATCTAACCCTGTTTTTCAACACAAAAAATTATGAAAATGATAAAAACCACAAGAATAGAAAAAATAAGAACAAAATAAGTGTCTATGGTTTCATAACCAAAAAAAATACGCAACATATATAATTTAGCTATATTTTTATTTTTATATAGTTATCAGAGAGTAAATTATGGTAAATAGAGAGAATCTACAGCTTTACATGGTCTCAAAACAAAATCTTGTAGAACTCCAGAAGAAATTCGACATATTACAACACCACACTTTCCTTGAGTGGGTAAGCAAGTTTCCTTGAGTGGGTAAGCAAGATCGGGGGGTAACTTTTGACATTTCTTTTGCTTATTTGCCTTCAAAATGAATATGCCTTATATATACAAGTTAATTTCAAATTTTAGTAAAGGATATACGTATAGATTCTGGATAATCACCAAACTTTTGTAGGTCAAGCAATTTTTTTATGAAACCAATAATAAAAAAGTTTCTCGCTTCCTAACGGCAACTCCAAAAATCAATTCGCATCGGAATTATTCCCCAAAACCAAAAATTGAGTGGCAGCCCCTTCGCCCCATTGATTTCCCTTCGCCCGAGCTACCCGCCAGTCCAAATCCACATGATTCGTATGTTTCTATTAAACAGCACAACCAAAGATCTGACCTCTTGCGTTAGTACCTAGTGACACAGCTAAACTGTTACCTAAGTGATGGGTGCTATCCAACTGCATTATGCACATGAAATGTTAGTAATGATGTGACAGTATGGCAAGTTATATCGCACAAGTACAGCCATGGCAATGCATCATACTCACCACGCCCTGTTAGCGCAAAACATAAACGTCATGGTTATGAAAATGGAGTGCACATTCAATCGCTTGATACTCACCATCGAAAATTGCTCGAAGTGTTGCTGAAGCTGGTTTGCTTGGTGTTGGTTTAGTAGGTGGTAGTCGTTGGACAGGGGGCTCGGTGCTCCCGGACTGCAAGGCGCTGAGTGGTGTCCTAGACCCGGCGATGACTGTGGACTCGGCCTAGGACTCCTATAACCCGCTTGTTGTTGTAACTGCAAGACGGATTTTATAGTTTTTTATGTGACTAATGCTTATTGTGGGTTCTTACTGTCGGTGACGGTGATTGAGGTGGCATTTGTTGTTGATACATCGTTCCCATTCCGCTAAGTTGCGCATAATCTGTCTTTTCTAATAAGCTTATGAGGTTATTTTCTAACGTTACTCCCTAAAAACATAAAAGATTCTTTTAGAAGATGTTATTAAATATTTCGAGCAATACTTAAAACGCCCAAATATTCTTAGAAAATATCGTTATTTTAATTACCTTGATTAATACAGTATGACTGATTTCATTAGTCATGATAAATAAATTATCACAACAAAGCTACTGAGTGATCTAATAACTACATAGCATTACAGAGATAAAACACAAATCAACATTGTACTTGCAAAATAACCAATTTAGATACACCCACTACAATGAACCTGTTAACATGAAATTTGTATAAACCAGAAACGTCTCATTAATGAAGTATATATCTTGAATTCCCCACAACGTATTTTCAAAATAAATTTGCCAATATATAAAACTCATAATCTGTATATTACCATGAGAAAAATCTATTAAAATATCTAAAACAAAAATACTAAAATTAAATTGTACGGCAACAAAGAAAATTAATTATAAATAAAGTCCTTTTTTTCTATAATAATTTTCAAGGTCAACTTTCTATGGGATAAGTTGCATTCCTGCAGGGTCCCTAGTTTTAATAATGTTGGGACATAGATATTTAGTTCTTTTCTTTAACTAAAAAAATGATTTGTCATTTTGACAGATATGTCATAATAGTGGGTAAAACGAACAGCCCAGTAATAGTAAAATATTGCAAATTTATTAATTATTAAACTTACGATATTTGAAAATAAACATAATGAACGTTTGATTCCAGTAAAAAAATGAAACTTGTCAAGAGTTCAAATTAAGAAACTTTGACATTCAAAATTGACACATAACCATAATTTTGAAAAAGTTCTACCAATACGAGGTATAAAAATTTCCTAGCGTTTTACTCGCATATCTACCAACATTGTAACACTGACAGTTATTATAGAAAAAAAACGTACTTTACTACTTTTCATTTTACAAAATATACTTCCTGCTATGGAAATATCTGGAAGCAAAAATTGCAGTGAGTCAACTGTTATAATGGACTTGCAATAACCAATTGATTTATATCAGAAAGGATTGCTAAAGAGCAATAGAAACACTGTAATAAAAGATATTTTGTGAATGGACAGTAAATAAAAAACCTCTGAAAGCACAGCCGGCACACTAATTTACAGTCAGCTGCTATTTTTGAACTTATTTAGTATCCATTTGTAATTTTTTTTAGTACATTTCTACGGCTAAGCTATACATTCTGATATAGATTAGTCAGTAATTCAAGGTTCGATATAACATACCTCGGCTACTAAAATCCAAAACATTTCTATTTTAGCAAATTTCATTGTGTATGTGTTCTAAAGTTAATTATCTACAGAGTGGTCTCTACGGTAGCTAGTAGAACATGCAAAAATAAAAAATTATACAGGGTGTCAGAAGTAGCAGTGCATAGCTTTGGAGTATATTCTAATACAATGCTTTCTAACAAACATTCTAACACCCGTTTACATAGTTGTTCGCCAGCGACTCGCCAGTTTTACTGCACTGCGTACGAGAATTACATTGCTAGTCGCTCGTGCATCCAGAGCATTGCCGGCTCTCCGCCGAAAACTATAGTAACGTGAGTGTATTGTTTTACCTATTGTACTGAATACAAGATCTCTGTATTAACACATCGAAGTTTTGATTTCCACTAATATTACCGACTATTTGTCGACACATTTCAACGTCCCAATGCCCCCAAACAGAAATCTTATGGACCATAGTGACCCAAATACAAATTTGTTTTGATCAATCCATCTATAATATAATTTTCCTTAATGTGTGTTTGTCTGTGGCACAAAATAAAATCTCACGTTCCGGCTTCACAGATGTTTATATTTGTCTTTGATAATAACGTGGACTTAAATATTCTGTCACTGTCCATTATCGTCAAATGCAAGCACATCTGCAAGCAACAAAACTACCCGATATATCTTCGGCCTGCCGAATTCATACCACAAAGCCTTGTATTGTTAGATCTGACAACCTGTATGGTATTTATGAAAAATCTAAACATTTCAAACATCAGATATCTTCAAAGCCAAATAAGATGTTTTAATTTAAAAAAAATAGTACTATTACTACTAGTCTTGACAATTTTCATTTTTCTACTTTGATCAAATTATATACTTAAATGAAATCAAATACATAGAATTAATTTCAGGCATCTCCATGAATAGTTTCAACATTTGCTTGAAAAATTTCTCTGTTTTGATACTTTCTTGCGATAGTCATTTTTTTTTGTGGTGACATCAACGAGTCTTTTTCTTAATGGGAATGCTGTTTTAGCAATGATAATAAGGAATAGTTAAGATCAAGAGGAGCAGAAGCATCTTTCATAATTCATACCAATGCTTGGCTTATGCGGATGACTTGACAATAGTAGCCAGAACCAGAGAAGAGTAAAACGATTTAACATGAAGACTGGAAGTGGAAGCAGTAAAGTTTGGGTTAATAGTAAATATACGATATCAGGAAGTACTAGTACCAGAGGTGTGTTAATGAAATTGAAAAGAGAATAACGGCTGAGGGAAGAAGTGGGGGTGCGCTACATAAATAAATGCAAAAATGTACCACTGACGACAAAAAAGCATGGGGTCTTTAAGGAAGAAAAATGGAAAAGAATATCAATATGGGTGAGAAAAATATTCAGAATATATGGAGGAATAAAAGAAGGGAAAATGTGGAGATTAAGGACGAATAAAGAACTTACAGACCTGCTTAAAACACCAGAAATCGATAATATAGTTAGACACGTAACCACGATGGACAGTAGAAGAGTTACCAGAAAAATGCTTGAGGAGTCAGAAGAGAAGAACCAAAGAAGAAGGCCTAAGAAGGAATGGATGAAAAGTGTTCAAGAAGACTTACAAGAGTTAAAAGTCGAGGACTGGAAAATTGCTGCAGGAAACAGGATTAAATGGAAAAAGATAGTGTTTTGATACTAATCGCTGAAATTTCTTTGTGGCGCTTCAATAATCATATTATTTTTTTGGGTATTTCGACACACTACAAAATGAAAAACATTAAAACATGAACATTTCAGAAGACAAATCTGCTTACGTTATCAACAATGTACATATTAAGAAACTCTATCAAACAGGAAATCATGGAAAGCAGCAAGGACATCAGTTATTATTCGGAAATTGACATTAAAAGTGAATGTGAAATTAAAGACCAAAATTTTATGGCTCAAAATTCAACACAGAGTTTGATTAGAAATGTAAAATCTCATACAGGCGAAAAATCTTATTCTTGTTCTGTTTGTGGTTTAATGTTGATAACGGAAGTAGATTTGTCTTCCAAAATGTTCATGTTTTAATATTTTTAATTTTGTAGTGTGATGAAATACCCAAAAAATAGCATGTTTCGATACTCTTGTAATATTATGTTTTTGTGGTTTCGAGTTTTTTTTTTCTTAATAAGAATGTGTTTGATATATATAATTTCTCTTTTCATCGATGTATAACCTGTATACCCTTAGTAAGCAAAATTTTTGAGAAAACTGTTAAAAATCTTAGTAAGCTAGTTTTCTGTAAGAACATAATTTAGAATCTGAAAAAGTTGAAAGATTTAAAAATTTAATTAAAGTACATTTTTTTCTATAATTTTCAAGGTCAACTTTCTAGGGGACAAGTTGCATTCCTGCAGGGTCCCTAGTTTTAATAATGTTGGTACATAGATTTTTAATTCTTTTCTTCCACTAAAAAAAATATTGTCATTTTGACAGATATGTCATAATTTAATATCGCTTGCTTCATTTTTGCATTTAAAATATTTCTTGGTTTTCTTTTTTATCCAATTTTCAAAAAAGAAATTTGTCAAGAGTTCAAAGTAAGAAACTTTGACATTCAAAATTGACACATAACCATAATTTTTAAAAAGTTCTACCAACACGAGGTATAAAAATTTCCTAGCGTTTTAATCACATATCTACCAACATTGTAACACTTTGACAGTTATTATAGAAAAAAAACGTACTTTAGTTGTTTAATTTAACTCTGAAACTTGGACATATTACTCTATTGAATAAGCTTTTAGTTATAGACCGACATAGTTGTCCTCTTGCTCTAGGTGGGGAGCATAAGGACTCAACATGATTTCCATCATGTTCTGTTTCGACCCATTTGCTTTACATCTTGCCATGTTTTGCCCGTTGCTTGGATTTCTTGTTGTATAATTCTTCTGCAAGTCATCTTTGGTCTGCCTCTCTTTCTATTACCATGGGAATTCCAGTCCAGTGCCATTTTTGCAATATTTGAGTCTTTTCTTCTTAAAGAATGCCTAATCCAGTTCCATTTGTATTTTTTTTATTTTATTTTATTTCGGTACTCAGCCAATAGCCGTTAGGCCAATTATAGGCGTCACTGTATGTATGTATTATCGTTTACCTCTTGTTACCTTGGCGGTGTAGAGGCTGGTGCTTTATACACTAGCATCTGGTGGTTACAAAGTTGGAGCGCGTCTTTTGAGCTTGCGTTACAACTGTTGTGTTAGGTGTGGGCCTTGGTGATGTGTGTGGTCTTGTTACTCTATCTGTTAGGTCTGTGGTTCTGAGTAGAGCACAGTTAATTTGGTGTGCAACTGTGAATGGTCTCATCAGACCCAGCACCGATCATCAAGGCTGCAGAAAAATTCCGCCCACCGTCGGACTCGAACCAAGGACTTGCTTAATGCACGGTTAACGTTCTACCAACTGTGCTAACCGGCTTCTCTCCAGTTCCATTTATAAAACCTAATTTCTGTTTTCAGATCTTTCTGACCAGTTCTCTGCCATAGTTGTTCATTTGTTACAAATTTGGTCCAGTGGATCTTTATTATTCTGCGAAGACATCTATTGAAAAACACTTAGATGTTATTGTCTGTAATAGCTGAAGATTTCTAGGTTTCGCAGCCATAAGTAAAACAGATTTGATATTGATATTGAAGATCGTGAGCTGGGTTTTTAGTAGTTACTTCGTTGCTGTATCATATTTTTTTTAGTGTTGCAAAAGCTAATCTGGCTTTGTTTATGCGTTGTTTTATGTCTTGTTCTGTGCCTTCACCTACTTTGATTGTGCTTCCTACATAACAGAATGCTTGGACATCATCAATAGAAACGTTATGAATGCATATTCGTTGTTTATTGTTAGTGTTGATACGCATTGTTTTGGTTTTACTAATATATATCTCCAATTAAACTAGTTTGGATTATTCTGTTACGCAATTGAGTTTAGTCTACATTGCAGTATGCATATCAGCTAAAAGACATATATCATCAGCAGAATCTAGATCGTGTAACTGATTTTGTATTTCCCATTATCTAGTTAAGAGTGATGTTAAAAAGTAATCGTGCGAAAGGACAGCCGTGTTTAACACCTGAGGGAATAGATATGTTAGAGCTGATTCTTCCTTTATGTAAGACTTTACAGTTTGCTTCATTATATAACACTTTAATAATGTTAGTTAGTTTTGGGGGCACACCAGATAGGTCATCTATAATTTTCCAAAGTGCAAGGTGTTTAATTAAATCGAAGGCACGTTTGAAATCTATCAAAGCCAGATATAGAAAGCTTCTCCACTCTACAGGTTGCTCAATTATTATCCTCATGGTATTAACGTGATCTACACATGATCTGTTGGTCGAAATTCACACTGTGTAGCTTTTAGTCTGGGTTCCATCTTCTCGGCGACTCTGTTATTAACTAGGTGTGCAACACATTTGTTGATCATATTCAGCAATACCCCTCGAGTTGTTGCATTTTGTGAGGTCGCTTTTCTTTGTGAGTTTTATTATAAAACCCTCCATTATTCGAGGGGATAGATCCAAGATCCCATGCTTCTTGAAGGATAGGTTGTAGAATTGACGCTGTTTGTGGAATATTTATTTTCATGAATTCCATTGGTATTCTATCTGGTCCTGTGGGTTTTCCGTCTTTAATTGCTTTAATGCAGTTTTAATTTCGTGAACACTTGGTGGGTTTATATGAATTCTTAACATTGGTGCTTGTTCCCCTTCTGTTGTAGATCTACCAAGATAGAAATATGTTTTTCAAGGGTATAAAAATTATACATGGTTGAAAAGCGAAAAATTTACTCTTGTCAAATTCAATAATAAAATATGTTCCCGTTAAGAAAAAAACTCGATGACGTCACCATGAAAATATGGCTTCAAGTCCAACAAAATGTGCACTACACGTGACTACCGAAATATCGATTTGCCCTAAGCTCTGCACAACATTAAAACAATACAAACTATAACATCCTGAAGTTGATACCTTTCTCATAATTTTAATTGTTTGCAACAACAAATAAAAATCAGTTAATAATACACAGGCATATTGAAAACAACACTATCACTTACCTTATTATGATGAAGATACCTAGAATTAACTGGAACTGACAAATGATTCTGCAACAAAATAACAAAAACCATGCAAAATGAAGAAGAAACTAAAATAATTACATAGCTTCATAGCAAAAATTAAATATCATTACGACCAATTATAAAATAAAAAACTGGCATGCTACAAAACCACTAGTAACAACCACTTACTTGATGCTGTGAAGAAATCGGAGGTCCTGAAAATTGAAAACGCCCTTGCTGCCGAACGCCTGGCGGAACACTAGTCGGTGATAATGTAGACGGACTCGTATTAATAGGACTCTGTAATGGTATATAATAAATTAGTTTAACAAAAGTAGACTTATTAGTTTCAGTGCAATTCATGTAACAACTTGCGTTATTATGACGAAGGGCAAATGTAATGAACGTGAATTAGTTACTTAAAAATGTATACTATTATTACATTAGAGTTGAATTAGGCAAAAATGTATGGATATATCATTTCATGATTTTTGTAATTTGGTAATTCTTCTGAGCAATTGTTTTAACTAATTGTTACTGGTTTGTTTCAAAACCCGCGTATTTTAAAAAAACATTGGCCAGGTTGCTAATGCTAATTAGTTAAAATCAATGCAAAAAATCATTGTACAAGTTACAGGGTTGATTGCTACTACCTGATAATAATTTTGAGAATCAGAGAGTTTATCTTACAAGCTAGTACAAATAAATGCTACGTTTAATTGATCTTAGAAACGGTAAAACTACAACATTTCAAAATGGCAGTGGATGATCACGAACAAGTTTTTGAAAAAATTAAATAGAATCCTCGTATTATGTCAGTAATTTGAATATTGATTTCGATTTATGGACTACTCTTCAGAAGAGAATAATCAATATTACAACAATTAACAGCAACATCTAGGCCCTTACAAATTTTACTATTTAATAAATATAAAAAATTATAAAATATAAATGTAATAAATTACAGAAAAATTACAAAAATAAAAAATGCAATTTCCAAGTGTTCTAAACATTATTTCTCATCTTTGCAAATTTATTTTCTATTTAAACAAGCTCTCCTACAGAAAAATTTAAATTTGGTGCACTACAGAAGTTATTATTAATATTAATATGTCACATTCCTTTTTAATTGTTTGATAAACATTGCGTTGTATTATAAAATGAGAGCTTCCAAAGCATTCTTCTGCACTCAAACTTTTCCTAATAGTAATACTTACAGAGCTATATGGTGAACTTCCCTGGTCCTGATCTTGGTCGAGAGGGGTGTGAATGGGCGATGGAAAATGAACACTAGTAAGATCAGGCAAAGAGCCCGTATTGTTACCTATTGGTATCTGTACGGTACCCGGTTCGTGTGCTGAAGGGTATATACTAAAAAAACAATTTTTTTTAATCATTTGCTCTTATAGGTTATCCTGTGATACAACAAAGAAAACAGGACTTTTAATTTGTGTAATGATTAAATTAAAGAATTCTGTCCATAACTACTTAGTTCTGATTTTAAGACATTCATTTTAACAGAAAAATGCTTCCGCATGCTCAAAATTGTTCAAAATGGATCTTTAATTACCATATTTAATTAAAAATTGAATTTTAACACAAAACTAGTACTGGCACATGCCGATCTGAACTTACTTAATTCCAGGAACCCTGGGAACTTCACAAGATCTCGGTCGACCATCGTGCTGCTCTGGACCGTTCAGAGTTTGCAACATCCACCTACTGTTCGAATTGTCATTTCGTTCCACACCCATTCCTCCCTGAAACTCAATTTGATGACTCTGCCATGGCGGGATCGTGTGGTACGTCACCTGCGTGGCACTTTGGTGCAAGGCAGAATCGCTATTTGTGCGTCGCCAACCAGTATCAGATGGGGGACTTAAAAATGGACTAGTTGAATAGGGAGAGGTATCGTGCTTTCTGTCGGGCGGCCTACGCATTGGGCCGCCCTGAGGACGCGATCTACCCTCCCTATTGTAATGAATCTTCATCGGCATACCATCTTCTGGCTGAAAGAACAACCGGCTTAATTAGTTTGTAGTGGTAAAATATTAAACATCGATACATGATTTAACAGAAATTATGTTGTACGGTGAAAATAATAACTGACTTAGCATGCACTGCCATAAACAACATAAACTAACATTAGTTGCTGCATATTCTTATTCATATTAATTTATACCTATCGGTTGCTTTCATCTTAAAAAATTTTTTTAAATGAAAATAAAAATTCAAGAACAGAAATCTGATTTATGCTAAAAACAACATTGGCATTGATCTCAGTCCAAAAAAATGTAACTGCTTGATTCAAGGTCATTTCTCTAGCTAAACTAATCAAATACTATTAAAATTCTAACAAGACACAAAACGAATAAGAGGCTGTGTAACATAAACATAATCTACCAAAGAAAGCCATTTAGTGCAGTGACTCACATGTGTAAATTCATATTTTTATCGAGTAAAATTTTCTAGGTGGCCTCAGCATATTGATCAATACAATGAATATTCAGTATTCTGATTAAGAAAAGTTTAATTTTTTTCGAGGTGTTTCAATGCACTAAAACAACATGACTGATACTGTAATTGTCATTAGCAAAGGTAAACATTCATACGTCATCACAACAAAAAGAACCATAAGAACAATCATGTAAACAATGTTCAATGAGTGTACCGGTAACTCCTATATAAATACAGAAGAATCAAAATAACAAAATTAATTTTACACTAACAAAAACTAAACGAAAACATTATGACAGACAATAACTATTTCTGCTACAACATGATATTTTTAGAAGAGTAATTTGTAATTTTAATATTAATACAACAACATTGTCGATGTTTTCTACTTATTTAATAGCATAATCTGACATTTTCAAATGTTCTCACAGCTAGCATTGTTAACAAAATAAGGAAACGTGTCAGTAGCTAAAGGCTGTAGATATTTAGTAATGTATTCAGAAATTCAAGTACAAACCTACAATTAATTATGCTCAGCACAGATCACCTGGATGTGTTTTTATGAATGCTAGTTCTAAACCAGTTTCTCTTTGATTATACGTCTATTTATAGAGTTTGTGTATCTTTACTAAAATTGCTGTAAAGGCCACAACGCCTTATTTATTGTAAACATTCCATAGTTAAGTACGTAAATCGGAGAAAATTATCAAACCTTAAGGCATGGTAATAACATTAGTAATACAAAATTTATTAGTGAATGCTGAAGGACTACGATATATCAGAAGCAACAAACCGTTGTCTATTGTCCAGTACCAGAAGATCTCTTGAAAATTACTTCAGTAATTTTGTTCATAGCATAAATGTAAGCATCATTGGAATTTCAACCATTTGTAATTTATGCAATATTGGTGCTAAGGTAACTGGACAATTAAAATGTAGTTAGGGAATTCGTAACTACTTAATATCAATTTTATTACCCTTTTCCCAATTTTAGATGTTTAAGATGTCTTTAAAGTAATACAAAATATACCGGGTAGTTGGTCAAACCTCTGAACATAGGCAATTTACATGGCTTATCACGGTTATGCAAGGGATGATCGATACATCGAAAAGTACCGGTACAACCGTATCGTATCGATTTAAAAGTATCGGTCAGAGGCAGTATCGTATACAAAAGTAGCGGTACATGAAATACCGGTACACAATCGATCCAGAATATTTTGTAGGTATATTTATATGTCCTTCGAGTCCTAGTACAGCAAATAGAACTGCAACAATAATAGTGGCAGCAACAATAAAAAAATCAACAAAAAATAATTAGAAAGTTAGTATTAGAAATACGTCTATTAAATATAGTATGATCAAAAATTATTTTCATCTAGTATGGCTAGAGATGTAAAATTCTCGGTAATTTGCTTTCAAAAGAATATTCTCGAGAATGTTACCGAGAAGATTCTTCAGAATATTCTTGAGTATATTCTCACGAATTATTCTTTCGCATTCCTGCCTTCAGAATGTTTAAACCTGTCAAGTTTTATATTAATTATGGGTTATGAAAATAATCCTTTAACTGCTTTGTTAATAATTAAAAACAAATAACTTGTAATATGCAACTCAAACCTTTCCTAAACTATGTAATTTAACAATTTTAACGATGTTTGTATTTATTTACTGATGAAGCTAACAAAATTAGAAAAACTTTTAACCAAATTTGTAAATATTAAAGAATATTTTGAGACAATATTATTTTTTCTATAGCACATGTTAAAGTGTGCTTTTATCAACTCAAAACAAAAGGTCAAGTTTTACTTTAACAGCAAGGGTAGATAAAGTAGCACTTTAACATCAAGAATAGATAAAGTAATTTAATTTTCTAACTTTTGTTTAAATTAAATATGACAGCTTCGTATTATCGTAGCAACCCAATCTAGCTACTGACATTTTGAAATGTGATTGACTGTCATTATTTTCTTTTGAAATTGTTAAAGTTCTTGCTATAGAAAAAAATATTGTATTATACACGACGATAAAGTTATTTCTATCCACTCTTGAATCATTAACGTCTCGACTTCGTCTCGACGTTAAACGATTCACTCGTGGATAAAATTTAACTTTATCGTCTTGTATAATAAATTACTATTTTATTATTCAAACAAAAATCATGAATATGTAACTAATAATAATTGATATCAGCAATTTGACATATAAATCTCCAAAATAATGCTAATTTAGGCATTTTTGTTAATACACTAACTCACACCACAAGGAACGCATGAACAAAACAGACAATGTGATCACAAACCAGCAGGTCAACACCCAAACACCCTACAAATAGAAACACCGGGATTCCCCTGATAGCCACAGTTGTGCTAAGCAATTTTCTGTGCCCACTCACTCAATCATCTTGTCCTTGTAATATTCTCTGAGAATATTCTTTTGATTCCAATACTTGATTACAAGAGAATTTTCTGCCTCCGAATATTCTTGAAAATATTCTCGTTTTCGAGAATATTCTCGACTCCCATCACAGTATGGCCATGGAATACTTCCTAATTTATGAATGCAACTAGGTATAACTCATTTATACTCCATTCACTATAGTCCCGGATTGTCAATGTCAAAATCCAATTAAAAACAATCCTTTATATCATGGTTAATACTTTTAAGTCAAGCTATGGGTAACCAGAAATAATTAATTACTTACTAATGTCAAAACCATGAATTATAGGTTATGATTAAATAAATTTTTTTTCGAACTGACTTAAGCAAAAATAAATAAAAATTGCCAGGTAATAAAACACAAATTTTAAAAATTACGCTTTTACGTTGTCCAACCTAGTAGTAACAAAAAAAACCAATAGAAATTCAGCAGTGCTACCATAAAACGTCATTTTTGACAATCCGGGACTATAGTGAATAGAGTATAAAAAGCGAATGTCAAGTTTGATATTTAAGTATAAATGTAGTTGCATTCATAAATTAGGAAATATTCCATGGCCATACTAGATGAAAATAATTTTTGATCATACTTTATTATGCTAACTTTTGTAACGCTTAAAAAAATTAACCCTTATGGATGCGCGCAGTGTTTTTAAAGTTACGTGCTGCCGCCCTTCAGTACCTTCCAAATGGACTGTTCTGAAGGGATACCTAGAAGCATGTTATATTTAAAGCAATCACTACTTGTCAGCTGTAGCATAAACTACGCCAGGGTAAATTTTACCCATGGCACGCGTCCTTACGTTTTATAAGCTGCTAGTTAGTACTTGTAACTTGTACCGTGATTTTTGTAGTGACTGGTATGTCAAAATTGATTAAATGACAATAATTTGAACATCGAGGAACAAGAAGACGAGTAACAAACATTATAGATCTTTTTTATGTGTTTGTGTTTCTCTCTAAAAATGTGTTATTTATTTTTATATTTAGTTTGCAATGGAATAAACTAAATAAATATTATTATTTCTGCACTAATGCCTTCTAAAAACAATTTGTGCAAGAAATTATACATAATAATAATTAGAGTTGGTAACATAAGATAGATAAACTGATCTAACAGATAGTGGGTAAAATATACCCTGCGCGCATCTTCATGTGATAAATATCCGCACGCGTCCACAAGGTTTAAAAAGTATATTTTCCAACAAAGTTTAGTTTCATAAACGTATATAAACACTACAATTGTATAAAGCAGCATGTTATAAATATTTAAGCTGAATAATGAAGTTTTTATTGGATATTTAATTATTATAATACAATTTATTGGGATACATGAAATCTCCAGACCACTAGAATTAGTTATTCTCCTTACAATTTATCAATTTGCCGTACCAGCTGAAACCCGGAGTGTAGTACGTACACATGTTAAACAGGAAGATTTTGGCTCAACAAAAACATTTTGTTTTGATTTTTATTGTCGAGTTTGAGCTGAAAATTATTTATTGAAAATTATCGACGTTCGACCATTTCGCCCTTACTTCCATAAAACACTAAATATAAATATCAAACAACCTCATTGAGATTGTTTCATAACTTTTTGTTAAAAATTAAAAAAAAAAAAATTAATGATCAAAAGATGAGTTATTGGAACCCAGGTGACAATAACATTGGATCAGTCCTAACGATATTTCTGCAAACAATTTTTATGGAAAAAAATGGTAGTGGTAAATAAGTTTTTAATCCTAAACGACACAAAAAATTATTCTCTTTAATTTAGTACCACTACCATCTTTTTCCATAAAAATTGTGCGTAGGAATATGCATAACCGTGATAAGCCATGTAAATTGCCTATGTTCAGAGGTATGACCAACCACCCAGTATAATATTGGATTTCAACATAAAATGGGCCGTGTGAATTTAAACCGTCTCAATCTATTGACTTTGTTGAAATGAAACTACCGATATCCTTTGAATGAAACAAGAACTTAATATGATCAATGAAAACCCACAAGAGAGTAATTATTTGTTTGAAAAGATATTTTACACGAAAGCTTAATTTACAACTTGCATTCCTGAAGGCAATGTGTAATACATATCCTCACACATAAAACCTATACTTTTTAATTTTAATTTATTTTGTTGCAATAAAATATAACTTTACCTACCATGAATACATCGTAATATTTTAAAATACTGTGATATCACAAATTGGGAATTTACAAGTTTATTTATAATAAATATGAAACGCTATTGAGTATGAAGTGTTCTTCTAGTACTTACTAGGAGAAACATTTAACAACTTTCACTGGAAATGTCATTAATTTTGAATTTTCCAAGCCAATTAGCTACAATTTGTTGCAACAGGAATATTTAATAAAAATTCTGCTTAATATTCGTTTCACATATAATGTCAATTATAATGTATCCGAGTCTCCATATAAAATACTATATTATTAATCCCCGCAATCTCCATCAATAGATGACAAAGCAACATTTTGTAAAACCAATAAATAGGTATAACCTTTAATTCAAAATAAAAAATTTTAATACATGAAACCTTGCAGTTCTTTATAATATTTTCTGAATAATAGCAAAGAACCTTTGTTAGAGTAGTGAGCATCACTTTAATAAAATTGTAGAAAAAACGCTTGCGATCAAAATAATTTACAACTCCAGTCAGTCTGGTTATCCAAATTCTTTAACAATGTATTCATATAGCTTGTGCAAGTGCACTTATCACTGGAGAGGTAACAACTAATCAACATATCAATCAGATAAAGTAAGCAATACACATAACTTATCGCGCATTAAAATCTACTTAAAATATATTTCCTGTAAATTATTGAACTGTGGTTAAATGATAAGGAAAAATTGCATTTTCATTGCCTTAACAGTGCCATTAATGACGCATTCCATTGCTCTTATGGAGTGGAACCTATGAATCAGCTGACAATCTCGACAAATGAGTTAAAGTACTCAAGAATTGTTGTTAGCAGGATCTGCAAGTGTCACTTTAGGCACCGCAAACAATTCCGGATAACTGCTTTGAACTTGAAAGATATACTTTTCATTAGTTTAAGTACCATACAAGATATTAATTATGATAGGACAATAATTATGCAAAATAATTATTTCGGAAGTTATTCAATTTTGAATTTGTTGAAATTACATCACAGAAAAATGAATTACTTCAACTGAAAAAAAATGAATGCTGTTAACCTACTGTAACTACATTACTTTGTTTATATACGACCATAAACATAAATCAATAAACTATAAAAGTTACTGTTATAAAGTGTACGTTTACTGTATTACATATACAGCATGTGTATTTCTCTGTTGGTTTAGAATCTAAAAAGCAATAAACAATTCAGTTTAAAAATTAGCACTTCCACTATGTATGTGTCCATCAAACATTTGTTCTGTATTATACGTATTCATCTCTACATTAGTTACTTTACAAACATTTTTACTAAGTGTGATATTTATAAATTACGTTTTCTTGCTTCCAATCTAATCATTGTTTATTATAAATTACATACGAGACTAAGATCTTGAAATAGTACTAAAACAAGAAAATTATAACACAAAACAACAAACCAGTTTAATTTCTAAAAATAACAATCACATAATTTTATACTTGCTAAATTTCCCATGAATGCATTATATTGAATAACTGCCACATTTATTGAAGTTATAAAGTGAGTGGTACACGTCAGTGCCTATTGCAATGGCTGTAGAAGTGTAGATGATATATTTTTTATAATACATATGTAAATAAAGCCAATAAACCAATTTAAATTAAAACATCAGCTGATACATTATAAATACTAAAAATCAAATGTGACTGATAAAATATGCGTCAACAAAACTGTTAATGTTGCAACCAAAATAACTTATCTTCATAGAAAGTGAACACAACAAAATTTGTTTAGTAATTTGAGCAACAAGAACGAGGACAGAAAATCTTGTACTAATCAGGAAGTGATGTAAAATTGACGAATTATCTTCGAAGTAGATACAGTTAACATTATCAGGATATACAAATTTCAAACCTGTATGGATATCCATAACGTAACAAAAGTTCTCTTCAAATGTACTTTACTAGCATCTAAGAGGACACACTAACAAACTTCAAGCAAAAATAGTTGTAAAAACATACAACAATCACTAATTACAACAACGACTAAAACATCTGTCAAAACAAGTTGCACGGAAGGTTTTAGGCATGCAAACACAGGCAGGAAAAACTACAGCTCCACCACAAACTTAAAAACCAACTCTATGAATTTCCAAAATTTAACGACAGAGTTACACAAACGACTTCAAGTTATGTTACGTGGTCAAGCAAACAAACATGACAAGTATCGTTCCAGCAAGCAAAAGTGCTACAACTCTACGGTGACGTTTCACCTTAGAATCACTGATATGAGACGTTGTCTTGACAGTAGGGGCCCCTGCAGAGACGTTGGGCAGGGAACCCCCTCGAAATGAGCCCAAGGCCTGGTTGTTGTTTACTCGCAGTGCATTTTTACCAGAGCCCCGATCAGGCTGGACCTAAAACCGTCCCATACACCATTAACCACGCGTGCACAGAAAATGGGACTAACTAGTAGAAAATAGCTCTGCTTTATGATCGCAACTTGTGTAAACCTTGTACAATTCGCTTAGACATTCCTTCATTACTTAGCAGAATATTACCTACTTAAAACTACTAGATATTGCTGTTTATTAAAGGTAATTAAACAATTGAAATAATAAACTCGAACTTATGGGGTTATCAAACCCTTGTCAAAAGCTATAATTATGCAATTTGCATATTAGGTAGCTGCAAAAACAACCGCAATATTTGTATTTTCAGACTAAACCATTTAAAATGTACGAATAAAAAAAAATATCATGGTATAGTGAATCTGATCAAATTCAGACAGACTAAACAGCATTGAATTAAAATCAGCAGAGAAGTATGTTCAGCGGTCACTCATAACCAGTTCAGCTTCCGTCTGCAGGTTAGAGAGAAATGTGCTGTTTATTTGTCAGAACAACATAATAAATCAACTTCAAACATGACTACATAATGAGAAAATTAATAACGTGTCCACATAGACTGCTTGTTATACTAGTTGCATTCTAATTCTATATACAGGGTGCTAGTGCTATGGAAGTCCATGTAATAAACGTAACCACACAGAAATCGCATCAAACTGAACAACTTTTTCACTTATATTTTTTTAGGCAAAAAAACCTATAACCAAGTTAAAATTCAAAATAGTATTATTTCCACCTAAAGAATAACATTTTAATAATTTAATGGCACAAAACACAAACAACATAACCAACAAAAACTGCATAGTTACTGATAAAACTTTTAGTTAATGTAACTTGTTAAGTGCGGTAGGTAAGTTAGTGACCGCGTGTTTTTGTGTTAACTGATGATTATATTACACACGTTTTATGCAAGACAAAAACTGTTTTAACATTTGCATAATTTTTTTACAAATCAATATAAAAGTTGTTCAGTTTGGCCAGCTCTACCGCTGGTTAAAATTATCAAATGGACTTTCACAGCACCTGTAAGTAGTAAAAATATAAGTGACAAATAAAAATTTGTCACACTGTAATTAAACTAATGTCTAGTTCTAAATATGTACACAATAAAGTGTAATAGTTATTTATGTATTAGGGGCGCGACGCAAAGCAGAGTGCTTTAAATTTCTTGAGAGATGGTACGATTTATTTTACTTTTCCTGTGAAATTTTTGTGTGCTATTGTTTCTACGTAGATTGTTCGCGTTTGTTATACTGCTTAATAACTTTATAGACCATCGAGTCATAAAAAGTATATTACACTCGCTATTGAAGGCCGATAAACAAGGAAGGTTCCAAAATAAAAATGTTTGTCTTGATTTTTTTTTAAATATTCTGCAAGCAATTTAGAGAAATACAAATTAACACTTGCATTAACTCATTCAAAGGCACAAAATTTACATTTTTTAGAAATACGTCAAAAGTTGATATTTTTTAATTATAAAATATAGAACTTTCCTTATATACTTCACCTTTTTTAATATGCCCACTTTGTATATTCTGTTATTACCTACACCTATTAAAAAGCATCCTATATCCATAATGATTATAAACACATTAATTTAAGTCATATTTTAATTTTTTTCTGTCATTAATTTATTAAATTCACTTATTTTCGTATCTATTAAGACAAAATCTAGAACAGCAAATTAGTAAGCACATTTAAGAAAACTATTTAAATATATTATACATGTTACCGTAAATACCCGAAATCAGTAAGAACCCGTTTTTACTAATAAATACGCGAAGTATCTAACAGCATCAGAAACAACGAAGTATCTAAGAGCATCAGAAACAAAACGTTTTTACTAGTAAGAACCCGTTCTTACTAAGGCAGTTAAGTAAATTCTGAATAAAATGCCCTGCAGTGTCATTTGAATACTGAAAAATCTAATTTTGTTTATTAATCAATTGTGAAGAGTCCATTAAGACTGAAAAGTCACATACACCACGTAAAAAGAATTAAAAAAAACATTATTTGATAAGAAAGCTGTTAACAAATTGTTATTGAAACCCAATACTTCTGTAAAATTTTTTAGATACACGGTGTTATGTCACTAAATGGCAGTAATTATTTTGATCAGTAATTGAATTGTGAAAAACATATTCTGCTGCTTTCTAGTCTCTTAGTTTAATAACTAGAAATAAGATGCACGAATTAACCACTATACCAACAATGAACAAAGCTACTACTAAAAGGCCGGATTCGTTAGCTCAGTGATTAAGCTTCCTGACTACTGATCCGAAAGTCGCAAGTTTGATCCCCAGTCCTAGTAAATTTATTTAAATTAAAAAATGCTCATAAAACCTTCTACAAAATGTTACTACAATATGTAACATGTAAAGAATCCCTTGCCAAGATCGGTACTCCTTGGTATCAGAAAAATTTTAGCAGGGTTATGAGGTTATTGCTGCAGCAGTATATGTCTAAGATACGGCATCTAACCAATAATAACTATCATGTGGTATAAATAACAGTGTCATAAATGGAGAAAAATTAAATAGCAACATACATTATTTTTAATTACTTTGATCATCATATTTAAAATTATCTAGCTCTGAAAAGAAAGAAACAACAGAATATTATATTGTTTGGACATACTATTCATCAGTTAAGAGACTACCTTCAATTTACATAATTCCCCCTATAAAATATAAAACAAACTTACTTAATTCTTTCACTATATCTTTATCTTACTCCATAATAATAAAGAGATATGTTCAATTGGAGATGAGCAATTCCGCAGCTCTAATCTTGACTTTCACTCAAAACCAAATTGACCTTTGATACTGAGTAAATCCTTTAATTTTCTGCATTTTAAAGTGCACTTACATTTTAATATCACTACGTCTTTCAAGTTTCGAATAAATTTAAAAACATACAAAATAAGTTTAACTACAAATAAAAAAGTACATTGCTAAAGAACATTAAATAATTAATCAAAACAGTATTATTTTACATAACAATATAGACTGATCTACCCTATTTGTTAGACACATTCCAAATGCAAAAATGTTGGATTCCACTACTCATCCCAGATTGTTAAATAAATAAATCGCATCAAATTTAACACTTTGCATTTACGCTTTGGTCCTGCTTTTTGAGAAGAATTTTCTGTCAATATTATCTCTAATTTTAAAAACCTAGATTTCTGCAGTATTAAAAAAGTAGTTTCCTGTTTTCTCCCTAAATTCGGTTGCTAAAAGTTGGCAACAAGCTCTAACTGAATAAGCCAATCTCCACCATTATAACAAAATCTTTTCCCACTACCATGTTGACTACAACCGATCACAACCCTGTACAGCACGAGAATAAGGAGACATACGCAAAAAAGGCTTTCTGGCCATGCTTGTGCATTGGCTAAGATTTCTACAGAGTGTCTGGCAGTATATGCAACTTAGGAAGTTCATTAAGTTGTCTTATAAGTAAAAATTAAATGGTATCGTAAGCGAAAACGGATTATTAATTACATCTAACCAATATGAAATAATCAATAAACAATAACTAACGCGCACAGAACAATGTAAATAAATACACTTGATGTGTGTAAAGACAGATCCGTCCATTGTTGCACAGCACAGGTCATGCAAAGGCAACGTTGATCCTTAACTAAATTTACCGTTGGTGTTTTCCTATGTTGGGCATGCTTAGAAACACTGTATAAAACCAGAACTGGTAATGCAAGCTTGAGTATAACATTTATAACTGTTTATATCTAAAAGTGAAATAGGTAAAAATTTAACAAAAAAGATATATTTCATGTCAATCATCAAAAATAATTTCATTACGATTAATTGTCTTACAAAGAATATTTTAATTACATTTAAAAATTTACTAGATTCTTGTTATTTCAATCTGGCTATACACAAAGCTCTTGTGGGAACTTCAAATTACTACACCATATGAAAATCAGGCAGATTTTTCCTGATAACATTCAAACAATGTTATTCTGACCTGGATCCTGACCTATGGTTACCGCAGTGTTTTATGGTAATGAACTTAAAGAACAACAAACATACACCACCTCTCTAGTACTAATTATGTTTTTTACACTTTGCAGGCTAAAGTTTATGGATACGTTCAATTACTTGAGCGAATGTTATATTCTACATTTTCAGGTTAAAAATGCTTAGTCGAAAGCTAATACATGTATTTACGCCACAATATGAATAGATCCACTACTGGCAATAGAATTAGATGAATGTGAAATAAATCAAGATTAATGTACTGTTCACATTTAAAAACTTTAATGTGTATGAATACCAACAACACAAGATGTTTTTGATGCCCCCCTCACCCTGCATTACCAGCACGACTTTAACCCCAAGAAATTATAACAGTAAAATATGAAAATCTGCGGTAGCTATATAGCTAAATTAATTAGGTGTCAATTCCGAAAATGTTTGAAGAAAGTAGCTCGCCTAATTTTTTTTCTTTCAGTGTGCTTTTAAGGAACCATCAAAAGCCCATCCTGATCTGGTCCAAGTGATCCAGTTAAATATCGTACAGAGCAAATATCGATAGAGTAAAATGTTTTTTATGAGTAGACGAAGTAATACTACAATTATAATAATGCAGTGTGTGACTCATTAATTAATCGATTTATAAGTGCTGTTATTGCAGCCAAGCAATACAATCATACACAGATCTTAAATGCAAACATGAATACATACATGTAATGCACATCGACACAACAATTAATCTCTTTGAAGAGTACTAATTCGGTATCGTTACTGTTACTGGAGGCGTGATAAAAATATATTTGCCGATAATCGTTTAGTAACAAAGCTTTAATTCGTCATATTAACACTGTAATATATCATAGACGACGTGTACAGTTTAAGTACAGCTTAATCCAACTTATTTCTGTCCATCTTAATATATCTTCGGTATAGAATTTGCAATTCTCACAAAGGTATACCCGTTAGCTTGTGCAGCAATAAAGTATCCAACCATTCATGTTTATTCTATAAGCCGCATGAAAGTCCACAGCCAGACATTTATTATCACATAAGAAGTTGTATTATACATAGACTACTCTAAATTAAAAACGTTTTCGATATTATAAATCCAAACACGTCCTAATCAAAGGATCATATTTTACAATCAAATGACATAAGGATATCGAATTTTAAGGCTGCACATAAATTTCTGATTTTCTAATTCCGAAACTAGTGGATCAATTGCTTTGACCTAACGGCTTTTCTCTTCTCATTCTGTGAAGCGAGTATGAATGTAGGTTACTTTTTTAGTGTAGCTTTATGCGACTTTTTATAGTAGTACTATTCAGGTGTTAGATTTATATGCAGCGAATTTTATAGTGCTTTGGAATTTTTTAAATCAGTTAATTAACAAAGTTGTAGATTGCCAAAACAAATGAAATGCAGTTATGTTCTCGCGGATTATAATGAAAAGTTATTACCACTTGTACTTCTGATTAATTACACAGAAGTGTTGTTTTATACGGGGTTTTTTCAAAAGGTGCGGTTTGCATGTTAATGAGTGATTGATGATGCTAAAAGAAGCAAAAAACCCGATTCTCAATTGGTGTCCCGTTATGGAGGATTTTCTATTTCGCTTCACCAATTTTAAAAGCAGTTACCTTTGATATAACAAAACAACAACTATGTATTAATTTCTTATCTTACAGCAGGGGTGGCAAACGCCCAGTCCGCCAAGAGTTCACTTAAAAATGACATAAATTAGAAATTTACACTTTATTTTCGAAATCCGCACATTTATTTGAGAACTGTGTATGAAACAGACAATTTGAAAGAATTATTTGTAATTGAATCATTTCAGTTTTCTTGTATGAGTTTTTAATAGGTAAATAAAATTAATAAAATAACAATAACTATAATTTGTCAATTTTGAAGTTCCAAATTTAATGGCCAACTCTTTGACGCTGAAAATTTGTTTTTTTTTGCCAACAGCGCATTTCGGGAATTGCGGCACTTTGGTAGTAGAAGTTTTGGCCCCCACATTTAAAAGGTTGGACAGCCCTGCTTTAAAGTGTTTTAAGCTTGTGTTTGGAAGAAATTCTTGACAGTCATGTTCGATTCTCTGTATCATCGTTCCAGTTTTATGTAGAAGGGCAAAGTCGACATATCAGACATTTTTTGTTGTGACATATTTAAGTTATTTTTTCTATGATCGTGTCAAAACGACAACTTTTTGTTGCCATTAGTGGCGTGTTTTAATACTGTATTAAAACACGCTTTGCCGCAAGTTTGAATGTCAACATAACCTAGAATATCTAACACAATGTGACGGAAAAAGTGACACCAAACTAAGTTTTCATATTTCTGTTACGATCGTAGAAAAAATAGCGCATGATACATGTGTATAAGTGCCATTAAAATACTAGCGACGTTAAAAGCACTCCGCTTTGTGTCGTACTCTTAAACTTATCGCACGTGCTTTAAAGGCGTACTTATACACTAGTATCATAACATAATATACTATTGTTGCTATAGATCGATTTTTTGTTGCTATAAAAAAACTTCTATTGTGTACAGGGCATGCAAATTTCGATGTTTCCATAGGGGAATCTCGATAACTATAAGATATATGGAAAAATGGATCTCTTTTTTCAAGAAAAGCTTGATGGTGCGAACTAAAATTGGCTATCGTCTTTTGTTTTCATGTTACAAACGAAAGTTTGAGTTTTTGACTTTTCGTTTTGTGTATCCCGCTTATTTATGAAAACAAAGAAAAGCAATTCTTACGTTCTTCAGGCACTTTTTTGATACGAATGTAATGACGTATAGTCAGTTATGGCATAAAGTTGTATTCAGAGCGTTATGTAAAGATGTTGATAAATTTTCTGCAACCAGAGTTATAACGGCGAAGAATCGAAAATATTTACTTCCAGCAAGACGGAGCCACTGCACATACCGCCCGCCGACCGTTAGAAACTGTACGTAACATGTTTCCTGGACGTTTGATTTCGCGTTTCGGCAATATTCCCTGGGCAGTGTGTAGTCCAGACTTGACAGCCACATATAATGCTATCCCCGAGGAAATGTTACGCGTCATGGCATTTTTCCCTCAACGTCTTTAAGCTTGCATTGCAGAAAATGGTGGTCATTTGAAAGATTCTATCTTTAAGTCATAAAATCCAAATCATAAGAATTAATAATGTATTAGTTTTGTATTTAGCGTTAAAAATTGTAACATTGCTATTCCGAACCCTATATATTATGTGGGGCTGATTTATTCATTTTCACTATATTATAGCAAAAACAATTTTCAAAGTAGCTTTTAATATTTCTTCGTTTTCTGGTTGCAGGCTTGTGCCATTTAGAATATACCTGACTACACAAAGAATCTGTCATGGTGTTGTTACAATACTGACAGTTTGATTGACAAAATTAATAATGTTTGATTGTTGCTTATGTTACACAGCGTCCGTCATAAATTTGAACACATAAGGAAAATTGTTTTATTATATATACATTTGTCAGAAAATTTTATCCTTGATAAGTCTCTGCATCTTCTCATACTAAAAATGCACTTGCTAAAGTTTAAATATCTCCTATTTTTCAAAATACACAAAAATGCTATTTGAAAATATTTGTTATATTTTCATTAAAAATTATAATCGTTTTGAATTCTTGTTGATGGATCGGATCGCTCATTAAATTTTTTTGACGGAACCTCTTTTTTTTTAAATTTTTTAATTATCGTATCCAATAATAACTTTAAAGTACCCCATTTTCCATAATGCACAGGGTGGTAAGAAACAAAATAGGAAAAACCCATGAAAATAGTTTAGAGTACCTAAGTGGCTCTGACTTCATATTTGACATCAGCTTTTCCAAATAACATCTTTGTGTATTTTGAAAAATAAGGGTTCTTTATTCTAGAGCCATTTTCTAATTTTTGAAACCTTCCCTGTATACAAAAGAAGTTATTTAAATTTTGGCAAGTGCATTTTTAGTTAGAGAAGATTCAAGAACTTTTACCATTTTCTGATAAATGGATAATAAAAAATTTCATATTATGGCGGACTCTGTATGTATGTTATACAGAGAGGCTAGGAAAACCCCGGCCACTTTTCCAACTGTCGCTATTTTTTAATGTATTTAGGTATTTAAATTAAAATTAGCTACGCTGCTTTCCACTGTCAATTTCAAAATTAAATTCTGCTATCAAACTGACATATTAGTACATAGAAAAGTGGTTATAAAGGAATAATAACTGGCAATCTTACATGGGTTTATTAACATGGTTTGCTTCTTTTAACATACCAATCAGACCTTAAAGTATAGAACATATATTTTGAATCGCCTTGTATAACCATTACATCAGTTAATTCTTAAAAAGACATAATTTTGTGCCGAAATTACAGCTTGCGTGTTAATTTTTAATATTTATTACTGCACGAACATGTTTTATTTTATTTTTTTTTTGTTTCTTGGCTGGTTATTTCTACATTAAATCTGCACAAGTTTCGTCCAGTCAAACATCGGTACACGCTGCTTAACACCATAGTATACAATATACTATGTTAACACTGCATTCATATTGACTGAAAAGGTTTTTCTAAAAACGCTGGAAACATTTTTTATTTACCTATACATATTTTACATAAGGTCTAGGCATGCGAAGTACTAGGTACCTTAGACATCGATTGCTGTGGCCAAGTGGTTAAAGTCCTACTTACAATAATTTATAAGCACATAAATGAGCCTGGTAATTTAACGAAAACGAACTGCAGTTTTACTTTCACACATACGTTTTTTATAGCTTACTGTGTTTATGTTTCAACTGTTGTTATTGTCAGTATTAAAAATAGATTATGTTGCTATTTTTTATATTTATCGACAGTAAACTATAATAAAGACAGAATTATTGTTTAGTTACGTATATACACTTTACATTGGTCCAACAAACATATTAAATACACACAAAATTATTATTATTATTTATGCGTTTATGAACCTGGCATTCCTAGCAATTTACTGATGACAAGAAATGCTTTCACAGAAATGGTTTTTACTTTCCCATACCCATAGGTATAGGGAAGTCTTGGAATCATGAAAATTTTGGAAATAGAGATTTTCTCAGAAATATCCGTTTTGGGCCTCTAGGAACCCAAAAGTGGTTTTTAAAAAATGTCTGTCTGTGTGTGGGTGTGTGGGTGGGTGACGCTCCTACAGCCGAAAGTATTGCTCCGATTTTGATGCGCTTTGGAATGCGGGGGTGTATCGAAAATTCATCGACAAAATAAGCTTTTCAAAACATTCCGAAACCAGAAGCGGAAGTTACGCATATTTTTTTGGTATCACTGTTTTCGTGATTAAATTTAATCGCGGATAACGATAGAGGGTCATAAGACAAATCTGTTAGTTTTTTGCCGAACTCGCTAGGTTTAAAATGAAGGGCGCTATGATTTTTTGAAAATTTTGAGTTTAACGCCCTATTACTCAAAAACGGATGAATCGATTTAATTGATTTTTTTTCTGAATAGTATATGAAGGCTAACATGAGGTGATATAAAAAGTGTTTTGAAAAATATTAAGGGGCCTAAATTACAAATTTTCAAAATTTTGGAAATTTTCTAAAAATCATTTCTCAAAAACTGCCCACAGGAATTTGTTTAAACTTCATACACTGATAGACCCCGAAAAGGGCTATCGATCTGTTTTTTAAAGAATCTCATGAATTATCTGTGGCGCCCTCTACGAAGCTTTGAAGTTTGAAAATTTAAACCCCTTTAATTAATAAACAAAACAATATAGGTAGCTGGGGTTTTCACTGAATTGCTCAGTGCATAATGGAGCATATGAATATGCAAAAAAATATTACACTCGTGGATATATGTAAGTGCACCGGCCCCCTCCCCCCTCTATTTTTGAAAAATAATTTTTTTATTCTAACGGTTGTTATATTTTTGCGTCAAAGAATCTTTTTCCGCGAAAATAAAAAAATCGATATTGTATGCCCTAGAAAATATAATTTCCAGGTACTTGAAAATTTCACTTCGGTGCTACAGCCGTTTTGAGGAAAATAATACATAAACTAGCACAGTGGCGGCTTGTCCACTTGGCGCCATCTACAGAAGCTCGGTGGTCACGTTTTGAACTACACATTCTTTTATATTTACCCGCAATTTACGTGAAAGTGTAAACGCTTGTCACGGTGAAGACGTGAGTCATCGAGTTGAAATTTTGATATGTTGTAAAGACTGTTGAATAAAGACGATATGAACAGTTTCCAGTATGGGAAAGTCCAGGGAGGTAGTCACGTCCACTTTTTATATATTACTTTCGTTACCTTGTGCTCTTTGTTTTCACAGTTACATTCTTGTCTTTATTAAAAATGTATGATGTTGTTATTTAATGAAAAAGACATATGTATCCTCAGAAAATCTAGTATATTTTAGCGAATTTTAAGTTAATATTCTATAATGCATCCTCACTTTATATTGAACAAGTTTAAAAGTTGCCTGCTTACACAAGAAACAAACTGATTGTTAAACCACAATAAAAACATCAAGTGCACACACACTGAAGATGGAGGAAAAAAAATCTGGAAACATGGAGAAGTCACTATGACAGCAAGTTCACAGAAGAAGAGGAAGACGAGAATGACCAACTCGCAGGAAACACGAAAACTATGGAAAACATAACAGAAGAAGTTTGCTTGGTATGAAAATGCCGCAGGTGAGATCACACAAAAACTAATAAAGAAAGAAGAGAGATAGTAGGTCAGAGGCTTAAATACCTGCACAATCAGTGCTGGGAAACAAAAACAATACTCCAAGATTGGAAGGAAAATATCGTACCACTATCGAGAGATATGCACGCTCAAGTATTCAACAGAATTCTGTAAATAAAGTTGAGAAATGAAATCGAAGAACAAGCAGCTTACAAGAAAGGTTGCTAAACACACATTAAGAACAATCATAGAAAAGTGGATAGCAAACGAGAAAAAAATTCCACCTAGCATTTTTGAAAGCAGCCTTCGATAGAATACCTAGTAAAGAAATATTGAAAACGCTGGAAGATATAAACTAACGAGCATAAAACATGGGGATAGCTTAAGCCCAACGCACTCTTGTTCAACATTGCAAGTGCAAGATTGCTAATCGGAACATCTAACCTGTGTACACAAACCTAACCTACACCGACGATATGTTAATAATAGCAGAACATAACAACCAGCTACAAAGGATACTAAAATATATAGAACGAGAAAATACAAACAGCCAAACTAACAGTCAATAACCAACAGACAGAGATAATGCACATGTGAAAGCAGGGTGATGGGCAATATAACACAATCACTCTAGATAACCAGCCAATAGAAGAAGTATGAAGCCGAATATTTAAGAGATAACAGTAAAACGCCGGAAGAATAAACAAGGAACTAGGCAACAGGGTGAGCAAGGCCAACCAAGTATACTACAGCATATACAGTGTGGTCCATTAAGTGTGCAACAAATGGGAAATTTTTTTATTAGTTGCACAATCGAAATTTAAATATTGCCAAAAGTTAGTGCATGTTCGATAACCATATCAGATGCCCTTAGAATGGCTTCAAGTCAAACAATATACAGGGCAGGACAAAAAATATTAAATTCGTTCAAGAACAAAGTTACCTTATTTCAAAAAATATAGCAAAATTTTATTGAGAAAAGTTGGTTAGAATTAAAAGTTATGCTCAAATACAAAGTCACGGCCTCCTATTCGAATTTTTATTCTTTTTTGGAAAATTTTGTATTACCCCCGTATGATACATATTTTTATTATTTTGATTTTATATGTATTTAAAGTGGCCACAACCATATCCGTTTTAAATAACTTTTAGCAACTTGAAGCGTATTTGTAAAATTTACTTGGATTTATATTTTTTTAGGTAAGCGTCCACTTCATGTTTGTTGCAACGATATTTAACAGAACTTTAGAATTTCGCAAATATTCTTTTTAACAAGGCAAATGCTTTACTAATAATAATTTACATATGAAAAACTCTTAATAAAATCAGAATATTAAAAATATGTATCATACGGGGATAATACAGAATTTTACAAAAAAAGAATCAAAATTCGAATAGGAGGCCGTGACTTTGTATTTGAGCATAACTTTTAATTCTAAACAACTTTTCTTAATAAAATTTTGCTATATTTTTTGAAATAAGGTAACTTTATTCTTGAACGAATTTCATATTTTTTTTCCTGCCCTGTATATTGTTTGACTTGAAGCCATTCTAAGGCCATCTGATATGGTTATCGAACATGCACTAACTTTTGGCGGTATTTAAATTTCGGTTTTACAACTAATAAAAAAATGTCCCATTTGTTGCACACTTAATGGACCACACTGTATACAATACCATCTTGGGTAAACAAGAAATAAGCAAGAAAACCAAACTACATATCTTCGCAGCTATATATACTCCAAGTTTAACGTATGATGCAGAATCATGGACAACAACAAACACATATCCAAAGTAACAGCAGCTGAAATGCAAGTTCCTACGGAAAATAGTGGTAAAAACCAGACAAGACCGTATAAGATATGCAAAACAGAGAGCAGCTGCAACAAGAAGCACTGATCACGAAAATAGAGAATAAACAAATAACGTGGTACAGACACCTAGTATAAATAAGAGATTACGAAAACAAACACTAGAGGTAAGATCAGAAGAATGGAGACGATGCGGAAGACCTACGAAAACAAACACTAGAGGTAAGATCAGAAGAACGGAGATGATGCGGAAGACCTACGAAAACAAACACTAGAGGTAAGATCAGAAGAACGGAGACGATGCGGAAGACCTACGAAAACATGATTAGACAAAATAGAAAAGCACGTAAGGTAAAGAGAAAAGACAATAGCTGAAGTGAAAAGCATCGCAGCTGATAAATGTAGATGCAATCAATGGATCCAGCAAGAAGCACCAAATGCTTAATGACATACACAAATAGATAAAAAGAAAGAAGAGAGAATGTATTCACAATAGTGTGGAGTTTGCGACATGAGTTGTAGGCAAGTGGTGCAACCACTCCTATTAGAGTAGAGCGTGAAATCAACTCCATAAGCAATGCATTGTTTAATGTCAGAATACATACATAACACTAAGTGAGCAAAAAATATAATGTAATTATTTATATCTATCATAATTTTCTTCTAGCAATTTTTCAGTCTTTTTTAATAACTACTACTTGCTATATTCTTCTGTTTATAGTATATAATAATAATAATAAATATAGAATTTGCCCTTAAGTATTGAAAGTAGATAAACATCAACATACAACATTATAATACGTTAACTATCTTATATTCTTAATTAGTTAATGCATCACATAATTACTAGAACACGAATCATAAAATTTACCCAAACAACTAGCAAAAAAACCATTCTCAGAAATAAACAATATGCAAATTGTGCACAGTTTCTGTTACTGCTATTTTTTGCCGAAGACAGAGCTGTGCTAAAAACCTCAGGTGTTTTGTTTATATTTTATATTGCAAATTTATGTGATACTCGCATAACAAACTGCCTACTTCCTAAAAAAATAATGTCCAGTCATAATAAACCTAAAGTGTACACACAGCAACTAGTTTAAGTATGTAAATCTGTAATTATTGCATTTTCAGCTATAATACCCCAAGGCCACACATAATTACGGTTATGTGCCCACATCCAAAAATGTATTTGTATTTCCCACACACTGAGCTTATCTTTAAAAATGAATCACTTTTCACAGCAAGTTCTTTAACTCTTTAAAGTACCAATAATTGTTCGTTTCAAAATGGTCCTAAGTAATAATTTGGGCATACGTAGTTTTCAAAAGCAACATGCTTCGTCCACTTGTGAACATACATCAAGTTCTACATATTTAATGTAAAAAATTATTACAGCAACAGTTTGCCTTATTCATTTTCAAACAGCGTGCTAAATGAACACAAAATAAATTTCTCTGCTAATTGCCTTAAGGAAAATAGATAAATTTGGTTTTTGTTAAAATCAAACAAAAAATCACTTCATTTTTCAATTATCAAAACGATGCCATCTCCCACCTTCTATATGAATTCTTAACAGCTCAAAGCCTCAAACAAAAAGCAATTATCATCAGCAAATGAGAAAATCTTGCCATCTATGTCTAACTTAGCAAAATCATTACTGTAGACCAGAAATAATATAGGGCCAAAACAGTGCCCTGAGCAACACCTATTTTTACTTCCATTCTGTTAAGACAGAATGTGATCAAATCGTTTGCCTTTCCCCTAATTCCAGTGTGGTCAAGTTTACAACAGAGAACTCATATTGATTGTCCGTCAAAATATTAATTCCCCAAAAATGTCATGACCTTAGTCTTAATAAATTTTTCAATTATTTTACTAATACTACATGTTAATAATATGGGTCTGTAGTTACTTGCAAATGTTTTATTCCTGATTGAAATATCAATATAATTACAGCGTGTACTAGAATAACTGCCCTATCAATTTGACATCACGTAATTTTAAATGCACTAAACAAAATAAATCTAGTGTTCGAAGGTTATTCCATTGTTGCATAGCATTTGTTTCTTTGAAAGTGTCACCACGGAATCTCAACGCGAATAGATTAAGAATCTGTTTTTACAAGGAAAACGAATTTGTAAAATCAGGCGAACTCTGAAAAATTTGAAAGTGAACCCAAGTTGCTCCAATGTACAACATCTAAATAGAACAGGGTGTCTAGCAGATATGGCATTCAAAATTCCCGTATAATTCCCGTATTTTCCCGGTCATTTTATTAGAATTCCCGGATACTTTCTGGTCTTCCGGTCTGACTTTTTCGGGTATTAAAAAAAAAAAACAATGACCTGTCTTCGCGCGTCCCGTACATTTTTGCAATTATTCCGGATAATTCGAAAATTTTTAAGAAAATTTCACTTATTATTTCCGTAAAATGGCAAAAATTACTGCAAATTCCCTTTGATACAAAAATTCCCGGTTGCCTAAGAAATTCCCGCATATTTCCCGCATCTTCAAGGGCACTTTCAAATTCCCGTATAATTCCCGGTTTTCCAGGAATTCCCGGTGGCTAGACACCCTGTAGAAGAATACTGGACGTATCACCGTTAATTAAAAAAAAAAACTGGCCAAGGCGTAAGAACTAATGCACTATCTACTAGAAAGCTTGAACATTTCAAGAAAAGACAAATCACTGCTTAAAAGACTCGTTGAAACCGAGATTACTGTTGGAGAAAAACTCTTTTCACAAGTTTAATTCTCAAAATGATTGCTTATATGCAGTATGGATGGCTGATATTCCTACAGATAAAAAAATGTGTTCAGCAGTTCTAGAAACGCTCCTTTTGTAATGGCTTGAGGGGTTGTATCGAAGTAAGACAAACTTCCATTAGTTTTCATTGAAAAGGGCGTCAAGATAAATCAGGAATACTATCTTCTACAAGCTTTAATTGAAAGTGCATTTCCAACTATCCAATAGATGTATCCAGATGGAAATTATTGCTTTCAGTAAGATTCTGCACTGGCCCACAAAGCAGCCAAAAGTGTTCAAGATTGGTCTAGAGAGAATTTTAGCAATTTTATCAGCGCTGAAGAGTAGGCTTCCTCCTCGCCCCATCTTAACCTAAGAGATTTGAAATGTCGAGGTATAACCTGGTTCAAATATGTACTACATAAAATTTGGAGGGAAATACCCGATGAGGTGGTTTGTGCTGCCTATTCGGACTTCCCAAAGCATTTGAAAGTGGTTACTAAGGAAACTTATGGTGCAAGGCAGGCAAAAATTGAAAAGACCCAAAGGCCGATCACCTGTAAGGTGGATTGATCAAGTTAAAAATCCACAGACACATCCCTTGCCGACGCTATTCGACTGGCACAAGCCAGAAACCAATGAATGGTGGCATAGTTTGCAATTTCCAATAATTTAATATTTTGAGTTCATCTGATCACCACTCTTCTGACAAGAAGATGGATTTGAAAGAGATTAAGTTAAAGGGGGGACAGATTTGAGCTAAAATCGTAAAATAACTTTGGCTGTCATACTCCTAGTTTAACTGCAAAATTATAATAGAACAGTTATTCTAGGACATGCTGTACACTTTTCTTGAAAATTTCAAGAAATTTACAAGGTGAACTGAATGTTTTATTTTAAATATATACTGGAAATACCATCAATACCAGGTGAACTGTTGATTTTTGTAAATGAAATGCGGATTAGGCGAGTCATGAAACCAGTGAAAATACTACATCCATATCAATGCCCACGCTCTACCTTCGTTATCATTGTTACTACTGACCAAGCTAGCAACTTCTCAAACAGCTTGCCCGGTCTTTCTAAGGTTTTCTTAAACAGCGTCCAATTTGTATTTAAAATAATCATATTTAGTTATTTTTATTACAACTGCTAACTAATTACGATAGTTTTTATACTGTTGAACTTAACTTATCTCTTGTTACTACAAAGTTCCATTAGTCATTGAGGGCTTAATTTTTTTAAGTTTAGAAAATATTTTGATAAGTTTTTGAGTACTTGGAATATGCTTTTAGCTTATCAATAAACAGTGATGCCGCCATGTTCCTATAATTTAAGTTTAATACATATACCAGGATTAATGTATTGATATTGTGTACTATATACAAGCATGTTACATTTCTCTTTCACAATTTGCAACAAAATGCATTGATGGTTTTCTACATAACTGTCAAGGTTCAAGGTGAAAAGATGTGTAAATTATGCTCCTAAATTAGACTATTAGCAAGTGAAGTGAACCTTCTAAATAGCAGAGTCCTTAAGAAAAGGCCGTACCTATCATAAAAAGTGCGTCTGGAGACACTAAAGGCAGGAGCGGAGAAAATATATAAAAGCTGAAAAGGAGTTAATTAATAAATAAAGGTTAAGTTTCGTTGTTGATGCAAATAAGAAAGATAAGGCACCAGGTTTAAAAGCAACGTTGGCAGATTGAGAAAAATACTTGTCAGAGACAATAGTAAAGGAAATTTTAAAGTTCAATGCATAAAGATACAAGACGAAAGAAGCAAAGTGAAAAGAGGGAGAAAGCTGAAGGAAAACAAGAGAACAGCCAGGTATTCCAGAGAAGTAAAAGAACAGCTACAACACCAACGAAAAAAAAGAAGAAAAACCAGAAAGAAAAGACACACAAGGGGCAAACAAGAGTGATGAACCAACGCAGAAGTAAATTAAACCAGAAGACTTTCAGAAGATACAGGAAATGTTCGAAAAAGCATTAGGGAAAACAGAACACGGACTGCAAAGAAATAGTGAAGAAATGCAGAAGATTAAGGAAGGTTTCAAAAGAAAGGAGGAGAAATGAGAGAAGTAAAAAGAAGAATGGTGCAGCAAGATTGAGAAGCTAGAAGAAACAATTGAAGGACAAGACCACGATGATATTAAAGATAACAAGATACAAAAACCGAACCTAAAAGAGAAAATGGAAGAGTTTGTAACAAATAATTAAATATCAATGCGAGGATACTAGAAACAACAAAAGTAGAAAAACAGAAAGACAAGAAAATAATTGTGAAAGTAGCATTTGATCAGAAAAAGCAGATTATGAAAAATAAAGGTAAACTGAAAAATGCTGCAATGTTCATCGACAGCGATATGATGGTAAACGAGAAAATACAGTCTGCAATTAGATTAGCAGCAAAGGAGGAGCTAGGGACAGGTAGCGTAGTAAAAGTAGGACACCAGAAACGTATACGTATGAAAGAAGCAAAAAAGAAGTCTGAAAGCACACAAAAACGCAGGACAACACAGGCAGGAAAAGTAAAAGGCTAACGAATGCAAACAAAAAATCAAATTAGGAACCTGGAACATAAACAACAATAAACGGAGAGAATAAGGAATTGTGGTAGAAGAAATGAAAGAAAGAAGAATTCAGCTACTAAGAATACGTTCACCTTCTAAAGAAAAGAAGAACAAGCAGCAAAGTTTTACCAAATGGGTATACAATAAGATATGCAGGAGTTGGAGGCAATGGAATGGGCATTGGAAGGAGTGGCATTTCTATCACAGATGAAGAAATAGCAAAGAAAATAGTAGAGTGGAAAGCCATTAACCCCAGGGTTGTAACTTTAGATATCAATCTCGAGCTAAACTTAACAATAATTCAAATTTACGCACCCAGGCAGGACTCTGAGATATTTAGGGTAGAGGAATATATGAAATACTACAAGAACAAGTCGACAAAGCACAAGAGAGGGATAGAGAAGTTTTGATCATGGGTGACTGGAATGGGCGGATAGGAAAAGATAGAAATAAAGCAACTGATTGTATGGGCAGATTTTAAACAGAGGACACTATAAATTACAATGAGAAGTGGGTATTAGAATTTTATATAACAAGCAACCTGCCTTCTACAACCATGGAATGGAACCACAATACACCCATGAATTAGAAAACGTGACAGCACAAGAGTGTCATACATTTTATAACCTAGGTACACAAAGAGAGTTGAAGCAATAGGAAAGAATGTCTGGGTTGACAAACAAGCCGAACTAGGCGCAGACCATAAGCTAGTAATACTGGAAATGAGTAAGGAGCTTATCAAAGGAGAATCAATTAAACAATATACAAAAATAAATCTAAAACAGTTAAAAGATATGGACTCCAGGCGAAAATATTATGAGACATTAAAAACTAGGCTCGAAAAAAATCAGCAGAAGCTATTAAATTTTTCAAAGAAATAATGTTCAAAACAGCTACAAAAGCATGCGGAACAAGCAGAATTAATAAGAAAAGGAAAAGTAGCAGATGGTAGAAAACAAAGTGAAGGGCCAGGGAAAAGAAAAGAAAACAGCATGGAAGATGTACATATCAACCGGGAAAATTGAAGATAAAGGAGTCTATAAACAAAAAAGAGATGAAGCTGAAGAAGTAGTAATATACGCAACAATAAAAAGCTGGGACGACTTTGGAAAAGAAATAGAAGCTGAATATCGAACAAACAAAAACAACTTCTGGATTACAAGAGGAACCTGAAAAGTATCAAAAAAGATCAAATATGGGATATAGAAGACAAAAACAAGGAATTCAAAACAGAAACAGAAAAGATAGTCGAAATATGGTGCAAATTCTATTAAGAGACATTTAGTAACAAACAAAGATGCTATAAGAACGAAGAAGCTGAGGGACCGGATACAAAGGTATAGAAACGGTAATGACACAAGAAGAAATAGTAGAATCGCTTCAAACACTGAAAACGGATAAAACATCGAGAAGCGACGAAATAGTGCCAGAATTAATAAAATGGGGGGGAGGGGGGGTGGATAACACATATTCCAGAAATCATGAACAGAAAATGTAACACCCAAAGATTGGGAGAACAACATAATTGTGCCCATACATAAGAAAGGAAATAGAATTAAATGTGAAAATTATGGGAGATTTGCCTACCGTCAATGCTGTATAAAATTTATACAAAAATAATAAGAGAAAAAACTAATAAACAAAGTAGATGGAAAATTAGAGGAAGAGCAGGCAGCTTTCATGAAATGAAAACATAGAATCATATAAGCATAGTGAAAAAAGTAAAAGAAGAAGCTAATGAACAAGGAAAAGAGCTATACCTACTGTTTGTCGACCTGAAGGCAGCTTTTGACTCGGCAGTAAGAGAAAAATTGTGGAAATGCTTAGAAGAATTGAAAGTATCAACAAAGCTAAGGCAAGTGATCAAAAGTGTATATAGAAGAGTAACAGGAGAGATGTGGATAAAAAGAGTAAGATCAAGAGAGTTTGAAATACAGAGAGCAATTAAACAGGGAGACAGCCTGATCCCCTTCCTGTTTAACATACACATAGATACAATATTGAAGGTATGTAAAAGCAACATGCCAAAAGTAACAATCATATAAAAAGAGAAGAGTCCCATACAACTACAGAGCCTTTTATACACGGATGACTTAATACTGATGGGAGATAGTTGAGAAAATACACAAAAAATATTCGAACAGTGGAACAAGGCAATAAAACAAATGGGAATGGAAAAAAATTAAAATAAACATACCAGAGGAACAAAAAGATATCAAGTGCTGATATTGCAAGTTTGGAGCAGGTCACATCATACAAGTACCTAGGATCAATAGTCAGCAAGGATGGCAAGACAAATACAGAAATTCTGTGTAGAGCAAGAACGGCTACACAAGTATACTTCCAACTAAACAAAACAATACTACGGAACATAGAGATAATTATTAACAGAAAAAATAGAATCTATAACGCTGTGGGCTATGGCGGTACCAACCATGCTATATGACAAAGCAAGAAAGTAAAATTGTAGCAGCAAAAATGGAATACCTTAGAAAACGGGAAAACAAAAAGAGACAACTGTAGATATGAGGACATAAGATAAAGCATAAAACAAAACCCAATCAGTATAACGATAGAAGAAAAACAGTTAAAGTGGTATGGACGTATGCAGAGAATTGAAGGAGGATGCACAAACTATCAAAGTAGCAGAAGCAAGAAGACATGGAAAAAGAAAACTTGGAATACCAAGGAAGAACATGGAACGGAGAATAGAAGAAATCACCCAAAAAAAGAGAAAAACAGTAAGTAACACCAGTCGTGTGTTAGGCACACGACAACAAGATAAAGAAGAAGGTTTTCTACATATGATTTTCATTTGTTACGTGAACATGTTTACACAGCTAACTATTCTACTTTGTACATTTATGAAGTGTAATAAAGAAGAAACGTCTGGATTAACAGTGAGGAATTAGTCAATTTTTTAGATTGATTATCAAAGAAAAATTTAAATACATAAACATAAACAAATGATAACCTGGATGTTCTTACTATGTACGAGGGGCACTACATTAATAAATTACCTAGCCATCAAAATAAATTAATACTGCAGATTACAGCAAATGTTATTGTATGGTAATACACTGCGTTTTAATAGTTATTGTGCAAAATTTCATCCATAAAATTCTTAGCTTTGGAAAGCCATGAACCAAAAATTATACAAGGATGCTGACACCATATGGTGAGAATAGACCAAGCCTGTATCTAATAAAATATTGGTCAAAGCAGTTCCATTGGAGTAGTGAATCAGTAGAAGAAAAGACCAGGACAACCAAAAACTGCAATAAATCCCGAAATGTGCAGGAATGTAGATAAGAGTCGATGGTTTTTGGAAATTAACGTTTAAATGTCCTACATGTTTTGCATGAAAAGCTTGGAATGAGCAAGATGTTAGCCAGATAGGTTGCAAGATCCAGACATGTTGTGCAAAACAGTGAAATCAGGATCCGTCAGTGGGATCCAAGACCAAGCAGGAGTCAATGTAGCGAGTCCTCCATAAAAGTTCGAGCCTCTATAAATATGTTGATTACAAAGCGACGGTATTTTAGGACCACCAGGAAACTATTTTAATTGAGAAACATGGAGAAAAGTAAAAGTTCTTAAGAAACTCCATCGTGCTATACAGAAAAGGCATCCAAATTTGTTAACAAAAGAGATTCTGATTCGTCACAATAATGCAAGAGTACACAAGGCCCAACCTATTCAAGCTTTAGTGTGCAAAAATTGGGATTTCTAGAGCTGGATTATCCAGCTTATAGCCTCGATATGGCCCCCTGCAACTACATATTATTTATTTAGAAACTTCAAAGAAAAACCTATGACGTCACCGGTTTTCTTCTAAAGAATTTCAGCTAGCAGCTAATATTATAGGGACTAGATATCCATACATTTTTTGTTTAACAGTAGACTGGTGTAATCAATTTGACCGTTCTTGTTAAACAACAAGAACGGCTTTATAAACATAAAGCTTCACATTTGTCCTTTTTTGACTTTCCATATATGTTTAAAAGAAACTTGTTTTTTTAAAATAAAACCAATATGATAACAAAGCTCTCCTCTTTCAGAAGGCGATTTAGGCAATAGAAATGAAGCAACAAAACCTGAACGTAACGAAAAAGGGTCCAAAGGAGAAATGTATGCAGAACATCTTCTGAAATGCAAGATCAAAACCCCACTTCTCAGAAATATCAACTTTTCATAGACTATATTTATACGGTCCGTTAACACCGGTGTTACAGGTTCTTGTTAACACCGGTGTTACAGATTCTTGTTAACACCGGTGTAAATTGTCGCGTAAATGGGGTTCAATGCCGGTTTTACTAGAACCGGTTTACTAACACTACACTTCGCCAAGAGGCGTGAAGTTAGTAGCGGGTGTAAAATGTACATGTAAATGGATACTTTCGATTTACACCAGTTTTGAAACAGGATTACCAACATAATTGTAAAGACAGTTGGTTGTTATAACATGAACATTTAATAAGTCTAGTAGATAAAATGTTACATGAGAAGTAGATGTGATGTATTAATCTTGTAGGTTTTTTTAATAACAGACAGCGTCTGACAAGAGTGACAGATGGAAAATCTCGAAGCAGTTGGTCACACTGCGATGAGGTTTTATCTAACACCGACGTACACTTTTAAGGCCTGTACAACACCCCATGTGTAAAAACGCACATTTTACACGAGTTTTAACAACATGGTTTAAATAACACCAGCGTTAAATTACCGTGTAAATGAAATCATAGACAATGTTCGTGGCAAAACCCGTGGAAATCGTAGAAATCATAATCAAGCAGACACAATCCTATGGAGTTTAGCTCCCAACTAACTGCTAGCCATGGAACTGTGTGGACACTAATATAATGTAATAATAACTAGTGATGCAACCACAAAAAAAAACCGTTCGTTTTTTTAAAAAAAAACCTGTTTTTTTGTAAAAAAAAACCAAGCGGTCTGGTTTTTTTTAAAAATACGTTTTTTTTCAGAATTAAAGTGTAGTGAATAGCAACAAGTAATTTGTTTGGAAAAACAAAAAACAGATATTTTTAAATAAAAATAATACATTTCGTAGGTAAAGTGAATCATAGAATTTATAATAACAAAAAAAAGCAAATATTTCTAAAGAAAAATAGAAAAATAGCCAAAGTGGATATACAGGGTGTTTGGGAAGTCAACGGAAGTCAATGTCAAATTCGAGGTTAGCAGGTTAGGATTTGCGTCATTTTGTGTCATAACTGACGGAAAACCTAACCTAATAACCTCGAATTTGACATTGACGTACAGTGTCACCAACATATTATTCATACGTTGAATTTCCACAGCCCGCTGAGGAACAGTTTTTTTTGGATCTCTCGATATCTTGGGCCAAGGATTCACCCCTAGAAATTTTTCCGTCGACTTCCCTAACACCCTGTAGAAATTATAATAATGCAGAAATTACTCTCTAACAGGCATGGCTGACTCCTCAACTGACTCGGAGTCAGTATCCATGCAGTTTACGTCGCCCATGTCACTGTCTGATGACCCTGATGAATCTCTAACGTAACTTGATTCGTCGATCAGGTCGACAGTTTCAGAGCTGGGTTCAGCTTAAAGCAACTTCCAATAGTAGGGGTTGGGCGGGGGTGCTCTCATAGACCCATGCATACGCTTTGCTGTTCTGTGAGTAATACGAGTAGGCAGTAGGTATAAAATGTTACTGTTATTTATTAAACATTTGTCTAGTCTGTGCTGTAGTTTTCTTGAAGTGCAAGTAAAACCAAAATAAGTTTAAACTTTGTCGTTTGCTTACATGTCGCCAACCATACCTACCAAAACGTGCTGCCAATTACAAAAATGAATAAAAAACAAAAAAAACCGTTTTTTTCTGTTTTTTTTCTAGGTTTTTTATTCGATTTAAAAAAAACGCGTTTTTTTACATCACTAATAATAACCCCTCCAAATGAATTCATATATTGCGAGACCTTTTATGGTGTAATACCCAAGCAGGATTATTTATTGACTGAACTGTTTATGAAATGTTTGGACCCTCTTGCCTAACATAATGTGCTGTGAGAAGATTTCAGATCTATATATATTCCTTGCCAAAAGAGAAATTCGCGATGGCAGCGTTCTAAGTGCTTGGCGTTTGATGATAGATGAACACATTATACAACATGTAGGAAAATGTACGGACTTAGCAAGAAACAGAAGATCAAAAGATGAGTTTTGGAACACTTGAATTTCAGAGATTAATGCTTTTATTGGCTTGATATATGCTCGAGGTGGATATGGTGCCTGCAATCTCGTAAGACTGCCCTGAAGCTTCTAGATACGACAAATCCGCGGTCCTTCTAGTTTCTTACAATTGACATTTGAGTATCATAATTTAACACTTGCATTCCTCTATTTACTTACTAAATACGTATAATGGAAAATCTAAATGAAAACGAATGCAGTCAACATTTGTAAAAGTGTTTTACTGTTAATTATCTTATTAAAATGAGAATTGCCAAACAAACTATCCAAGATATTTGTAAGTGTGTAGAATCAGGTATCCTGATTAAAAGAAAACAGGGTTCAGGCGGCATAGCTAAGAAATTGCCAAAAAGAGAGATTTAAAGAAATTAGGAAGAAATATATTGATAAAAAACATGTAAGTAACATTTTAAAGGTCAGAAGTAGTACAAATTGTCAATAAAAATATATCAAATATATTACATTTTTATAAAAGATTTGGGTACTATTTAATCGATCTTCAAATATTTATTTTGCCACCAAAAATAATATTTGAACAGCCCAAATTATTCATAATGAATCCCCAAAACGTTAAGTTTGGTTGCCTATTTATCACTTTGAGCAAACAAACCAAACTTAGAATATATAAAACGTTTATAAGACCGGTAGTTACATATGCAACGGAAACATGGACCATAACAGAGAAAAAAGAAGAGGAAATATGAAGATTTGAAAGAAAAATACTGAAGATTATATTAGGAGCAATAAAAAATGAGGAAGGCAGAGTGAGGAGCAGAGTGAACCATGACTTACAAGAAGGAAAGACATAATCGGGCAATAAAGGCACAGAAGTTAGAATGGTTCGGCCACATAAGAGGAAAAAACTACAATAAGAAAAATAACTGAATGGAGCCCAGACGGAAATCGCACAAGAGGAAGGCAAGATCTAGATAGCTGAACAGTGTAATGGTGATAATAAGTGAAATAGGGGTGAAAACTGGAATATAAAGTGCAAGGATTGAAAAATGTGGAGAAAGATTGTAGAAGAAGCCAAATCACATAAAAACATGTAGAAAGAAACGGGAAAAATGGTGTAATCAACCAAAAAAGAATAATGATTTCAAGAATCTTTAGGATTCGGCCGTAATCTTAAAAGAATTGTAAAGCCAAGAAGAAGAATCACAATATTTGATGAAAATGATTATTTTTGGTGCTCTTTTACCAGGTTTGGCACTTACATAACATTTCTTGTGATAAAAGTAATTTTGTTAGTGTTTAAAAATATTTTTAGTGGTTGACAGATATTCCTGGTGCCAAAAATACCTACTTCTATTCTAAGGGAATATTGCAAATCCTGGAAAAGTGTAAAGTGTGTAGAGTTATGTGGTAAATGTATTGAAAAATAAGAAATAATTAAGTGCTCTCAATTGTTTCCTCCTACCCTAGGTAGATTATTAATTTAATCCCTCATAATTATATCTATCCATGACACTCAACTTGCCTGATTTTGTCAACCACGATTTAAATCAGGCATTTTTAGAGTTTGGTAAACGTTCTGCTACTTGCAATGTTCTTCGATTTGAAAGTTTACAATACAAAATTCAACTTTATAATCCCAAATACAACAATAAATATATAACCAAAACATGAATCGTGAGTTTACACAAGCAGCCTGCCCCCTAGCAGAAAAATCTTCCTCTGTAAGAAAGAGTATGTAAATAGTGCATTTATTTTTGTAACAGCTATTATTATTGAAGTGCTATACTTGCATTTACTTAGTGATCTCACTTCTATGTTAAATTTGTACCGGGTGTCTAAATAGAATTACATCTAGTATGCTCTGAATTTCCCATAATGCAATCTAAAATTTTACTTGAAATTGGCAATACTGTAAGTCTATGTCAAATTCGAGGTTATCAAGTTATGTCAAATAATAGTGCACATCACTAGACGTTGTGTTTATACCGAGTTTTTTTTTTTAAACTCCATTACATTGCGGACTCAAATGATATGGCGTTACAAAATGCCCATTTATAGAAAAACAAATTATACTGCACTATTTGCTCCACACACTACCACTATCTTACATGTGTTTTCACAGTCATTTGACAGTTATAAAAATATTTGTTGTTACTATATTATTAATGAACTACATCAGAAATGATATAAGATGATATTAAGAAATGTCAGATTGTAAGAATTACAGGGGCATCACTCCTCAATATATCACATAAGTACTAACAATTGTTAAAAAAAGGCTAAAAAAATACACACCAGAATGATTTTAAAAAAGGAAGATCAACGGATAAATCAATTAAAGACCTAACACAGACAATGCAGCAATTATTTCAAGAAACAAGAATGAACTAAAAAAAGCAGTTCTGAATTTAGAAGAGGTAGCGAAGAGAGGATTAGAAGTGAACGAGGAAAAAACTAAACATATACTATATAATAGAAAGAATAAAATAATTCGGAAATAATGTTAAACAGGAAAAATTTAAAACAAGATATAAATAAGATGATAACGAAAGGAAATAGGGAATTTTATTGAAACAAAACAAGTGGTGAACAATAAGAATTTACTAGTGAACCCGTTGAAAAATATTTTGCAATTTACAAAACTTCTTTGTAGACAATGTTGAACGTATGGCACTATCCATCACGTAAAATTTGAATTTTTAAGTTTTCAAAACTACTCGCACGTGACATTGTTACATACACTTGACCATAGCTAAATACTGGTTATGACGAATATTATATATTCCTACTTTTAACCAGAGTTTGTCTTTGTGGTTTATTAATTGTCATTGCACATGCTAGGCCCACAGCAAAAATGGGACTGAATGCAACTTAAACGAAAGAAACTGTGAGGATGGAATAGTGAAAAACAGGTGTCGGATAACGTCGAAAGACGTTTAAACAATATACGTATGCTTGTACCAACAGGGAAAGCAATAAACCAGTGTGTAAATAAGCACAATCCACATAATTATAAAAAGCAGAAAAAACACCTTACAGCATCTGAGCAATACCGATTTTCTTTAACTGTCATTTTACATGTATTTTGACGTTTATCTCACGAATCAGCAGACCGTTGATTTCAAATAAACAATTAGTAGTTATAGTAGTCCATTGCAAACATCAGCAAATCGCCGCAGGCAGACTTCGAGAATATACTTGGTTTACTGCTACTGCATGGCCGGCTGCAACCACTTGAGAGCTACAATATGATGGTTTTTCTCTAAAAATTATCAATTTATTTTCAATTTAGGACTTTTGTGCACATTTACATGGTAACAGCTTTCATTTAAAAAAAGTATTATCGAAATCGGCCCAGTGGAAGTCTCAAAATAGATGTCGAAAGAAAACGCTTCACGTTATAAATAATAAATATATAGATAAGACATTAATCGGACCAATAATTACATATGCAACAGAAACAACGGCAATGGCTGAAAAAAGAAGAAAAGCTTAAAATACGAGAAAGGAAAATCAAAAGAACATCAACAGCACTACAAAAAATCTGGTGTGATACACTCACACAACTTCCTTTTACAGTGTTCTTATAATTAGTCAAAAATTTCATTTTTAATTTTTAGCCATTTGTCAAAAATTTTCAAAAATTACAAATACTACAAAAACGGTACAAAATAGAGCGTTAGTTGAAGAGACAAATTTTCTCTAGAATTTTAAGGTGAATTCAAAAATGTAATAATATACCGGGTGTTTTATTTAAAATAGGAGTAAATAAAAAAAATAGAAAAAAAAAACAAAAGAAACCCACTTTAGAAGTATTCCACTGGAAAATCACCTATTTCACATCAATACACATTAAAAATGTAGTAAAAATGTAAAGTTTAAAAAAAATCGTTAGAGCCGTTTTTGAAAAAATCCGAAAAAACTGAAAAATCACAAGAGTAAACACCTACTTCCGGTTATGCGATTTTCTTCAAAAGCTTGCTGTCTCATCTACATAGTACACAAAACTTATATATGAAGTTTCAACGCCATACCTCTTTTCGTTTTTGAGATATTCTGTTCACAGACACACAGACAGACACACAGACAGACAGACAGACAGACCAATGAAAAAAAATATGTTTTTTGGGATCAGGGGACTCTAAAACGTGAAGATCTGTTGAAAACTCAATTTCGAATTTTTGGGGTGAATCCAATACTTCCTTTATAGTAGTAAAAGGAAGTAAAAATAACTAAAAATGAGTAGAAGCAGTTAATAAATTATGAAGTTGAAGAGATATTGGGTAAAGAAAATATACTATGAACATATATACAGAAGTGAGAAGATGACAGCTTTAACACTTTAATCGCCACGTGAAGCTAACGTGCATCTCTATCTTTTTATTTACAGCGCCGTGTGATGCTAACTTGCATCTCACGTTGAAAAGTTTTCGTGGCCGTGTGATTCACGGTAGCTTCTCATTGTGCGTAACTTTACAGGCTTTGCCTAATGCACGTGGCCTCCTATACCCAACAACACATTTACCCCTTGGATAGCGTATTTGGTTGCCTATTTATAGGCGTTTCAATATTAGATATGTTTTATTGTTTCTTCTACGTAGTGGCCCTTGAGACCCATTTCTGAATTTGTATTGCGGCGATTAACGTGTTAAGAATGGATTCCAATGTATAACACACCTAAGGGAGAACCAAAGTGCAGATGGAAGGAGCCAATAGAAAATGACATTATAAAATAGAAGGTGAAATAGTGGAGAACTCAAATAGCAAACAGAACAGAATGAAGAAAAATAGTTTACCAGGTGAAAACACTAATCACTATGAACGAAGCAAAATTTGTGAATATTAAAGACTGATCCTCCTTGTAAATAGGAAAGTTCGAGTTCTAATTAGTAGAACAGCTATAATTTATATATGAAATAATATATATTTTTATGAAAGATCATTTCTAATATAACATAAGCCGTCAATTATTCTCAAAAGATTATATGAAATTTTATTTTGATGGCCCATAAGTACAGCATTCATAAAAATTACGTATATAGAAATAACCAATTAATATTCATATTGGGTTCTTCTATTTAAATCAATTATTTGGTGCACAAAAAGTTACTATATTCCGGTTATACAACTTTCAATTGTCAATTCACTTTCTTGCACTTATTTACACAGCCAACTATTTATTCTGTTGCTAGAATCGAAAGTGTTTGGTACTATTTTTTATGTTTATGACGAGTCAACAAGAAAAATCTAAATAAGTGGTGACGAATAGGTAACATTTTTATTGGTATAAGTGGTCACAGCAAGATTGAAGTACATAATCCTAAACGAGCAAACATAAAATTCTAATACAGTACAAACATAAACTGAACGTTGTCTCATTTTGTCGACCACATGGCTTTGTACTGATTTAAATCAGACATGTGCTTATCGAACACTGTACTACAACAGATACTACGAATTAAATATTAAAAGACACGTCGGGACGTGTAATGTTAACTGAATAATAACTAATGAATCAAAAAATATCCTTAGGTTTACATTCTCACTTGCCTTAAGTTTTTCAAAACCGTTAACATTTACATGTACGAAAATAACATGCTGAAGCTAGGATTAACACATAGAGGTTAGTAGAGGTTTTTCTGTAGTAACTTCGTTAATTCTAGACAAACCTATAATACTGCGTACTATTGTCCACATATTAATGCTATTTCTTGGTTACGACTATTTTCAAGAGGTCAGTCACCAAATTGTTTATTTGCAGTTCTCACATAAATGCATGCTAAACGTTCCGCTACTCGCAATATTCTTCTGTTTATAATGTAGAATTCGGCTTTATCTATCGAAAACAGCACAGTAAATATACAACATTGTTAATATGCGAACAGTGTGTTGCACTGATATTTCATAAATATAGGAAATAATTACTAAAACATGAATCACGAGTTTACCCAAGCAGTTCCCTAGCAGAAAAACTGTCCTCAGGAATAAACAATCTGCAAATCATGCACTATTTTTGTTGTTGCTTGTTTTGTTCTGTCAAAAATACGAAACAGAATTATTGATTGCAATAAACGGGCCGAAATTGGTCAACAGGTCGGCCCTGCCTGCTCCAGATCGGCCGCAGGCCAATTTCCAGGAGTTTTCGCAAAATTCGCCTGGCCCGCGAATGTTTATCTCTAGCTGTATGCATGATCTACCGATTGCAGCATAAGCAACTGTTGTTTACGTCGTCATCTGACACCTATTTCGACATTTCCGAGGTGGCCCCGGGGGGCTACATACCCTAGCGGTCGCGTCCGAGACCTCCTTCATGATCTGCTCGAAACGGGCCGTTTCCTCGGCCTGTCGATGCGTGTGAAGCGCTATTTTCTCACTAAATTTCCTCGGATTCGCCATGATTGTGTTCCACTAACACTCGCTCACTGCACTGCGCGAGAACCGCGACGTTTCAGGGTCGCGTTCAGTCGATATCTTCGCTCGCGACGTTTCCCACCATCCGCTCGATTCATAAAAAACGGTCGCACGCACTCACTTTCGTTGACTTCGCTCCCAACAATCGGCAACAATCGAAGCAATGCCTACCGCCACATTGTTCGACCTGGACGTCTGCAACTTCAGGCGGCTGGTCGCTGCCCTGCAGAAGGACGACGCGTGGAGGAAAGTTGCCGAATTCGTGACGATTTTCGAGTAGGTAAAATTAACATTTTGCGGGATTAATGCGGAAAAACCGTCGTGCTTTTAATTTGCTCAGGTTTGTTTGCTTATCAGTCACAGCCAGATATCGGAGTTATCTTTGACGACCTGCCCTGCGGAAAGCTTGCTCCACCTGCTTGGGACCAAATTATGCACCCTCGAGATTTTAACGCACGTTTTGAGAAAATGTTCGTTATACGACGCACTGCTAATCATTTCCGATCCAGGTTGGTGCTGTTAAAACCAAATAAATGCATCTTGAAATTCAAAATGTTGAAAGTTATTCAAATTCAAAGTCTAGGGACTTTTTATCTTAACTCTTATTTTGCCGCTCATGGGCTCATGTCCAGGGCCGTATTAGCTACGAAGCCACACTAGAAAAATGTCGACGTAGGATTTATAGGTTTTAGGAAAAATCTACGGTTATGGCCCTGCCCCCTAATGCAGCACAGCACGTATTGCACTAGGAGGAAGAACAGTGTTGCCATCTCATATTTTAGGCAATTGGTAGCCTTTTGCGCTAAATTTCGGTAGATCTCCAAAATTTTCGGTAGACATACTAAAATGTGTTTTATAGTTCTTTAAATATATGGTTTTATAGTTCCTTACTTACATTTTTGCAATAGCCAAGTTTCAGTAAACCGGCATTTAAAAATTTACATACATTTATATTTCACTTTCTAATTTAATAATAGCTATTTATGCAACAAGTGCTAAAAGTTGACGTTTATGCACGAGACATGAAAATTATGTCACGCGTTGCATACAATATTTTATCTACGACCTTAGTTTTACTGTTATTAATCCATAAATATCGATTTAACAAAGGTTTGCATCTACGACACTTCTAATTTATGTCATAATAAACAGTAGGCCATTCCGCGCGGGCGAATGTTTGCGAAGCCAGTACTGTCAAGGTCAGTTACGAAATGTAATTATTAATACTCCACATCTGACTGTATTCATTACATAACGCTTTAATTATTTCAAAAACACTTTACCTGTAACGCAAGAAGCAACTAGAATAACTTTACAACTTCACTTCCAGTTCGAAATTGTAGTTTTCTAACCTCACTTCACTTTTAGCACATGGGCTAAAAGTAAACAGCTGATTTCTTTAACCACGCTAAACTATAAAACGTGACTTTTAGTGAAACAAGCTAGCGCTAAAAGGCATACTATTAGTAGTGATCGTAGATAATAGTAATTTACGATACAAGTGCATAAAGCTACTCGTTAGTCAAGAGTGGGGTAGAGTTAAAACGTGAATGAGCGAGCGTTTTAAGCCTCACGAGTGACTAAAGATGCTTTACGCATGTGTATCGTACAATATTTTATCTACGATAGAACCTAGAAAACACGAGAAATAGAAAAAAAATTAAATGTAAATTACGTTTACCAGCAACCGGTCGTAATTTTGCGTGTTTTAAAAATTTTAAAACACGTTGCTACTGACAACGTGCCTAATGAAATCTTTTAAACACGTTACTACTGACGACGTAAACTAATGAAAACATGTTATTAAACAGTCGTTTTACTAACTTAAAACTGCCAACTAAAAGGCAATTTTACACACTGTCGTAGATAAACAAAATTAAGACAAAAAACCCAATTGTTTTATTAGGACCTATGGAAAACTACACTAATTTACTTAAAACACTAATAACCACAAATTCATTTATACAAGTACAATAATATATAATATATGAAAAAAATTAAAATGTTAATATAATATAATAGTTCCTATTCTATTAACTTTTGCTACTACTATCTTTGTCGCCGCTTACAGAATACATTTGTGTAGTCATTTTCTATAAGGATATTCTTATCAACAACGAAATCGCAACACTTGTCCTGCCCTGTAGATCTTTTTGAATATAATAAACCTTATGTTGTTCTTGAAAGCCTATTTCTCGAACAAATTTAAAAAAACAAAAAAAATCAATTAAAAAAAACAAAAAACTAAATTCTTAAAAGTTCTCCAATATAAAGAGTTGCTGATGCTTTTTTCGGTTTAAATAGTACTCAAGAAAAATTTTACGTGTAGCAAAAATTCGGTAGAAACAAGGGTCGTTTCGGTAGATCGGTAGATTATAAATGAAATCGGTAGATCTACCGAAATATCGGTAGGGTTGGTAACATTGAGGGAGAGGGCCTTCAAGTTATCAAGTTTGTCCTGGAGCAGTGTTGCCAGATTTTTCCTGCGTAAGTCGCCAACCCTGTCATCAGATGTCGCCAAATATACTAAAAGTCGCAGCCCAGAGAACAATAATAGTAACGCTTTTTTGCTTTTTTTTTCTTCACAAAAGGAAATATATTTCATCAAGTTCTTGTTCCAATTCTACTGTCGGGGATTCCCCGGTGGCCGATGTCGTGATCCATCATTAATAGAACGGGAAATGACCACGGTGCTCGGTGGTTATGGCTTGCGGGAAAATAATATTTTTTGCAAAATAATAAATCACCAAATTTGCGACTTTGTAACAAATCGTATCGCACAAACTGCTTTAAATAAACCAAATTTGTAATAAATCCCGGTATCTGGCAACACTGTCCTGGAGTATGTATTTGTATTATCGATAACCTCATTTTACCTCGCGGTGCCGAGGCTGGTGCTTTATACGCTTACTGCTCACATCTGGCGGTACAATCCTCAACATGCCACGGAATCGGGATACAAAGTTGGAGCGCGCCTTTTGTGCTTGCACAGCAACTATTGGGTGAGGTATATGTCATGGTGTTGTGTTAACCTTGGTACTCGATCTCTTAGGTCTGTGGTTCTGAGTAGAGCACAGTTAATTTGATGCCCAACTGTGAATGGTCTCACTGAGCCAAGGCTGCGGAATAATTCTGGCCCCCGCGAGATTCGAATCGAGAACTTGATTAATGCAAGCCTGGCGGCTACCCAACTGCGCAACGCGATTTCGTCCTGGAGTAGAGTTTCTAATATTGATAAAAAAAGAGCTAGCACAAGGTTTTTTACTGGCAGATGTGAATAAATTTGAAATTATTTGAAAACGTCACTGTCAATAATACCCAGAATGAGTTGAGTTTCAAATGCTGGGATTAATTATTGCTTAGAAACAGGTATAACTATTCTACACATTGCACATTCATCTAGTTTTATAATTGGTTTGTATTGTAGTTTTCGATATTAAAATTTAATATGCCATATGACAGGTTTGAATTATTCACATGACAGTTAAAAATAGTCATTTGTATACCAAGGCACTGACGTTTAGCTTTTCACTCGCAATCATATTGTAATGTATCAATTTCATGACATGACAACAGCTGGGAACTAGATGATTACTGAAAGTAGCCTGTAAAATATTATTACATTCCCCGAAAAATATTACATACCTTTTTTTGTAGTTTGACAGTTATTATATTTTTTTTGTTTTCATGGTAACAAAAATATTTGCTACATCAGGATATTTATTATTCAGAATTCAATAATTGTAGGTATTTTTAAAATTACTTAGATGATTGCGAAGAATAGTAAGTTACATACCGAGGTGGAAAGTATTTCATTACTGTCGAGAGATTAAGTAGTTAACCGAGACGCGTAGCGTCGAGGTAAATTTTATCTCGAGACAGGAATGAAACTTTTCACCGTGGTATGTATACTATTTTACTCACAATAGGTTTTTGGCATTATTTATTTAATTAAGTAAGTTTCAAATAATACGTATTTTTATCGCAGTTTAATAAGTCACTTTAACAAAGGAAACTGCGACGCTGTTGCTAGGTAACATGACAGGTTCATTGAAAGTGACGTTTAGCTAGCCGGGAAAATCTTTCCCGGCTAGCTGGGAAAGTAAAGTAAACAATGACTGGCTTTACTACTGTTTTGAAGGTTAGAAACGTAACTATTATTAACCGATTGTGAGTAAAATAGTATACAAACCTCGGCAAAAATTCCATTCCTGTGTCTCGAGAACTAGTTCACCTCGAGGCTATCGCCTTTCCGTAAACTATAGTTCTCTCGACAGGAATGGAATCCTTTCCGCCTCGGTATGTAATATACTATTATTACAAATGTGGATTTAGTTGCCGAGGCCCGTAGGACCGAGGCAAATAAAGCACATGAGGGATAAAAAGGAACGTTAGTGCCGAGGGGTACATTATGTTTGTTTTAAATCGAGAAATCGTGAAATTACAACATTTTAACCAACATCGGTTGACGTTTACCTGTCGCCCCGCCGCATATAAACAGTAAAACAATTGATTACTGCACTGCCGATTTCTCGTATTTTAATGACGATTTCCGCGTTCTTCACTGCCAATTTTAAAAAATAGTAGTTTGTATTCCAAGGCACTGACGTTGAACTTTTTATCACGAATGTGGATTTAGTTGCCTTGGCCCTACGGGCCCACATGAGGAATTTTTTTGACCTAACCTAACTAACCAAACCTAACATAAACAATATTACGTAGCTCACTGTTCTTTCTGATCTTGGGGCATTTCTCTGTCAGTTTCCCATCGAAGGTTATCCCTAAATACTTCACGGTTTTCTTTGGCTTCATATCACAATTGTTCAGTATAAAGTGCATAAGTTTGTCCTTCTTTCTGTCTGTTAGCAGCACTGCATCTGTCTTTTCTGGTGCCAAGCTAAGACCTACTGTCGTCTCCATTTGTTTATTATCTCTCGACGAAGGCGATTACGGTTGCCCCTTTGGGTATTCTAGCTCCAGCACACCGTCATATACGATATTCCAGAGTAGTGGTCCTACTACCGATCCTTGCGGAACTTCCGCCGTTACCTTTCTTCTTTCGTCACTATTTCTATATACCTGCTCGTCAGGCAGCTTTCCATCAGGTGAGATGGTATTCAGGTGAGATGGTATTCGCTTTACTTCCATTGCTTCACTTATACTTTTCCATCTCATGGAATGGAAAGCATTTTTGACATCTAGTGTCACCAATGCACACAATTCCGTTTTTAGGGTTTTGTTCACCTCCCTTTGTGCAAAATCCGAACTGGTTTTTGGATATCCCACCTCTGGCTTAACTCTTTTGCCCGCCTTGCTGTTATCATTTTTTCGTACGAGGGTGGGCTGAAATATAATGCACACATGCTTGCAGAACGCGAACGAAACGACCGACAGAGACGCCTACGGCTACATTCGGAAGCTACATCCGTACCTGGTGCCTTCCTATTTCTTAGCGATCTTGCTGCGGTGGCTAAGATTGCACTTCCTCTTCATGTTGAGGGAACACTACCAACTGCTACCTTCCTAGCTTCTTCTTTGATCGGTGCTTTTTAAAAATTGCTCGAATTCTACAATGCTACATCCCAACCTAAACTAAATTAGCCTGACCTAACGACAATTACGTCGGAGTGGTCCCTATTCTCTCTAGTCTTGGGGCGTTATAAGTATTCCTTAAACCTAACTTAATCTTACTTTCCCTAACCTACCTAAAGGCAATTACGTCGGAGTTATCTGTTCTCTCTGGTTTTGGGGCGTTACAAGTATTCTTGAAACCTAACCTAACTTAGTTCTACCATACCTAACCTAACCTAACGACAATTACGTCGAAGTGCTTCCTGTTTTCTGTAATCTAGGTATGGTATAGGTATTCTTTTAACCCAACCTAATGCAATGTAATCTGCAAGGAATTAAAAACTGATCAAATCATTGTTTTCGTTCTACAAAATATTCAAATTTATTTTTTCGGTAGGAAAACTACGGAATTTTAAAGTGTTCTATTTAAACCCTTTTCCCCTCAATGAGTATAACATTTTACGATTTTGAAGTAAGGAGTAAGGAGACATTTCTATGGGACCACCACTACTGGACTCCGTTGAGGACCCTCTGTCGCGCTGACATTTTTCTATTGGAAAGCCGTTGCTACGAACATTCTAAACATGTATACCCCCCGTGCGGAAACTTCACCATTCGGAGTTACGGGGGGTATAAGTTATAAGTAATAAATGTTGATTGCTTGAATATTTTTAAATCCTAAATGTTCTCCTCATGTAGGGAACAAGGTTTAAATGGAACACTTCAAAATTCCGCAGTTTTTCCGTTGAAAAATTTGAGTATTTTTCGTTTTTGGAGTTGAAAATTGTAATTCGATCAGTTTCTAGTTTCTTGCAAATTAAATTTTGATACGTTAGGTTAACTTAGATTAGCACATGTTAAAGTTAAGATAGGTTAGGTTGGGGTAGCTTATGGTTCCTGTATAATAATAGGTTAGTTTAAATAAGATTGAGCAAAGTCGATATAATTCTTATTCGTGGATCAGTGCCAGGATCTAACCAATCGCCATTGATAAACTGCTTAACGTTGTTATGAAACTTTCACGAGCAACTGAAAATAGTGAATTTCTAGGGAAACCATTAAAAATAAGCATTGTCACTAGATCGAATTATGTGGTACATAAGCTTGTGGTTATTATTTTTACAATGAGGTTAGGTTTCATGTTGACTGGTTGACATTTAATTATTTTAAATTGTAGTTCTGCCTATTATAAACTTGAAATGTTATATTATAATTTGGTTTTGTCTAGGTAGGTATTGCACCGAGGACAATTTCAATTTATAATAGCCAGGACTACAATTTAAAATAATTAAGATAACAACCAGTCAACATGAAACCTAACCTCACTGCAAAAATGATAACCAGAAGCTTATGTACCAACACAACTCAATATAATGGCAATGCTTGTTGCCAATTGTTTCTCTAGATTGCATTTCCATACGAACCAAAATTGACTATATTTTGCAGATTTGGATCAAATACGGCAGATTTGGATCAAACATGGCCGCCGACAGATCAGCTCTACTCAACTATTATCTAACGTAGTTACATAGTATCTCTAGGGTAGGTTAAGTTGAATACAAGTACTCACCTGTAACCCCCAAGAGCAAACTGAAAACAGGGAGCACTCTAGTGTAATTTCGTTAGGTTAAGTAAAATTCTTGTCTAATGCTAAACCGTAACACAGGTGTGGAAAAGCCATTGAAAAGTTTATGTGAATGGACCATTCGTTAACACACGTGTTTCATCTTTTACATACATTTTCTAATGGCACCCTTTTCGCACTCATATTTCAATATAAATACTATTTTCTACAACTGTCTAAAAAATTGTATATTATGATACTAGTGTATAAGTATGCCTTTAAAGCAGATGCGACGAGGTTAAAAGCACGACGCGCTAGCGAAGTGCTTTTAACGTCGCTAGTGCTTTAATGGCTCTTATGCAATTGTATCATACGCTATTTTTTCTACGATCGTAACAGAAATATAAAAACTTAGTTCGGTGACACTTTTTCCGTCACACTGTGTTGGATATTCTAGGTTATGTTGACATTCACACTTACGGCAAAGCCTGTTTTAATAAATTATTAAAACACGGCTCCAATGCCAACGTGTTAAAAAGACGTAATTCGAGCGCTAATATTCAGAGTGCTATAAACGTCACTTTTGACACTAGAAACTGTGCAAAAAGTTGTCATTTTGACACGATCTTAGAAAAAAGTTAATGTTTATGCACTAATATCCGTGTCCAAAAGAAAGTCATATTTCCATCCGGTTATTTTTTACGTTACTTTTGACGACGTGCGAGAAGGCATTTCGCGCACTAGAACAGGCAACAAACATATTTTAGAACAAGCAAAAAATAATATTTATTATCAGTTAAGAAGATAGGTACCTATACAAACAATGTCAATGTTAATTATTAATAAGAAAACTAATTGTAGTGGTACTGCTATCACTGGACTTCCTTGAGGGCACTTTGTTTCCTAGGGCAACCTTTGCTGCATTAGGGGGCAGGACCATAACGTAGATTTGCTAATACTACTTCAAAAAGTAATATCACCTAAAGCGTACCAGGGTATATTTTATTAGCTTATTAATAGCTTTAACGAAGACCAGGATTTTATCTGGATTATCCTCATGAAGCCTCATCCACAAGTACTCAGAAAGGGGTTCATTCAGCCATTTTTCTTTTTCTACCAACACCACCTATGTTTAAGAGGTCGCCAGTTTGATTCTATAGTATTGGTGCGATCCCCAGTATTAGTACTAACAAAATATTCCAAATGATTGACCGTTAAGTTAGGATAACCTTCATCGGCAAGTGTATCATATACCTTCCAACAATCAGAATAAATAATTGTAAGCGGCTCAACGTGCTTCCGAATAAGAGTTAACAAAGTATCCCGATTCCTCTATTGTCTGGACAAATTAAGAAACGGAAATTCTTGCTTTCACGTTCAACCACTGTTAAGTTAATCTTTATTATTAACGCCACTTGTGGAAAATCGTTAGTTCTCGTTCATTTCGGGCTAAGCCCCCTGCCTATTTGGTTCTATAGGCATAAATGCATGATGCAACCTAAAATAGTGGCGCCGTGCCGTAAAGCAGCTGAGTTGACATCGGGAAAGTACCCTGCAATTCATATAAGAAGCTGTAACGTCTGCAACGAATTTAAATTCGTGGGGAAGACTTCAAGTCCTTCATTTATTATTAAATCCAACCCCACTTCAAGCAGCAATGGATCAACTCCTATTTGTCTGCATAGTTTCCGGGGAATTACCTTTTTCTGCCATTACATCCCGCGAGAAGGAATTAACGAAGCCCGTGAGCTACAAATTCGACTTTTCGATCTCCAATTGAGTCTTATCATTCCAACAAGAATGTAATTCTCTCGACTCGGCAAGTTGCCCCAAGACGACTTGGCGATTTATCGAAATTTAGTCGGAGATATTTCATTGTATCGAAACGAAGATTGCCGCAAATGGTAACGCTGTTGTGATTCGCCACTCTGGTATTTTTGCAAGCACATTACTCGGTTTAATTCGGATTTGATAAGTTGTGCTATGCATACCTATTAATAATTGGTGTTCCGGTATTCTATCATACCGTCTGTCCCCTACACATCGATTTTATATCGGATCTATACCACACGCCTGCGATGTGTTTTCATCGAGCTGGGAACTTCAAGCCGCTTCCTGTTGCATCTCTTCCTAGGCACCTTCTCTCGCTGACTTGTTTTCCGCTATATTAAAATGTATTGGAATGACTTTTGCATGCTGTGAAAATGTTGTTTCGCATCGCCACTTTATCGTCCTTTTGAAGTGCTTGTATACTTAGATTTCGGCTTATGTAGGTTTCGGCTTATGTTCGAAGTGTTACCGTTTAAATTTGTGTATTACCGTATTCAGTAACGCCTTCAGGGAATTTGAACGCCTTTTGGCTGTCGCTTGCGTATTTGAAGTCAATATTTTCATAGTTTATATTCTCGTGACGTCACACAAGGAAATAATTATGTAGTTGACATTAATCTTAAGATACTGCACCGAAATTTCTTCTAACTTGGCGTATTCACTAGTATTTCAATATTAGTTTACGTTTTTTTATTATTCTGTTGCAAGGCAGACGTGTTTTTATAATGAAATCATTATCTGAACACAAAATTAAGTAACTATGTTCAGCTCACCATTTTTCCTGCGACTCCGTTAATGTTTCCTTAAAGTTAGAGACGGAGTGAAGACCTAATTTTTTATTTTAACCTTGTGGCGCCCTCACACTAATTACTTCACGTAGTCCTATTTTAAAGTAGCAAACAAACCAATTTCATGTGCCTCAAACCGCCCTCGTCTCGACTGAAAGCTAGTTGGAGCAAATCATTATTACGGATATTTTTTGTTGTAGTAGCAATTTTGAGCCGTAACACCATACTAAAAAGCCAAGTGCTTTCACACATTCTTCTCCTATTGTATGTACTTCTTCTTCCCAACTTTAGACTCAAATTTTCACAATTCGATCCGGTCCACGAATTTTACCAGTCTTCTCAAAATAATCGTTCAAGTCAATCATACACACGAACACACCTCACGAAAATGAAAATCAGAGATAGTAGTGTAAGAACTGGAAGTTTTTTCCAGATTTGTTTCTCTCAGTACAGCTTCGTATGGCTATTTTTGAACAAAACAGTAAGTCAGAATCAAAACTTTTTCCAAGCTAAGCTGTGGTCCAGCCAAGTATGTATTATTTTACATGCTTACTTTGTATTTCTTATTAGGATACCCATACCTATTCCAGCAACAAACGCTCCCTTTCTAGTTTTGCGATCTTTTAATTTCATTTCCACATCCTCCTTTGCATAAGATAGGCACTTATAACAAAGTCTTTTTTCTGTATTCAGTCCAATGTCGTGACATCATTTCATACAAGCTTCATTACTTTCAGAAATTTTTGCTAATTCAAACATATTCAGTGGCTTTTAAAATTTTTCCTAACAAAATTTAATCTATCAGAAACTAGCTCAAATTAGAAATATGACTTTCAGTTCACATCCGGAACCTGGAAAAAATTTTCAGCGTGAAAACTACGGATTTTGAAAAGTGTTTTATTTAAACCTTGTTTCACTCGATGAGCAGAGCATTTTCGGATTCTAAAATTTTGTGTTAACTTCCAACCCCCTAACTTCGCATGGAGAAACTTCCGCGCTGGGGCGTACATTCTTGAAATGTTAGCAAGGAGGGCTTTTTACTGTACAATTTTAGCGTCATCTGGCACTTAAGTTTAAGTCAAAATTATATCTTTTAATTACAAAATAGTTATTTATGCACCAAGGGCGTAAGATGGACGTGAAAATTAGAGCCCAAGGCGCAGCCGTGGGGACTACCACAAGGGCCAGGAACGGTAGTTACGCACAAGGTGCGTACAATATTTTATTACAGACCGGAATATTCACAATTAAAACCAGATTAATAATTTTTACCAATTTTTGCAACCTACGATGACAAAAAAGACTCGAATGGGGCCGTAATAGGATATTACGTTCCAAGAGCTGTAAGAAGCATATTACGCGCGAGTTCAAAAAGTTGAAAGTTGCCTGTAATGGTGTAGTATCGACTTTTGTACCCTTCTCTTTGTGTTTGCAAATATTTATTCTTTCATTTATTAGCATTTTCTGAGTATAAGCCTTTGAATAAATCAACAGCTTAAATATAATGTTACGTTCTAAATATTTTAAGTATCTAACCGAACCCAACGTTGTTTCAGGGGCCGAGGTTGATTTTAGACCCTCGGACTGGACGCTTAGTAGCCGTATATATATATATATATATATATATATATATATGTATACGGGTGGAAGTGAAATTTGATACCACAGAGGGTGGCATTCAAATGCGAGAGCTCTGATATGATTTTCGAAGTGTTACTTGTGATCATATATGTGGATCACTAGAAAGGATGAAAGAATAAGGTCTGCAATAAAAATTATTGCTTGAGTAGCCTTCCAATGGAGGTTGTGTGTGGTTATATTGGCAGTTGAATTGGACATCGCTTTATTGTTGCTATTGCTGCATTGAGTAGAGCGCTTTGTTGTGGGATTGATGCTCATGGTTGTTGTTGGGTTGATACCCAATTGGTACGGCGATATAGTATACTATGTGCCTGGGAATAGTGGACATTCGGCGAGATGGCCATTAACCTTTGCCCTGATAAACAATTATCAGTGATCCAGGAAGCGCACCTGGATAGCCTGGGATACTCATTTCCCACAAATACCTTTCGAAATTGGTCTTTGCGGGGTGGCCACCGTAGTCGCAATCCGCATTGACGTGAATTGGTGCTCACTGTTCGGAATAGTATACGGCTAACGGGTGCCCGATGCGGTAAGCATCCGTACTATTACAGATATTACAGGTAGATCATCGGCGGTGTACCTGAAGAACATCCCGGACCAAGATACGTATTCTACTAACTTAAGTACACATTTCTGGAAGCAATCTTTCAAAGTGTTGACATTTACAGCTGGCACAATTTTGTTTCTTGAAGAGATATGCTCTTGCCCTTTGTATATTTTTTTAACACTTACTTTCCACGTGTTGGGTTGTCGACGCTGTTTCCGGGAAGTCTTGTTTTTCTTCTGTGTTTTCATTTTTCTTCTCCGTTAGCTCATTTTCAATACCTAGAACATAATTAACGTTTTCGTCACTGTTACTATTTATTCCTGATTTGCTATTTTGGCTTCGATTACTTCTTCCATTTTATCACACAAAGATTTGTCACTAAAATAATCACATTAGTTTCAAAACTGAAACACATTAAAGGTAATAATTATTGACATTAATTCATAATTACTGCTTAGAATGTAATTTTTATCTTTTAACAGTCGCCCCTGTCAAAGTCCATGTCTTCCCTGATTTCTTTTTGCTTCGCCATAGACAAAATCACTGAAAATGTTGGTTTAATTTTAAGTCAAAATTATATCTTTTAATTACAAAATAGTTATTTATGCACCAAGGGCGTAAGATGGACGTGAAAATTAGAGCCCAAGGCGCAGCCGTGGGGACTACCACAAGGGCCAGGAACGGTAGTTACGCACAAGGTGCGTACAATATTTTATTACAGACCGGAATATTCACAATTAAAACCAGATTAATAATTTTTACCAATTTTTGCAACCTACGATGACAAAAAAGACTCGAATGGGGCCGTAATAGGATATTACGTTCCAAGAGCTGTAAGAAGCATATTACGCGCGAGTTCAAAAAGTTGAAAGTTGCCTGTAATGGTGTAGTATCGACTTTTGTACCCTTCTCTTTGTGTTTGCAAATATTTATTCTTTCATTTATTAGCATTTTCTGAGTATAAGCCTTTGAATAAATCAACAGCTTAAATATAATGTTACGTTCTAAATATTTTAAGTATCTAACCGAACCCAACGTTGTTTCAGGGGCCGAGGTTGATTTTAGACCCTCGGACTGGACGCTTAGTAGCCGTATATATATATATATATATATATATATATATATATATATGTATACGGGTGGAAGTGAAATTTGATACCACAGAGGGTGGCATTCAAATGCGAGAGCTCTGATATGATTTTCGAAGTGTTACTTGTGATCATATATGTGGATCACTAGAAAGGATGAAAGAATAAGGTCTGCAATAAAAATTATTGCTTGAGTAGCCTTCCAATGGAGGTTGTGTGTGGTTATATTGGCAGTTGAATTGGACATCGCTTTATTGTTGCTATTGCTGCATTGAGTAGAGCGCTTTGTTGTGGGATTGATGCTCATGGTTGTTGTTGGGTTGATACCCAATTGGTACGGCGATATAGTATACTATGTGCCTGGGAATAGTGGACATTCGGCGAGATGGCCATTAACCTTTGCCCTGATAAACAATTATCAGTGATCCAGGAAGCGCACCTGGATAGCCTGGGATGCTCATTTCCCACAAATACCTTTCGAAATTGGTCTTTGCGGGGTGGCCACCGTAGTCGCAATCCGCATTGACGTGAATTGGTGCTCACTGTTCGGAATAGCATACGGCTAACGGGTGCCCGATGCGGTAAGCATCCGTATTATTACAGATATTACAGGTAGATCATCGGCGGTGTACCTGAAGAACATCCCGGACCAAGATACGTATTCTACTAACGTAAGTACACATTTCTGGAAGCAATCTTTCAAAGTGTTGACATTTACAGCTGGCACAATTTTGTTTCTTGAAGAGATATGCTCTTGCCCTTTGTATATTTTTTTAACACTTACTTTCCACGTGTTGGGTTGTCGACGCTGTTTCCGGGAAGTCTTGTTTTTCTTCTGTGTTTTCATTTTTCTTCTCCGTTAGCTCATTTTCAATACCTAGAACATAATTAACGTTTTCGTCACTGTTACTATTTATTCCTGATTTGCTATTTTGGCTTCGATTACTTCTTCCATTTTATCACACAAAGATTTGTCACTAAAATAATCACATTAGTTTCAAAACTGAAACACATTAAAGGTAATAATTATTGACATTAATTCATAATTACTGCTTAGAATGTAATTTTTATCTTTTAACAGTCGCCCCTGTCAAAGTCCATGTCTTCCCTGATTTCTTTTTGCTTCGCCATAGACAAAATCACTGAAAATGTTGGTTTAATTTTAAGCACTTTTTAACATATTTTTTGAAAATCGTCTTTTTTAAAGAAAAATCGTAAAGAAAGTAATGCTTTTTAAACTATTTTATTGAAATTGTGAATTGTTAATTTGACCGTTGTAAATCTAAAGTCCTTTTCGACAACATTTTGAGTTACAGTATATCACTATGCAAAAAACAACATTCAACGCGTATGAAAGCAAATATGTTGTGCTTGTTAGATTGATGCACTCCGCCTTCGCCGTAGTTGTACAAATTTTGACTTTAAAACTGCAACAATGTCAACAAAACAGTTGTTAAAAATGTCATAGTTTTTCATGTCACAGTTTGACACACGTATCTATGATAGACCGCATTGATGATACTGAATAAAAACATATAACAGCCTACTGGGGGGAAGAAACATTATGAACGCATTATACCTTCTATCTAAATTAAAAAGAAGCAACCGATTTTATTCACAAGCAACTAAATTTTAATGTTATGTACTTACCTGTTTCCCTCTAAATTTCAGCTAACAAAGTTGTATGCAACAACATTCACCTTTGTTAAAGATATAGGTATATATTTAAAATATTTTATGTAAGAAAGTTCTATGATCCTACATACACTTTTGTTGCAAAGTTTTGGCAACTTTCAAACATGCAACTTTGGTTTTCTGTTAATAAATTCGAGCATTTTCCTAACTCACCGCAAACTGTAAAGGAATACACCACAGTATATAAAACACCGTGGAATACACATACAACCATGTTCCGTAAGTGACAAGTTTTTTTTTAAATGTAATATAAAACCTTATAATCCTAAAGTGACGATATATTTATAAAAGAACGAAATGTAACGTACACATTGTGAATGATATTTTGATGCGTTTATAAATTGTAAATTAAACGTAAATACCAGTAATATAATTAACAATGGGACAAAGCCGTTATTAAACAGAGGTCAGTGTAGTTTCAAGTTCAAGTTTCATATTTTTATATAATACATATTTACACTCCTTTTACATATATTCCCACGGTAAGAGGGTGGCATACTGTACTATGACTACAACGTGGCCCGGCAAAGATCGCTAATCCGGCTCTGTTCATGTCCACATTATTTAAATCAGAACCGATATGTCCACAATAATGTCAAGAATTAAACCGTAACTTTACAGAACCATTGCGGATAATTTCGCAGCCAACAGATATTTTACAAGACAAAAATAAACTAGATGCGCGAATAGGCGATCCGTTGGAGCTAAAATTCGACGTCACCGGGATTCCCCCGCCAAAATTTCAATGGTTCAAGGATGACCAGGTGCTGGAAGACCAGACAGCGGCGATTTTGCGCTTTGAGCATTTCGAGTACATTCCACCGAGTTATTTATTGCAGTTATTCGACGTTTAACTTTTAGGCCCGACATGGAAGGGGAATATTATTGTTGTGCCACACAGAAGGTCGAGTCTATGTCTGAAAACCGAGTAACATCCGCGACTATTAACATTGAAACACTTCCTGTTGCCTGCACAATCCTGGAACAACCCGAAGAGTATGTTTACCTATGTGAAGGATCGGCGATTTTGTTGAAGCTGAAGGTTCTTGCATATCCAAAACCCACTTTTCAGTGGCTCCATGGCAATGTCGTCTTAGAAAATGAAACTAAAAATATATTGTTTGTTAGTACCTAATCATTATACTATAATTAATTAAAGAAAGTTGATAGAAAATTGAATATAAACTACTTATAAAAACTACTTAAAAATAACTATTTAAACTATTTAAAAATGTAATGAAATCATTTCTGAAGACGACCAGCTTTTATTCCGTAATTAAATTACACAACAATTAAAAATCCCCAATATGCTTTTACTTAATTAATTTGAACATACTTTAATCTCCAAATAACACTAATCTTTAGAAATTGGCTAATAATGGCCTGTTTGAATTTCAGGAAATTTAACCAAGAAACGTTCGTAAGTGAATGTTAAATGTCAAATAAGTTGTCATGGTTAAACAGTTTTAATGTTATCACCTCTGGCACTATACTTGACATTTTTCTCTCACGCCATCTATTAGATCAGTTTTAATTTATACAGATAATAAACAAATGATTGTTCCAAGTGTTATGGAAGTAGTCTAGGTATGCGGAATATAAAGTACCTTCGACACTAACTACTATTGGACATGTGGTCATAGTCCTACCAGAAATGTACTTTAATTATTTTGATTTTTAAGAAAATTTTACATAATGACTCGGTAACAACATTATCACGATTAAAAAAAAACAAGTTCATTATATATTCTTTATAGTATTTCTTTCTTTATGTGCATATCATAGACAATACCTATTATATTTTAAGAATATCCAGATGCTTTTCGAAAATGACAACCAAAGACTAGAAAGGTATACACTCTTTGGAATGAGTAATAGAATTTTGAATATTCGTAACCACTTGTTATAACAGACAACAAAAATTATAGAAAACATGTTTATTCGCAACCATATATGTAATGTTAACATTCCTGACCTCATTTGAGTGGGGGAAGTCGTACATTTCAGCCCGCTACTTTCCGCACTCACTTCCCAGTGAGTGCGGGAAGTACATTCCTGACCGCTGAGTAGGTAGGGACACTGGGAATCTCGTTGATCCATTCATGTGCGTCACAACCTGTAGTATCATAATATAATAATTTTTCCAATTATTGTTTAGAATAAAGTGGTTGCGAATAAAATAGTACAAACCTCGACAGGAAGTTTCCTTAGTCTCGAGGTAATAGCTGATTTCGACGCTTCGCGTCTCAATCAGTTAACTAATCTCTCGACAGTAATGAAACACTTCCCATCTCGGGCTGTAATATACTATTACTTGATGTTTACCAATCTATAACAAAATTTCTATTAAAATTAATTTATTGAGGAACCGTCCAATAACTTCCGCTTCAAATATAAACATTCTAGTCTATTTTGCTTTAATAATTTTGACATTTTTCAAACTTTCAGATCAAACAAGCGGACAAAAGCCACAGCGGTGAATACAGATGCTTCATTTCTAACAAAACTAGTGATGCAATGGTAAAAGTAAACGTAATTGTTTATGAAGCCAACACTTTTAAGGTTTACAACGAACCAGTTTCTAGCAAAGTTGCTTTGTTAATAGCCAACAGTGACTACGAATATCAAGAGAAACTAGACTGCCCTGCAAATGATGTTGCGACTGTTGCAAAAATCTTACAAAGCTTGGGTTTTAAAACTATTTGTCTGCAAAATTTAAACCTATTTGAACTGAAAACGGCTGTGGAGACGTTTGCAGACTGTATCCTAGATAAATCTTTTGTCTTCTTTTACTATGCCGGGCACGGTTTTGAAATGGGAGATAAATTTTTAGTACCCACTGACTGCCCTCCTGCTAGTCACTTCAAGAAATCTGATGTTGTTCCAGAATCGATGATTTTTCAGAAAATTTTAAACAAGAGCCCGGTTTTATTTACATTTCTCTTAGATATGTGTCTGAAACTGCCTGATATGTAAGTTGAATGGATATGAAAAATAAATTGATGAAGGTTTAATGTTTTAGATCAGAAAATGTAGCGATATATGAAGAAGCTTTTGTGCCTTACCCCTTCACATCTAATAGAAACTTAATAAGGGGGTATTCTACTACAAGTCACTTGGTTTCTTATGAGAAGCAAGGAAGCCAAAATGGAATTTACATAAGCACTTTAAGGAATTATTTAGGGAAAAATCTTCCTATTTTATGCATCCTAGCAAAAGTTAATGCAGGTAGCATCTCATTAAAATACTTATGTAATAAAATTTTACTCAATAGAAATAATTTAAATGTTTATGAAGCTCTATAACCAATTCAGTTGGCTCTGTTTCCATTCGCCGGAATTCGATTTGCTGGAAGTCTTTTGACCGGAATGCAATTCGCCAGATATCAAGATCGAGGACGCTATGCTGATCGTAGGGACAACACCGGCCGTGGTAGTGAAAAAAAATTATCAAAGACTGCAACTAACCTAAACAGGCTAGAACAAGACACAGTACTTTGTCGAATTTTGTTATATGATACACACCCTACAATCCTGCAAAACGGAATTTGGCGAATAGCTTTCCGGTGAAATAATTATCTAGCTAAACGAATTCTGGCTAGTCAAAATTCAGCGAATGGGAAGGCCACATTTCAGTTTACTCCTACTATTCCACCCATCTTCAGCAGCCACAAAATAAGATTTATTTCAGAACCATTCATAATAGCAGAGCTAGACCAAAACCTGTATATGCAGTACGGCTTTTTCTTTCCAATTTCTTATTCTTGTTTTTATTGAATCTGTTTTTTCATCGGCCTTCCTTTCATTTTGGTTCTCACAGTTCTTCCTTTAGAATGTTTTTTATTATGTACTTTATTTTCTGTTGCTTTCCATACAATTCGTTCTGCTCTTCTTTTTTCTATGAATTTCGCTTCCTCCATATATTCTTCTGAAAATGTTGATTTCACATCTTCTTAAAACTTTTTTCAGTTGTTTCATAAGTGGCCATGTCTCACTAGGATATACAACTGCTGGTTTGATTTTAGTTTTGTAGTTTAATATTATTTACATTTTTTTTAGAAATTTCATTGCATTGCCCCGGCCAAATGCCAAGTATTTTCCACATCACAGCTGAGGATTTTTACTTGAATAATGCAGTGCAAGGTAAAGTATATCATACCTTCTAATAAAGCATTTTTATCAGAGCCATTTTAGGTTTTTATCATGATGAAAATAAGCTTTATACCGCATTGGATATCAAGACTGATGAGGCATGCATTGATGGAGCCAACATTCGACTGGAGAAACATAAACAAGTGTTTAATAATGCTCTTGATATTACTATATCTGGGGCAAAAACGTTACAATATGTTTTGAATTCTACAAAAGTAACTATTGAAGAAACAGAAAAGTGTGATAACGTTACGCTGATAAAATTAATGGATTTACAAAAATTAGGAAGTACTCCTCTCTCCTTGAAACTAATAATAAATGGGACTAATTTTGACATTTCCCAACATTTCAAGATAGGGAATATGTTCTTAGAAATTTAAAATAATTTTTATGTATAAGTCATTCTTGTATTGTATTTTTAAAATTGTTATAACAATATGTTGTTTAATTCAACTATAGAACTATTTAAATAATAAAAGCAAAATATCCAAAGTTAAGTAAACAACCACTGCTCTTTTCCTATTCCTTGAAACTCATGTAATGTGTGTGCATTTGTGAGAAAATTCCGGTAGATGTATAGATTTACAAGCATCTTAGGCACCTTTTGTTAAGATGATCTTTAAAACTTTTCTTTGGCATTCAACTATCTACCTATGCTACTTTTTTAGTTATTGTCCACACGAAAAAATAAATTACCGATGTTTCAAGAAAAAATTATCTGTCTTCAATGTAAGCAATTTTTTAACCTGTAGCAGGCATACATTGCCACATGCAACAGCGCAATAACTTCTAAACGAGGAAAGTCCGGCGGATTTGCTGACTATCTTATGGCAACAAGTGGCTCGGTTGGAAAGTACTAAAGAGGCGTGAGTGATTAACAAGCACCATAAACACAAAATAAAGAAGATCGCAAATGATTGACAACATCCGCTGATGCAGTCAATTATCGACACAAGTGCGACCAATTAACGCCTTTTAATTACAATGGCCGTCGGATCATTTGAGGCTGATTTAGAACACCCGGGCAGACAAGTGGCGGCGTCATAAATCCTCTTGCTGACTCAAACCCTTGAAGACACAATAGCAGTTAGCACTTTCGCTTCCAAGAAACTCCAACCCTGTCACTAGAAGTCAGGAGGTCAATTAATTCTCCACTAATGGAATCGGACAGAACAAATACAAACACAACCAGGGCAAGAACCAGGTCAGTCAGAAAGAATGATTTGATTTCAGTCATTACTTTATATGAATTTTTTAACCTATGAAATATCACATTGGCATGGTACAGCCACATTGGTGTATAGCCTAAGGCAGCAAAGTTGAGAACAGTGATGTATTAAAGCCGGCTCGATGAGCCGGTGCCTGTTTTTTCGTAAATTTCATGAGATTCGTTTTTATATGCACAGTTTTATCTGCAAGGACACCACTACTCTTCACTGAATTCCCGAAAGAGCTGTATGAGTAACTGTAAACAGTTCTCAGCAGGTGATTTGCACGTTATCTACTAGCTACCTGTTTGGGGTTGATTGACCGTTCTGTAACCGTAACGGTTGGCCAATATAGGCATTCTGTGCGTTTTGCAACCGTGCTTGGTTAATACGCTGATCACCGATTTTGTTAAGTGAGAGAGGAGGGAGTTAACTTGAGAGAATCTGTGTGGTGCCATTTATAAGTTGATAAAATGATTAATAGCGATATTTTATGTATTTACTACTACTATGTGTTTACTAGTATTTACCTACCAGTTTAAGGTGAGTAGATTTTTCAATTATTTAAAATGAAGTTAAATTTCTGAGAAGTGAAAAGTAAGAAAATCCCAGAAACACTGTTTAGTTGGATTAAAAATTATTATATCTATATGTAGAATTATAGCTGCGTATTATATTAAAATCATGTATTTCATATATTCTCATGGAAAATGTTGTTGTATGTATATATTCTACTATGAAAATAAGTATTTTAGCTACATTTTTACATATATTTGATTTATTATAGATAACTTTTAAAGAAGACTTCTTTGTAATGAGTTGCAAAAGAAAGAAGACGTTGATGTCTTTCTTTTTAAAACGACTGAAGATGGTAGAAGATAACAATGAAATGGACCATATTTTAACCGAAATTTCTGAAACTGCATCACCGCCAGCTACAAAGTTCGATTCTTTTGTGGAAGCCTCGAATGATGTGAAGACATCTACGGAAACCAAAAAAAAATTTACCCATGGATTGTCAGCAAAGATAAGAAAATTGGAGACATGTCTCTATGTAAACAGATTCTAGCATAACCCAATAAAAAAATGTGCGACTTGAGAATGTATTTGACTATGTAAAAACGTTTATTAAGACTATCGGGGGGGGGGGGGGGGGGCACACGTGCGAGCCGGCACCTGAAAGTTTACTACTGGTTGAGAAAAAATATACAGGCTGCCCATGCTGTCATGTAACAACTAGATAGGCAACACATTTAACAATCTAATTTTTTCAAAGATAACTTAATTTTATAAATAATTTACAAAATTTGGAGAATAGGTGGTTTCACTCCGCATGCCTACGTAGTTATTACAAAATAAAATGGGCAGCCTGTCTATATACTGTTAAAGATATGCTAACTCCTCGTCGGCTGCATAGTCATTAATTATGTATTACAATTCCACCACGTTGGGTGACCTTATGTTATATATTGGAGTTACCTCATATATTTGAAATAGTCATATAATTTATGTATTCAATATTTTACTTTAAGCTTGCCCTTAATTAATACAATGCCCCGTTAGTTAAACTATAATTGCTTTCAAATCAAGTACTCTTATTTCAGGGGTGGTTCACCAAATCTAGATCTCTATTAGTTGAAGTTTAAAATTATATTTAATGACACTTGCTGTCAAACTGACTTCCACACCTTCTCAAACCAGGTATTGACAAATCTATTTTTTACATTGACATAATTATTAATTAATTCATTAAAATAATTACTGTTTTGTATTTTACTTTTTCCCTATTGCTCGTTATTTAAAATGTTTTGATATTAATTACTAACACAAACCTTATCACTTCTTTAGCTCACTCTGCAAATATCCAAACACCACTGCTCCCTCTCTCAAGAGATCCCAATGCTCACCTTGTGTGATACCTGCAAACTGTTCCTGTTAACCAATTCCAAGAATCCGCTGAATCCGGCCTCAATCCCCTCATCAAACGTCAACTTCAACTCCAAGACTCCTGGTAAATTTCAGCTTTATAAATGAACCTGATCTTATCTTGTTTATTCCTTAGATAGTCCTCTGCACTCAGCAATCCCCTCAAAAGCCTTCCAATTCTAGTAGCACTCCTACTAATCTCCTTCTAGATGAATAACCTTACTTCCATACAACCACCAATGTCAAAAATAAATATTTAATTATGTGTCACGTTCACCAATAAATCCAATCTTCTCCAAGCCAGTAGTTCTCTGGTTCCTACTATGTAATACACTGTGTTCGATAATCTCTTCACAGATTGTCCAGTCCCAATAACATTAATATTTTACTTTCATTTTGTTGTACCTTGTAGATTTGTTAACAGCATTACTATTTGTATATAACCAAACAACTATACAAATGATGCATAAATTTCTAGTTTTATTTGCTCAAATTATAACTGCAAGATTAATTGTACATTTTTCGATGAGTTTATTTATGTAACTAAACTAAACAAAAACTTCATTCCTATTAGATACTATTCTTATGACACTCTTTTCAATTTTAAATATTATATTATTACAGAATATTCATTCTGATTATTATAACAAATACATTTGTCAATTGTAACCTTGGCTTGTTCTTTATTAACATTCACTGCAACCATCAAATTTGTATATATCAATTAATATATTACTATCAAATTACCTCTCTCATTGTCTCAATTAATTTAATTGATAATATTTCAAAATTAACACCCATCAAGATTTAATTATAGTAATCTTCCAAATTTATTAGTTTTAAATATTTCTTTGTTATGATTGATCATACCACTTTGTGTATCATAATAATACATAGCGCTAGAAGCTTTCTAGACTTTTCCTGCTTTCAGTAGCGAATTAACCACGGTAGCCGCCAGAAGCCCTTTAAAATTTTGGGCCCATATTTTACTTAGTGTTAGACAAATTCATAAACTATTTGCAGTGATCATTTTAGGTTGAAATTTCCGGTAGATAAATGTCTATGACAGTTTATGACATAAATGAAACAATTTTTTGTCAATTTTGAAGCTCTCTGAAATATTGTGCCAGAAGCCCGAGCTTTTCAGGTTTCTGCTATAATACGCTGCCTGCTTTACATTATATAATAACAAAGAATAATAATAATAAATGTTATTCCACAACTCAAATATATACAGTTTATAACTTAACACACAAAATATTAATGGAACCTTAAATGAGGTTCAGAATCCTGCTTTTCAACTTTGCCTTGAATATAATAGAAAGCAGAACTTCAAAAAAATTGCTTAACTAAACTTCAGGTGATGGTGACGTAAGTCGCTGTGTATTTATTAAAACATCCATAAAATGTACAAAATTCAAGGAAATGAAAACCAGTAGACAATGGCTGTGCGAGAGAATATAATGAAAAACTAAACATCAAATTACATTGAGAAAATCACTGAGTTTGAAGTAAATACTTGAAGAAGGTGGGTTTAAATCTATGCAAAGGTAAATCTTTGTAAGAAGCAGGCAATTTGTTTATAGATATTAACGATACAAGTTTAATTATGAGCATCTTAACGACACGAGTTTGATTGTCAAAAACGAGGCTGTGAGTCGAGTTTTGCGGTAATATCTATCCATTACCGGTAATATCCATTACCGCACTGAGTGCGGTAATGAAGCTCTTAACGATACTAAAATTAGGTTAGTGAAGAGTCTATAACAACACTGATGAAGATAAATACATTTACAATATTTTAAGAAAACTATCTTTCAAAAAGCGATAGTTTATAATTTTATATAAAGAAACAGTTAAAGTCCGTTTATGTCTTAAATTTAAATTGTGTATGTCAGATCTATATCGCCACTGTAACCGAGCAGTTAGGGAGCTCAGGCTGCAGTGCCACGGCATGGGGTTCAATCCCCATATCTGGCAACTGACGGGCGGCCCACCTAGTCGTTTTAAAATTGGGTACAAAACCATAGTTGTGGAAGTAGGGAAAGTAAGGGGGTCTTTGAAGGAGTGATGCTAACCACATCACCCAGTATGCCGTTAACGTGTGCCAGATTGACTGGGTTTCGAAAGAGATATTTCGGCAACCCTGACTAGTTTGTCTCAGGTCATATTCCTACATGGAATAAAGTGCCCAAACTTTACTTTATGTCAAATCTATAAGTGATTTTATTATAAAGATAAAGCAGTTGATTTTCTAAAATTAATTTAGAAAGAAGCAAGCAAATTTGAAGGAATCTTCTGCTTTTCATGTTCAGCCAGTTGGTTTCAAGAAGTGTAGGTGAAATATATTAAAAATTTTTAATACCGTGGATATATCTTAAGCAAGCATTTTGCACTTTTTAATTGGTTTAATGATATGAAAATCTAAACATGAATAATAAAACGAAATTTGTTTATATTTTCCTATACCAAAAATGAGGCGTAAGCATGCATTTTGTAGTTTTTGTAACCTGTCTTGTCCTACAACTCAAACATGATACATACCGTACATCGACATAATCAACCTGAGATAGAAACTAAATTATTACATAAAATGGTTTTGACTTTTGTATTAAGTAGGTTACGATTTACAAAAATTTACTTTAAATTACAATATGGTTTTTGCATATATTTTGATGTGTTTTTTGAAATGTAAATGCGAGTCGAGAATCGCACCTAGATTTTTAACACTGTCAACGACAGGTTTTACATTATTATTTATTTTGAAAATCATTTGACTTTTTACAATCTCAATTTGAAGATTTGAACCTTTTTGCCAAAAAAATATTACAGCCGATTTCTCTCCGTTAAGCTTAAGTGCATGTTGATGTGAAATAGCAGCTAGCCTTTCCAGTTCTTTATTTATACGCTTATTAGCAGTACCAATATCCTAAATATTAAAAAAAATAGACCTGTAAGTCATCGGGTAAAAATGAGATGCACAAAAATTTAACACAGATGGGAAGTGTGATATATACATCCTTGCAGAAGGCCTGTTGTATTGCTACAAAATTTTGATAGCTTTCTAGTCACTTTAACGGCTTCCAAGTGCTTTTCCCTTCTGCCAGCGCGTACCACATAATTTCTAAGTTGTATATAATAATCATAATGATTGGGGTTTTTACTTTTTTTAGAACGTAATAGGGCTTTGTCTTGCAGAAGTATCATAATTTTAATAACCATTGTATGTTTCGTGGATACAATGGGACTTTATCATTAATATTACCAGAGTCGTAAATGTTTTTCCAAGGAAGAGATCGTAAAGCAGAATCAAATTGTTTGTGATCAAAATTTTTAAAATCTCTGTAAGTATGAATAACTGATGTAGTATATTTAATACACAATGTATTAAATAATGGTCAAGATGGTCGTGCAGAGGGATTGCAGAAATGGAAGTTACTAAATCGTTATTTGTTGTTGTGATATGGTCTATAACTCTATAAGATGTTACCGTCAATTTTTGCTTTACTGTATTCTCGATATTTTGTTACCATCGATTTTCGCTTTACTGTATGTTCGATATTTTTTCGAATTGCGTCCGGATATTGTACATTTTTGATACGCCGCCGTTGCACATTGTTGAACGTTCGCGACGCGAAAATTTGACATCTTGTCCCGGCGTTGGATCGAATAAGGTCGTTGGAAGTTTTTGGCGCGGTTCGAGGTCGCGATTTTGTAAAAGGTGCTTAGGCACTTCTCACTCTTTGGTTAGGGGATTTGTACGACTCTCGACATTCCTCTGAATATAAATCTGGAGATACTGCCTGGTGCAGACTTTTTTTTTGACGCCAAACTTCCCGAGCAAAACATTTGGGGAATTTAGTGTGAGTATGACCGTTTTCAGCCCCTTTTCGATTGCCCGCTAACTTTCATTTCAATAATTTAGTCCCCACCACGTTATGGGTCCCAAATAAAAATTTCGAGAACCCCGACTTGCGGCCCGATACGATCTGTGATAGCGTTATCTCGGCGCGCTTAATTGACGAGCTACTGTCCTCCCTGGGTAAGCCATCAAACCCACGGAAGCCCGTTCCTGCGATGTTATCAAAGCTAAGACGGCCTCGCACCAGCTCAAGGTAACCTTGCTGCTCTATTAATTGTGCTTGCTGTAGCCAGCGAGTAAGCCTGGCTGTACGCGTTTATGTGCCTCAATCGATGGACTGCCGAAAGTAATCTGTTTCTAAATTGAAATTAGCGCGATATACCAGCGCGAGATATTTATATCATGGTCTGGACGCATCACTTTAATCACATATTTTAATCTGTAAAGTACGAGGCTTCCCCTCGCCGTAGCTTTCACTTTAACTACGAATTGTGATATTAATTGTTACATGTACCGCGCTATAGAAATTTCTGGGGCGGTTGCCCGCTTGTAATTTACAATTTTATATTAACGTCACTCCTCGGGAGCTTCCAGGAATTTCCTCTATTTTGGTGATGTGGTGTTTTAATTGGCCACCCCATTCTGTAAACAAGGATCCTTGGGGCATTTATATGCTTTTATATCGGCCCTAAACTTTTACTTATATGTATTTTATTGTGTCCGGCTTTACGAGTGAATAAAATAAATTTGTCTCCCCTGCACTTCATTGTTTGACTTCAGTTTTGCGCCGTTTTATTAAATCCACAGTGTTCCAATTTAGCTGGAGCGTAATCTATCAATCGCTGATTTAGGGGGTTTGGCTCTGTGTTATCTTTTTTTGTTATCCTTTAAATTGGTGGCGCCATCCCCCCATCTAATGAACCCACGGCCGTCTTTGGCTGCAGCTGATCGGCGACCCACAATTAGCGATTGGTAGTGACTCGCCTAGGCATTGGCTGAGTGAGGCAATTTGGTGCTTTGAATGCTGCTTCGATTCGTTGAGCAATTAACGTAAGTATTATTCTACCACCCCTTTTTTGTGCTTTTAAGGGATAACAAAGAGTAGATGATAACGCTGCCACATGAGTTGGTGCATTCACTAGCTAAAAGAGACCAAAGGCTTCAAAAAAGTCCAATAGGTGGGCAGTGGCTGCATTTGTTGTATTAAGAATATATATTTTAAGATCTCCAAGGCAAATGATATCATTGTAGTCCAGTCACTTTGTACAAAAATCAGGCCTTTGCTGGAAAGTGAACCGAAATTTGAAATTCCTGTTTTGGGATGTTAGGGGGATCTAGCAAAGCTTAACTTTAAGTTGTCGACCAAGATTTCCTATGTGCTATTTCCGCCATCTTAAAAAAAGGTGCGTTTGATTTTTTTGCGATAACTTGGTTGCCATTAATAGTATATGAAAATGAAGTGGAACTTTTATTTAGATTTTTTTGTGCTCTACAGTTTATGTTCAATTACTTTTCCACATACGAGCTATATTAGTCGAGATATTGAACGCGAAAGGAAAACATGAACGGATCGAGATTTTTTTTTTCGCTTTTAGCTTGTATTTCGTTTTTCGACTTATTTAGCGAAAAAGTAGTTATTATAAAACTTGTAGAGCTTGAAAATATCTGCAATTTGACCTATTATAAATTAAAATGCGACTAAAATTACAACTTGTAGAGCGAACCAAAGTTTTCAAGTCTGCGCCTAATTTTGATTTCATGTATCGTACTATTACATAAATGACATAATAAACGTCATTACATTATTAGAATCATTATATTTCATAGAACATCTTAATGGACAACTTGAAATTCAACTTTCCTGGACCCCCAACATTCCAAAAATTTTAGTTCTTAAGAATTTTGACCGTGAATCATTGTTCAAAGTAGATACTATGAGCCTCAAGTTCATGTGAGTGCAGGATATGACATGTTATTTTATGTTTTCTGAATTGTAAAAATGTCGAAAACTAATGTGAAAACTTAGCTTCACTTCTGTACACAAAACCGATAAAGTTTATCATTCATCATCATCAGCGTCAGGAATTAAACCTTTTGGTTTGTTCCAATCTTAGAGATTGAAGCTGGTCTTTCCAGCGTCTTTTTTATCATCCGTGTTTTCTTCATCCGCCTGTAGGCAAATAATAAAGAAGTTGTTTTGGTATACGGAACTCATCCATCCTATATAGATGTTCATGCCAATTGGTTCAGTATTGTTTTATTTTTTTATTTAGACTGGAGATACCTAATTTTTGTCTAATTTCCTCTTTGTGTTTATGATCCAATATTCTTCTTGCTTGGCTTTTAGTAATGGTTCAATTTTCACATTTGTATAGTAGTACGGGAACAGCCATAACCTTATACAACTTAATGCGTGTTTCTCTCCTTGTGTTTTTTCGATATCTTTTTATTGTTTCACACATGTAGTTGAATTTCGCTATTTTGCTGTTGATGTCTCTTTGTTCTCTATATCTAATTTTGTATCTTACATAACTGAAGCAATTGACTCGTGCGATTGGTGTATCAATAAACAATTTTCGCTCAAAAGTGAGCTTGGGCTTTAAAATCTATCACCTTAGTCTTTGGAGTAGAGATTTCTAAATTATATAATTTTGATGTTTTGTATTGTTTATGAGAAAAACGGACGCATTTGAAATGTTTAGCTGGCGTAGACTGTTACGGATCATGTGGACTGCGCATAGAACCAAGTAACGGTTTTAGAGGAAACAAAGTCAAACAAACGCCTCTCAAACATCGTTTGCACAAAGATATTTCAATTATTGGGCCATATTGCCAGTAGAACTGACAACCTAGAGAAAACTATTGTGCAAGGAAAACCACATGGCAAAAAACGGAAAAGCAAATCCTCTAAACGATAGCTTGATATCATGCGGGCGTTATTAGACGAACTACATTCAGTTTCCATGGGTTGAAATGCTGAATACGTAATGGACCACAACACATCAATTATGATGTAATGATGAGACAAAAGATAGTTTATATATTGCTCAATTATCATTGCAAATAGTTAAATAATTAGAAAATTTTTAGTAATATGCAATCATAATGTTATGTACCGCATACTTAATGAAGTATATGTATTCTAATAATATAATAACATTTTTATATTTCAAAATACAAAAAAAAAGAACATGTTATATCCTACAAAAGTCACATATGAATTTGAGGCTCATATTGTAAGTGTACGTAGTACTTTGAACAATGTTTAATAGAGATAAACTCCTTATTTGGGAAGTCGTAATTTTAGTCTCATTTTAATTTATAATTGGTTAAATTGCAGATATTTTCAAGCTCTACAAGTTTTATAATAACTACTTTTTCGCTAAATAGGTCGAAAAACGAAATTCAAGCGAAGAAGTGCGAAAAAAAAACTCTATCCGTTCATGCTTTCCTTTCACGTTCGATATCTCGACTAATATCACTCGTACATGGAAAAGTACAACATAAATTATAGAGCATATTTTACAGCGGTCATGAATCTAAACATATAAATGGAACCGGATTTATAGTAAATAATAAAATAAAATACATGATACTTGACTACAAGGCAATAAACGATAGAATAAGTGTGATTAGAATAGCCTCATAAACTCATATGCACCCACAGAAGAAAAGACTGGCGAAACTAAGGGCAAATTCTATGAACAGGTCTGGCGGATCAACTGAGGGCATGGCATAGGGCAGCAGCTATGTCATTACTGTGTCAAGGCTATTGAAGAGAAAATTCTCTAAAGGCTCGATTCAAGATAATCACAGGCGGAATGGCATATGGATTTACCCGGCGCGGCGGTGATACTGCGACTCGCCAACATGCTCGGCAAGCGTGGCGTTTGAACTGCCAACTTCCTTCTAAAATTCATGCAGATGTCGAATTTCAATTTAAATTCCCAGGTGGGCAGAGTACAAAACTCAAAATCCTACTCCGTTGAAAATACGGACTGCCTCAACTCGGATTCTGGGGGAGGCAGAAAAGCGATTAAATGCATACCACACAAACAATCAGATACAAACTTACATAAACTCCTCATAGCAACCTATAACATCAGAACAATGAGGACGGATGAGCACTTAGAAGAACCAGAACAGGAACTTAAGGATATAAAGTGGGACATCCTAAGTCTTTGTGAGACAAGACTACAAGGAGAGGAGAAAACTACCCTTAAATCTGGCCACACCTTATACCAGAACAACTCAGATATCAACTATAGCAATGGTGGAGTAGCATTCATAGTAAATAGGAAGATAGAACATCTAGTAACTAAATATACTGCAATATCGGATAGAGTTATCTACCTAATTATCAAAATAAACAAAAGATACAGCATTCAACTCATACATTGCTACGCTCCAACTAGTACTGCAGATGAAGTAGAAATCGAACAATTATACAAAGACATCACACATTCTAGAAATGTAGAGAACACCTATTATACCATTATTACCGGAAATTTCAACGCCAAAATAGGTGAACCACAAGGCTGTGACACCAGCTATATTGGTAACTTCAGGCTATGAAACAGAAATAACAGAGGAGATACGGTAGCTAACTTCCTAAACAAAGAAAATCTATATTGCTTAAACACTTTTTACAAGAAGCAAACTCAAAAGAAGTGGACATGGCGTAGTCCGGACGGCCACGTTAAGAATGAAATAGATTTCATACTCTGCAACGATAAAAACATATGTACAGATGTCTCCGTTTTGAATAAATTTAATGCTGGCAGGGACCACAGACTAATTCAAGCTAACATAAAAATAAATACAAAGTTGGAAAGAAAAAAACTAATCACTAAAAACAGATTTTCCACTTCAGAGGTCCTTCTGCTAAACCAAGAAGAATATCACAAAGAACTGCACAAGAAAGTACAACCCCTCACAACATTTAAAGATAAAAATATAGATGAAATGGCAGATAAAATTACAAAAGACATTCACACAGCTACCAGAAAAATTTGCAGCAAAATAAAAAGTCCAAAGGAAAGCAATTGAAACCAGAGACAAAAGAGCTAATACAGAAAAGAAGAAAAACGAACAGGAGGATCCAGAGTACAAAAACATAAATATAACCGTGAAAAAGAAAATAAGAGCGGACATACAGGAGTTTAAAACAAAGGAAATTCTGGAAACAATAGAAAAGAATAAAAATATCAGAGTACTGAGATCAAAACTAGCGACGGGGAAGCAAAAGATTACGAAAATAAAAGATCAACAAGGAAACATAGTATCAGAGAAAACAGAAATCATTGAAGAAATTGAAACATTCTACCAAAACTGTATAAAGCGACCATAAGGAACCCTAGAACCGTCCCAAAAAATATTCTAAATGTAGGATCCGAAGATCTGCCTGAGATAACTGCTGCCAAACTCAGATACGCTCTCCAGCAAATGAAAAATGGAAAGACCCCAGGTGAAGACGCAATAACGGTGGAAATGCTTAAGATGGGAGGTAGCAGTCTCGAAGAAGCAATTAAACTTCTGTTAAACATATGTCTGACCGAAGCAAATATACCTGATTCCTGGAAGAATGCAGAGGTCATTTTACTCCATAAGAAAGGTGATACAACGAATATAGAGAACTACCGCCCCATAAGTCTGCTGTCTCACATGTATGAACTGTTAATGCGGATAATAACAAACAGAATGACATCAAAGTTGGACTCGTATCAAGCAATAGAACAGGCTGGGTTTGGAAATGGGTTTAGTACTATTGATCATTTACAAACAGTAAGAACAGTAATAGAAAAAACAACTGAGTATAATATACCTATACACCTAGCATTCGTAGACTACCACAAAGCTTTTGACAGCATCGAAACATGGACCTTTTTAACAGCATTAGACAAAGCTAGGATTGACTCAAGATATTCAAACCTCATCAAGCACATATACCATAAAGCTACGTTCCAAATAAAAATAGATAACGATCTTAAATCAGAAAAAAATACTGTTGGAGAAGGGCGTTAGGCAGGGTGATGTTATATCACCAAAATTGTTTACTTTGGCATTAAAAAATGTATTCAAGCAGTTGAACTGGCAGAATATGGGTTTAAACATAGATGGCGTGTACCTAAACCACCTGAGATTCGCGGACGCCATAGTCTTGATCAGCACAAACATCCAAGAACTAAATACCATGCTAAGTGAATTAAACGAAAAATCTAAAGAAATAGGCTTGACTATGAACCTTAACAAAACCAAACGAATGAACACTACTAATGAGAATATCACTGTGGACAACGTCAGTCTAGAAAACGTAGACCAATATATCTATCTTGGTCATAAAATCAAAATAGGAAAGGAAAACCAGACTGCAGAACTTAAGAGAAGAATTCATCTAGCATGGGCGGCCTTCGGTAGACTCAGTTACATTCTCAGAAATAAAAGTGTGCCAATAAACCTAAAGCGGAAGGTGTACGATAGTTGTATACTTCCAGTAGTCACATACGGTTTGGAAACTATGGCTCTGACTAAAACAATGGTAGAAAAACTGAGAGTCGCCCAGAGAGCTATCCAGCGTGCCATGCTGGGAATCACAATAAGAGACAAAATCCGAAACAAAGTAATCCGAGAAAGAACAAAAGTAACGGATATAATGGAGCGTACGGCGAGCCTTAGGTGGCAATGGGCTGGGCACATCGCTAGACAACAGGACGAAAGATGGACACAAAGAGTGACTTTCTGGAAACCAAGAGGCACAAAGCGAAGTGTGGGAAGGCCACAAAAGAGATGGGCCGACGATATTAAATGTGTGGCAGGAAAACAGTGGATAAGAAAAACTAGAGATAGAGTAGCATGGAAAAAATTAGAAGAGGCCTATATCCAACATTGGATGAATAACGGCTGAAGAGAGAGAGAGAGAGAATGGGAAAAGGTTAATACAACTGGCAGCCTTGCTTATCATGGTAATAGCAGACACAAAATTCCAACACAAGTTGATTCACAAGTACACCTGGAAATAATCTGATGGGAACACTCTTAACGCAATAGACCATTGCATTATTGACGTAAGACATAGCACAAACGTGCAAGATGTAAGAACACTCAGAGGATGCAATATCGATTCGGACCATTTTATGATAATGATCAAAACACGAGCCAAGATATCCATTATAAAGGAGGAACAGGGAAAACGTAATAAAAAATACGACGTCCAAAAACTGGATAACCTAGAAATAGCCCAGGAATTTAAAACAAAAATATGGAATACCTTTAAACAAGTAGAAATATAAAGAACAATACAAGATAGATGGCAACAATATGCAAAGCTAATAGCTGAAACTGCAGAAAGCACGCTGGGTTACAATAAAACAGAACGACACCAATGGTACGATGATGAATACAAAGAACTTACAAGAAAGAAAAACACTGCATACTTAAAGAAAATCCAAGACTACAGTGAAGAAACAGAAAAAGAATACAAAGCCATACGGAAAGAAGAAGAAAATTGTTTAAACAAAAAAAGAAATCCTATTACAAAAAAGAATTCAAAAGAATAGAAACATACAACCAAAATGCAAGTAGAAAACTATATAAAAAAATAAATAGCATGCGAAGAGAATTTAAGCCTAGAACCGGAATGTGCAGAGATAAAAAAGGGAATATTATTAGCGAGAAGGATGCAGTACTACAACGTTGGCAAGAATACTATGAAGAAGAGTCAAATCAAAACGAAGAAGGGCTATCAGAAAACCAAGATGGAACCGAACACATACTGAACATAGATATGGAAGAAGGGAACTGTCAAATACCAATAAGGACAAAAGTAAGGAAAGCAATTCAAAAACAAAGGAATAATAAATCCCCTGGCTCGGATAATTTGACGGCGGAACTATTAAAAGCAGGCGGAAGAACCGTAGAAGAACAAATATACCACTTAATAAGATTAATACGGGTACAAGCTAAGATCCCAGACAAATGGAACCTCGGCATAATCTGTCCACTACACAAAAAAGGAAACCAACTAGAATGCGCTAACTACAAACCAATAACGCTACTAAATATAGGGTACAAAATATTCACTAACATCCTGGCAAGCAGAATAAAAGTGCAAGCAGAAGCAGAAATCGGAAACTACCAAAGCGGTTTCCGAAAGGGAACAATAGAACAAATAAGCATAGTCAAACAAATTACAAAAACATGGGAAATGAACATCAAAACACACTACATTCTCATTGACTTTAAGAGTGCATATGACAGTATCAAAAGGCAAAAACTATAGAAGACAATGGAAGAGCTAGGAATACAAAAACACCTGATTAGACCAACGAAACTAACTATGGAAAGAGTAGAGAACAAAGTAAGAATTCAAAGTAGCTTATCGAACACTTTTAGTATGAACGCAGGACTCCGACGGGGAGACACCCTATCATGTGTATTATTTAACATAGCATTAGAGAAAGTTGTTGGGGAGTCAGGAATTGAAACTTCAGGAAACATCTTTACCAAATCAACTCAATTACTAGCCTATGCAGATGATATTAACATAATTGGCAGATCAGTAAAAAATATAGAAGAAACCTTCATACCCCTTGAAGCCGCAGCAAAAGAAATGGGACTAAAAGTGAATGCAACTAAAACAAAATATATGTGTATAAATAAACAAAACTGTATAAGTGACAACCCACCATTTTAAAAAAGTTCAAGAATTCACATATCTAGGTACACTACTCACAAGTGACAATAACATTAGTGCGGAAATACAGCGAAGAATAACAATAACCCATAGAACATACTACCCGCAAGGTAAAAGAACAGTTGGACGACCACGAAATAGGTACATTGATGAAATCATAGAAGACCTAAGAACACTAGGGATACGAAATTGGGATAAAAAAGGGAAAGAGAGGAAAGAATGGAAAACCGTTGTCGAGCAGGCCAAGGCCCACAACAGGCTGTAGTGCTGAGGATGATGATGATGATATTCTGCAAAAGTCACATATGAATTTGAGGCTCATATTATAAGTGTACGTAGTACTTTGAACAATGTTTAATAGTAAAACTTCTTAAGAACCAAAAGTTTAAACTCCTTATTTGGGATGTTGAAGGCCCAGGAAAGTTGAATTACAAGTTGGGTTTTAAGATTTTTGATGAAATATAATGATTCTAATAATGTAATGACGTTTATTATGTCATGTAATTGTACGCTTCATAAAATTGTGCGTCGACTTGATGACTTTGGTCCTCTTACAAGTCGTAATTTTAGTTGCATTTTAATTTATAATAGGTTAAATTGCAGGTATTTTCAAGCTCTACAAGTTTTATAATAGCTACTTTTTCGCTAAATAGGTCGAAAAACGAAATACAAGCGAAGAAATGCAAAAAAAACCTCGAGCCGTTCATGCTTTCCTTTCGCGTTTGATATCTCGACTAATATCGCTCGCACGTGGAAAAGTAATTGAACATAAATTGTAAAGCACAAAAAAATCTAAATAAAAGTTCCCCTTCATTTTCATGTACCATTAACGGGAACCAAGTTATCGCAAAAAACTCAAACGCACCTTTTTTTAAGATGGCGGAAATAGCACATAGGAAATCGTGGTTGACAACTTGAAGTTAAGGTTTGCTGGACCCCCCCCCCCCCCAACATCCCAGAAAAGGAATTTCAAATTTCGGTTCACTTTCAAGCAAAAATGACATAGTGACTGGACTATTGGTATTGGGTAATATTTCAGATAGGGTTGATTCTAGGTTATTAATAAACTCTAAATAATATTGCTACAATACTCCAAATGCGTACTTACGATTTTTGCATGTAATACTTTACCACAGTTGTTCAATATCTTTGCTTGCTTGCTTCACTAAAGGAAAACGTTGAAATAATATAAAAAGCAACTCCTCAGCCTCTAGATTCTCTATCTCTTCATATTACAGTGTAACCTTCACTATTTGTAACGGAGTTAGATAACCAGGTTTCGGTAACGGCCAACAGATCGAATGAAGACTGAAGTACGAGATCTCTAAAAGCAGTAAAATTAGTGACGATGAACGAACAGTTATGTGTACACAGTTTAACTGCAGGCTCATATAATTCAGATATATGCTATAATTAAATCAAAACAAGAAACACAGTGAGATACCAGATTTGCTTCAAAACGATGGGTAGAAAATTAAATCGGTGGTAGTATTCTATCTACACTCATAAAAGGTACTACTGCTCATGGCAAGTGAAATATAAAAGCAAATAAATATTCAGCTGATTAACTACGCTCCTACCTGAGTTGTAGAAATATTACAACAGCTATTTAACAGATTCTACATAGCGGGAGAAAAAAATCCTAAAGAGTGGAAATGAGGACATATTGGACATTGGTTCTATGCACAAGAAACGAAGTAGAACAGAATGTCAAAATTATAGGGGCATTAAGGTATTATAATAAATAGAAATATTGTACGGAACGATACTTAAGAAACGAATAGAGGAGCAAATAGTAATTGCGGAAGAGCAAAGTGGTTTTGTGGCTGGAAGATCCTGCATAGATAACATCTTCATGCAAAGACAGGTGGTACAAAAAAAAGTAGCTAGAGAGACACATATAATTTTTGTGGATTTGCAGAAAGTGTACGACACGGTTCCAATAATCAGGTTGTTTGAAATACTCAACAATGGTTTGCTTCAGGAGTATGTAGACGCGATTGCAATATCAATATATTTATAGCAAACAGGACAATGTTCTAAAAGTAGAATTTTACAGTTAGTAAAAGGTCGAGGCAGGGCTGTTGCTTGTCCCCAATATTATTCAAACTATATCTACATCAAGAAAATGTTAAAAGAATGGCAGGTCAAATACAGCAAAATGGGAATAAATATAGAGGGGAAATTACTTTCACACCTTACTTTTTGCTGACTATCAGGTAATAATCGCAGAAAATGTAAATTACATGACCAGGAAATTGCATGATAGGCACTTATCAAATGGGGGCTTACAATAAATTACGTGTAAAAACCAAATCTATGGTGGCAAATGCTCGTGACATACAAATAAATGGAAATGTAATAAAGGTCTTTAAATAGTACAAGCGGCTAATTATATCAGAAGAAGGTAACAGCCAAAAAGAGATTACAAGTAGAGTTATGCAAATCAAACAAGAAACTCAGATACTAAATTCACTACTGTGGTCTAAACAAATAAAGAAGGATACTAAGAAAAGAGTATATAACATAATAATGGAAAACATACTTACATACGGTGCGGAAATATGGGAGATGAGAAAAAGAATAAACAAAAAATGTCTGCAGCGGGGATGGACATTTTGCGAAGAAGCTGTAGAACAAGGCGACTGGAATACGTAAGGAATCAGGACATGAGGCAAAACTTCAATATGGAAAAAGAAATAACAGATCACATAGAAGAAAAGATACTAAAGTGGTATGGCCACATGAGACGGAAGCAACCACTCAGATAGCCACAGGTAATTTGGAACTGGAGACCGGCAAGAAATGGAACTACTCTCCTATTGTTTTCTCCACCACTACTTTTAGTCTGTTTGTTATCAGGTTTGCCAGAATTTTATAGGTCCAGTGTAATGCCTTTGTAATTTTCCATTCAAACCTATCCCCTTTCCTATGCAGGTGGCATATTACTGTCTCCCTCCATTCCTTTAACAACTCTTGCTGTTGGTATATTCGATAGACGTTCATATATTGTCCTGCTTTGCTTCTAGAAGAGGAGGAAGATGATGAAAATTACTATTATCAACATTAAAAGCCATATATTATCACGTACAACATTGTCTTTATATGATTTCTCTGTAGCATCAAATAACGCAGGATGGCGTGACACAGTATCAATCAATATTTCGTCTTGTTCCTTCGAAAACTTGCAGTAAGTTTTTTATTTTTCAGCTGTCATCTTCATTTGATAGCAAACAATATCTGCAGCAACTATGCGCCGACGGAGTGCAGATAGAACGTTTGCATTTAATTAAAGTACAAAGTAATATGTGTGGATTGCACACCGCGCACTCCGCGTGCGTACTCCGCACCAGATGGACCGTAGCTTTACAGACTGTCTAGCTATATACAAATACCCTGTATATAATAGTATCATCTGCAAACATATTAGTCCAGGGACAATAAATATCCACCTCAAAAAATAATAATGTAGTCCTGATTTTTGGCACAAATGTTCCTTAGAACTCTAGGAGCAACCCCTAAAAGTACCTGCCTTTGGGGTGCCAGCATTGTATCAAGGAGGACTTGGCAGTAGTTAAAAAACATCTTTTGTTCGGGAACTTTTCTATTTTGAATACGACAAAATATCATTAAGAAAAGTTGTTCAGAATCCAATATTATGGCCTCATGCTAGATTTCAGAAATATCAAATAACTTTTATAAAACTGATTATTAAAAGGAATTTGAAAAATGTTTAGCTTATACGCATTCACACATACACCCAATAAACACATCTACACAACATGTACACGGGGGCAGGGAAGACCGGTATCTCCGTTTTTCAAGAAGTATCGAGGTGGGGCCCTGGTTGGGTTGATCTGGCAGTGGTAGCTGGCTTAGAAACCAGGTATGGCACACCTGGGCCGACGGGTAGTATAGGGGCCCACCCTTTCCTAACCAGCGTAGGGGGCTGCCCTTTCAACCGTCGAAAAATCCCGTGGTATGTAGTAGTGCCAGGTGGTGCCTGGAATAGGGCCCTGCTGCGTATCTCGGGGGGCTTCGTCAGCGGCGGCCCAGACCTCCTAATCGGGACCAGCTCTGCCATGATATTTCGGGGAAACTGGTACACGGAGGACCCCAACCCCAAATCAATCACTCATACTACTTCACGCACACTAACACAGAACAAGTACAAACAGAAACAAAATACACACCATCCCCAAAACTTAAATATGGAAGAACAAAACATAGATTATGGTTCAAACGTGCCACAAAACCTGGAGCACCCTAGCTCCAAAAAAGTAACAGAGGAAGGCTCCGAAATAAATTCGGAGAAAGAGGAACTGCTTCTCGGGTCATCAGGCAGCGAATCCGAGGGGGAGACTAGCGTTTCCCCCATGGATAAAGCAGCTAGGGAGGCCCGTCGCAAAGAGAAGCGAAAGGAAAATAAGCGTAAGACCAGGACGCTTAAGAGGCGAGAAGAGAGGGCAAAACGGAGGGAACTGCGGGAAGGCCAGGGTCCACCGGCCCAGGCAAGCCAGGCAGAACACTCTTCACAGGAAGCGGCTGACAAGGGTCCTAGGGAAGCAAGACCAGGCGACTCTCGAAAGAGTAGCCAGGGCCAGCAACCTAGGGGCCCATGTAAGCTGCAGAGACAGCCCTCGGGAAAAATAAGAGGTCCGGAGGCGAGGAGAGCAAAAGGAGCTGCTGCACGCAAACCCATAGAGCTCATCACGCACTCCATGGGACGAGTCAGGGTAGGAAGGCCAACCAGGTCTTTCAGGTACCCGACCGACCATTAAGAGACCGAGGAGTGATGACACTCCCCCAGAGGCAGTGAAAAAAGGCCAAAAAGCTTACCGAAGCAAGCAGGGAAACCCAAGGCTTCTCATCCTTTGAGAAAACCCGCGGCTAAGTCCCAGCGAGCAACGGAGCCGAAGCCGCCTAATAGGGAGAACCAGGTTGTAATCAGGTCTGACCGACCAGATGGCCAGGTTCTCCCAAAGGAAGCTGAGGCAATTAGAGCGAACATAGTTGCCGAGATGTTCAGTGCCATGGCAGGCCCCGAAGGGGGTCTCCAGGGGCCAGAACTCCGGTTTAGGAACTCAGGACTAGTGGAACCAGGCTGGTTCTTAGTCACTGCCCAGGACGACACCTCAGCAAGATGGCTGGAGGGCTGGACACCTCTCAGTGTCGAGGGAGTCACCTTTGCCCCAACAAAGGCATCGGAGGCACCATGGCCAGAGAAGGTGGGTTTCTGGCTCAGAAGCCAAGAGGAGGTTGACCTGGAAAAGCTGAGGCAGATGCTTTCCATGCAGAACCGCTCGCTAAGAGTGGAGCAATAGAGGCATGTTCAGACGACAGGAGGACCAGGAGGGTGGTTCTTGACCTTCATGGTCAGCGGAGATACTGTCCGAACTCTGGAGGAGTCTGGGTGGCAGCTTTACTACCAGTTGGTTACTCTCGCAGTGCGAAGGGTGCCGACGTGGAGTGGAGCAGTCCGCCAGGACTCTTCTGAGGCCGGCGTGTCAAAGCAGGCCAAGAAGGACAACTGAAAGGACCACAGCCCCCGCACCATTAACTCCCCATAATGGATTTACTGCGGGTAAGTCAGATCAATCTTCAGCACAGTAGGGGCGCTACGGCAGAGCTGATGAGCGCCCTAACTGGCAGGAGAGAAATAGTCCTCATTCAAGAACCGTATGTTTACAGGAATAAGGTCTGGGGACTGAGGATGGCCAACTACGATGTAGTGGTTGGCGAGGAAGTAAACGATCGACCCAGGACCTGTATCATGGTGTCCAGGGATCTCAGCATGGTACCACTACCGCAGCTGGGAACCAAGGACCTCACTGCAGCGGTTCTGGAGTATCAGGTAGGTGGTAGAAACCATAAGGTAGTAGTAGGAAGCTCCTATTTTCCCTCGGATGACGCGCGTATACCTACGGAGGAATTCGAACGCTTAATATCGTTTGCGAGAGATAAAGGTCTTCCGGTAATTGTCGGATGTGACGCCAATGCACATCATTCGGTGTGGGGGAGCTCAGACATTAACCCTCGGGGCGAAACCCTACTAGAATATTTGGCGTCCACGGATCTTGAGATAATGAACAAAGGTACAGAGCCCACTTTCGTCAATAGCATCCGAAAGGAGGTAATTGACATTACAGTGGCCTCTAGGTGTTTTTCAATCAATATTGAAAACTGGAAAGTGACGTCGGATATCGTGACATCTGATCATCGTATGATCAGAATGGCAATGAATTCCGACAAGCCTCTGGAAATTCCCTACCGGAACCCCAGGGCAACAGACTGGGAAAGCTATCGTTCCAGTCTCGTTCGCCAAGGAGGCCAACCAGAGGAAGGTATATGCACAAAAGAACAATTAAGTAAAGACGTAGAGCAACTGGCAAGTAAAATTGTCTCAGCTTATGAGGAGGCTTGTCCTCTCAGGGAGGCTCGAGTTCGTAGGGTACCATGGTGGACCGGCACTCTAGCCGATCTGCGCAAGGAATCCAGGCGAATCTTTAATCGAGCTATCAGAGAAGGGACACAGGCCTCATGGGACACTTTCAAAACGGCCAGGAATAGGTTTAAAAATGAGTTAAGGCGCAGCAAAAGATCTAGCTGGCAGAAATACTGTGCAGAGTTAAACTCAGTATCAGACTCTGCTAGACTGATGAAAATCTTAAGCCGCGAAACTAGTCAAACAGTAGGAGCGCTAAAAAAGGCCGATGGGATGTGGACAACATCCAGAGAGGAGTCGTTACAACATCTCCTGGAAGTCCACTTTCCAGGAGACGGCGCCATCCAGTTAGCACCCATAGCGGAACAGGAACCAGTTCCTATAGAGAACTGGCAGTTCGCTGAGGGAATTATAACGGAAGGTGCAGTCACATGGGCAGTACAGGAGTTTGATCCCTTTAAGTCGCCGGGGCCAGATGGGATCTTCCCAGCATTGCTTCAGAAAGGCCTGGATATCCTTCTTCCACATATAGTAAGGGTATATAGGGCCAGCGTAGCAATGGGATGGGTCCCAGAACAGTGGAAGGCAGCCAGAGTGGTCTTTATTCCCAAGACGGGAAGGGAGGACTACACAACTGCCAAATCATTTAGGCCCATTAGTCTTACATCCTTTCTTTTAAAGACCTTGGAAAGGATCATTGATAGGCATCTAACGGAAAGGGTAATAAGAACACACCCATTCCACAGGAATCAGCACGCATACAGACGTGGAAGATCGACCGAAACTGCACTCCACGCTGTCGTGCACAAGGTCGAAAGGGCACTACACTATAAGGAAGTGGCCCTTGCAGTACTTTTTGACATTGAAGGCGCATTTGACAAGGCAAGAACGGCTACAATATGTCAAGCCTTACAGGCCAGGGAAACCCCTCCCGTTCTGGTCAGTTGGGTGAGAACAGCACTGGAGCAAAGAACCGTGACGGCAAACCTAGGGGACTGTTCAGTGAGGGCCAGGGTGACGGGAGGTTGCCCGCAAGGCAGTTGCCTCTCACCTCACCTGTGGTGTCTTATAATGGACGGTCTACTGGGATGCCTAACGGAAGAGGGCTTCTATGCACAAGCATACGCAGACGATGGACTGGTACTTGTTACTGGCAGGTTCCTAAACGTCGTTTGCGATAGAATGCAGGTAGCTTGCAGGATTATTGAAAGATGGTGTGAAGAGAAAGGTCTGTCGGTAAACCCACTAAAGACTGAGATCATTCTCTTCACAAAAAGACGAAAACTTCAGGGTCTGAGGATACCCATTATGTACGGAAGACCACTTGCATTAGTGCAAGAGGTCAAGTACCTGGGGGTAATCCTCGACAGCAAATTAAGTTGGAGGTCGCATGTCGACAGGACGGTGAAGAAGTCGACAACGACCTTATGGCAGTTGCGCAGAGTTATAGGCAGGAACTGGGGGATAAACCCCAAGATTCTGCACTGGCTCTACACATTGGTAGTAAGGCCAAGAGTTCAGTACGGCTCAGTGGTCTGGTGGCCTAGTGTAGAGCGCCCCAGTATTTCCGTAAGATTGGCAAAGGTCCAACGACTAGCCTGTCTCGGAATTACAGGGGCAATGAGGACAACCCCAACAGCCGCACTGGAGGTAATACTGGGACTCCCGGGCCTCGACACTTGGATAAAGAGAGAGGCCATGGCTACCCACCTCAGAATGCGGGATACGGGGCTATGGAATGACCAGGGAGTTCGCACGGGCCATGCTAGGATCGCCGACATGGCTGCTAGAGAAATACCTCTATCAGCCTACAGGGTAACCGAAGCAGAGGACCGGCTAAGGTTAGAAAAAGGTTTCTCTCTCACTATCCCAACAAGGGAACAGTGGGAGCAAAAAAGGGTTAAGCTCCAGTCGAATGCCTTGATATGCTACACGGATGGTTCTCGAGTGGCGGAAAGGCAATCCTCTGGAGCAGGCATTTATATGGAAGGCCGGGGGGTGCAAGAAAGCTATGCTTTAGGAAGATTCACCACGGTATTCCAAGCAGAAGTTTATGCCATCCTATCGGTGGCAACAAGGAACGAGGTCAGGATATCCCCAGAGCAAAAAATTTATATTTGCTCCGATAGCCAAGCCGCACTAAAAGCAATCTTCTCGGCCAGGACAAGATCAGCTCTTGTCCAGGAATGTGGAGATGCTTTAGCCGAATTGGCAAGGGAAAAGGACGTCGAGCTCATCTGGGTCCCGGGACACACGGGGGTCCAAGGCAACGAGAAGGCGGACGAACTAGCCAAACTCGGAGCCGGGGAAACTTGTTTTGGACCGGAACCTTTTTTGGGTATAACAAGGCAGCAGGTCTCAGCAGCCCTAACCGGGTGGGCCTACAAGACCAGCGAGGAAAAGTGGAAAGGATGCAGGGGCTGTCGTCAGGCAAAGTACCACATAGCGGGATTTGATTCAAAGAAATCGGTCTGGCTAATGGGAAGGAGCCGAAGAACCACAAATCTTTTGATAGGGATCTTGACAGGCCACTGTAAACTAAAGAGACACCTAACTCTGATAGGAGTAGAGGAAGATCCCATTTGCCCAAGATGTGGGAGGGACGAGGAAACGTCCTTTCACTACTTGGGAGAATGTGAAGCGTACCAGCGACTGAGGTATAGAACCTTTGGAGCACCTACGCTTCGAATGGAAGAGTTGAACTCCCTATCCTGGGCCGAAATTCTGATCTTCATTAGAAAATCAGGAAGGTTTAAGCAGGGAGAAGAGCCCATCGAAGAGGACGATAATGAAGGCGGTTGAGGGGATGGCATGGGGTTGGCAAAAAGGGCCTATGGTGGCCTACTTGCTAGACTTCGGTCTCCCCACAACTACTACTACTACTACTACGGTACAGTAGCAA
>OW679195.1:67598843-67757178 GCA_940337035.1 Agriotes lineatus
AAATGCAGACTTATTAACGAGTCTGATTTCATATTTTTCGCTATCACGTAATTTATTATTTTCTTATATAAGCCGCTGTTTTTTCTCAGTTTACTATCTATTTTTCTTTATTCTAAGATTTTCCAAATCTTCCGTCTAGGCACTTTGTCGAATGCATTTTGTAGATCTACAAAAGCGAAGTATGCTTTTTCTCCTTTTAGTTGTGTTTTAGTTATAATCTGTTTAATTGTGAAAATTTGGTCCTGCAAGCTTCTACCTTTTCTAAATCCACTTTCTGATGTTGTTAATGTCTTATCTATTATTTTTGTTAACTTCTGTTCTAGTATTTGTTAATACAATTTTAGTACTGTGCTAAGGAGTATTATGACTCTATAAATGTTGCATTCTTTGTTATTGCCTTTCTTGTAGATAGGCAGTATCATACCTATCTCCCAATCTTTCGGTATTATTTCTTCTGTCTTATTCATTACATCTACAAGTAGAAGTCTGCCTTTGGGTCCAATGTTTTTTAATCATTTCGCTTGATATTCTGTTATGTTCTGGTGTTTTCCTGTTTTTCAGTTTTCTTAGTCCTTCTTGCAGCTCCTCGATTGTAATGTCTTCATGTTCTTCCATTTTGTGTATATTTTGCGTTTTTCCTTCATTTTGTGGTGTTATTTCTCTTCTTTTTTCTTTAATGATTCTTCGAAATATTCTTTCCATTATTTTATTTTCATCTGTTAGTATATTTCCTACTTTGTCATTTATCGTTGTTAGTTGTGGTTTAAGGTTTTTCATTCTTCTATAAAATAGTTTCTGATTTCCCTTACTCTGTCTTTCTCTAATTTTTCTACGAATTGTTTCCATGAATTTTGTTTTACTGTTATTATCAAGTTTGTAAGAATTTTTCTTTGTTCTTTGTATTTTCATAGTTTTCTGGTATTGTTTTGGATAGGTAGTTCTTCCAGAATTTTTTCTTTGTTTTTACCTGTTTCTTAATTTCAGCAGTCCACCAATCAGTTTGTTTCTTATTGTTAATAGTTTTTGATACTCCACATACTCTTTTGGCCGCATCTCTAATAACTTCCTTGAAGCTTATCCATAACTGTTCAGTATTTATTTCATTTGGTTTACTTTTTCTATCTAGTTCTTTATTTATAGTTTCTTCATATTTTATTTTCATAATTCTATTTAGTAGTTTATATGATCTTAGAGATTCATGTTCTTTTTTTTTCGTGTGTGTTTTCGTGTGTTATTTCTTTCATCTTGCTGTTTTAAAATTCTGGGCCTCTTCTCACTTTTGTATCTACGACTGTTGCTCTTGTTTCTTTATCTACTAAAATATAATCAATGATTGATTTTTCTCTTCTACTTGGTTGCTCTCGAGTGTATTTATGAATGTTTTTATGCTCGAAGAACGTGTTTGTAATAAAAGAGAGTGTATTTGACAGTAATCTAGCATTCTTTTGCCATTATTATTTCTTATAACTTCACCATGTCTTCCTATAGCTATGTTGTATGTACTATCTCTTCTCCCTACTTTATTATTACAGTCTCCTGCTATATTCTTCATTTACTTTCTTCGGTGATTTTTGTTAATTCATCCCGAAATGTTTCTTTTATTTCTGCTTTCTCGCTCTCATTAGGTCCATATAGGTATGGCAATGATTGTCCTTATATTTCTGTTTTTTCTTCATTTCCATTGCCATTATTCTCTCGGAGTATGTTTCCCATTTATACATTTCATGTGTTAATTTTTCATGAATGATCCACGCTACTACCGCTGCTGCTCTTTTATTATTTTCTACTCCACTGTATATCATTACATGTTCGTTATCCAATTTCAGCATATCTTGTCCCTTTTTCTTCGTTTCTGATATTGTTAATATATCTAGTTGTGCTTTTTGAAATTCCTCAATTAGTTTTTGGTCTTTTCCGCATAGGCTTCTTATGTTCCAAGTTCCTAATTTCCAAATGTTTCCCTTTTTTTAAATTTTGTTCGTGTTTTTGTCCTGTCTTTTTCCTTCGCCGGGTCGTTTTATTTTTTCCTCATCCTTTTCTTGCCTGACTATGAGTTTTTAACCTGTTATCAGCTTTAGCTACTAAGGTTTTCTTTTCGTTGTTCCATACTTTTACTTCCGCGTTGACAGTTAGCTCTTGGTGGGCAATTTTTACAGTTTCTCCTTTTTCTCTATAGTTCTTTGCGTTAGCTCTGATTATTTTTTGTATTTTACTTTTCTCTGAGCTTATATCGTTGTTAATGAAAATCTTCATATCTCTTATGTTCTTTAGTTTGCTTTTATTCTTTAAAATCACCTGCTTCTTCGTTGTATTTTCCATCTCCAGCAAGCATGTTTTCTCACCCATCTTCCTTGAATACCTAATTTTAACTTCTATATCCAGATTCTTTTGTATTAGTCTATCCCCTCTTTGATGGCCCCTTCTTCATATGTTGTTATCGGCATTCCTTGTACGAGGAGCGTTCAAATGTGAATTATAATTTAAATTGCGCGCCAAAAGACAAAAACCTGCACAAAAGTCTTATACATTAATTAATGCTTTGGAACAAGACCTAACTTCATTCAGTCGTTAAGTCTTCATAATGCATTTTTATTCAATTGGCAAGCATGAGTGAAGTGGAAGTGCATTCAAGCGTTGAACAACGCATTATTTGTAAATTTCTTATCAAGGAATATATCAAACTCTAAGAAATTTGTGTAAGAGTTAAGACAGTTTGATGCGCAATCACTATAACACACAAGCGTTTACAAAAAGAGTAAAGCGTTTAAAGATGGCTACAAAGGTGTCGAGAATGAACCGCATTCTCGACGCCCAAAAACATTGACAACAGAAGAGAATGCTGACAGAGTAAAATGCAGTTATTTGAAACGATCGTCGAATTACAGTGAAGGATATTCCTTCTGCATTAAATATCAGTAGGGGTAACTTGAAAAAAAACACGAGTCTGTGCCGTACAGGATAATACTCGACCCAATTTCCTTATTCTCACGCTGACTGACTACGACTCAAAAATTGAAATGGATCATACTGCCCCAGTTACCATACATTTTCGACCTTGCTGCATCAACTTTTTATTTCTTTGGGCCCTTAAAAGAGTTTCTAGCTCGTTGTAATGAAGAAGTCTTCGAAATTGTTTGGGAATGGGTGTGACAGCTCCCAAAATAATTTTTTACTTTCTTTTACAATAAAGGAAGTATTGAATTCACCCCAAAAATTTGAAATTGAGTTTTCAACAGATCTTCACGTTTTTTTATTGGTCTGTCTGTCTGTGTGTCTGTGAACAGAATATCTCAAAAACGAAAAGAGGTATGGCGTTGAAACTTCATATATAAGTTTTGTGTACTATGTAGATGGGACAGCTAGCTTTTTAAGAAAATCACATAACGGGAAGTAGGTGTTTACTATTGTGATTTTTCAGTTTTTTTCGATTTTTTCAAAAACTGCTCTTTTGTTTTCTTTCTATTTTTTATAACTCCTATTTTAATAATAATAATAATAATAATAGTTTTTTATTTCCGGTATATTATTACATTTTTGAATTCAGCTTAAAATTTTAGAGAAAAATTGTCTCTTCAACTAAAGTAATTTTTGAAAATTTTTGACAAATGCTTAAAAATTTAAAATCAAATTTTTGGCTAATTATAAGATCACTGTCAAAGGAAGTTGTGTGCGTGTATCTACTAACATCTATATGTATTCAACAAAAATGTTTGTATTTGTTAAACTGACATTCCTGATATAACCTTAAACTGACATATATAAACTACAGTCGCTTTATATACACTAACGTTAACAGTCTGGCCATATATGGTCACGATTCCCATTGGTGCCGCCATTTTATGTCTTGCGTCATTTTGACAATAAGATTTAAATTTCAAAACTGTCAAAGTCACATTTACTCAAATAAAATAAGTTGACATTCAATCAACAAAAATCGTTTAAAATGCGAGTATATTGTTAAAAACTGATCATAATTTTTGGACACAACTAGAACTATAATTTATTAACGGTAAGCTGACAAGGTTTAAAGAAATTTATCAATTTCAAAATTTTTCTTCAGATATGAGGTATTGCTGTGCAGTTTGCAGTCGGATGCAAAAGCAAATCTGAAAACTGTGTGCTAACGGAAGCTTTCCTTAGGAATAGGGACAGACGGAACTTATGGACAAAAAAAATAATGGAGAAAATTGGTACCCGAATGGAAATTCAAGAATTTGCAAAAAGCATTTTGCAGATTGTATGTGTGAAAAAGCACGAGTTGGTGGCAAAAAAGACTTAAGGATAATGCTGTTCTAACATTATTTACTTTCTTATCGTCTGCTTCGGAGCCTACAGCCATTGAAAATACCAATGTCTTTATAAACAAGTGGTCAAATTTTAAAATTACATTAGCCGTCCAAAGAACTGATTTTATCGACGTTTAAATTTTAGGTATGGAGTCTCGTGCATTTGAATGCAAAAATTGGTCTGAACATGGTATTAAGGTGAAAAGCTTCCCTAGAAATAAAAAAGCGGGGCTTGTGGTCAAACAGGTTAATCGAGCATATTAGAATAACATAAAAGGTCAGAATAGAATCTAAATGTAAAAGCATTTTATATAAATAAAATGGATATTGTTGATGTAACACATATTGCAACTTTTAATCAATTAGATAAGTTTATTATATCCAAAGTTATCGGTGATCGTTTAAGAATAGCTGAAACGAAAACGAAAAAGCAAAATACACAACGAAGCAAATACAGTTGTACTTCTGTGGCAATGCACAATGTAGGCTATATAAATTAAGTGGGATGTTATGAAAAGTAATTTTAAGCGTATTAGACTGTATACTCACTGTTTTAGTAGTTTTGGGATCACTTTAAGTTCTGTAGAATTATTATTATTTATGTGAGCACTAACTGTAAACAAAATTTATAATATCTCATTGATACGACATTGTTTGTTTTACTATTTGGTCATATATTTACTTATACTAAGCATTTATTTAATAAAACTATTTTCCAACACCAACCCCGCCACTGCTTTTGACCCGCCACTGGAGGCGGCCATATTCTGTCTTATGTCATAAGTGACATTTCATATGGCCAGACTGTTGTATATAAAGGGACTGTAATATAAACCAATGTGACTTTCATTTCCACGACTGTCAAAAAATTTTTTTATCAAAATAATTTCATAGCCCGCTAGAGGATAAAAGTTTTCGATCATACTGTAGAACTGCCAAAAATTTGAATTGTTACGACTTCAGTGACTGATCTAGCATTAATTAACTGTTCTTTAAAAAAATTGATCCAACCAATCAAAATGGATCACACCCTTGTCCTTACTTTTATATAACTAATATACAGGGACTTTAGTTTTTATCAGAGCCAGTATACGTAGGAGAGTACTGCCATCCTTTCATCAGTGAAAATGCCGCCATTTTTACTCCGATGTTACTTGTAATTCATTACGATTTTTTGAAATGCTGTGTTCATGTGCAGTAAATTTCAGCGAACGCTCCAAAAATTGCTCAAGAGATTAAAATTAAGGAAAGAAGGGAGCAATGCATATATAATATTGTTAGAGACGAATTTCCAGATCGAGGTTATGTTTATTAGGTTAGTTTTTAATCACCTTTTGGCTGTGGTTTTGGATTTTCAGAAAGTAAAGCTCACTTTATAATACCATTATTGAAAGTACTAAACACTGCAACTACCTGCGTAAAACATTTCGTGTTTTAGAAACATTTCACCTAAATTCAGTTTGTATAAAGTAGAGCTGACGGAAAAAGACCACTGCATGGAAATGTTCCTATATATTTTCTGCAAAACAAAAATCTTAAAACAAAAGGAAATTCAGCCGTAGTACCTAATAATAACACTGAAGAAGGTATGAAATTGGTAGTACATACATGTTGTTATCTTTTGTAATGCGCGGTAGTTTTTCTACTCATAGATTTCAATGAAGTTCTACCCGCAACTGCAACCAAAGCTGTAACTGAAATTATGGAAGTTAGTTTATGAGTAAAAATAGAAGAAGGTCGAGCCTAATTAAACTAAAACACAAGTTTAGTTTTATACAAGAAAAGCGATAAGAAATTAAAACTTATAAAAATATGTTTTCCCGCTGTCGATCATGTAAGTCAGGCCTGTAAGTCGGTGATAATATTTGTTTGCCGCTTTCCGTTGATAATGGAACTTAATATTATTATTAAGTTTCTAGGATAATACAATTAACAACATAAGATGCAGACTAGCCGGGATCGGCAGCTAAGTGGTAAGCATCCTGACTACCGATCTATGAGTCGCGAGTTCGATTCCCGGTCCCGGTGAGGTTTTCAAAAATTAAAAAAAAATGCAGATGAAAGCCTCTACAAAATGCCATCATTCGGAAGTAATATAAAGCCGTGGGTCCCATGTTACTACGATGTGTAGCATGTAAAAGATCCCCTGCTAGGGTTGGAACTCCTTAGTCTCGGCAAAATTCTAAATAGGACGTTAACCAAATGACCACAGCAGTCTGTGTCTAAGGTACCTGGTACTCTGCATTTTTAGACCTTGCCCATTAACAAACAAACAACAAGATGCAGACATAAACGTTTTGTTTATAATTGCAACTGTTCATGTGACATGTGACACTCACAGTTAACACGATTCACGAAAGGGATTGAAATCAACATCAATCCTGGTGACAGGCGACAAACCAAATGACTTCTTAAAAAAATTAAGAAAATTTCCATGAGCAGCGGAAAAATATAATAAGATAACTCGGAATGTATCGCTTATTAACATTTTCGGCAGGCAACAATCGTCGGCTTCGTCTTTACTTGTACTTGCCTCCCTCAAAAGTTAATAGGTTCTTACATTTTTTGTTACTTAAATAGCTATTAGTACGTTTCTGACACCTTTCCGGATGCTTAATATTTGGGTTTAATAACAATAAGTATCACTACTATAAACACACGACACTTGTCCGCAATCGGTGACAGACCACTTTGCTAAGTTTCAAGTTGTAGTCATCTTGATTGTAGTAAGTTTTTTGTAATTATCTAATTTGTTTCTAGTAAATAAAGGCATTCTAAGAAAACAAGATCTCATTTTAATTTCATCGATATAATTGCGCACACCACCTGTTGAATTACGAGAAAACGTCATGTTGAGGGAATTGTGTGGCAAACTTCAATGTGACGCATATGTCAGCGGAGTAAAAATGGCGGACGTGGCGGTACTTCCGTATACAGTTTGTCCAAGATAAGGAGGGCCAGTATGGAGACCTCGTTAATTGTAGGAGATACAAACCTGGTTAAATGGGAAGAAAGTTGTGCAATAAAGGACTAACAAAATGATGCATAGAAAGTCTTGATATGAGTTTTCGTTTTTGAATTATCTCAAGAAACCGAATTTTTGGATTTTATATTTTATTTTTTTCTGACGTTAATATTAAAGTTAGAGCGAAACTGACTAAACTTCTTTATAGCAACTTCTAGTGGACTTAATGATGACGTTATCAAATTTTTTAGCAAACGATTCGTCTTCGAGAAACCATCATCAACTTCATTTTTTTAAATACGGTCCTAATTCTCTGATGCCAAATGTGTGAAGCTCTTTTTATTATGAATTCAACAATATACCACACATTATAGTTTAATTACGTTTCGTTCCTTTTTTTACCTTCACCACGAAATTTTTGGATACGGACCTGTGTCCTAGAGAATTTCATACGTTGTTTCAGGGTTTGTAATTTAAAGAAAGCGGTAATGAACCTCACTAAATGTTTTTAATTTTAATTTTAATTATTGTATATAAGTAAGAAAAATAATAAATTAGTTACTGACTATTGAAGAGTTTTTGTGTTTCAAGACCAAACATGATTATTAAGGATTAAAAACATCCAGTGTGGCTCATTATTTCTTTTTTAAATTACAAACTCTGAAATAACGTATGAAATGCTGTAGTACAAACGTCCGTATTAAAAAATTTCCTGATGGTGGTCACCAAAGACTCGAAACGTAATTAAACCATAATGTGTGATACATTATTGAATTGAGAATAAAAATAGTTTTACAAATTTGAATCAGAAAATTAGGACCGTATTTAAAAAAATGAAGTTGAATATGGTTTCTCGAAGACGACACGTCGGATAAAAAATTGATAACGTAAACCTTGAGTCCATAAAAAGTTGCTATAAAGCAGTGTTGTCAGTTTTGTTCTAATTTTAGATAATTTTAACGCCAGGAAAAAATAAAATAGAAAATCCAAAAACATTTTTTTGTGTGAGAATTCAAAAACCAACAATGATATCAAGGATTTCTAGGCGTCGCTTTGCTTGTCCTTTAATTGTGCAACTTTCTTTCCATTTAACCAAATTTGTATCTCTTACAATTACCGAGATCTCCATACTGGCCCTCTTTATCTTGGACACACTGTATAAACTAGCTCTGGTTCTTATTGCAGTGACTTTATAAGGACAGTGTGGGAAGTTCGAAGTGGGACCCATTTTGACTCGTTTGTCCTACAACTCATAAGAAAATTTTACAATGTTTCAGTTGAATTCAACAATACAGGCAATGGTTGAAGATAAATAGATTGAATGTAGAGTATAGTATTTTAAGTAATTATTCTCTGTTCAAATGGTAACTGAACTCCTTTAGATGGTTACAAGCAATTAACAGTGTTATGGGTGTTTATCTACAAATAACTCCGATTACGTCTTGAAACGATGATAGTGAAACTAAAAATAATGGTTTTCAGTTGAAAATTGCTGAAGTATAACTATAAATGCTTGTATCAACGGCAGGAGTCGTATGTATCCCGTTCACTCCATTTGTTATACCGTAGTAAACTTTGCATGCGTATTTTTATAAAGGTGTAAGTGACATTTATTAACAAAATAAGTATTGCTAGTGTAAAAATTATTTCTTGGTCAAAATTTAGTTTGAATTTTTACTTACTTTATTACTTCCTTTTACGATAAAGGAAGTATTAGATTCACCCCAAAAATTTGAAATTGAGTTTTCAACAGATCTTCACGTTTTAGATTCCCCTGAACTCAAAAAACATGTTTTTGTTCATTGGTCTGTCCGCCTGTATGTGTGTCTGTCTGTGTGTCTACCTGTGAACAAAATATCTCAAAACCGCAAAGAGGTATGGCGTTGAAACTTCATATATACGTTTTGTGTACTATCTAGATTAGACAGCGGAAGTATGGTGTTTACTATTGTGATATTGCAGGTTTTTTCGATTTTTTCAAAAACGGCTCTAAAGATTTCTTTCAAACTTTACATTTTTATTCCATTTTTAATGGCTCACCGGATTACAGTGCAAATAATCCGGCTGCCTTATAAAGGCTAATTTACTAAGCTTGCCACATAACAAACTATTACATTACAAGCCAGGTAAAACAGTTTTTACTAGCGATAGGATTAGGATGACTGGCGAGCCGTTAGGTGAGCCTGTCATATCCTTGAGCCAGTAAAAATGGTTACCTGGCCTGTCAAGTATAATATTTTATTAGTATTTCCTTTGTAAATAAACCGAAAACTCATAATGAAATAAAGTTTTTCCCTTCTTTCATAACAATTATTATATTTTCAAAAATGTCTCTTTACCTTTGAAATCATTACTCTTAAGGTGGGTGGTTAAGGTGTTCGTTGGAAATTACACACACGAATAACTACATCACTTTTAATATTCTTTATTTAACGCAACGGATTACAGACATAAAATTAAATGTGCGGATCTGCTACTATACTATTACAAGTGTGGATCGAATAGGTCTTGTTAATCAACATACATGTGAGCGTTTGTGGATCTGACACTTAGCTCCTGAAACATCCAAAGTGAATGCTTCAGTAAGTATGAGATTAATTTTAAACGCATTGAGGAATTGACTCTTTGCGTGTCTGTTTAACCAAAGTGGTTTAACAGGCGAAGACCTGATGTGCAATGATCCTGTTCAACCCCATCGCTCTGGTTTATATACCCATGTTACACAATTTACACAATATACAAAAAGGATTTTCTATTCTAGTCACAACAATGGTACAACACTTTCACTTGGGACGCAACGGTTGGATGTTTTATGAGTTTATGACACCATTTGAAACTCACTAGATTTTTACAGCTGCAGTTTTCTATTGTGACTTCACTTTCGCTTCTGATTTAGAAAAGTGTATTTTAAGAAACCCTTTTAGTTCAAGGGACGTTGAATAATTTCTCTCCGTTGAATTCCGCGCACAAATCACCTTTTTTTACTGCGTGCATCCGTTTGCTAGAAAGTTTTCTAATGGTACTTAAGCTAACTGCTTGCATTTTACAAATATTTATTGCGGACTGACACTGTTTATTTTATAGGCGAGCTTCCTTTCTTTGGAATTCTTACGCTAACTGTTGACAACGAGTTATTGCGATTTATGGCTCCACTACACTCTGACAATGGCGTTTTCGTTTATTTTACTGTTTATTATTTTTCTAATACAGTAGAGTCACACAATTTTGTAAATTATTGAAAATGAACGTACCAGAAGCTATAAAAAACGAAGCGACCAGAGTGGTAGCAAATTTATTGCCACAGAAATGGTCTGCAAGGTACGAGCGAGAAAGGTACGGTCGTCTCTAACTTGTAAAAAATCAACAACTTTCGTCTCTAACCTGTAATAGTATTTTATTTGTTCCTCACTTGTAAACTTCAATTTATCAAGTCACTGTATTAATCAAGAAAGTTTATTTTAACAAGTTACTAACTTGTAAAATCTTTACAAGGTAACTGTCAGTTTTACAAGCATGCTCATAGATAAATGATAGCGTGCAAAGCCACAGTTGTCTTCCTTAGTATGTGTCATATTGATGAATTTAGTAGCTTGTCAGTTTGACATTTTGAATAAGTGGTAAATTTCTAGTTATTTGCAAGTGAGGAACAAATAAAATATTCAAGAATACAGGCAAAGTAACAGGTTTTACTGGCTCTCCAGTCATATCTTTCTATTCTCCAGTAAAAACCCTCTTACCAATCTAGTAATGTTAAATACTATAATAATACTATAACATTACTAGCTTGTTAAGAGGGTTTTTACTGGCGAAAAGAAGGATATGACTGGCGAGCCGCAGGAGAGCCAGTCACTTTCTTGAGCCAGTAAAACCTATTACCTTGCGTGTATTGTTGAATATTTTATTTGTTCCCCACTTGTAAATAACTAGAAATTTACCATTTATTCAAAATTCAAAACTGACAAGCAACTAAATTCATCAATATGACACATACTAAAGAAGACAACTCTGGCTTTGCACGCTATCATCTATCTATGAGCACGCTTGTAAAACTGACAGCTAACTTGTAAAGATTTTACAAGTTAGTAACTTGTTAAAATCAACTTTCTTGATTAATACAGTGACTTGATAAATTGATGTTTACAAGTGAAGAACAAATAAATGTCTTAACTAGTAGCTAACTTGTTAAGATTGACTTTCAATGCCAATAGGCTGACTTGATAAATTGATGTTTACAAAAGATGAATAAATAATAGTATATTATGGGACAAGTGGTTGAAATAAAATTTCAACGTTGAGAGTGGTAACTCGAGACGTTGAAATTTTATCAGCCACGAGTTACATATACTATTTTTTCTACGAATTTTCACTCTATTAACAAATTAATGCACTTTAGAAAAATCTGGTGTGATACACGCACACAACTTTCTTTTACAGTGATATTATAATTAACCAAACATTTTATTTTAAATTTTTAAGCATTTTTCAAAAAATTTCAAAAATGACCAATTCTACAAATAGGGTACAAAATAGAGCGTTAGTTAAAGAGACAAATTTTCTCTAGAATTTTAAGCTGAATTCAAAAATGTAATAATATACTGGGTGTTCTATTTAAAATAGGAGTTAATAAAAACAATAGTAAAAAAAAACAAAAGAATCCCCATTTTAGAAGTATTCAACTGGAAAATCACCTATCTCACATTAATACACAATAAAAATGTGAAGTTTGAAAAAAATCGTTAGAGCCGTTTTTGAAAAAATCGAAAAAAACTGAAAAATCATAAGAGTAAACACCTACTTCCGGTTATGAGATTTTCTTCAAAAGCTTGCTGTCGTATCTACAGAGTACACAAAACTTATATATGAAGTTTCAACGCCATACCTCTTTTCATTTTTGAGATATTATGTTCACAGACACACAGACAGACAGACACACAGACAGACAGACCAATAAAAAAAAATATGTTTTTTGGTTTCAGGGGACTCTAAAACGTGAAGATCTGTTGAAAACTCAATTTCGAATTTTTGGGGTGAATCCAATACTTCCTTTATTGTAAAAGGAAGTAAAAAAAACTAAACATAAAGTGACATTTCTCTTGTCACCAATTGAATGTCAAACAGTTTGAAACCCCCGGCAGTCCGAACATTTCAATCTCTAGTGGTTGAAATGCAATTTCAACCACCGGAATCAATGTCAAAATGACTGCTTTCAATGTCATGAGTAGAAAAAATACTTAATATTCAATAACCGCACATTTAATTATTTTCAGATTATCCTCAAATTCCAGCACCGATGGGGCCTCCAGGTCGAATAGGTAAGCTATACTATTTTAAACATTTATATTTCTATTTCTGCACAATAATTAACTTTAATAACTACAGGATATTGCTGTTTATTTTTTATACTTCAGCTACCACATCAACGTCTTTTATGTTTTCGTCTCTTGCTTCTTCTGATGTTTTTGTCATGAAAATTTTAAAACTTAATATCACACTGCTCTTAAAAACCAATATGAATATAATTTCTACTTTTAGGTCAAAAGGGCGAAAAAGGAGAAAATATGTTTCCAGTCGTAGTTCCAGGTCAGTAAAGATATTTCAACGTATTACTACATTCCTGAACCATAAAAGATAGATTTAGAAAAATTAATTTAATTTTGTAATCCAGGTCAGAAGGGAGAACCTGGATTTGATGGACCGCCAGGTAGGCTACAATTCTCTATTCCTCGTCGTTTCTAGTAAAGTACCATTATAATGCAGTGGTTGTTAATCTTAATAAAATGTCTCTGAAATTTAAGGCGACAAGGGTTACCTAGGAATGAAGGGTTTTCCGGGTAAAGGTGGTATGTACAAATAGTGTACAAATTAAGCAAATATGTGTTTACGTTAAAATATCTTCAGGTAGTGCAGGAAAAGATGGACAGAAAGGTCGTGAGGGTCAACCAGGACCAAAAGGTAAACTCGTAATTATTTAACGCAAGAAGCATCCTAATGAAAATTATAACTAATTACAGATTTTCTTAATGTTTACCTTTCTTAATTAATTAACTTATAACGGAAAATATCATTTACAGTAAATGAAAGTATATAATAAATAAAATATAAAACTGCCAAATACAAAGACAATAATAATGCTTATAGTATATGCGACACGAAGGAAGAACAATTCTTTGGAGAAGTCACATCTCCAATAATGATTTTATGCTATGACTAAACCTAGAAAAAGAAACTCTAATTATATCTATATTTCTTAAGTGATTAACAAGTTTTACAATACGTTATAGTGGACAATTGCTATGTACCATAATTTGTCCTGTGATAATCTTGTAGCATTAAAGAATTGGAACGTGCATTCAAAAAAGGAATACGAAAATTAAATGTGGATAGTATTTCTGGACATAATATACATCCATTTAGCAAAATACGCAAAATACAATTAAAAATAATTACGTCTTATGTACATAGAGTGGAATCCAAAATATGCTAGTAATTGTTTATAACTTTAAGTTCTCATATCCAATATTAGACTTAAGGCATAAGGTTTTAGCAATTTTACGCTGTATATAGGAGACCAAATAATACAATTATTGTCCAAACGTGAATCTTACCAGGGAAACATAATATATAGTGAGAAATATGATATCTTTAAAAATCTGGTGTGATACACGCACACAACTTCCTTTTACAGTCATCTTATAATTGGCCAAAAATGTTATTTTAAATTTTTAAGCATTTCTCAAAAATTTTCAAAAATTACAAATTCTACAAAAACGGTGCAAAATGGAGCGTTAGGTGAAGAGACAAATTTTCTCTAGAATTTTAATCTGAATTCAAAAATGTAATAATATAACGGGTGTTCTATTTAAAATAGGAGTTAATAAAAAAATAGAAAAAAAACAAAAGAAACCCATTTTAGAAGTATTCAACTGAAAAATCACCTATCTCACATCAATACACATTAAAAGTGTAATAAAATTGAGAAGTTTGAAAAAAAATGTTTGAGCCGTTTTTGAAAAATCACAAGAGTAAACACCTACTTTCGGTTATGCGATTTTCTTCAAAAGCTTGCTGTCACATCTATACAGCCTGTTCAAAATTAAGTGTGCACTATTGCTATCTCGGTTGCTATTATAGCTACGAAGTTGGTTAAATTAGTAAAATAGTAGCATCTTTCGTGCCGATTAAAATGGCGCAAACAGAAAAACAATTGAGCGTTGGGTTTTTGACATATGCCAAAAAATGCATTTTTTTTTAAATGGAACCCCCTGTATATTTTGACGTCAGTCGATAGCTAATCTTCTTCTGAACAAAAAACTTCTTATACCCTACTATCCTAAAGTTAATAACAATGGAGATATACGCCTGTTCAAAATTAAATGTGCACTATTGCTAACTTGTTTATTACGGGAGCTACAACGTCGGTTAAATAGGCGAAATAGTAGTATTTTTTACGTTAATTACGGGGGTAATTATAAAAAAAAACAATTGAACAGTTTTGAGATATTTAGCAAAACTTTTGTTTTATTGGAACACCCTATACGTTTTAAACATTACATTCTCTACAAAAAAGTTTAAATGAGTTGCTAGCATTTTATTTCAAAACTATCGTTCTGTACCCAAATTGGGCGCGAAATAATTCATTTAATGCAATTTGTACAAGAGTGATCCATTTTGTGTGTCGAGTTAAAATGTGAGGTTAGAAAACCCGCATAAAAAAAGTCATTTATAAAAATTTCAAACCACACTACTGGCTTACTTGCGTCGCCCTGAGTCGATTGACACTAAAATCAGCCAATTCGGCCCGCGGGTTCGCTCTCAAAGTGGCGTCAATCAATCAAGCAAGCAAGCGATGAAAATTATTACGTCGGATATGTTAAAATGTAAAAGTAGGGTGATCCAATACAAAAAAAAACGTTTTGTTAAATATCTCAAAAATGCGATGTTCAATTGTTTTTTTATAATTACCACCGTAATTCAAGTAAAAAATACTACTACTTCGCCCATTTAACCGACGTTGTAGCTCCCATAATAAACAAGTTAGCAATAGTGCACATTTAATTTTGAACAGGCGTATATCTCCATTGTTATTAACTTTAGGATAGTAGGGTATACGAAGTTTTTTGTTCAGAAGAAGAGTGGCTATCGATTGACGTCAAAATATACAGGGGGTTCCATTTAAAGAAAAAGAATTTTTTGACATATGTCAAAAACCCAACGCTCAATTGTTTTTTTGTTTACGCCATTTTAATCGGCACGAAATATGCTACTATTTTACTAATTTAACCAACTTCGTAGCTATAATAGCAACCGAGATAGCAATAGTGCACACTTAATTTTGAACAGGCTGTATAGTACACAAAACTTATATATGAAGTTTAAAACTCATACCTCTTTTCGTTTTTGAGATATTCTGTTCACAGACACACACACAGACACACACAGACACACACACAGGCACACAGACAGACCAATGGAAAAAAAAATGTTTTTTGGGTTCAGGGGACTCTGAAACGTGAAGATCTGTTGAAAACTCAATTTTGAATTTTTGGGGTGAATCCAATACTTCCTTTATTGTAAAAGGAAGTAATAGATGTCACTCTTTTAATAAATCCAGACATTCAGCTAGCTTTGCTAACAACAAAATTAATGTGACTAGCAAATGAAGTGAAGTATACAACAGAACACCAAGATCCCGAATAACAAATACATTTTCAAGTAATTCACGTCCAATATAATAAAGCCATATTTTCCTCTAGCAATTGCTTAGCTTCCTATATACTTGTGAACCATTCTATTAAATAATATTGACATTTATCTTTCAACTATGCTTGATAGATCTTATTTTATATCTAGGTGACGAAGGCCAACAAGGAGAAGATGGACTAACTGGTATGTTTGAGAAAAAAATAACAAATTACTCAGTTGAATACTTAATCATTTTCAGGATCTGCTGGTCATCTAGGTGCGATTGGACCAGCTGGTCCCCCAGGTAAAATCAATTACTTTAAGAATTTACATTCTGCTCTTACAAAATAAATACATTTTGCCTTAGGCCAATGTCCTGTTTGTACGGAACAAGTCCCTAGATGTGATTTCACGAAGATAACTAAATATGGTCAAGAAGGTTACTCCGAACTTCCACAACGACGTTGTGGTAACACCAATAACATATGCTTCTTACTGAATAGTATCACAAAAATAATGTTTTAGAGTGCCAGCTCCATCTTACTGGTGAGAAAGTCTCTTATGGCTACAGTAAAGATCTTTATAGTGCTTGGATGGTAGACTCATCTCCCATAGATGCTAATGTCGAGATGTTTTGGGTTACAAACCCTACTAACCACAGTGTTTTAATAGAATATGTTGATGCTGCATCTCTTACTTCAGATGTGCCTACGAAGTAAATTTAATAATTTTAAACCGATGAAATATCAAATTTTGCATTTGTAGAGTTTACGACCTAGTGATAGATTTCGATGGTAACGCTCATGTGGTGTATGGAGGAAGATTCATTTATAAAGCCGCAAGCAAACCACGCATAGTAGCTTTCTATTTAAACAACCAAACTAGTAGAGCTCTTGCGATACCTGGAATAACTTCAGAAAATTTAAAACCCTTATACGAAGCAAGTACAAATTACTTTGACTTTAGCATTGATGAAAACGGCCTATGGGTTATTTTTGCTGTTCCAGAGTCTACTAACACGGGTATAATGAAGGTAAGGACCTTTCAAATATTTTTTCTGAATATTATAGTGTTATCTTGTTTAACCACAGATTGACGCAAATGCCTTAACCATTCAATATATATGGAACATTAGCTTAGATCACAGCCAATTTATGGAAATGTTTGTTGCTTCTGGGATTCTATACGCAGTTGAACGTAGAAGAGACGATCAAATAACAATTTCTCTCGGACTGGATCTGTATAAAAAGGAGCTTATAGATGTTCAACTCAATGATTTTGGTAGCCCCGAAGAAATTAATATGTTTACCTTCAATCACAGGACAACGGTACGAATTTTTAAATCACTAACTTAATCTTATTTTATAACACGTAGTTGTACAGTTGTGTTCAAATAAATCTGGGACAATTTGTTTTTTCATATGTAGGTTAGTTAGAATTGAAGACCATCTCCATGGATTTCCTGCTATCAGAAACGGCTACATTAAACTTTGATAGGTAAATGAAATCTGTAACTCTTTCTGATAGCAGGAAATCAATGGAGATATTCTTCAATTCTTAACTCAATCTACATATGAAAAATAATGTCCCAGATTTGTTTGAACACGACTGTACAAAATGCAAATATACCAAAAAATCTTCTATGTGTAACGATATTAGCAAAAGAATTTTTCAATTATAAGAAATCGATTATAAATTAACAGATTAACTAAAGGAGTTCTTATCTCTTTGATTATTTATATATTAATTTGGTCTTTCCGTATCTACCATAAATGCATTAGATAAACTTAGTACTCAGTTGCGTTAATACCGATAAAGAAAGAAAATATTATATATTTGCCTCTATTTTTAGCAACTGCTGATGTTGGTAGGTAATAAAAGTCGCATTGGTTACCAGGCATCATGCGACGAAAAAGAAAGCATACCAGCTTAAACGACAGCGACTCCAACAGCCACAGACAAAAATACAGCAGATCCTCATAGCACTATTACTTACAATTACCAATACTAATAATACTGCTACTGCTACTAACAGTGGTTTACTAGGTTTATAAAAATTCATTATGCCACATTAATAAAGTCATTTTCAACAACCGTTCTTAATCATTTTTTTACCTTGGAACGTGGAAGTAAAAATCTGTTTTATATTTTCGTTCCATAAACTATGCAAGAAAAAATTCCCTTAGACATGGATGTATTGTAATCCACTTTCCCTCTATTTTGAAGTATAAAAGTAGTTAACAGCTAACGATTTTTACTTCCGTTTGCAATAGAGGAAGTATTGGATTCACCCCAACAATTCGAAATTGAGTTTTCAACAGATCTTTACGTTTTAGAGTTCCCTGAACCCAAAAACATGTTTTTGTTCATTGTTCTATCTGTGTGTCTGTCTGTCTGCCTGTGTGTCAGTCTGTCTGTGAACAGAATATCGCAAAAACCAAAAAGGTGTGGCGTTGAAACTTCATATATAAGTTTTGTGAACTACCTAGATGCTTTTGAAGAAAATCGCATAACGAGAGATAGATGATTATCCAGTTGAATACCTCTAAAATGGGTTTCTTTTGTTTTTTTCCGATTTTAAATACAACACAAGGTATATTATTACATTTTTGAATTCAGTTTAAAATTTTTGAAAAAAATTGTCTCTTGAACTAACATTCTATTTTGTACCGTTTTGTAGAATTTGTAATTTTTGAAAATTTTTAACAAATGCTTAAAAATTAAAAATGAAATTTTTGGATAATTATAAGATCACTATAAAAGGAAGTTGTGTGCCTGTATCACACCAGATTTTTATATTTCTATTTATAACAAGCGAAAGCAATTTAAAAATTCAACAACTGTGTTTCTCCATTGTATTGCATTATATCTGTATCTTCTAATTATTTTGATTTCCACTTTTTTAATATTTCTCATTCTAAATATTCATTTCATTTTTATTTCAATTATATCATAACTATTCAGCAATACTTCTAATATAAAAATGCTTGTAAGACGAATAGCCAAAAGTGTTTATTGATTATTTGTGTTCCAAAAGATTTTGAAGTATTTGTTATGCGACGTTTACATCTTACTTTATGTATTTCGTACATAGAATATAGAAATTTTTCGAGGGGTTGTATTTTGACAAAATATTAAAATATAAGAATTGAATTTTCACTACAAACTGTTGACTAGTTTCTTTTTAATTTGATACAATAAAGTTTGGCATTAATGTGCATGTTTCTTTCTATGTTTACCTCTATACATGTTTTAATAGCTGCGAACAGCTTCGAACACTGTAGTCGTCTTTCCCAAGGCCTCTGATATCCTATGTTCAGGGCTAGGTAGACCTATTCCTACTCTTTTTTCCGGTTTCGAGCCATAGCTTGATCTATTTGAGGGTAGTTTGGTTGCCACTTAGTTCACTTTAGGAGGATGACAGTGAAAACAAGTAAAAAAACTGAAAACATTTCCGTTAGAAAATTTATTACTTACAATCAAAGACTAAAAATGATATTAAAACTGCCTATCGTAATTATGTAACTAGTGTAGAAGACAACCCAATCAGTGACCCAGAACACTCTACTTCTTTATAAAATCCATTAATACGAGTAGTACTGATGTCATGACGAATGGGGAGTTACATTGAATACTAACGAAAATTGCTGAGCAATTTTAGTATATTTCAGCAGAATTCTATATAGAGTAAATTGATTTTTGGGTTAATCGTTTATTTATGGGTTTCATTAATATATAGAAAATCGTCTATTAATGACCCCCATTAATGAATGATTTTTTATTAATAGACGATTTTTGTATAGGTAATCAAAGATGCCATTAATGTCAAATTCTTTTCATGTGTTGTAACTAACTCGTGTGGTAATCGGCAATTAATAATCTCCACAACAAACGAATAACCAAAAAAAATGTAACATGTAACAACTCACATATGCTGTAAACTGAAGTTCTTGTGATAGTTTGATATCTACAGAATTAGTTCCTCGGTAGACTAAATATTTTTTTACTTACTTAGTGTGTTAGGTTTTTAAAAATTAAAAAGTCAGGAAAATATCGTAGATGCAAAAAACCGCCGGCTTGAAATGCTCAGCAATGTGTAAACCAAGAAGACTATACTAAGGAGATGCAACTTCCTATGACGGCTGTATATAAAAGCGGCCCTTATGTCGGGGATAGCCGTCGCGGCGCTGTCGACAGCGTGTACTGCCGTTCGAGAGTTGGAAGCGAGCTAAATTAACCTGTAATCGCGGTTAAAAGTCAGTTTACGGTTGTTAATCCAATGGAGTGTATTTTAAGTGTGTTATTAATTGTTAAAACATGGTCCGAATTTCCAGTTACACTCAGCAAATGTTTGACATTGACAGTTCACGAGTTTTGTGAATGAATAATTGTACACCACGGCCGCCTTACTTGTCAGCTTTTAGCGGTCCGCTTCGAAACGGGAGTTGCGTGTCCTTAGTATAGTGTTCTTGGTGTAAACACTGCAAGGGTTTGTCATGTTACAGCTCGCCTTCTTTTCTAGAAAAATTGCACTCTATATATATATAAGAATCGAGTTGTTCAACTGGAAAATCACCTATCTTACATGAATACACATTAAAATGTAATAAAAACGTAAAGTTCGAAAAAAATCGTTAGAGCCGTTTTTGAGAAAATCGAAAAAAAAACTGAAAAATCGCAAGAGTAAACACCGGTTACGCGATTTCCTTCAAAAGCTTACTGTCGCATCTAGATAAGTACACAAAACTTATATATGAAGTTTCAACCTCATATTTCTTTTCGGTTTTGAGATATTCTGTTCACACACGCAGACAGACAGGCCGATAAACAAAAACATGTTTTTCGGGTTCAAGAGATTCGAATACATGAAGATCTGTTGAAAACTCGATTTCGAATGTTTGGGGTGAGTCTAATACTTCCTTTATTGTAAAAGGAAGTAAAAAGGCGAACGAGTACTACGCAACAATTACAGAGCTATATCATCAATAAGCTTTAAAATATATACAAAAATAATAGAGAAAAGAATAAGACAACTCGTAGACAAGGAGATAGAAGAAGAACAAGCAGCATTCATGCCGGGAAGCCAGACAATGAAAACGAGCGGCATTCCACTCGATAGACAGAGCAGTGATGTGGATGTGCCTAAACGAAACTGGTATGCCGAAATCACTCAGACAAATAGTTAGATCCACCTACAATAAAGTGAAACGAAAGATCCAGATAGGAGGAGCAAAATCCCAAGAGTTTGCGTGGATGAGAGGAATCAAGAAAGGGGATAGCCTTAGCCCCCTACTATTTATACTAATAATGAACAAACTAATTAAAAACACTAGAAAAAGAACGAAACAACTGCAGACAACAATAAGATATCAAAACTTGGAGGCGATAAAAATAGACAATAATGTATGCAGACGACATTGTGTTAATAGCGGATTCAAGAAAGAAGATGCACTGAATGCATTACTAGGAAAAAGGGAATTGAAACAAAAAGCAAAACTAAGAATCCATAATGTCATAACCCTCCGAACACTGTTACATGCATGCGAAAACTTAACTCTGCAGAAGAGACATGTAGGGAAGATAGAAGCTATGGAGATGAAACACCTAAGAAAAATTGCGGGAAAAATAAAATGGGACAGATTAACGAACAACACAGTTAGAGAGATGACTAAGCAGGAATCAATAACGAGCAAAATACAAACAAGACAACTAAACTGGTGCGGCTACATGCAAATAATGGGACCAAACAGATTGACCAGAAGAGTGTGGAGAGCAAAAAAAACACAACAAAAGGAGAAGGGAGAGGCCAAGCAAGACATGGGCACAGCAAATAGTAGAAATAGGAAAATAAAGTGGTAAAACAATAGAACAGATGATGAAAATGTATCAAACAGAAAAGATAAAAAGGATAAAAAAAGCCAGCGCAACCCAAATCAGACACCCGAAAGCGTATAAGGAAAAAGAGAAAGAAGGAAAGAAAGAGAAAGTCCAAGGAGTTGCAAAGAAACGAAGTTGTGGCGTATACGATAGGTATACTTAATAGTAGCCGACTGACTTTGCACCCATGCGTAGGACCCCTAACTTCAAGTAGACAGTCCTAGATTGAAATTATTGTTTACTAGCATAACCGAGTTTTTAAACTAAAGTGTTATGATCGATACAGATATACCGCTACCAGATAGTGGACCTGAACAATTTAACAATTTATCACAAGTTACAGGAAACAAAAGAATTTAAAAACCTTCCCGATTAACATAAAATTTTACAATAGCAAACCGAAACGAAAATAAAAATTGCAGCCAAGTAAGCGCATACAGCACCAGTTTTTAATGGATACCCTTTAGAGTAGTGTAGTTAGGCGGGTTCTGCCTCAAAACATAACCTCACTTCTGAACTGGATGGCATGCCCATCCGAAGCGTGACCTTGTGACCTTGTAATGTCTTTCAAGGTTTTGAAGAGGTGGTGAGAGCATGTCTTTCAAGGTCACGAAGAGGTGGTGAGGGATTATCTTTCAAGGTCACGAAGAAGTGGTGAGGGGTGAGCAGATGACCGGAAGTGAAGTCGGCGGGGGCTCGAACCGGGGGTGCGATTTTCTGAGAATTTTCACCAGATGTGAGGGTGACGTCATTTCTCGGAGTTTGCACCGGATGTGAGTCATTGTCTAAAAATGTAGTTGTGAGACTTGTTGAGACAGGAATTTGCACCGGATGTGAGCGTCTGGAAATTTTTGCTGAATGGGGTTAATGAGGGGAGTCAATGACCTCCATTATCATTGCCTGAGAATTTGCACCGGATGTGAGTAATTTCTCAGAATTTGACAGGATGTGATTGCCCGGGAATTTGTGCTGCATCTGGAATATTAAAACAGCCCCAAGTTCATGACTTCTACCTTATGGATTTGGATATAACACAAGACTTTGTTGGCATTTTTAACAAGATGGATAAAACAATGTAATGTAAACAAGATATATGTCATTTGTTAGCTATCAACTTATTAACGACAGTAGCACTATCAAAGTTACCGATTAAAATGAAGTGAAAAATAAGCACGTGCCAAGAAAATTGTTTAGTTTTACCTTAATAAAGCAAATAACTGCAAGAAAATAACTTACAAATCATTTTTCCACTGAAGGAGTTCCTAATAGTATTTTATATGACGTTATCAAACGTTTTGAATATGATTCCAGCATCGAGTAGAAACGTCTTTCTGGTCGTTCAAAGTCTGTGTCAACGCCACAAGTGGTTCAAAAATTAGTAAAATTAAAATACCTTCTTGTACTTTGCCGCATATAAAAGTCACGCAATTACACATTCGACCGAGAATACAAAAAATTGTTCCACGATATCTTAAAAATCAAGAGAGTAGAGCAAAATCTGGTACACGATTTATGTGGGATTAAGCGAGGCGAAAAATTGTAATTCTTGATGACGAACCATATGAACCTGGGAATCCCGCAGAAGTTCCAGGGCGTGAACTTTATCATTGTTCTGACTGTAAACAGCTTAAATTTGGGGATAAAGTGAAACCCAAAGCAAAGTTTTTTAAGAAGTATCTAGTCTGGAAAGCATTAGACGAAAAAGGGAACATTTATGAGTCATACATAACCGAAACCACTATCAATGCTGAGAAGTATTTAAGTGAATCCTTAAAAAAGCGATTTATTCCTTTCATTAAGAAGTATTATTCTACAAGCACTATTTTATTTTGGCCCGATCTTGCAACTTCCCATTATGAAAAAATTGTGACGGACTATCTAAATCTACAAAGTAAGAGCAACAGCAAAAAAACAAGCTCGTGTGAGAAGAAGTGGAGTCATGTTTTAATAGTCGAATAAGGACAGGTATGGTTGTAAATTTAGGTTACAAGGACCCGTAAGAATTCCTTTCAAAAGCATATACAAGTTTTTCAATGAAAGTAAAAAAGATTATAAAAAATAATTTAATGCTTAAAGCTAATGTAATATTTAGCACATATTTTAAAAACCTAGTAGTGGCGAGATAGATAAAAACGTGTGCTAAAAATGAAAAAATTGATTCTGGTACTAAAGTAAAACAATGGTATGCGAACTACGTGGAAAATAAAATGTTGACAAAATTAGAAGATTTTCAAGAACGTGATTCAGGTTGGAGTTTGCTCGAGATAATGCGTTTAAAAGTAAATTTAAATATCTACTCTCCATTAACTGCAGGTAGTTATATCGAGTTACCTCAAGGAACAAAAAATAAAAAAGCTGTAGTTAACGTAAAAAATAATGATGAATATTGTTTTTTGTGGTCAGTAGTATCAGCATTACATCCTGCCAATAAGAATTCTGATAGAATAACTTCATATCCCTATTTCAGTAAAGTTTTAAATTACCCGGGACTAGAATTTTCCAATAAAATTAAAAATATATCAAAATTTGAAAGGATGAATGATTTACGTTTATGTGTTAGAAAGCAAAACCAAATTTAGTAAAAATATTCTAATTAAGGATGCTATAATTTATTAATGACACCCAACGGCGAGGGACAGTTTCATTTTTTCCGGATAAAAAACTTATCTAGATTGGTTAAAAATCAGATACATAAGAGAATATCTCAAACTTTAATATGTGATATTTGTTTAAACTTTAAACCATTTTATAACTAAAGAATCCCACATAAATCATATTAGAAATTGTTTTAGTGTAATTTGGCAAATAAATTTGTTATATATTGTTATGATACATGAGGCAGTGTAATTAATTTCAATAAAGAAATATTTGAAACAAATAAGCTTGGAGGAATGATATAATTAAATCTTGATGGGTGTTAAATTTCAAACATTATTAATAAATTTAATTGAGACAATGCGAGAAGAGATTTTGATATTGATTGAATATGTTAAGTTAATAGTTACAGAAAATTTTAATAAAATACAAGCCAAGGTAACAATTGACAAATTTGTTATAATGATAATGTGAATTGTTAAATTGTAAATAATGGATAATTTAAAATATGTAAGGGTGCGGTAAGAATAGTATCCAACAAGAACAAGTTTTTGTGTAAGGGTAGTTACATAAATAAACTCAAAGCAAAATGTATAAGATATTTTGAAACGGAATTAAATAAAAATGGAAATTGGTGCAGAATTTGTATAGTTGTTTGGTTGATATACAAATGGGGGTGTTATTAAGTAATCTAGGAGGTATTAAGGATGGAGACTAAATGTTAATATAAAAAAATATTCACAATCGGTGAAGAGATTGTTAAATGTTGCGAATTACATTTAAAGGAACTAGAGAACGACAAAATTGGATGGAATGGGATTTATTGACTGGCGTGTCGTACAATTACATGTTTATGTTTGACATTGATGGTTGCATCGAAATAAGGTGATTCACCTGGAGCGGGATTTGTGGTAGTACTATCAGAGTTGGACAACATCGGAGCAGATTGCAGAGTGCTGAAGGATATCTAAAGAAGAAACAAGATAAGAGCTGTTGCAGTTAGAAACTTGAAACTTACCAGGTTTTGTTGAAGTTGAAGCTGCCGTTTGACAGAGAGATTACAGCCGGCATTAGCAGAGGTATTGGATTTGGTTGATAGGTGTCAGGCGAGGACGACGTTGGGATCCTTTAGGAAGTAGGAGGCACTGGTGTAAGGAATTGTGCGAGTGAAGCTGAATAAGTGACAAGGTTTGTTAGAAATTAATATTAAAACATTTTAAATAAAGATCAATCAGTGAAATACAATAATACAAGGCAATATTTAATTGAATAAATTGATTAATGTAAAAACACAATTGTCGCTACCTGGTTTATTGAGATTTGGAAGTCGGTTTGACAACTAAACGTCATTAACTGTAATATTGACATTCAATTAATAGATAGAGATCTTGATTTGGCGAACCACCTGAGATAAGAGAACTTGATTTATTTTTATTAAAGAATTATTATTGAATTTGAAAAGGCATTTCATTAATAAAAGTATAGCTTTATATAGCCACATCATAATAATATCTTAATTCTGATATTTCCTTGGAGGCAAAAGTTGTGATTAGTCATTAAGTAATCGCACATATCCATCTTGTTAAAATGCCAGCAACGTCTTGTGTTATATCCAAAGCGATAAGATACAACTCATCAACTTGGAACTGTTATAATATTCCAGATAGTTCATCCAACAGAGTTCCCACTTTAACATCCGCCAGCTCTAGTTTGTACGGGATAGCAACTGGATTTTCATATTTCCTTCCGATTTTTTTCAACAGCTTCTTTAGTAGATGATGACAACAGGTCTGGACAGGTATGAACACCAGACACTGATAATGGATGTCATTGACCCCCTCATTAACCACACCGGTGAAAATTCTCCGAAAATGACTCACATTCAGTGGAAATGAATGGAGGTCATTGACCCCCCTCATTAACCACATTCAGCACACATTACCAGACAATGACCCACACATGTGGATCACATCCGGTGCAAATTCTCAGAAAATGACGTCACCCCCACATCTGGTACTAATTCCCGTTTGAACAAGTCTGAACAGGTCCTAACAAGCCTGAACAGGTATTTTCAATAAGCTTTAAATTCTATTGATGTACCTTCTTCAGGCATTCTAATTTTAGTGTTATTTACACTATTACAATTTCTAATATGATTTATGTGGATTTGTTTAGTTATACAATGGTTTAAACAAATATCACATATTAAAGTTTGAGATCTTCTCTTATGTATCTGATTTTTAACCAATCTAGATAAGTTTTTTATCCGGAAAAAATGAAACTGTCCCTCGACGTTGGGTGTCATTAATAAATTATAGCATCCTTAATTAGAATATTTTACTAAATTTGTTTTTTCTTTGTAACACAAACATTTATACGTAAATCATTCATCCTTTCAAATTTTGATATATTTTTAATTTTATTGGAAAATTCTAGTCCCGGGTAATTTAAAACTTTACTGAAGTAGGGACAGGAAGTTATTCTATCAGAATTCTTATTGGCAGGATGTAATGCTGATACTACTGACCACAAAAAACCATATTCATCATTATTTTTTACGTTAACTACAGCTTTTTATTTTTTTGTTCCTTGAAGTATTTCGATATAACTACCTGCTGTTAATGGAGAGTAGATATTTAAATTTACTTTTAAATGCATTATCTCGAGTAAACTCCAACCTGAATCACGTTCTTGAAAATCTTCTAATTTTGTCAAGATTTTATTTTCCACATAGTTCGCATACCATTGTTTTACTTTAGTACCAGAATCAATTTTTTCATATTTAGCACACGTTTTTAAATCTATCTCGCCACTACTAGGTTTTTAAAATATGCGCTTATAGCATTAAATTATTTTTTATAATCTTTTTTACTTTTATTGAAAAACTTTTATAGGTTTTTGAAAGGAGTTCTTGCGGGTTCTTGTAACCTAAATTTACAACCATACTTGTCCTTATTCGACTATTAAAACATGACTCCACGTCTTCCCACACAAGCTTGTTCTTTTGCTGTTGCTCTTATTTTGTAGATTTAGATAGTCCGTCACAATTTTTTCATAATGGGAAGTCGCAAGATCGGGCCACAATAAAATAGTGCTTGTAGAATGATACTTCTTAATAAAACAAATAAATTGCTTTTTTATATATTCACTTAAATACTTCTCAGCAGTGATAGTGGTTTCGGTTATGTATGACTCATAAATGTTTCCATTTTCATCTAATGCTTGCCAGACTAGATACTTCTTAAAAAACTTTGCTTTGGGTTTCACTTTAACCTCAAATTTAAGCTGTTTACCGTCAGAACAATGATAAAGTTTACGCCCTGGAACTTCATCAATATTCGCAGGTTTATATGGTTCGTCATCAAAAATTACAATTTTTCGCCTAGCGTAATCCCACACATATCTTGTACCAGATTTTGCTCTCTTGTTGTTTAATCTTTTGAACCGCTTGTGAGGTTGACACAGACTTCGAACGACCAGAAAGACCCTTGTACTCGGTGCTGGAATCATATTCAAAACGTTTGATAACGTCATATAAAATACTTTTAGAAACTCCTTCAGCGGAAAATAATCTGTAAGTTATTTTCTTGCACTTATTTGTTTTATTAAGGTAAAACTGAACAATTCTCGTGGCACGTGCTTCTTTTTCACTGTGTTTTATTTTAATCGGTAACTTTGAAAGTGCGACTTGATAGCAAACAAGCTAATCTAACAAATGACATATATCCTGTTTGCATTACATTGTTTTTTATTTGACAAATGCCTGCTAGATTTAGTTGGGTTACTTATTGTACATCCTCTATCCATATTGTTAAAAATGCCAACAAGGTTTTGTGTTATATCCAAATCCACAACTTGAAGTTGTTTTAATATTCCAGATTTAACACAAATTCCCAGACAATCACATCCGGTGCCAATTCTGAGAAAATGACTTACATCCGGTGCACATTCTCAGACAATGACTTCATACATTTATTTTTAGCAACCGTGCACAGTCTCAGACAGTGACTCACATCCGGTTCTAATTCGCAGGCAATTATAATGGACGTCATTGACCTCCTCATTAGCTACATTCAGCACCAATTACCGGACAATCACATCCTGTGCAAATTTCTGTTTGAACACGTCTGAACAGGTCTCAACAAGTCTCACAACTACATTTTCAGACAATGACTCACATCCGGTGCAAACTCCGAGAAATGACGTCACCCTCACATCTGGTGAACATTCCCAGAATATCGCGCCCCCGGTTCCACCCCTCGCCGACTCTACTTCCGGTCATCTGCTCACCCCTCGCCACCTCTTTGTGACCTTGAAAGACATGCCCTCACCACTTCTTCGTAACCTTGAAAGACATGACAAGGTCGCGTTTTGGGATAGGCATGCCATATGGGTTTTTTAAACGAAATTCCAACATTTCACAGCAACCTCGCCGCCCTTTACGAGTAGATCCGCGTTGTAGAAGATATATTCATGCAATTTTTGAATTTTGACATTACCTATACTAACAACTTACTTTTATCTGCTGCTCGCAACCGTTTACAAGGTGCAGCTTTAGAAATTGTAACAGGATGTGCGTACATTTCATGGATCGAGCTGAAACAAGTTTTAATAAACAATTTCGGTAACCAATGTTCCGAACTAAACATTGAAATTGATTTTTTCACTCAGGTAAAATTCAAAAGAAACCTTTATCGATTTTTGCAATGGAGTCAGATCCATTTTAGCCATTTTAAACTCAAAAATATCTTTAGAAAATGAAATTCAAGCTTTGAAAGATTAAATTTTTTAGAACAAGCACTAACGTTTGCAAGAGACCAATTAAACATTCATTATTTTCAAGGAAAACAATCTCTCTGGGTTGGCTTAAAATTATCAATAAAATTACCAAAAGCCACCACAATTTCAACTGAATCCTAGATTTCAAACGAATCAAAACCCATTTCCAAATTCTAGTTTTCCAGCTTATCAAAAACTTAGCGTACCTTTCACGCAAAATACATTCGCTTCAAAACTAAATTTTATACCAACCTTTAAACCTCAACAAATTGAAGCTAGTACCATTCAAAAACGCCCAGCTTCACAACAGTTAGTGTTCAGGGTGAAGCTTGTAGTGGATTGTATGTTTTAAATTAGACAGTTACCTGCTAATTCTAGGTGCACAGGAATGTAAAACGGTGCAAACTAACGGTCTTATTGAGTCTCACATACGAAAGGTAGTTCCGTTGGTTGAGGATGGTATGGCAGAACGCTTTATGTAGTCTCACATAAGGTAATAAAGACTTGGCAGAGTTTCGTGGTCACAGAAAGATATTTAGCTGCATTGGTTTATTGACTAGAAAGTTCCTATATACATAGTGGGCAAAAAACGGTACAAAATTGAAATACCTGTATTTTCAATAATAATTAGACAAATCAAATATTTTCTGCATAAACGAAATGCTTACAATTGTCAGGCCATTTTTAATTTCGATGATTATGTGATACGTTAGAGTACTTTTCATTCAAAATTTACGACGTTGCTTGTATATTGGTTTTTCGGTCATATTTTCACGGTAGTATTCCATCAAAGTATATTTAAAAATTTGACACGCACGTAACTTTTCCTAGAAGGTTCGGTAAAGCCGCTTTGGGCTCTAGCCGTCTCATTTGCAGCTGGGTTTGTTTCGTCACGTTTAAGCGCGCTTGTTTAGATCAATTTCAAAACGCAGTCTAATAGAGCATTGTTGGTCGTGGCATGCGAAGCCACCTGGGGGTCTCGGGTGCGCCGTCATTGGCTGTAGTTGGTGGCGCGACAGAAGGCGTTTGGTGCGAAAAACTTAGCGTGGCTTCGCTTTTGGAGTTAGTCAGTTGTTTTCTGACTGGGATTGTAAGCGCTTCGAGACCGTGTCTTTTTGGGGTCGTCCGCGGCTTCAGGCGTCGGCGACCGGTTGAGAGTTCTTGACGGGCCGTGTCAAGTGCTTCCGTGCCGTTAGTCGTGCGGTTGTTTGGTGGCCCCTTTTGTTCTTATGTCGACCGACGCCCTGCATTCTCGTGTGCCAGGCAGGCATCATACCCGTTAGGTGTTTAATCGCACGTGGGCGTGCACATGGTCGCAGTAACGTTTCCTGTGGGAAGTTGGCGTCATGATTCAGCACCGCTGCAGCGTTGCGGCTTCCCTTACACTGCAGGCGAGCCCGACACCAGCGACGCGGCCAGGCAAAACCAATAAGGTAGTGTGTGTGTAGTTTGTAACAACTAATTAATTTCTAATTTAGGTGCTTATTAGCTGAATCGCTGCCGCCTTTGCTGAAGCCGCTTTTAAACTAATTCATTCCCTGTTGGATTATAATTTAAGTGCCTATTTGCCGACTCACTGCCGCCTTCGCTGAGGCCGCTGTAAACTAATTCATTCGCCTGTTTAATTATAATTCATGTGTTATTTGCTGAATCACTGCCGCCTTCTCTGACGCCGCTGTAAACTAATTCATTCGCCTGTTTATTATGATTTATGTGTTATTTGCTGACTCACTGCCGCCTTCGCTGAGGCCGCTTGTAAACTAATTAACTTGGTAGCGTGCTACCTTTCATTATCCCGTCTGTAGTATAGGCGATTAGAGTTAAAGCGTCTCCCAGCTGGGTTATAGACTTAGCTCGTTTATGATTTTGTGTAACCATTTTATTTGCATGTGTGTTTAGACCAATAGATCGGTTTAACGATGTCTTATGAGTGCCTCTCGTGTTTGTGCATGCTTATTTTCAGGTTATATTATATACAGGTTAGAGCCTGGAAAGAGCATTAAGCGTCGCAGGTGAGTTAGGACGCTTGCCGCTGCAGTGTTGGAAGTCATGAAGCTGTACACCTATATAATACTCCCGTTGAGCTTTGGATTTTGCCAAGGTGATAAGTCGAAAGGCAGGCGCATTTGATTTTCCGGTTTTACTCTGGGTCTATTTTTGCATTTTCGTTTATATCGACGAAACCGGGTGGCTATCAATTAATTTTGTCATTGTTTACTGTCCTTTAGGCCGTTGCCCGTAAGTAATCTCGTGTAGGATCACCCCTTGCTTCGCTGATGTCTAGTCGGCATATCTTGTTACGGGAAGGGCAGCGGTCCTAGGTGAGTTATCGTCCCGATTTTGTGTATTATCGTCCGCACCGGCAGTTTAGCTTTTACGTAATTTTCGTATGAGCCGGCGTGGTATCGTAACAGTCATTTTAGACCGTAACACACTTTGGAGATTGAACACATATCTTATTTGAAATAATATAACATCTCAATTTGCTTTTATTTCGCTTTAATAAAGTCCATGCGAAGATCGCAGGTTTTAATAACGTTGCGTTTTTGAAATTAAATCTGTAACAAAAGTAGCAGACAATGACTTTTGTTTCATTTGTTTTGTTTTTTGGTCAACATACTTTGTACCTGTTTTTTTAGTTTTTAGAACTTTGAAGACGCATTATTGAGTGTTTGAATCAGCTTCTTTAATACAGCGCTGAAATAGCTTTAGCAATTGGGCTCTGGCAAAGACGATTGCAAATGATTGTTGATAAAAATGGTGGGAATATTGAATCGGCTTTTTAAACAGCATATTTAATCATTATTTCGATATACATCCTGTTATTGTTGTATTTACGAATGTTCTAATTAATATATACATATGTCCAAAAACCGCATTTTTTGCATGCTTTTAGTTAACCACGCAAATCGTTCAATTAGTACTGTCTCCTTACACTACAAATGCTGCATTTTTATTTATAGAGATTGAGCTTTTCGAAGGTATAACAATCATTTAAAAATATTAATAACTTACGAGTATAGGAATGAATACAGTATGTACCGTTTCTTATGGCCACTATTATATACATAAAAATATGACGTAAATTATAAAGGTTTAGTGCATTGTCCCATTTCAAATTGCATTTCTACTGGCGTGTTACATTTCATAACAAACGGTAATGTTTATGTCAGCAATTAGACATTATTGTAGTTTATACACTAGGTCAGTCAAGAAGTGCTGACTTCTTGTTATGCATTTCTAACGTAACTCTATCTGCAACCGTCGCGTCGCGTCGGTTACAAAATATACGCACAAATAATTATAAAATTCAAAAATGATGTTTTGGTTTCTGAACAGTTAGGTACCCGAAATTCAAGAAATAATGGATTACGTCCATTTATACCAAATTATAAAGCCAATTTTACATTCAACAATCTAATCAATCACGAAATGTTTATTCTGAAAATATGTTCAATAAAAATTTCAGTTTTCAACAGCAATTAGTACCGAATATGACCAACAACTTAATACTTACGAACAAGAACTTTATTACGACCAGGAAATACCTGAAAACCTTGAAATGTTAGAAAGCATTAATTGCCAAACATAATTTAATGCATTAGACCCAACCACAGATTTGTTCCATTTACACGAAGAACAATCAGATAATGAAAAAGACCTCTACGAACCAGTAAATTTTCGTTAAATGCCTCGGTAGAAATTTTTTCAATAAATCCAAAATCAAATTTACCCTCTGACTACTAAACTATTAATAGATACCAGAAGTTCACGTACTATCCTTTCACCAAAATGTATGCATACATATTATTACTGGTCACAATTTAGTAGCAGAAGTACCTATTAAAAATTTATTTTTAGAAGATGGAACACTTCTTTGTTATCTATATGATTTTCACGACGAATATGTAGGACTAATAGCATAGTATAGAAAACCCTTAGTAGCGACACTTGCGGCGGTTCCTTTGATGTTTGTGGGTCGAAATTCAGTGACCTTGGCGGCGGCGGCCATCTTGGCAGCCGAAAATCCCGCCAAATTTAAGCGATCCGCCCAGAGTAGTTATCAAAATTCAGATTCCAACCTCATTATAAATGCAAATAAAGACTGGAAATGAATCAATGAAATAAAATAAATTCAAATGATTCAAACATTTACTAGTTTGATTTAATTAGGAATTCAATAACATTATAAATACATGTCATATTAATTTACTTACAAAATTATATTTTAATGAAAAATACAGGATACCTATACTACGAGGAGACAAACCACTGAAACTATGATTACAAAGTTCTACTAACTTACAGCAAACATAATACCAAAGAGCATGCTCTTTGATAATACACTTAATAACATTAATTAAATATCATTGATGAATACTAACTTACATTAAACAAAATAGGCTTAGTAAAATTAATTAACAATACATAATCATTAATGAAGACTTACAATAAACATAATTAAAACTCTGTAATTCCAGTGTTATAAATGAGCCAATATTATGCTTTTTCTATTTTTCTGGTTAGTATCTCTAAAATTTCTATTAATAAATTTTATTGTATAAAATATCCGCATTCTTATAAATAATTTAATAATATACATTAAAGGGAAATCAGAACAAGCATTAAAATTAAATGTTTTTTTTGAAAAGTCAGTAAAAAAATTATTTCCAACATTTCCCATAGCATATTCCTCAAACTTAGCAGTAAAATTATTTTCTAATTCTAAAATAAAGTTGTAAAATTCATTACTGGGTACATATAAACTACCAGTTGGTTTACTTTTGTCATATGCTTTCTTTTGGCAGAACACCGTACCATTACACAGTTCTCCCTTAGTTGCGCATATTGCCATGCACTGTTCACAAGAATGCTTTGCTAATATTTTTTTAATTAAATAGCCACACACATACCGCAATGAATTTTCTTTAAATACATCTTCTTGCCTATAATCGGTATCCTGTATTTTTAAAGATACATCGGCAGCATTTTCAGAAAATTTATTGTCTTTCAATAAGTCGGAAGTTTCTTTGTTCTGCATCAATACTGATAAAAATTTATCAAAATCTTCCGCACAATTTGCTCCATTACTGTGCTGAATATATTTCAGCGCAAAGGTTTTTTTAAAAGAATTTCTAAATTGTACAGGTGTGGGATTTATTGAATTTCCACCGCGTTTTCTGATAACACCAAAAAAATTCTCAAGACAATCTTGATTTAGCCGGCGTGTCAATAAATATTTGAAACCACTTTCTTCTAAAATAGGCCACAATTGTAGTAGGGAATTTAAGGTTAACTGAAACCCCTTTAAGCATTTTATTTGCCTGGTTTTGTCCTTTTTGTCTTTGGCAAAAACAGACATGCTACCTATCATATTCAACATGTTATTTAAAAACTCAATTTGATATGCTTCCCCACTGTAGGGTTTTTGAAATTGTTTTTTATTATCACCTTTTCCAACACTTGAATAAGACGAATTTAATATGTCAAACAAATTATCAAAATCTTGAATGAAATTTACAGTTCCTTGTGCTTCCGGTGACATAGCACCTAAACTTATATAAGTGTCTAAACAGGATGCTACCGTTGCACTTAAAACTTGAACAGCAAACTTTACTCGCATCTTTTGCCAGGTATTTGGGTTTAAATGTACTTGTGTTAATCTAGGTGCCAATCTTAAATGTCGAACCTTATCGGCATCATAAAATTGTTTTATAAAACCCCAAGAAACTAATTTACCATTATAATAGAAGTCGTGCGTTAATAAATTATTGCGTATAGATTTAAAAAGATGGGGAGGATCAAAAATATAAAATACTTTTTGCTCATCTACAATAAAATAGGGCCTCTCAGGAGTAATGTTTTCAGAATTTGTAAAATCCAAGAAATTTGACCCTTGATCGCTTACTACAGCCATTACTTTTACATCAACAGCATCTAATTTGCGTATTGTATCATAAATAATACCTTTCAGTTCCTGCTTTGAGCACGTTGAATTTGTTAGAAAAAAAGCAAGAGGCTGCTTCCACTTTAATGTTAGCCCTCTGGCCATTACAACTAACGCATTTTGTGCTGGTTTAAAGGATTTCGAGTTGCCAGTATCGTGCAGTCCAATAATTTTATCTTTTTTTATGCTGTAAAATAAATTGGCCTTGATTGACATTTCGTCAATGCAAAGTATACATTTTTTATCATTTTTACTTAATGTATCAATTTTTAATCTAATAATTTCAAATACCAAATTGTTTAAACCAGGTTCATCCGGCCAATTTTCAATAAAACGCTGCAAACATCTGACCGATGGCAACTTAAAAGCTTTTAATAAAAATCGATATGCATTTGGAGCAATGAAAAATATTGTTAGAGCAAATTGTTTAAATTCGTGAGAGTACCTGCGTCCCTGTTTACTGCGATATTGGTTTAATCGTATTTGTTCTTTAATAAAAAAAGACAGTTCAGGGGAAACAAACTTATCGCACAACTGAATATAGTCAGCAGCAGTAACATTAGTTTTTTGTTGATTTGTCTCTATTTTGTGTTTTAACTCCACAGTGGCTTTACGATATGCCTTTAATTTTCTTCTTAGTTTCCCTTTTCGTGGCGTGTTCGCAGAACAGTAGGAGTCTGTCTGTGTAGCAGCATATGTACAAACTAAGCTATCCTTTTTCTGTATGGGCGTCTTGTCTGTATTAGGAGGCATCTTGTATGCCTCAGGTGCAGGCCAACTTTCTTCGTCATTGCTGCGTACTGCATCACATTTATGTTTCTTTACATCTGCATTGATACTCTCCGATCTATAAATGGATAGAAAAATGTTAGTATTTGGCCATGTCATTTACTTTAGATGCAAGTTGTATAAAAATATACTTACAATTTTCTTTTAAAAACTGTGGGCACGGCTTGTACTTGAAGGCGATTCCGTAAATCATTCAGAAACATTTTGGTTTCGAAATGATCAGCACACAATCTTTTATTTTTGTATATCTTCTCCGTTGGCATTACCAGCAGTTCGGGCTGTTTTAAAGCTTCTATCCACAACTTTGATCTATAAATGTAACGCATGTTAAAGCAGGATCAAATTTTAAGTTAGGAAACTTGGTATGAACACAAATTTAATTTAATAGGACCAGAATACCTACCTTTCTGGATCTTTAGGAAATCTAAAAAAGCTTAAACCGCAGTTTGATGAATTATTGCTGCAACAATTTGCAGCACAATAAGAACGAGCACCCATTGCACAACAAAACAACAAACAAACGATATTGGCACGACACGTCAGAACGTCAGCTGGCAGCTACACGCCATTTTGGCGGCCGAAAAACTCGATCATGCGCGTGGCAAAATCGCTCGCTCAAATATGCGCAGTGTCGCTACTAAGGGTTTTCTATACTATGCTAATAGGCACAAACCTCTTAGCTAATCTCCCTGCAAATATCGACTATCGATTGATGCGTATTCAAACTAAGAAGACCACAGTCCCTTTTTACTATAACCAATCAAAATTAAAACAAAAAGAACAAAAACGCAATCAATGCAACTTTTCCAAAGTCTCTAAAGACATTTACATTACTCCCTCGAACAGAACAATTCGTTACTTTACCCGCAGTAGGAAAAAACAGATAAAAACTAGCACCTAAATTAAATTTCACTAAAAATGTAACAATGCCTTCAGCAACAGTTATTTAAAAAAACAACTGGTTCTAAACAACTTTAATAAATACGTATGATAAATCTCAAACATTAATTATATCGCAACGTCTTATTCTAAAGGATTTGTTACCAGGGGTTGTAAAGGGGGGATGTAATATTACTTACGTTAATTCCTGAGCTCTAATAGCCCAATGAAGTACTCAAAACAGCAATTGTTTCACTCAGCCAATGCTAAGATAAGTCACTATCAATCGCTAATTAGGGGTCGCCGGTCAGCTCGAGCTGAAGACGGCTGTGGGTTCTTTAGATGGAGCTGCGGCTCCTCCAATTTAAGGGTAACAAAAGGTTCCAAAACCCCCTAATTTAACGACTGATAGATTCCGCACCAGCTAAATTGGAACACTGTAAAACTGAAAATTAGACTCAAACCTGAAGTAAAACAATCAAGTACAGTAGAGCTAAGTGCTTTTTATTTACTCGTAAGGCCGAGCACACACATAATATACATATATAAAAATAAAGGCCGACGTACATGCATAAAAATACCCCAAGCATCTTTGTTCACAAAACAGACTGGCCAAGTTAAAAACAATTAATCATAAAAGGTGGGAAGTTTCTGGAAGACCTCAAGAAGTAAGATCATTCCGCGCTTAGCGGTATTATTTAAGTTTGCAAAGAATTTTGCAAACGGGAGATCGTACCCAGGAATTTCTATAGAATCCAAAAAGAACAAATAAGTTCGTATAACGTTCCTAAAACGCTTATTGATACGCAATCAACGCCCAAAGCATTAATGAATATCGCGCTAGTCCCAATTTCAGCGTGTATTTACTTACGGCAGTTCTTTCTTTATCTATTGAACTCCCGCACTCACGTGCAGCATGGTTCACTTTCTATTAGTATTGGAAGCACAGATAATAAAGCGGGTAATTGCTACCTTCAGGTGGTTTCGAGACAGTCCTGAAATTGGAGTTCCACAGGAGCCGACTTCCGTAAATCCGATAGCTAGTCCAGGTAGACGGTAGCACGCAGGCTGGGCGTGCCGGATGGGCGACAAGATAAGCGCTGGCTCGTTGGATTCGCATCGTACAAGCAAGCTGGGGTATTCGAATGAATTTGGTGCCAATTGCGTGGTGGGGACTAAATTGTTAAAATAAACTATGAGCGGGTAATCAGAAAGGGGTTGAAGATGGTCATACTCACACTAAATTTCCCAGATGTCGTGTTCCGAAAGTTTTGGCGTTAAAAATCTGCCCCAGGAAGTATCTCTATATTCACCCAAGAGAAATATCGAAACGCGCACAAATTTGCTATAAACAAAGGGTAAGAAGTGCTTAGACATCAATAGAGCACCTTCTTCGCCAAATCGGGGTTTCGAACAGCGCCAAAATTTCCAGACGACCTTCTTCAATAAAACGCCAGAACAAGTGCAAATTTTCCGCGTCGCCAGCGCTCATAAGGTGGGGACGCAAAACCGAGGCATCGACGGCGTATCAGCGCTGCGCGATACCCAGACGCAATTTGAAAATATGTCGCAAAATACTGCAAGGCGAAAATTGACGGGAACAGATTACACTCCTGCAATCGAAAACATGCAAATAAACAGTCGTTTTAATTCAAACTTTCAACAAAAACGAATACTTCTTCAAAATTTACAAAATAAATTACGACTAAATCACTGAGATCCAGAAGAAAAAACTTTATTAACAAACCTTTGTTTAGAATATAAATAAATATTTTATAACCCTTAAATTCCTCTCTACACTACAAATTTAGCTAAACACCGTATACAAACGAAATTTTTATTAAAAAGTACCGATACCAGATATACACCGACAAGAAGTCAAACAAAAAATTGACAAAATGCCAAAAGAAGCTATAATCGAGCCTAGCGAATCGCCTTATAACTTTACAATTTGGGTAGTCTCAAAAAAACGTGATGTCTTAGGCAAACAAAAATGGAGAATCACAAACGATTATAGGAAACTTAACGATAATATTCCTTTACCTAGAATAGAGACAGTTTTAGACAAATTAGGCAGAGAAAACTATTTCGGAGTAACTTAAAGCAGCATTGTGTCAAATGAAAACTAGGAAGTCACCAGGGGAAGACCGCATTACTACCGAAATGCTGAAAATGAGCGGAGAGCCTCTATTAGAATCGGTCGGCATTCTGCTAAACAAATGTCTTAATGAAGCGAAGATTCCAAACTCTTGGCATTGCGGGGAGGTCATCCTGCTCTTTAAAAAAGGGGATAGCGGGGACTTGGAGAACTATCGCCCTATTAGTCTCCTCTCACATTTTTATAAATGGTTGACGAAGATCGTCAAAAATCGCATAACAGTTAAATTAAACTTTTATCAACCGGCACAGCAGGCGGGCTTCCGAAGAAAATACGGCGCTAATAACCATCTTCAAACATTTAGATCCTTTATCGAGACAACTACTGAATATAATATGCCCATTTATTTTGCATTCATCGACTTCCATAAGGCATTCGATTCCATTGAAATCTTGGAAATTCTAAAGTCACTGGAAAACGCCAGAATAGTTACAATATACTCAAATCTACAGAAATACATTTGCGAATTCTTCCAAGCAAATAAAAATTAATGATGATTTAACAACCACTCAAATTCAAGTCAAGAGAAGTGTGCGCCGGGGTGACCTATCTCAGCTAAGCTATTTACTCTCGTCTTAGAAGATATTGCAGTGGATGTGTGTGTATGATTTTTATTTAATTCAAATATCGAAAGTTTTTACTTTATTATAATTTTAACTTGAATTATACTTCAAAATACATGAGTACTCTATTCTCAGGATGTGGTTCGCCAAAATCTAGTTAGTTGTTTGTTATTTTTATTTTCTAATATTGAATTATTTTATGCAAGTCGCTTGCTGTCAAATATTATGCAAATACAGCGTTCAATGACACTTTTTAAATTAATATGACAGAATAAATTTCCTCACAAAGCTTTTATGATTTAATTAATGTTACGACATGTAAGGCAATTCAATTATATTATAAATAACCTTTTTAACTATCTTTTATTTTAGCTAACTTAAAAAAAATACCTGCTTTTTACCCACCTAAGTTCCTTATCCAGCAGACTCGCTTCAACTCACCCAGATACACCTCTCTCTTGTATCCAAACTGCTGTACACCTCTGCCACAAAACACCAAATCCCCAACCAAACCGCTCTCCACTCACTGCAACCCAAGAAACTAGCAGACCATCACTCCCTCTCGAACTCCAACCAAGCTGTCAATACTAGCACCTTCCTGTATCCAAATCCTTCCTAGTAAGTAGCCTTCCAGTTAAAGTGGTAACCTTAAAGTATTCCTCCCTATGTCCTAGTCTCTCCATACACGACGCCCACAACCAGCATGTCTGCAACTTCCACCAGCTCCACCTTCTGCCACAAACAATCTCTCGTCCTTCGGTCCTCAGCACTCAATCCCAGCCTCCAACATTCACCTCTTCTACCACAAGCCAGCTGCTCCCCATCAAAACAGTGCCAAATCCTCAGGTGTAGTACTCGAAAACTCCAAATGTCATTAATAATCCAAATTATGTAAATATTAATGAATTGTAATCCAACTCCAATTAAACTATGTCCAAATCCTTCTTCTTACGTCTATATCTTGTTAGTTAGTTCCAGTTTACCATCTCTTCACTTTTAAATCATATTATTTTTATTCTTCATATAATTCACTTTATATACCGTGCATATTATTATTAAACCCTTTTAAATTGATTATAATAAATTAAATTAACTTAAGGGCACATTTATAGTTTTATTTTCACCAAAATTAAATTTTACATCTGTTTTTTAATTTGTTATTTTAATAATCATCCCAATTTTTATCCTTATTTTAGACTACCATTATTCCTGCCTGCTACATTTTATAAATAAATTTGAATGGTGCTCACTTTATAAATTGTTACAAATAGAATTTTATTCTGTCATATTCAACATCCAACTTTGTATTTATTGTTAATTTTTGATACCATCATCAAGTAGTACTCATTGTGAAATAACTTTATTTAAAATGTGCTTTGAATCTTTGAGTTTTAATTATTATCCAATTAAATAAGCAATTATTCATACAATTTTCCACATCTTTTCATTTTTGATTCATGTAAATAAATAACTGTATTTAATGTAATACATGACCTCTATATACCATAGCAATATATTCAAAAATCTCTAATGGGAACGAAACGGTTTAAATATCGATGAAACGTACTTAAGCAATTTTCGATTTGCAAACGATCTTGTCTTAATTAGTGACGATCTAGAAGAACTCAAAGGCATGTTAACAGAGCTTCTCAGAACATCAGAACGCGTGGGTCTGAAAATGAATGTCCAAAAAACGAAAGTTACCGGTCCATCCGAAGAGAGTGTTACAATAGGCAACAACAATCTTCAGGTAGTAGAAGAATACATATACTTAAGACAAATTGTATGAATGTACGGCTATTAGAGTATTTTTCTAAAATTACGACCCTACTTCCACATAGTTCTTTTCATATTATTCCGCCTGTTAAATCAAGATTATCGAATTTTATGCAAAGAGTTAATAGCTTACAGCGTACCCAGCTGGGCCCGGCCCCGTGGAATCGGAAAGGCGCTTATTCCATGTCTTTGTTTATATTCGTTGGCATGCTAGGTTTCAATATCGATTTAGTATGCAGACGCTTTTCTAGAATTTTTCGCGAGCTGAATCGCCCGTGAGTACGAGCGAGTCCGCAAGCTGCAGTTACCTTGTCGATGGTTGTACGTGTTTCGTACGAGAATCAGACACGCTTCCCGCCCATCCCGCTTTGGCGGGGCTGGGGTAGCGCGGCGTGTTGTTTTGGGTGGTGTGTTTGCAAGCTTGAAGCGAGTCGGTTGCAGAGTGTTGGTTCCTCCGTCGAGTTGCCAGGCGCTTTATCTTTTTCGTTGAATGGGCCATCGTGCCGACTTTGGGATACGAACCGGAAGCTGGACGCCGCTTCAACCCCCACAGATGAAGTTATGTGAAAGGTATTGTACTAGGTGTAAGCTTGCTACGCTAATCATGAGCATGCGCATACTAACATTTGTTATATGATTCTTTTTGCATTAAGCAGTGCGAATACATTTTCCTTGTACAGGGCCTTATGCCCGCGCATGATATTTGCGCCGTAATTAATGTCGCTAATCATAAGCGTGCACTAACTAACATTTGTTATATCACCCCTTTTTGCACTTAGTAGTGCGAATTCATTTTCAATGTACATGGTCTTATGCAGGCGTGTCACCTTTGCGTACTAATTATCTTTGTGCATTAACTAACAGTTGTTTCAACACCTCCTTTTCGCTACGCTTTGCGTACTAACTAATGTTTGTGTACCTTATTGGTGTACCGTATGTGTTTGAAGAACGATGGATCTATTTGTCAAACGCTTCTTCTGTATTTTCCTTGTGTTGCATGTTGAGTTTCAGTGTAAGCAATCTGTAGTTTCGTCTCTCGATTGGCGGCTGATGTAAGATTGATGTAAGATGGATGAATTTGTGAGCGTCAAGGTTAGTTCGAACGCTCCAGCTGCCAGTTCCAAGGAGTCCCAAGGCTGCACCCATACTCTACCCCGTTTGGCTTTCGGGTTTCTGTCAGACGTGGACTCTAATTCCGAATCCCGTGGCGCCCTATAAATTTGCAACATCTTGTATATGTCGTCACGCTTATCCGTACGGCGTCCTGTTCGTAGGACCACGCCCATCTCCTTCAGCGTGGCTATTAGTCTGTTCTCCAGAATCCTAGGGCAAGTGATGCCGTTGCCCAGGCGCAATAAGTTTGCTGGCACTCTCGTACTCCGAGGTGTTGTAAACACAGTTTTATACCGTAACAAACTCTTGGGGAAAAAAATCAAACGGCAAAGATCTCGCGGTGAACAAGTCTAAGCTGGGCTGCCTTTGGGAAACTTAGTCATATAATTAAAAAACTTCAATATACCCATTAGCTTAAAGAGACAAGTTTACGAAACATGTATACTTCCAGTTGAAACATATGGCTTCGCGATAATAACACTGACAAAGAAAAGTATGATAAAACTGATATGGAAAGAGCTATGATCGGCGTTAGTATCCACGAAAAAATAAATCACGAACAAATTAGACGAAGAACAAAGGTGACCGACATAAACGAACGAATATTAAAAATGAAATGGCGGTAAGCTGGTCACGTAGTTCAACAGGAACCAAACCCATGGGACACCAAGATCATTGGATGGAGACCAAGACTTACAAAGCGAAGTAAAGGAAGACCACAAAAAAGATGGACAGACGACATTAAACAAATAGCTGGAAAAAGACTTGATTCAAACTGCTTAAAATAGATACGCATGGAGAGAACTTAAAGAGGCCGTTATCCAACAGTGGATAGACCAAGGCTGATAATGATGAAACTATTTTGCGACTCTTGACTTATCCTCCAGTTTCCATAAAATTGATATGGAAAACTCACGCTCTCAGATTGTTAAATGTAGAGCTTCCCGTCATCGATCGCGATTGTTTGCTAGACATTTTTCCCCCATAATGTCTTTAGTAACATCAACAGCATTTTGGGGAACGTCCTCTCCGTCTTTTTTCATTTGGTTTTGCCCTGGACAATCAACCTCTCAATATTATTCTCTCTTTTATTGATGTGCCCGAAAAATAAGAGGATTCTTGTGTAGACGATGCTTCATAACCTTTTAGAGGGACGAATTTCCTGAAGGATGGAGGCATTTGTTCGACATGCTGTCCATGGAACTGTAAGCACTGGTTTCCAAACCCAGAGCTTAAAAGCGTCAGTACGTCTTCTATCCGCTTCCCTAACAGTCCATGTTTCACAAGCATAAAAGAATATTGAGACAATAAAAACATTCACTAACCTGATATTTGTCCGTATAGTGACATCTCTATCCCACCAAATTTTAGTCAGCTGCAATGTGTTAGATGTTGCCAATTGAATGCGACAGTAGATTTTTATTTCACTGATGTTCGAGTTGACAATCAGCGCTCCAAGATATACTATTTTGCTAACCACCTGACACTGACCGATTCTAGGTATGAAGGTTAATATGGTTTTGGTTTTCGCGATCTTCAATCACAATTTTGGTTTTGTTGTAATTAATGCTTAGACTATAAATAGAGCTTACTATTAGAGATAGTGCCCCTATCCCATTTTTCCAAAACACGGCGCATTATACCGTGTGTCCCAAAAGTCTGGAATAAATTCAGTAATTCCTAACATGTACGTTTCCGGCTAAAATCCTCGAACATGTCGATTTTATTTTTTATTTGAGCATTTTTTGAGTATAGATCAGATGATCAAAAATTAAGGAAAAAATAAAAAAATTGCAAAATACTAAGTTTAGTAATTTATAAAACAACTAAATTAAATGTACAAATTGTGCACCGCTGTCTGCCCGACAGTAACTAAGACGACCGATATGTTTTTTGTCGATTGCTGTCATTGATAAAAGCGTAAAATCACACTTCTTAAAATCAAATTTAGTATTTTGCAAATTTAATTTTTTTTTCTTAATTTTTGGTAATGTGACCTATACCCAAAAATTACCTTAGCGTAAGTAAAAAGATGCGTTCTTTCAGATTCCGTAATAAAAAAAGGCGGTTTCTATTTAAAAAAAACATCGATAACGCCATACCTCATACGCGGGACACCCTGTATGTATGCATTTTATTTTAAAAAATGCTCAAATAAAAAATAAAATCGACGTGTTCGAGGATTTTAGCCGGAAACGTACATGTTAGGAAATACTGAATTTATTCCAGACTTTTGGGACACACGGTATATTCACCGCATACCGTCTGTTCTACAAAAAGGCCCAAGACTCTTGCGACTTTATTTTTGATTTTAACCCCTAGAAACCATATATATTATCAAATGGGACAATGTTTTCTACAATTTGATAAACATGAATATTCTTTTAATGTCACTAGTTTTTTTGTGATGACGTCATCGATGTTTTTTTAAATAACGTGGTATACTGTTTTTTATAAATTCTTGTAGAGAATTCTATTTGTATTCCATCTGTCGAAAGCTTTAATAAGATTGCATAATAAACTTTTTGAAAAAATACGCAAAAATTCAAACGCGACATAGGATGCCTTGAAATGTAGTTAGAAGATTATCCAATTATTAAAAAACTAAACAATAGACTATGGCTTTCTAAAGAAACAACATAAACAAACGAGAAATGACAATACTTCAACTACGTACTGCTACAACTAGGTCCAAACAATACAAAACAAAATTCTAACCTAGCATTACAAAAATCGTTCAAAGTGCGAGCGGTGGTTTTCAATACACATTTGGCAGCGTTTAATAACGCTATTTACTGCGCGGGTTATAAATAATAGAAACGTCAAACAAGTGATTGTAGGATAGTGTTACTTGTTTGATGACAAAAGTTAAATTTCATGGCCTTCCTCAGCATCTTTAGTTTTTTGCGCTTTTATTATGCAACCCTACAAAATGTTCAGACAACTGAAGAGTACAAAAAATTTTCTACAAGATTATATAATAAAAATTGTACCATGCAATTAAAAAAAAGTGCCGATGACACCATCACGAAAAATTGGAGGCACTAAAAAAATTTTGGTTTTGGTCAAATTGTAAAGAGGAATTTCCCATTTCAGAATATATATGGTTTTATGGGACTAAAATAACAAATAAACTCGTTATAGTCTTAGGCCCTTTTTATAGAACAGATGGTATATTGAACATAATAGGCGACAACATACATCCCTAACAAACACCCTTTCTAACAGCACAATCACGAGACTGTATGTTGTCAATTTTAACTACAGCGGAGTCTGCGAATGACAAAAACTAAATGGCACCCCAATTTCGCGAAGAATTTTCTACATTTTACCCCAAGTGATATGGTCAAAAGGTTTACGGTAAGCTACGAAAGATAGATACAGTGCAACGTAATATTTTTTGAATTTTTCTATAAGTTGGCGTATATTCAGAATTTGCTATTTCGAAGCCGGCTTGTTCTGATGATATTTGCTGGACTGGATGCAAACTTAGACAATATAGAACATTACTTTGCTGGCATGAGGAAACAATGCCAGTAATCTGTAGTTGTCATAGATGTTAATAAAACCTTTTTTGTGAAATGGTACGAAAACGGAGGTTTGTTAGAACAATCTCCCGAATCTAGTGCTTTCCGCAGTTTTAGCTCAAAATTTCACTCCATACGAACCTTATTTCTGCTTAGCTCGTATATTAACACTTTGCAGTTTATTTAGGTTCGCCGCAATTCAATTCTAAATTGAGCTTTGTTCCTCATTGGAGTGACGTAAGCTATTTCCGCATGCGAAGCGATTGCATTCTCAGAATTTTGTTGTTCAGACAGCCTCAAAACTTTCTCGAGTTTTTTTTTGGAAACTGTCTAGTCAAGGTTTCGATATGTTGGAAGTCTTCTGAGCGTTCCGCAGAAGTGGAACAAGGAACAAGTTAAGTAGCGGCTGCGCAATTCATTTTGGCTTCTGCGATCCTAAGCCAAAGAATCACTCAGCGTCCGGCCCTCAAATCGTTTAGAGGTGTGGTGCATTGGTCCGCGGGCCGGCTTCGTTTAGCTGAGCCCGCGTAAGTCGAATTTGTCGTAAGTTGTGAAACTACCTTGTCGCTGTCATCGAGCTCAGTGCATAGTGGTTCGTGGTGAATGCTTAGCCAAGTTTTTCGTACCGTTGGAGCTATGCATCTCCATTAATACTGTTATAGTATATCTTAAAGGGAAAATTTCGTCGTTGTGCTAATCTTACCAGTGTAATGAAGCCCCGAGTTGTCATACCAAACCTGCTTATCGTAAAGATGCTTCATTTGTACCGGAATGGAGATGTATCGCCGCTCTTTCCCTCGATTATCACTCTTTCATATGGTTTCCCAGTAGTTGCTGTTCGCATTTCGTGGCAATGGCTTGGAATGCGATCTGCAGCTGGACAAGAACAACGTAATTTAAAACATGTGACTTCCTATCAGGTATTTGATAATTCCTCGTGCGTGTAACACTGATAACTTTATAGTGAAGTAATTTTCGAGGAGTTGTTTTGACGCCTGGTTGATTGAAATTATAAAATGTTGAATACCGTCAAATTTTATTGCCTACCTGTTGTTTTGCGCTTTAAGTTCAAGTAAACGTTGTTGTACCATTATTTGAGTAATTGTTTCTAATATTGATCATGTAACGTAGTTCATTTGTGAAGTATTTAATGATATTTTTATTCAGAATGTAGCCTTATCATCTGATTGTCATTTTGCCGCTGTGTTTAGTTTAAACATCGCAATTTAACCTAACTAACCCCTTTGGCCTATTATTTTTCACCCTAACTAGTAAACATTTCCACGTTCATTGTCATAAACATATTTTTATTATTTCAATCAATAGAGTTTATTGTTTGTTACTTATGTTTTTCATTGACGTTTGTATGCACATTTGTGTTTTGTTTTCATGTACAGGAAATCAGATGGATTGTAAACAAGTGTACCAAAAGGTAGGTTCAATTCAGCTGTTTCAGCCGCCGCTTCAAGTTATGCCAAGCTAGAAGTAGAAAAGTGAATCACTCAATTCCACGTTCAGTGTGCGTTCGCCTGCGTTGCTGATGTTGTTTTTCCCGATCTAGTTCGAATGTAGTGAAGCATCAATTAGTGAACATCTTTCACCTCGCGTACCAGATCACCGCCTTAATCCAAGGTAGTTAAGAATCCCCCTTCTCTACTGCAGTTTAGCCAGCAAAGCTTTTGTTACAGTTCTGCGTAATTTTCCCGATTTTCTAGTTTTACTAACGGTTTTGTCGTAAAGTCGCTCTCATGCTGTAACATATTTTCCAATCATCGGGCCAAATACTGTATCCCAGATTTCCGAGCAGCTCAAATGAAACTGCTTAATTCCGGCCGCTCCAACCAATTTTATGGTTTCCGCCGTAATGCCATCACATTCAGGAATTCTATCAGGTTTTAGTTTACGAACTGCCGCTTCCACTTCTGAACATAATATTGTAGATTCACGTTCAACATCAAAGATAAGTTGTTGCTCTAAATTGTCATCACTGAATAGTTGTTCCGAGTATTGACGCCATACTTCTATCATTATGTCGATATTGGTTTTCATGTCTCCAGCTGAGTCTTTTATGGACCAGTTCTTAAGTGTGAAATTACGTGACAACAGCCTTACCTTTTGGAACATCTCTTGTTGTTCTTGTTTTCAGAGTGCGCTTCTAGTTCTCTGCAAGTACTTTGACTGTACTGGTTTTTGTCAAGTCTATCTAGTGTTTATATTCTACGTGTCAAGACACTATGGGCGGTTGCAGAAAGCAACGTTAAGTCTGGTGTTAGCTAACGCGACGTCAAAGTGAACAAAAACTAATCAAATCTCAAAAGTTTATGGTAACTAATACATTAGTAAACAAAATTTGATGCGATTTTGTTCACTTTGACGGGATGTTAGCTAACAACAGACTTAACATTGCTTTCTACAACCGGCCCTATATTTTGTAGATTTTATCGTATGATCTACACATGAGATTTTTATTACTTTCCTCTCTTCAATAGCATTTAAAGTATCCGGTCCGAGCCAAGGCTGTTTTATGGGTCTTATAACAGGCTGAGTTTCTACTATTGTCTTTGTAATGCTTTCTTTTAGAGAATTCCACAAAGTATTGGAATGATGAGTGATATTTCCAATGTCTGCTCGATGTGTCAAATGCTTTGCGATTCTGATTTGAAAGCCTGCTATGTTTGTAATTTTCGTTCAGGCGTCTATGACAGCTTTTAAACTACAAAAGAAAGATATATAGAATCAATTGGTTGTCGGAACAATAATCGGCACCGAGAGTGTTTTGTTGGATTGATGATCGCCAACGTGACCTAATCAAAATGTAGTCAATTTGATTCATTGGCGTGGTCAGTCAGTGTAGTCGCGACATAAATTCAATTTTAATACACCTAAGATCTTACATAAAGAGAATAATCTAAAAAAACGTTTATGCTTGGAGATGATTGAAATACAAAAAAGCCCCAATGATATTAATTATAGAACTGACATCGATAACCTTAGTTCTATCTACCATAATTTGTTTAAATAACAATTTTATATACTTGAACCAAATATTTTACTCTCATATTCATGCTATTATCTTTAAAACTAATTTTTAATTAAATCAAAATTTAACTTAATACGTCTCTGCCCATGTCACCTGCATTTCCGAACTTTCTACACTTTGCGCGTTGACTGATAACTTAAATACGTGAATGACCTTGCAAGCCCCTTTATCAAATTTCATTTGCATTCTGCCTTCAGCGAATGCTTTCTGTTTCTTAATTATATCCAAGTATGGATTGTACTTAAAGAATAATTGCTTTTATTAATTAATAATTTTGTTGTGTAAACCGTGAAAAATGTGAAAGAATTTCCAAAAATCTTTTACTAATCATGTACACAAAGAATCATTGAAAACGAACAGGGCTATGTAACCAACATTACAGTAGTTGATTATGTTTTCTGAATTCCTCTCGTCTCTAAAGTAGAATCGTGTTGTTCTAACTCTCAACCCATCGTAATAATAAAATAACGTTGCACGCAATTGCAAAAACGTCGGTTAAGTCAATTTGAAATGCATAACTCTGTTCATTTTCAATGATCGCAAGTGTAAGTACACATGTTAAAGGAAACATTAAATTGTTCCCTAATCCTATTTTTTCTATTTTCAGAATGTATTAAACTTTTATATTGTAATGAACTTTTAAATTACTGATGAAGCCATCAAAAGTGGAGAAACGTTTAATAATTTTCTAAATTTACTTCAAATTTGAATTAAAGTATATTTCACGACTATATGATTTTTATTTATCGTTAAAAATCATACATTTTAAATAATTTTTGACTAATATTCTCCTAAATTACTTTCCAAAACTGCTTTATGATAGCATTCTTAAATTTAAATTTTGGAACTTATTATTTTTCAAAATAAAAATTTTTTTTAGCCAAAGTAGGTAATGAATTACGCAAAATCACTAACAATCGAACAAGAAATGCAAAACAAACTCCACTTAGCTCTAAAATTTTCTCATGACCGAGTTATAGCACCAAACTTACTAACACAATTGAAAACTATGTTTTTTTAATGGGACAATATGAGTTTCATTAAACAGTTGAAAACTACAATAAAAGGGCTTTCCAAAAATGTACCATATTAATCATTTCGTTTAGAAGTAGCTTTAAAAAAAATATGTAAAATAATTTAAAAATAAATGTTATTGTTAATGAAACTCATATTATTCCATTTAAAAAACATAGTTTCCAGTTGTTTTAGTACGTTTGGTGCTATAATTCGGTCATGCGAAATTTTTAGAACCAAGTGGAGTTTGTTTTGCATTTCTTGCTCAATTGTTAGTGATTTTGCATAATTCATGGCCAACGTTAGCTAAACATTTTTTCTAATTTTGAAAAATATTAAGTTCCTAAATTTAAATTTCAAAATGCTATCATAAAGTACCTTTAGTGCTGCTTGCAAATATCTAAAACTATACAGGGTGTTCCATTAAGAAAATTAAAGTCGTGTATCACTGTGAAAAAATAGTAGGCCATGGCTAAAATTGGTTTGTTTGTTTGTTAATGGACAAGGTCTAGGCGTGCAGAGTACCAGGTACCTTAGACACCGACTGCTTTGGTCATATGGTCAAAGTCCTACTTAGAATTTTGCCGAGACTAAGGAGTTCCAACCCTAGCAAGGGATCTTTTACATGCTACACATCGTAGTAACATGGGACCCACGATTTTACATCACTTCCGAATGATGGCATTCTGTAGAGGTTCTCATCTGCATTTTTTTATTTTTGAAAACCTCACCGGGACCGGGAATCGAACTCGCGACCCTTAGAACAGTAGTCAGGATGCTTACCACTGAGCTACCGACTCCGGCTAAAATTGGTTTATGTCAGTTTGTAGATTGTGTACTGGCATTTAAAACAAAAAAAGTTCTTTTCGATATCTCTATTATTAACGAAGTTATGAGCTGTCTAGCAATCTAAAAACACGCTGTATATATATATTGTGTATGAAAAATATCGTCTTCCTCCGACAAATATTTTTTTGAGTTATACAGCCAACAGACAGACAGACAGACGGAATTGAGAAAACCGTGTTTTTTGTCATCTAGGGACCTTGAAACGAGAAGATCTGAAGAAATCTCAGTAGGTGATTTTTTCGTGATTACAATACTTCCTTCGTCTTTTAGAGGAGGGACGTAAACGATGCTGAAATTGATAGATTTTGGATGCAGTAGAACAAAAAATTATCAATGTAACTTGCACGAAAGCGGACTTTTAGACTAGCCTCCTTATTTATGTGCCTCGTGGTGATAGTTAATGATAATGCAGTTCTTTAGGATTAATTATACCGGGTGCTGACTTGCGCGACGCACCATAAGAATTTGCATAGTAAACTCTTTATGTTCAATTATTTTCTCCCCTAATTATTTTAGATCTAAAGTGTAAATATGTTTTTTGTAGAGAAAAAATACTGCATCCATTCATACTGTTGGTAATAATTTTTATTTGTTCCTCACTTGTAAACATCAATTTATCAAGTCACTGTATTCACCTTGAAAATGTTTCTTAACTGGCTAGCCAGTAAATTTTTTACTGGCTAGCCAGTTATATTTTACAGGCGTGCTCATAGATAAATGATAGCGTGCAAAGCCAGAGTTGTCTTCCTTAGTATGTGTCATATTGATTAATTTAGTTGCTTGTCAGTTTGACATTTTGAATAAATGGTAAATTTCTAGTTATTTACAAGTGAGGAACAAATAAAATATTCAACAATACACGCCAGGTAACTATTTTTACTGGCTCAAGGATATGACAGGCTCGCCTAACGGCTCGCCAGTCATCCCAATCCTATCGCCAGTAAAACCTGTTTTACCTGGCTTGTAATGTTAAATACTATAAATTTTCCGGAACCGAAGGAATGCAAAAAATCAAACTAGCATTTTTGCAAAAATCAGTGATGCCATGGAATTATTGAAACAAGCCAAAGCCAACGCAAGTGTGTGAGGGGCGATCATCCAGTCACCGTCTTCAAAACATTTAATGTATTGTCGTTTTTCTCATTTTGGTGTAATTTCTGAACCTCATTATTGCACCTACAATTATTTAATGACGTGCCTGTAGCTTTAAACTTAAATGTATCAGTCTATTACTAGTTGTACTGTTTGGAATATGCCGATACGGATATTTTACAATAAACAAGGAGCTTACTTGACGAACGTCCATCATAAAATCATTTTTATTATGGACAAGGTCCAGGTACCTTAGAGAAATTAAGCAGAACATAATTAATAATGAATTATTATAAACGTCAAACATCAATGACAAACAAACAAACAAACATATTGTCGCCCCGCACGCACTTGCGTTGGCATTGGCTTGTTTCAATAATTCCATGTCATCACTGATTTTTGTAAAAATGCTAATTCCATTATTTGTTACATTACTTCGGTTCCGGAAAATAAAAAAAATTTACCAACAGCATGAATGGATGCAGTATTTTTTTTCTCTACAAAAAAGATAATTACAATTTAGCTCTAAAATAATTAGGTGAGCAAATAATTGAATATAAAGAATTTACTATGCAAATCCCTATGGTGCGTCGCGCAAGTCAGCACCCGGTATATGTGACTTGTGTCGTGCTTTTATGAAAAGTGTGTGTGTTTTCATTTGGAGTTGAATTGATGTTTTGACAAAATTACGCATTATCACTCTTAAACTGAATTCTGTATCGCTGCCAGTAACAATAATCCAGATATCTGCACCAACTTCTAACGCTAAAGATGACGAGATGAAAACGTTCTATGCCAGTCTGGCAGAAACTCTCCGCGAGATTCCCAATAGAAGAATCGTAATTGTCATGGGCGATTTCAATTCCAAAATTGGTTCTACGTCAGCTAACGACCATCTTCTTGCAATTGTTGGAAAGCATGGTTTAAGAGATCGCAACAAAAGAGGCCAAAGGTTCATTCAATTCTGCCTAGACAACAGTTTTACGGTTGCTAATACAATCTTCCAACAAAACCCACGTCGCCTGTATACTTGCAAATCTCCAGGCGATAGGCACCGAAATCAAATTGACTACATTTTGATTAGGACACGTTGGCGATCATCGATCCAACAAAACACTCTCGGTGCAGATTATTGTTCCGACAACCAATTGCTTCTATTATATTCCTTTTGCAGTTTAAAAGCTGTCATAGACGCCTGAACGAAAATTACAAACATAAATACCTGGCTTTCAAATCAGAATCGCAGAGCGTTTGACACATCCGGCAGACATTGAAAATACCACTCATCATTCCAATGCTTTGTGAAATTCTCTAAAAGAAAGCATTACAAAGACAATAGTAAAAACTCAGTCTATTATAAGACCCATAAAACAGCCGTGGCTCGGACCGGATACTTTAACTGCTATTGAAGAGAGGAAAGTAATAAAAGTCTCATGTGTAGATCATACTATGAAATCTACAAAATATAGTGTCTTGACAAGTAGAATATAAACATTAGGTAGACTTGACAAAAACCACTACAGCCAAAGTACTTGCAGAGAACTAGAAGCGCACTCCGAAAACAACAACAGCAAAAAGATGTTCCAAAAGGTAAGGCTGTTGTCACGTAAATTCACACTTAAGAACTGGTCCGTAAAAGACTCAGCTGGAGACATGAAAACCAATATCGACGAAATGATAGAAGTATGGCGTCAATACTCCGAACAACTATTCAGTGATGACAATTTAGAGCAACAACTTATCTTTGCTGTTGAAAGTGAATCTACAATACTATGTTCAGAAGTGGATGCGGCAGTTCGTAAAGTAAAACCTGATAAAATTCCTGAATGTGATGGCATTACGGCGGAAACCATAAAATTGGTTGGAGCGGCCGGAATTAAGCAGTTTCATTTGAGCTGTTCAGAAATCTGGGATACCAGTATTTGGCCCGATGACTGGAAAATCTGTTACAGCATGAGAGCGACTTTACGTCAAAACCGTCAGTAAAACTAGAAAATCGGGAAAATTACGCAGATCCGCTGTCCCAACCCCGTTACGATGAACTGTAACAAAAGCTTTGCTGGCTAAACTGCAGTAGAGAAGGGGGATTCTTAACTACCTTGGATTAGGGCGGTGATCTGGTACGCGAGGTGAAAGATGTTCACTAATTGATGCGCCACCACATTCGAACCAGATCGGGAAAACAAAATCAGTAACATAGGAGAACGCATCCTGAACGTGGAATCGAGTGATTCACTTTTCTACTTCTACCTTGGCATAGCTTAAAGCGGCGACTGCAACAGTTGAATTGAACTTACCTTTCGTTACACTTGTTTACAATTCATCTGATTTCCTGAATATGATAACAAAACACAAATGTGCATGCCAACGCCAATGAAAAACATAAGTAACAAACAATAAACTCTATTGAAATAATAAAAATATGTTTATGACAATGAAATTGAAAATGTTTACTTGTTACAGTTAAAAATAATATCCCAAAGGGGCTAACCCCTTAGGTTAAATTGCGACATTTAAACTAAACACAGCGGTAAAATGACAATCAGACGATAAGGCTACATTCCGAACAGTAATATCTTTAGATACTTCACAAATGGACTACGTTACATGATCAACATTAGCAACGTTTACTTGAACTTAAAGCGTAAAACAACAGATAGGCAATAAAATTTGACGGTATTGTTTAACATTTTACAATTTCAATCAACCAGGCGTCAAAACAACACGTCGAAAATTACTTCACTATAAAGTGGTTATTAGCAGTTGAGATGGACTATCTCCGACGAAGTGCCAGAGTATCGAGACTAGAACGAATTAGGAACGTAGAAATAAGAAACAAAATGAAAGCAAACGATACGGTTATTGACAGAATTGAAAGAAGGGGCCTAAAATGGTTTGTCCAGGTATTACGTATGGATGAAGGGAGATGGCCAAAACAACTGTTCTTATGGACACCACCAGGTAGAAGAAGAAACGGACGTCCTCGAAGATCCTGGAATGAAGGGATAAGGAGGATGATGAGCGAAAGAGATCTAGAAGGAGATGTAGCGTACAACCGAGAGGCATGGAGGTTGGGAGTGGGGATGCAACATAGAGTTGTATAATTATTGTATAATTTAATACGTTGTACATAATTAACCCAAATATATATATACATATATATATATAAAGTTATCGGTGTTACACGTACTAGGTACTATAAAATACCTGATAGGAAGTCAGATGTTTTAAATTACGTTGTTCTTGCCAGCTGCAGATCGCATTCCAAGCCATTGCCACGAAATGCGAACAGCAACTACTAGGAAACCACATAAAGGAGCGATAATCGAGGGAAAGAGCGGCGTTACATCTCCATTCGGGTACAAATGAAGCCCCTTTACGATAAGCAGGTTTGGTATGACAACTCGGAGCTCCACTACACTGGTAAGCTTAGCACAATGACAAAGTTTTTCCTTTAAGATCCACTATAACAGTGTTAATAGAGATGCTTAGCTCCAATTGTACGAAAAACTTAGTTAAGCATTCACCACGAACCACCATGCACTGAGATCGATGATAGCGACAAGGTAGTTTCACAACTTACGACAATTTCGACTTACGCGGGCTCGGCTAAACAAAGCCGCGCCGCGGACCAACGCACCACACCTCTGAACGATTTGAAGGCCGGACGCTGAGTGATCCTTTGGCCTAAGATCACAGACGCCAAAATGAATTGCGCAGCCGCTACTTAACTTGTTTTTGTTCCACTTCTGCGGAACGCTCAGAAGACTTCCAACATAACGAAACCTTGACTAGACAGTGTCCAAGAAAACTGGAGGAAGTTTTGGGGCTATCTGAATAACAAAATTCTGAGCATGCAATCGCTTCGCATGCGGGAATAGCTTACGTCACGCCAATCAGAAACAAAGCTCAGTTTAGAATTAAATTTCGGCGAACCTAAAAAAATTGCAAAGTGTTAATATACGGGCTAAGCGGAAATAAGGTTCGTATGGAGTGAAATTTTCAGCTAAAACTGCGGAAAGCACTAGATTCGGGAAATTGTTCTAGCAAACCTCCGTTTTTATACCACTCCACAAAAAAGGTTTGATTAACATCTGAGACAACTACAGATTACTGGCATTGTTTCCTCATGCCAGCAAAATAATGTTGTATATTGTCCAAGTTTGCATCTAGTCCAGCAAATATCATCAGAACAAGCCGGCTTCGAAATAGCAAACTCTAAATATACGCCAACTTAAAGAAAAATCCATAAAATCTTACGCGCCACTCTATCTATATTTCGTAGCTTATCGTAAAGCTTTTCACAATATCACTTATGGTAAAATGTAGAAATTTCTTCGAGTAATTGGAGTGCCAGCGCATTTACTTTTTGTCATTCGCAGACTCCGCTGTAGTTAAAATTGACAACATACAGTCTCGTGATTGTGCTGTTAGAAAAGGTGTTTGTTAGAGATGTATGTTGTCGCCTATGATATTCAATATATACGGTGAATATACAGTGCGCTGTGTTTTGGAAGAATGGGATGGGGGCACTATCTCTAACTTAAGATTCGCAGACGGGACCACCTTGGTGGCATCGAGCTGCTACAGCTTCTGGAAAAATTGAAGAGAATAAGCTCTATTGATAGTCTAAGCATTAATTACAACAAAACCAAAATTGTGATTGTAGATAGCGAAAACCAAAACCATATTAGCCTTCATACCTAGAATCGGCCAGTGTGGGGTGGTTAGCAAAATAGTATCTCTTGGAGCGCTGATTGTCACCGGGAACATCAGCAAAATAAAAATCCATCGTCGTATTCAATTGGCAAGATCTGTCACAGTGCAGCTGACTAAAATTTGGCGGGATAGGGATGTCACTATACGGACAAATATCAGGCTAGTGAATGTCCTTATCGTCTCAATATTCTTATATGCTTGTGAAACATGGACTGTTAGGGAAGCGGATAGAAGACGTACTGACGCTTTTAAGTTCTGGGTGTGGAAACGAGTGCTTAGAGTTCCGTGGACAGCATGTCGAAGAAAAACCTCCATCCTTCAGGAAATTCGTCCCTCTAAAAAGTTATCAAGCATCGTCTACTCAAGAATTCTCTCTTTTTTCGGGCACATCAATAAAAGAGAGAATAATATTGAAATGTTGATTGTCCAGGGCAAAACCAAATGAAAAAATACGGAGAGGAAAACGCTGAGTTGATGTTACTAAAGACATTATAGTAAAAAAATGTCTAGCAAACAATCGCGATCAAAAGTCGCAAAATAGTTTGATCATTATCAACCTTAGTCTATCCACTGTTGGATAAAGGCCTATTCAAGTTCTCTTCATGCGTCTCTATTTTAAGCAGTTTGAATCAAGTTTGTTGTGGGGATGCTTGTCCTATTGCACGGCTAGTTGGTTACATCTGCAGTGGTAGCTCTTGGAGGTAGAAATCTTGCAATTAAGAGGTGCAACATTAGGCTTTAATTTTTGAAGACCCATAAGCACATTTGCAAAGATCCGAAAGACTGCGCCAGTTATGTTTGTTTAACGACGATTGATGTTTTTAAAAAGAATTTATTGATACTTAAAACACAAAACACATTACATGCCCTGGAGTTCTGCTCTATATACTTAATTCAGGACATGCTAACCAGATTGTCGAGACTGAACTGAACTGTAAACACCATCTTAATCATAAGGTAAACTCTTATCTCTAAAGAATGCAAGATCTCTACAGAGCATTTTCCTTTCCCATGAGCGTTCTAGGAAGAGCATGCAAGTGTAGCGGAACACAAGATTATCTTTAAACTACAATGCATTTCTAAATACGTAACTTGCGTAAATATGTTTTTTTGGCTTTGATTGAGTCTTTTATGGAAGCAAAGTTATGCTCAATGTCTTACACGAAAGGCTCAAACCATACTTACAATGGCAAATACCAGCTGAGCAGGCGGGCTTTGTAAAAGGTAGAGGTACACGAGAGCACATATTAAACATGAGGCAGATTATAGAAAAGAGCCGTGAATTCAACAAGCCGGTATATATGTGTTTCGTGGACTATCGTAGGGCCTTTGATAGCATAAATTGGAACAGACTATGGGAGGTGCTGATTGATATGGGCGTCGCTAAACACTTAGTATCAATTATTCAGGGGCTGTATATGAACACGAAAGCCGCAATACAACTAGACGGCTATCTCTCAGAAGACCTAGAGATAAACAAAGGGGTAAGGCAAGGCTGTATTCTCTCCCCAATTCTTTTCAATATCTATGGAGAATATGTCATGAGGAAGACGCTGGAAAACTGGGACGATGGAATTTCTATTGGAGGAGTAAAGGTAAATAACCTACGTTACGCCGACGACACTGTCCTATTCGCCACTGATGCTGATAAACTAGACCAACTAATACGACAACTAGAAGAAGAAAGCCAAAACCTTGGACTGGAAATAAACCATGAAAAAACCAAAATCATGATAGTCGACAGAAAAAACAACAACAGACCTGACATAATACAAATAAGACACTGTCATGTGGTTACCCAGTTTATTTATCTGGGGGTGTTGATAACAAATACTGGTGGCTGTACAAAAGAAATCAAGCGCAGGTGCGAAATGGCAAAAGTGGCAGTAAGAAGCATATATAAAACTTGGAAGGATAGTGCAATCACAACGAATACAAAGAAACAAATAATAAAAACAATTATCCTCCCAATAGCTCTCTACGGAAGCGAATCCTGGAGTTTAAAAGCAAGTGATAAGAAGAAAATTGACGCCCTAGAAATGTGGTGTTGGAGGCGTATATTACGTATTCCTTGGACAGCACGGAGAACCAACGAGTCTATACTCCAAGAAATAAAGGAACCAAATCGTCTGTCACAAACAGTGAATGCCCGGATACTCAAGATCTTTGGGCATATATCCAGAAGAGAGAACGATACTCTGGAACGACTAATAGTATATGGGAAGATAGAGGGAACTAGAATGAGAGGCCGCTCACTCAGAAGATGGGCAGATCAAATTAAAGAGAGCACGAACTCCACAATTGTACAGGCAACTCGCACTGCTAAAGACAGAGGCCGATGGAAGGCAATTGTTAAAGCCGCTACAGCAAGCCGTAAGTGAAATGTGATCACGACCCTTCTGACAAGAAGGAAACGAAGAAGAAGAAGAAGTCTTTTAGACGAGGGTAGTATTGCAATCTTGAAGAAATCACCGTTTGTATGCCTGCCCGTCTATTAGTCTATCTGATGATGGTATAGCTCAAAAACTATTTGTTGAAGGAAGATGATAGTTTGCATGCGAATTATATTTCTACCTGGTTCTAAACCGAAATTACTTTCGGTCAAATATGTGCAGTGTGAGCATTTTAAAACAATAAAATTTATATTTTTGCTTTTACTAAGAAATAGATAAAAATAACAATTTGCATTTAGTACAGGTTTTAACATTGGCGAAAATGAGATTGAACAGATTCAGGATGAACATGGAAAATAGGACATAATTGTATAGGGTCTTTATAATGCCCGATCGTGGCTTCCTGGTTGAATGGTATGAGTTAGTTTGACACGTGCATGGACACTCGAGTTCGAATCTCTGCATTGTTTTCTTTTAATTTGAAAATTGATATATTCGATATTACTAAACGTTTTTTTCTACTGTTCAGTATTATTATCAAAGTTAAGATATTTGGACCTACCTTGTACATACTTTTGAACACTGTTGTTTTCCTTTAATATTTTCGGAATTTGTAGTTTTAAAACTAGTGATTGTGAGGAAAGTTCCAGGAATTCGGAGAAGTAGATAAAATGGCATCGTGTTATTTATTAGTAAAGAAGCAGAGACCATACATTCGATCATAGAAACCTCACTGGAAGATATAGTTAAGAAAATACTCTATATGGAATAACATTGCGAATCAAAATGTAGAAGGTGCTATTCTCTTTGCGATTGCAAACAAGCAGAAAAAAGTATTTTCAGATTTTTCTATAATTAAAAATTGACTACGACAAGGTTGTTGTATATCACCTACCCTCTTTAAAATATACATGAGAACACGCATTAAAAGCCTGGAAAACGAAATGTGGAATGATGGGCTATGAAATTAAAAACAATACAACATTGTTCACTCTACAATTTGCGGACGACCAGGTAGTAATCGGACAATCTAAAGATGACATAGAATACATGACCAGGAAACTACTAGAAGAGTACCGATAATGGGGACTGGGATGAATGTTTCCAAAACGAAATATATGGGCATTGGAGTAAAATTAGGAGATCTAACACTCGAGAACGGTACAACGATCGAAGAAGTGGATCAATACAAATAGGAGTAACATTTACGAATGAAGGCAAAGATACAACAGAAATGCAAACCGAATTACACAAAGTCGGAATAGTCCAGTCATTAGATACATAACAATAGTGTTTTGGTGAGGAGTTTTGAACTTGGCAAAAGTGCAGACTTGGAGGTCCTTAACATGCACCTAAGTTTGCGACCTCATGCGACCGCCGCTAGCCCCACCATCTTGAAAAAATGGCGGCCAAAATCAGTTTTTGGCATATAACTCGCTTCTTGTGGGTTTCATAAAAAAATGTCCGATAAAAAGTTGAAGAGGATCAAATTTACTACAAAATGACTTTTATACATTTTTTTGACAAACTAATATTTTTCGAGTTGCAGGGCCGAACAGTAAGGAAAACTTTTTAAAATTTCGTAAAAGCGGCATTTGCATGATACTTTTTACCAATTATCTCCAAACTAGTCTACCTAAAGTAGTCTAATCTATTATATAACTGTTTATACAGTGATATATGCACTTTATCTGTTGTCTGTATATGATTGGTGGTACTATTAAAGGTAATTACTTGGTAGAGTAATACCAGGATAATTTTCTTATATAAGAATCAACACATGGAAGCGTGAAAGCTTTGTTGATCTAAAAAGTAGGCGGGATCAGCCGAATAAAACTGGCTGTCCCGGCAATGTCTTCAAGTGAAATGTAGTTATTTGTGTGTTGACAAACTTAAAAAAGATTAACTATGTTCGCAAGTGTAGATGTGTGAAGTCGACATGTGACCGAGCATTTAGTTAATAACAGTGTTTCTATATATTTTGAACCGTGGGTCAATACGAAAAGCGCCGAAAGGTATCGACGCTCCAGAGCACATGTGCCCAGTGATGTAATTTTCGATAAAGCTATGATTCCACCTGTTTCCCAAGAAAAATTCTTGTCGAGCGATACTAATAAAAGGAATTTAATTTCCATGTTATTTACGAAGTTTGAAGAACAAAATTACACTGCAAAGCAGGCAGTTATCATTCAGACAACCATCGACATATCATGGTTTTTCACTAGTGTTTTTGTTGTGGGTGAAGGTATAGATTTGTTGATTCTTCTAACTGCAAAGGCGAGAGATCAGGAAAACATTTTTTTGGTAAAACCACCGAGAGAGAAGGTTGCGGAAGCGCTGTATTCGACGAGGAGCCTGAAATACAAGGAAGCTGTTGCGAAGAACATTTTGTTTTTACATGCAATCAGTGGTTGTGACACAACCTCTGCCCTTTTTAACCAAGGGTATATATATATTGAAGTTCCTCAGTCTCATGGATACAAACGACTCGTTGCTTGAGACTAGCAATCTTCCAAGAACTCGAAGCAAGTGTTGATGCTCTCGCTGCAGCTGGTGAAGCGTTTTTATTGGCACTGTATGGCGGATCGTTTGAAAAGGACGCATTGGACTCACTTCGCTACCTGTATTTTACGAAGTTTGTGTCCAAGAACAAATTTAATCTCGCGTTTCTGACACTTACAAGAGATGCTGCAAGGCAGCATTGTCTGCTAGTGTATCACCAAGTTGCGATGTGATGTGGCAGAGAAAAAGATCATGAGCAATATGGTTAGCAGAAAACGAGGAATGGGCTGTTTCGGCTACGTCAGAAGCAGCCCCCAACGCCATTTTAAAATCAATATCCTGTAAATGTAAGAAAGACTGTGCAGGAGCGTGTGGATGTCGGAAAACAAGTTTAAAATGCTCAGTGCTGTGTCTATATTGCAACGGGACAACATGTGAAAATATTCCTGATTTGGTAATGGATTCCAATCCCAAAGACCCAAACGAGTCTGATGACGACTTTGATTGGTTGGAGTGGGTGTTGGAGGAGACGGGAGACAAGCAATATTTGACAGATAGCGTATATAATAAACCAGGCACATCCCATAATCCCATAAAATCTAGAAGAGCCGAGTTATATGCCAAAAACTGATCTTGGCCGCCATTTTTTCAAGATGGCGGAGCGAGCGGCGGTCGCAAACTTAGGGTCGTACTTATGTCCACCAAGCATACAATCGTGCCAAGTTTCAAAACTCCGCAACCTTTTGCAACCAAAAAAGTGTCTAATGACTGGACTAGAAAGTCATAGGTGCTCTAAATGGTATATTATGGTCAAAAAATACAAAAAAGAAGAACAAGCTCAGAATATATAATTATATGATAAAAAGTGTACTAACATACGGCAGTGAAATATGGAAAATGAAGGAGAACAATAAAAAGAAAATTTTAGTCACTTAAATGGATGGCATAAGGAGATCAGGGAGGATCTCAAAACTAGATCACAAAACAAACGAATACATCAGACAACTAATGGATATAGAAAAAACCGTCGTAGAAGAAATAGAAGAAAAACAGTTAAAATGGTATGGACATGTCCAGAGGATGAAGAAAAAGAGGTAGACCGAGGAAGAATTGGAGTCAAGGGATCCAAAAATCCATGAGTGAGAGACATCTGAATGAAGGAGAATGGAATGAGAGAAGACAGTGGAGATTGGGAATCACAAGGCGTAAAACGCTATAACGCGAATTTATATATATATATATATATATAAAATTGATAAACTGTTTACATCGCAAACTTATTTTTGAATATTTTTCAGTTATTTTTAAACTACTATAATTTTTATTATTTATGGATTCAGCCGATATTAAATTAATGTCGAAATTATTGTTAACAAATACTACAGAAATAGTTTAAATAAAGCGCACCGGAAAAGCTCGGTATACATTTTAGCATTGACGTATTTGGAAACTATTGCACCTATATGCATACTTTCAGCAGACGAATATGTAGACATTTTTAGTGAAAGAATTATATTATTGTAAAAAGACTATTTATTTTCTACTGCCTGTTTTGAGTTATATGAGTGTCGCGCTTCCCCGATCACTTTTTAGACCACGGAGCAGAGGAAATAAAGGGATGATGTTGTGAGCAATTAGGGGAAAGACGGATTTTAACCGGTTGTTAGACCACAGCACGAGACATATTTTCGTAACCAAAGGTCGTAAAGTTGTATTTTTTTCGCTTTATACTAAAAGAATGGGTTAGTTTTTTTTTAGATTTAATTATGTACTAACGTTAACAGATTTCTCTTAATTCTAATGAAATAAAAACACCTCATTCTTGTAATATGTATAGTACGCACCCGAAATGATTGACCCATACTCCAATTGACATCTTACGTAAACGTTACGTAAGTTAAAAAAATTGAAATATTTTTAAACCCATCTGCATTTCTTATTATAATACGAAGCATTTTCTAAGCTTTTTTCGTATAGCTGACTACTTGGTTCATAATAGCTATTTAAGTAACCAGGAATGTAAGGCCCTATTAACATTTGAGGTAGGCAAGTACAAGCCAAGACGAAGCCGCGGCTTGTTGCCTGCCGAAAATGTTAATAGGCGATACATTCCGAGTTATCTTATATTTTTCCCGCTGCTTATCGAAACTTTCCTAGATTTTTGAAAAAATCGTTTGGTTTGTCACCTGTCACCAGGATTAGTTTTCGTGAGTCGTGTTACCTGTGAGTGTAACTTACTACCTGAAAAGTCGTATAACTGGTGAGACTGACATCATTATGGCAGCAGATTCAGGACTCAGTGCTACCAACCGATTTTTAAATTTCAAAATTTGAAGTACACTAGCTGTCATTTTCATGCCTAGACAAGCAAAGAGGGTATTTCTAGCCGATTTAGACTAATGCAAAATGAGTGTTTCTGGACGGAGGCCTAAAAACATATTTACTCGTACGTGAAGGTAAAAAGTTTTTTTGTCCAGTTTACAACTCTATCCGGATCCTTTCACAGTTTTAAGCAATTTTCAGTTCTCGAAACCGGTAAAATAGTTTAAAATCATCAGCAAAAATTAGACAGCTTGAATTCCTCACGCAATTAGGGAGTTCATTGTTTACAACTAAGGAAAGGAGTAAACATAGATTAGACCCTGGCGGTAAACCACATGCGGCTGAGTTTTCAGGACAAGTGCAACCACGGTAGACCACATCATGTTTCCTTCCGGATAAAATATTCGGGAAATAATTTCACCAAGGCACTAGAAAGCCCAATAAAATGAAGTTTATGTAGCAAATGCCTTGGCGAAGTCTATGTAAATGGTATCAAGCTACATAGTTTCGACAACCGCCTGCGTCAAATGTAGTAGGGCAGAAACGGTTGACCTTTGAGGTGTAAATCTATGGTGAAGTGAAGTGGAAAAATAACTGGCTTAACATGTCTCCAAATGTATTCACATAGCAGCCTCTCGACTATCTCGAAAGGCAGAGATGTTAAAGCTAGAGATCAGTAGCTACTACAATCGCTCTTATTATTGGCAGCTTTGGGAACCAGATAAACTTTAGTATATTCTTCCCACAGATAGGAGAGATAGAAGCTTTTAGTATTAGATAATAATAATAATAATCCTTATTTAGTTATAAACTATTTTAAGTTTTACAATTGTTTACATGTTTACTTAACTAATAATTTTTCTTAACATAAACGCTTAGCTTTTTTTAAAATTCATAGATATTTTTAGTTCCTTTAACTTCAATTGGAAGGTTATTATAAATTTTGAAGCATTTATAAAAGAAACAATTTTGGGGAACTGCTTTCTGTAAGTTTGGGTAATCTAACATTCTGCCTATTTCTAGTACTATAATTATGAATATCACAATCATAAACTAAGTTTTGGTTCATATATTCAGGTAACAGGTTATTGACTGCTTTAAAAACTAACAACAAAGAATAATTGAAATAAATACGTTGCTTCATACTTAACCATTGTAAACAATCTAGCATCGCAGAAAATCTTGTAGATTTCGAACAGCATAATATAAGACGCATTACTCTGTTGTGCTGTTCTTGCATTCTAGTCAATTCTTGTCCTTGACATAAAAAATATACTAGAGCAGTAATCTAAATGCGATGCGTGATTGTTTTGTAAATCATAATTTTAGACTGTATACTAAGCTTATTACAAATTCTACTGAATAAGCCTATTTTCTTAACTACCTTATTAATTACATAATCTACGTGTGCCTTGAAGTTTAATTTATCATCTATAATTACTCATAGATATTTAACTTGAGTACCTTTTCTATTTCTGAGTTGTCAATTTTAATTTTATTAACCGATTCTGCATTAGTACCTGATAAAATTATTGCTTTCGTTTTTGCCATATTCAGTTTCAATTGATTACATTTTAACCACTTAGAAAGAATTTCTAAATCTATATTCATTTTATTAATAGCATTTCTAACATCTTCGTCAGTAACTGTCACTAATGTATCATCTGTAAACAGATTTATTATGCAGTGTTTTAAATTCAATTCCAAATCGTTTATATACAAAATAAACAATAATGGACCCAAAACACAATCTTAGGGTACACCCAAGTTGTTTTCCATGTAGGTTGATTGGCACTGATCGACGTGTGTACTTTGTAGTCGATGAGTGAGATAACTTTGAAACCACATATTTTCGTTACCACGTATTCCATATTTATGTCTCAAATGCACGTTTATAATCTAGAAAAACAGTAACTACACTTTTATTTAATTCTAAGTCACTTTTTCAATTCATGATAACCAAGTTTAACATCGTTTCACACGAATGTTTAGTTCTAAATCCTGATTGGTTTTTACTTATAATGTCATGTTCATCTAAAAATATTTGAAGTTGATTTTTCACAATAAGTTCGATAATTTGCTAGTATACTGGTAGGTAACACATTTATTGGTCGAAATTCTTCACACTTGTTAGTTATATAACTTTAGGTACTGGCACAACTCTAGATATTTTCCATGATTATGGAAAGCACACTGTTCCGAGAGACTGATTTATTAATTTAACAAATATCTCACCTACAACTGGTAAGGCATCTGCAATTACAGCAACTGTAATATGGTCGAAAGAACCCTTTCGTTTATTTTAGCTATTGATTTTTTAATATCATTTAATGTAGTTGTTTTAAATTTAAAAGTACGGATATTATCCGGAAACGTAGCTTCTTCAAAGAGGTCGTTTATAATAATGGACTGTTTAGCTCTAATATACTGTTTACAAAGTATTGATTAAATTTATTAGCAATATCCTGGGCATTGCTAATTTCTTCTCCGTCAAATAAAATATTTAAAGAAGTATTTGTTTGTCCTTTCATTAAAGATTTCTACGACAGCTTTCTATTCTATTTTCATAATATTGGTTTTTCCTGATTTTAATTTTATTGCTGTAAAAATTCCGAATACTTTTATAGTTTTGACAGTCCTGCGTGTTTTTTTTGTAAATTTAGCTGTCTTGTAGAGTTGATTGCGTTCCGCCTGGAGCTTACGTAACTCACAACTAAACCATGGGGTGTCAGTTTTAACCGTAATTGTTTTGTTGTCAATGAGGTTATTTAGGGAATTTTATATTCTGCTGACCATATGTGTGGCAAGATTGTTTATATCTTTACTATCTAATAATTGCTGTTATACCGCACAACCTTTCATAACGTGACATCAATTGCATTATGTTTAGAAATTTGTGGAATCTGCACATTGCAAATGACATTAATGTCTTGATTTGTTAAAACGAGGTCAATAATTGTATTAGAATTTTTTGTTGAGCGCGTAAATTCGGTTACGAGTTGATTTAAACCCAACGTATTTATTAATTGTAGGAGCTTGCTTGTGTAGAATGAATCTTTAGAAATATCCCAGTTGAAATCGCCTAGAATTAAATGCTTGGTGTCGTCTGGGATTGTGTCGTCGTACCATTTTTCAAACTGCTCTAAGAATCTTGCAATACTGGCTCTTGGAGAACGATAAACAGCAGTGTACAATCCGTTGTGAAATCCTGGCGTTATGTAAATGCATAGCAGCCAGAATTCATTGTCAAATGAAAAGTTTGACACTATTTTGAACCTAATATTATTACGCACAACGATTGTCACTCCGCCCGTATGGCGATTTACGGAATTACAACGAACGATGACATAGCCCAGTCTTCAATATTCTCTGTAAACCTTGTTTCACTTAAAAACACGATAGCTGGACGTCTGTCTTCAATTAAAACTTCAATTTCCTCCATATGTTTTAGCCTACTTTGTGCATTTGAATAAATAATATCAGTATTTGGTTCAGTTATTCTAAAAATCTATCTTACTTCTTTCTTGTTCTAGTTTACGTTTGTAAACTGGACAGTCAAAGTTCCATGCAAAATCTACATCTAAATTAATTTTTAGTTTTTCTTTAGCATTACAGCAGTTCACACATTTCTTTTCTTCGTCGTTAGCCTTACATTCTTTCAACAGATGAGAACCGGCACATGTTGGGCATCTTCGATTTACATTGACTCGCATTATGATTGCATTCATTACATGAAACGCAACTGGTTACGTCAACTGCATCATAAACTCTACACTTATCCCAGCCGATATTAATTTTTTCTTCTTTCATAATTACACGATAAGCACATGCATTTACTTCCGCAATTACTGTATAATTTTTCCTGTTGTTTTTGTTTGTGGTTTCCTTTATATGTACAACTTTTATGGATGGTTCCTGTGATTTCGAAAAACTATTTTGGGATATTATTTTCTCCTCCATCGTTTCCATTGCCATTATTTCGCTTAGTCCAACAATTTTTACTCTAGGCAATTTCTTCTTTGGGATTGTAACTTCATAGTTCTCTCCAAGATTAGTTTCGGCTTTTTCTTTAATTCTGCTTACATCATCCTTGTTTTTGCATCCAATAACAACACCACCCTTGCTAACAGTCCGAAGGCCACATATATATTTAACTCGGTAGGATCGATGGCATTTTTGATGTCTTTTTTAGAGTCAATACTTTTTTGGTCCTGATTTTTGGGTTTTATTACTACGACCGGTTCGTGTTTGTTTAACTTTAATTTTTCAGCATGTCATATCTTTTTGTTGCTTCATCTTGTTTTTGACCGTAGATTAAAAATAATTGTAAGTGGTTTAACTAAAAATGTATGACAGGCTTTATAGATATATGCAGACATTTTATCTGGACTTAGAGATCACTTTGGAGATAATAATTTCAGTGCTTCGGCAACACCACTGTGTTTAAAATATGATATGTTGAGTATGTCATGACGCAAAAACGGTTCATCAAATACAGTATTATACAGTAACTGGAAATTACAGCTTTTTTTTTGAATGTACTTCGGATCTAGTGATTTCTAGTAATATTTATAGTTAGGTTATATTACACGTGTCAAAAGTTAAGCAAAGTTTAAAAAACATGAAACTTAAATAATTATAATACATGTAAATGCTTTCAAAGTGCATTTTTTAAAATTAATACAATCAATTGAAGTGTAGGCACAAAAATTATAGAATTTTGGAGATTATATTTTTACAAGAAAGTGTGACATAAGTCAAGTTATTAAATTTTAAAAATTTCAGTGCTGTCAAAAGCAGCAAGCAGAAGTTCCAAAGCAGAATTTAAACAAGGTACCAACTTGACAGCGTTTTGACAGTTCACATTTTTGTAAAGGGATAGTAATAGTATTTAACATTACTAGCTTGGTAAGAGGGTTTTTACGTTCGAATAGAAAGATATGACTGGCGAGCCGCAGGCGAGCCAGGTACCTTCTTGAGCCAGTAAAACCTGTTACCTTGCGTGTATTTTTGAATATTTTATTTGTTCCTCACTTGTAAATAACTAGAAATTTACCATTTATTCAAAATGTCAAACTGACAAGCAACTAAATTCGTCAATATGACACATACTAAAGAAGACAACTCTGGCTTTGCACTATGAGCACGCTTGTAAAATTTTACTGGCTAGCCAGTACAAAATTTACTGGCTAGCCAGTTAAGAAACATTTTCAAGGTGAATACAGTGACTTAATAAATTGATGTTTACAAGTGAGGAACAAATAAATGCGTTTATTTTAATAGTATATTACAGTACGAGTGGAGAAACTAAAAGTTGTGGAACGACACACAAGTGAGTGATTTAGTTTCCCACGAGTGCTGTATAGTGCTTTGTTCAATGCTGCTATTAAAAATTCAATAAAATAAATTTTAATTTTTATAATTGCAAAAAACTTTAGGAGGCAGTTTTCGTTGTTATGGTTCTCATCAAACAAACAATTAATTTGTCAACAAATTATAATCCCTCATCGCAAAAGTGTGTGCCATCTTTTCCCTAGAGAAAATGGGGGAAGAAAACGGTGTATTTGTAGCAGATGACATTCTGAAAGAAGCTAATGCAGCCACTTTAATCTACTCCCGCAAAAACCTAAAAACAGGTACATCAAGGAGTTGGAAAACTTTCGGTCGTGATTGAAGAAGTAGTGGACATTTCAATGGATTAATAGAAAAATAAGGTGCCCCTTCCTTATGGTCTACATTTTTGATGCTTAAATCCACCCTATTTGTTTTTGAAAAAATAGACATAAGCAAGTAAGTTTCATAGTTCGTAATTAATTTACTGGTTGTAATCATATATGTAATTTTGTAGGTTTAAGACCTTGTTCGCTAGTTTAAAAAGTAATTCGAAAAACTATCAACCTAAGAAAGCAAAACATTTGATCAGAAAGAAGTGGAAAAGTTTCTAAATCAAGCTCCCGACGAGAGTTACTTGCTAGGGAGGTGGTTGTTGTGATGGGAGTTATGGGAGCCTGTAGGTGTGACGAGTTAGTGAACCTTAAAACCACTGATATTGAAGATAAAGAATCTATATTAGTTGTCAATATTATTAAGACGAAACATTATAAACCACGTTCTTTTGTTGTGACTGGTGCTAAAGGAAATAATTTTAATTGTTTAGCGATATATCGAAAATATGCAGCGTTGCGTCCTAAAACTCTTGGCGATGGAAGATCTTTCTTGAATTATCGATCAGGGAAATGTACAGTTCAACCAGTAGGTATAAATACTTGATCCAAAATACCTAGATTAGTAGCAAACTACCTGCAAATCAAGGATGTCGACCTATATACAGGACCATGCTTTCGGCGGACATCGGCAACACTATTGGCGAATGCTTCTGCTGATATTGTGACCCTTAAAAAACACGGAGGTTGGCGTTCCTCATCCATTGCTGAGAGCTATGTCGAAGAGTCAGTGACCAATAAAATCCAGATAGCGAAAAAAATTATTACGGGAGATACTGGCAGCAGCACCAGCAAGAAAATTCGCTTGGAAGTTGAACCCGAAGGGTCTGGGAATAGTATATTACATACCTAGGTGGGAAGTGTTTCATTACTGTCGAGAGATTAGGTAGTTTACCGAGACGCGTAGCGTCGAGGTTAACTTTATCTCGAGACAGGGATGAAACTTTCCACCGTGGTATGTATACTATTTTATTTGCAATCATCTAATTTTAAAAATAACTACAATTCAATTCTGAATAATAGATATCTTGATGTAGCTAATATTTTTGTTACCATGAAAACAACCCACTCAATGTTTTGTTACCATGGAAACACCCCACTCTTCAGGTATGTAATATTTTTCGGGGTATGTAATAATTTCCTGGCTAGTTTCAAGTAATCATCTAGTTCCCAGCTGTTGTTATGTCATGAAATTGACACATTACAATGTGATTGCGAATAAAAATCAATTCCCTGTTATTAATCAACGGATTTTTAGCAATTGTAATGTTAACATTCATATTTATAAGTAATATTGTTGCTGTGTATTAGTGTTATGAATAAAATTTGGTTGAATGTTCAGCTTATGTGTATTGACAAAATGAGTGAGTGAAAATTTTGTCACCCACTGTTTTCGCTCACCCGTTGCTACGTAATAGCTATTAACATATCTAGGAATGTTATGAGTATCATAACTGCCGCAGATGTTTTGAAATCCGAGCTCGTAGAGCGAGGATTTTAAAACATCTGAGGCTGTTATGATTCATAACATCCGTGATATGTTCAATAGTTTATCGGTTGCTATATGGTTATGGTTGCCATGTAGGGTAATATTCCATTACCCTACAGATAAGTTATGACCTAGTTACCAGCCCACTTTTGTATATGTAAACAAAGGCTTAATATCCTGAAACCGGTAAAATCAATTTACTCTCACATATAATCTCATAAGAGCATAAATTCTTTCCGGAAATTTTTTTGAGTGCGTTCGAACAACGTCGTATTAATTTGCAATGTGAACTTGGACGAGATCAAGTATGATAATGATCTAACTATAAGCCGTTCACGACCTTTTTGGGACAGAGTTGGCTATGATTTTTTCTTTTCATGTTGGACTAACTGATTCGATGATGCAGCGGATGCCACTTTTTTTTCTGTCAGTGTCTGTTCGACATTTTCTTGCCGCCACATTGCCAAATTTAATATTTTAATATTTGCAGAAACACAACAGAAGGGAAAAAACCCCTAAAAATAGCTACTTGGAATATAAAATGTCTAAACGGGAAAGAGTATGAACTAATACAGGAATTTGATAGAATAGAACTTGACATACTGGCAATCACGGAAATGAAGAAGAAAGGCAAAGGTATTATAGAAATGGAGGGGGGCCATATTCTGCTTTATTGCGGCGCAGACCCTACTGCAAGAGCAGTAGAAGGAGTAGACTGCATAATAAAAAAGGGAACATGCAAACAATATACAGAAATGGGAGTATATATCACAAAGAATTCTAAAAATCGAAATACAACTAAGTAAAACAAATACAGCGATAGTGGTAGTATATGGGCCGAGCAGTAACGAAAGAGCGAATACGAAAGACGATTTCTGGGAAAAACTCACACAGACAATAGAAAACATAAGCTCAAGATTAATAATACTGGGCGACTTTAACTGTCGAGTTGGAAAAAGAAATAACAGTACAGTCAACGTAATTGGACAGTACGGGGAAGATCACAGAAACAACAACGGGCTCAGACTAGTAAACTTCTGCTTGGAAAACGACCTAATAATCACAAATTCATTCTTTAACCATAAAGATATACACAAATACACAAGAGAGGTTAGAAGCAGAAATAAAAAATCAATAATTGACTATGTGCTTATCAACAGAAAATACCGTAACGAAATAAAAGACATTAGAGTACTGAGGGGAGCAGAAATCCATAGCGACCACTACCTATTAGTAGCAAAAACGCGTATACACATAGAAAGACCAGGAAACCACACAACAACAAAAAATCCAAAGGGAGCAACATAAATTATAAAAGCATACAAACTGCAAGACACAGTACTGGCGAGTAAGTTTAGTAAGAAGATAGAAACAAAGATTGAAACCAAAATTGACCAATGGAAAACTATGAACCTAGAGCAAATGTGGAGACACTTTAAGGAAACGATACTAACAGCAGCTAAGGAGACATGCGGTACAAATGTCATAATTAAAAATAAAAAGCAAACTAACTGGTGGAACCAAGAAATTAAAAAAGAAATAAAAAGAAAGAAAGAAAAATGGCAGCGCTATCTAAAGAATGGCTCACAAGAAAATTACACAGACTACAAAATGCAACGATTAAAAGTAAAACAAATGGTTATAAACGCAAAGCAAAAAACATGGGAGGAATTTGGCAAGAAAATGGAACAGGACAGCAAAACTAATCAAAAACTACTATACAAAGTCTTAAAAAACCTAAGAGAAGTAAAACAATGTAAATTGTACCAAATTAGAGCAAAGGATAACAGAATAATCACCGATGGAAACCAAATCATGGAAAGATGGAGAGAATACTTCCAAGAACTTCTGGATAACAAAGAACATGACACCAAAGCAACAGAAGAAGAAACAGAAAATAATACAGACAACGAAGAAGAAAGCATCCAAAAAGAAGAAGTATCAGAGGCAATCAAACGAATTAAAAGAGGTAAAGCGGCAGGATATGACAAGATAACAGCAGGAATGCTGAAGAACCTGGGAAAGCAAGGTACTGAATTGCTAAAAGACATTTTTAACAAGGCCTGGGACACAGGAACAGTACCCGAAGACTGGAGAACAAGTGTAATACTACCAATTCTCAAGAAAGGGGATGCAAGAGAATGTGGAAACTATAGGGGAATCACCCTACTATCTATCGTATCCAAAACATACGAATACATACTAGAAAAGAGACTAAAGAAAGTAACTGAGAAACAACTAGCAGAAGCTCAAAGTGGCTTCAGAAAGGGGCGAAGCACACAGGACCATATTTTCAGTATAAAGCAAATGATACAAAAAGCAAGAACCAGCAACACTGAAATATACCTAATTTTCATAGATTTACAAAAGGCATTCGATTCAGTCTCACTAAAGGATGTCTAGGCCAGCTTAAAAAGGAGAAACATCAACCCTAAACTATTAAGAGGTATTAAAAGTCTATACGACAGCAACAGAGGCTTTATAAGAAAGGACAACATGCAATCAGATTTATTCGAAATAAACGGAGGACTGAGACAAGGAGGCGTAATGAGCCCGACGCTATTCAATATATTAATAGACGATGTTATAAAAGCTACACACAAAAAAACACATCCGGTTCACATAGGATACTATAAAATGAAAACGATCGGAATATCCGAATGTGCATTCGCCGATGATATTATGATATGTACATCGAAAGAAAGCGATTTACAAGAAAACGTAAAAATATGGGAAGAAGAACTGAAGAAGAGAGACTTGAAAATCAACACTAGTAAAACAAAAGTAATGGTAGTAGGAGAGAATAACAAAAAAATCAATATAGAAATAAACCACGAAAAGATAGAGCAAATAGACACATTCAAGTACCTACTTAGGAACAACGATAGAAAGAACAGGAAACATAGAAGTTGAAATCAATGAGAGAATAAGCAATGCCGCAAAAGTGTACCATAGCCTAAACAAAGCATTTACTGGAAAGAAAGAAATAAGCAAGAAAACAAAAATAATCATATATAAAACAGTCTTTCGACCAATTCTAACTTATGGAAGCGAGAGCTGGATACTTTCACAAGGATCGAAAAGTAGAATTCAGGCAATGGACATGAAATACCTAAGACGAGTTAAAGGGATAACGAGAAAAGACAGAATAAGAAACGACACAGTAAGAGAAGAATTAGGAGTAGAATCAATACTAGAAACAATTGAAAAACAACAACTAAAATGGTTTGGGCATTTATGTAGATTGGGAGAGCACAGACAGGTAAAACAAATATGGGAAGCAAGAGTGCAAAAAGAGAAAAGGCGCGGAAGACCCAAGAAAACCTGGAATGAAGAAATAGCAGGAATATTGAAGAAGAAAGACAAAAAATGGGACGAAGCCAAAAAACTGACTCTAAACAAAAAAGAATGGACTAAATTTGTATATTCAGTGAAATAACTAAAAGTGCAGTGTAATAATAATGTAATAATTAAAAATCCTTATACTAATATTGTAAACTTACCTTACACCTCCGGGTAGAAAGGTTTGGATTATATATATATATATATATAATATTCGCAAGAAAATAAATGATTTATCAAATGTGTAAAAATAATTTTAATTTCCGTCAAAGGAAAAGTCAAAATGCCCAAAATAATTTTGTTACAAACTAAAAATTTCCATTAAACGATGCTACCTCCAATTTAAAAAGGACAGACCAAATATAAAAGAACGCGAGTCGATGTGGAAACTAGAGAATATCCGGCAACAATGTACCTATTCAGAAAATATAACCTTAAACTGAAAATAACCTAACCTAACACAAAAAGTGTCAATTTGTATGAGGGAGTTTAGTTGCAACAGAGGTGCTGCCAACAAAATTACTAGATGGTCATAGCCTCACCTGACCCAAAAAGATCGTGAACGGCTTATATGTACATTAATGCCAAACTTTATTTTATCAAATAAAAAAGAAATTAGTATTGAGTTTGTAGTGAAAATTGAATTCTTATATTTTATTTTTTTATCGAAATACAACCCCTCGAAAAATTTCCATTTCCTATGTAAGGAATACATAAAGTAAGATCTAAACGTCTCATAACAACTACTTCTTCAAAATCTTTTGGAACAAAAATAATCAATAAACAATTTTGACTATTCCCCTTATAAATGTATTTTTTTATTTTTTATTTATTTGGGTAAATAACAGGTTGACACGCAAAAGCATCAACCCAATTACAATTTACCACTACATACATTTATAATTATATTATTACATTGAAAGTCATTCAATGAAAAAAGCACAAGTTTGGTAGCAATGACAAGTGAAAGCAATAAAATATACATGAATAGTAATAATAAATATTAAAAACTAAAACATGTAGGAGAGGAGTGCAGGAGAAGTAAAAAGCACATGTGACATGGCTTTCACTAACAATATGAAAATACTCAAGATGCCATGGAAATAAAATGCAACGCACCAGCGTGTAGGCTAGGCGATACGCCCTGATCCCCATAGCACCCCGAAATGCCATAATTCGCAAAAGCAAAATCAGTTTAAAATATCAACTGAGACATTTTATACTTAAAATTTGTGAAGGTCGAATTAAATAAATCAGGACAATTTGGAAATTTGCAGTAATAATTATAGTACCAAGACAAACGATAAACCGGAGAATTGATTGCAGAGTTCGTATTTTTTAATTGTAGAGCAAAAACGTCATTGCTTCGCGTTGGCCTAGATGGAACTTTTAGAGAAAATTGAGATAATAAGTCTGGACAGTCGATTTCCTCATTAAAAAGTTTAAATAAAACACATGTCCAACAATTTTCGTCTTGACTGTAAGTTCTGCTGCCTCTGATTTAATTGAATTGAATTATGTTTCAGATATTTAGCAAACTTCTTGTGAATTTTTTCTATTCTGTCAATATAGATATTATACTGGGGATTGCACACCGGAGCGGCAAATTCTAAAACACTACGAACCATAGCAAAATACAGAAGCTGGAAACAATGGGCACTTCTGAAGGGCTTGCAGTACCTCATTATAAAACCAAGTGTTTTATATACTTTTTGAGTTATGTTTTTATGTGTGCATCGAACAACAATTGATTGTCAAGAATCACACCCAGGTCCCTTATTGTACTTTGTTCCGAAATTGCAGTTTGATTAACGTGATAGGCGAATAAAATGTTATGACGATTTCTCGTAAATTTAATTGAATAACATTTATCAGCATTAATTAGTAAACGGTTGTCAGTACAGTAGTTAGAAAATTTATTTAAATCATTTTGCAAATTAAGACAGTCGTGAATGCTATTAATTCTTGAGTAAATTTTTAAATCATCCGCATACAACAAAAAAATGATGTTTTTAAAGCATTTAGAAATATCATTAATGTAGAGTATAAACAACAATGGCCCTAGATGTGAACCCTGCGGTACTCCGGAAGTAATGGAGACACTATTTGATGTATAACCGTTAAACGATACACACTGAGTTATATGATCTAAGTAAGAAGAAATCCATCGTAAAAGATCACCATGTATACCAAGCATATTTAATTTATCAATTAACAGATAGTGATCGACCTTATCAAAGGCTTTTCTAAAGTCGGTATACACAGCATGTACTTCTAATCTTTCATCCATACAGTTTTTTATAAAATTTGTGAAAATAAGTAAATTTGATGAAACAGATCTATTAGAACAAAATCCATGCTGCTGCGGTATAATAGTTCCCTTGAAGGTGTTGAAAATTACTCTGTAAAGAAGTTTTTCCAATATTTTGCCAAAGATGCATAATTTAGAAATAGCCATATAATTCGTTAATAAATTTTTATTCACAGATTTAAAAATTGGAGTTACGAACGCATTCTTCCATTTTTTCGGAAAACAGCCTTCGTTTAAAGACTTATTAAAAATGATCGTTAGAGGTTCTGCACAAGATTTTATAAGTATACTGGGTATATTGTCAGGACCAGCCCCCTTATTAATATCAATTGTATTCAGTACTGAAAAAACTTTATTCTCCAAAAAACTGCAGGTTCCCAATGAGATGCTGCTATTACTTATCCGATTTGTATTTTTTATACCGGTATCAAGAGTGCATACAGAACTGAAAAATTCTGAAAATAAATTACTTACTACTTCGCTGTCATTTGCAGATTTTTCACCCAGCATCATATTATTCGGAATACCCTGAACTCGGAATGGGACGTTTTGCCGTCGCCTTTTCGCCGTCGCCATTTCGCCGTTGCCATTTCGCCGTCGCCGTTTCGCCGTCGCCGCCCACTTATCTATATCTAAGCAAAACATGGAATCAAAGTTTTACATATTTTAAATGATACATGTTCGAAATCTTTAATAGCTTTAAAATATTATTTACATTTATTTCCCATCAGGAGGACGTTAAAGGTTGTTACAGTTACACTTCTTATATGCATTAAACCGTCTGATTAGGTGTTGATGGTAATGAGCATACTTGTTACTTTTTGCTAATCCTTTTATCATGCACATGGTGGTCATTATAATGATTTGGTTTAGAAAATTCCCTTTATTAAGGTAGTATGGCCGTTATGATTATTTCAGTGATCTGCTCTTTTTTCAAACTTTTCATTTTTATTACATTTTTATTGTGTATTGATGTGAGGTAGGTGATTTTCCAGTTGAATACTTCTGAAATGGGTTTCTTTTCTTTTTTCTTCTATTTTTTAATTAACTCATATTTGAAATAGAACACCCACATCCGGTATATTATTACATTTTTGAATTCAGCTTAAACTTTTAGAGAAAATTTATCTCTTCAACTAACGCTCTATTTTGTACCGTTTTTGTAGAATTTGTAATTTTTGAAAAATTTTGACAAATGCTTAAAAATTAAAAATTAAATTTTTGACTAAATATAAGATCACTGTAAAAGGAAGTTGCGTGAGTGTATCACACCAGATTTTTTAACTGAACTTCAACAACTTACATCTCGCTTATTATACGTTTTCGATATAAGTTGATTAACGTTTTCCGCCTTATTTTGAAGTGTTCTGTGTATTTCTAAAGTTTCCCGAAATAAATTTGAACCACCGTGTATATATGTGACTTTACAATTTAAATATTACTGTATACTTGCTGTTTAAGTACAATAGAAATTATTAAACTTATTATGCATTTTCTTCCGGCAACGGAGTACAATTATATTATTAAGTTAACAAAGATGATAGTTTATAAGCAAACAAATTAATGCCCAAATAAATAAAGCGAAGGTTGCATTACATTAAAGTATAAAAATAAATTAAAGTCTAATTATTTGGCTGCACGGTGTTTGTTCCGCTTTCAAGTTGACGGCGAAATGGTCGACGGCGAAGTGACGACGGCGAAATGGCAGACGGCGAAATGGCGACGGCGAAATGGCGACGGCGAAATGTCCTAGACCCCCCTGAACTACCTTTTTGTGCTTCAAAAATGTCCACAGCTTTTTTGTATCGTTACATATTTTGGACTCGATATTGTTAATATAATTATTAAGGCAAACTTTAATTAAAGCTTTCACACGTCTTCTTAGTTGGCTAAATATCCTATAATATAATGGTGATTTGTATTTTGTGTATTTCCGATGTGCTTTATACTTCTCCCTCATTAATTGAATTAACTCGAGAGAGAACCAAATAGGATAATCATCATTACGTTTGAAAACTATTGGTCCATATTCCGTAATAAGAGCATTAAGAATTTCATACAGTTTGCTTACGGAATCATCAGTATTAAGAATTTCCATTTCTCTTTTCCAATCAATTGAGGATAGCATTAATAGAGTTATAGTCGGCTTTCCTGAAATTATAAATTACACGATTGGCCTCAGTAAGCGGCTTAACTAATTCAGATTTGAAATATATTTCAAGAGGTGGGTGGTGACTATCGACAACACTTGTGGCTGGTCACACTCCATAACGTCTACATTTTCGCAACTTGAAAGAATAAGATTTAAAATTCGAGAATTTGTATTTTTTATGCTATTAAATTGAAATAAATTGTTTTCAGAAAGTGAATCTATAAATACATTTGAAATACAATCATAAGTAACTGACGGTTGCATGCTATGATTGTCACTGTTTTTAACCTAATTAATGTTAGGCAGATTAAAATCGCCACAAATTAAAATTGTTTCATTATTTTTTAAAGAAGACATGATGTTAGATAATTTTGCAAGAAAATAATTTAAAGTGGTTCTAAAATTCGATCCCGGAGGTATGTAAACACAACATATATACAGTATGAGGTTATTTTTTGTATTCGCATTACACATGATCCAAATATCTTCTATCTTGCTGCACCATTCACTTTTTAGCGAACACTTAATTGACCTTTTAACTCCAATCAACACACCGCCACCCTCACTTTTACTGACATCAGTGTCACATCTGTCTCTGCGATAAACCTCATAACTGGCGTTCAAAATTTCACTGCTTAAAATTGAGTCATTGAGATTAGATTCTGTCAAACAAATGACATCGTGGCTACAAGATAAAGAGTTTAACAAGATGTCCGTGGTTTTTGTTCTGAGCCATCTTACATTCTGTATATCGATAGATCCATAAAAAGAAAATTGCTCTTTATTTAAAATTTTTGAATATCCCATGGACAGCAAATTACACCAGTTTTTCACACGAGATATGAATGATTTTTGATACATCTGTTTTACGAATAAATATCTTGCAACTTGTAATGTTCTGCATTAAAAGTGAACTTGTATAACATGCATTTATTAAGGGTCCTCCAGCGGTCTTGTTGAAAATGTTTCACAAAACCAAACTGTTATAAAATGCACTAATTACACTTTGTTATATATCAAACGATTCGTATTTTAACAAGGAAAATCGCTAGCATTTTTTATTTAAAAAAAAATAGTAATAAGAAATTTATTTCAAAAAAACAGATAAAATATACACTTCTGATACTCCCTGCGAATTCTACAAGTTTATTTCGTATCCGATTTCGAAAAACTACATGCTTTTAGAAGCACAACAGAATGAGTTACCACGCTTGCATAAAAGATTTGGTTTAAATTATGTTTTAAAGATAGTAGAAGCAATAATCTAATTGAATCCGTGGCTATTGAACCATACGAGTAACGCTAATATTTTTTAGAGAAATGGTGACCTACTATGCGACTAATGTTGTAGACCATATCTGGTTCATTTACAACATTAAGTAAAGACAATAATATTCACGTTTGTAATTACAAAATGTTCCTAAATCGGGCCCAGTAGTTCATAGTTTTACCGCCGCCATAAGTTGGCGCTGTTGATTTCCGAACGCTTACGGGCCGCATGGGAAGATTACAATAATCCTATTATAAGGGTGCATAGAAATTCGAGAAACCAGTCAACCGAAAATTACAAAGAGAATATTACATTTTTAGACTTTGACCACTTTTACATGCTTTTACGATGTCTAATTATTTATTTATAATTAAATAGCAAATCGTATTTTTATTCATAACACTCTTTCAGATCTCAGGATTGTTTAACGCTCAAAATCTTAGTTATTTAAGATGTGTATTATTAATCAATTACATATAATACAGTAGGTACCTGATCAAATCAAATAAAAAAAAAATTCAAATGTAATAATATATTTACAAGATTTTTACATAACACGTATTTTATTTTAAACCTAGATATACATCCCGCAAAGGCAAATTTCTTAGACGCCGCGAATCTATAAGTTCTGGAAGTAAAGAATTCATATAAAAATCATCTAATTTATCTGCCATGTTTTCCCAGAATTTCTTATCCCTACGAATTTCTTCGATGCAGACTCCTTTGGGGGTCCAAACAACGAAGTAACAAACTTCCTTATTTGCTATTTGCAGTTGTCCTTGTACTTGATACATATATTTATGTTTTGAGTTTAACTTTAAAGAGTCCCCTTGTAACGTACAAAATTTAATTTTTTTCTCCAAAACTCCTTCTTGTGGTGTTAAATTCTTACAAGACGCTGGACATTTGATTTCCAGAATTGCATCGCCGATTTCTGTAACACGATCTGGACTTGCAGCTAAATATGGCTTTGCGCTATCGATGCAAAGCCCTATAATTTTTGTTTTGATGCCGTAAACGGTCTCAAATGCGTTGACTGCGTTTTCTTCATTTTCTTGGCCGTACACTGTAAATTCATTACCCAAAAATTTTGAATATAATAACGCTTCTACTGTTTTAGCAGTTGATGTTGTGGAGCGCATACAACAAATTCTTCCAAAATTTGATGCAGTAAGACGAAGTTTTCTTTCTCGCTTCCATAATTCCGAAAGAGCTTGTTCTCGAGTATCTATTTCCAGTTGTTTTGCGTCCGTTGTAGATATTTGCTCCAAAAATTGATTTTTTTGGATGTCAAACGCCTCTTTGTTCATATCTGGATAGTCATCAATACTTATGCCGTAGTTGAGATCAGGGCCCGCAACTTCATGTCGTCTTTTCTTAAAAACTGCAAAGTTACAAAAATACTGAAATTCTTCCATCCATTGTTAATTCTCAGAAATCGAGTAGACCAAAAAATTATGATGCACTGACTCGAAATTAATACAAAACCAAGAACCGAAATAACGGTAACTCACCTCTTCTGTTACTGTTGCACAATCGTTTCCTTTTCATCCTTTGGCAATAAGTTTTTGTGTATTTTCCGGCTCCGAATTTATTAAGTTTATTTTGGAGTACTTCATGGTAATTTCCGTCGGTATTAAACGATAAAGCTGCTCCAGTGCAGCGGGTTCCATAAGATCCTTTTAAGGAAAAATTAATGCGCTTTCCCCCTATATATTTTGCCACGATAGAATTATAAGATTCCGCAAGGTTATTGTCCATATTGTGAAGTAGACTCCAAGAGTTGTCTGCTATTCTCCTTGTTCTTTTCATCACCTCTTCGTAAATATTACAATTTTTCAAAAATGGTATTTGATTTTCCTAAATAAAGGTAAAACGTAAGCAACAAAAATATTAAATAAGATTCGTCGTATATATACCTCTCCAGATTCCATTTTTGCTTGCCTCTTTTCTATACTACAAAAGTAATCCCGACATTTTTCGTGATGACCAAACACATGGTGTGGTCCATTTAAAAGATCTTGTTTCAAAAATATAATTTTTTTCTTAAAGTCTTCTTGACTTTTGGACCAGTAACTGACTGCTCCAGTCACTGCCAACCGTAAATTTTCAACTCGGACTTCGATAGTTTTTCTTCCTTCTATGTTGTAGGCAGTATTAGATTTTAAATCTGATAGTTTGGAAACGTAGTTCCTTAATAAATGATTTTTGCATTCTACTTTTTGTATATGAAAAGCTGGCCCACAAGGAGATGCACTTATAATTTTACTGTATACGTTACTATCCCCATCGCCAATTAAACGCCCATAAATTAATCCGTGCATATCAATCGACCTTTTAAAGGCTTCTAATAGTATATCAGATTCCATACCTGTGGAACTGTTGGACCAATTTTTATAACAAAGATGGCTGCTGGGCTGTTCATTATAATAAAACTCTTTGGCGCAAACTGTGCAATACTTGTTTCGTACACCCATATATATTATTTTTTTGGTTTTAGCTCCAATTACACAAGCCTAAAAAATATTACATATAAATCAGTATTAGAACAAAATTAATTTAATAATAATAATTCTTACCACGCCCGAAGCTGCGTTGTAATTTGTTCTGTATGATCGTTTGCTCCAGGCACCATCTGCGATGACAGTCATGATAGGAACTCCTTCTGAATTTACGTCTCCCGCAGCTTTTGCCAACTCAGCTTCTTCTTTTGCGGCATCCTGCATATTTTCCCAGGCGACATTCTTTATTTCGACGGATACTTTTTCAAAATATCTCTGGTAGGTAGTGTCTGCCATACATGGAATGTCCATAGCAGATAATAGTTCGTTCGTTTGGCTATATCCGATTCCCACTGACAAAGCTCCCGACACTGCCACCATATTCAGGTTCGATTCTCCGTTTGGATTTTCCGTTGGCACTTTTTCTGTAACACCACACATTTTACATTTGAACGTAAAAATACTTTTCAAACCCATCCTAGTTTCACTGATTAATTCCATATTTGTTAGATTGCAGTCTAATCCGGGGTGCGTAATTCCTTGCAGTCGTTCGAAGAAATACTTTATATCCACAATTCTTCTCCCAGCGACGTTAAACACATTGTTTTCTTCGGGAGTGTGTGTTTCTATATAAAGTTCTCCGTCCAATTCCATTTCCGTCGCAGCATGACAAATAATCTTTGTGCTATTTTCTTCCAGAGAAGCGCTTGTTGTTGGAGTTTCTGGAGCGATTTCGGTTGGACATTTCTCCATCATCGAATGTTTTTTTAATTAAACCACAACTTTCGTCTGCTGTGGTCTTACTATAACAAACATCGTGTTATTGCCAGTATCGGGTAAACACGGATAAAACATCAACCTGCACACACCCTCAAAAAAACCTAACTTTTCTATGTTTGAAGTGCAACATGCATTATATTAATTTTAACTTCCGTGATTATTACACCCGGGTATTATAATATTTTAAAACGATTGCTGTTAGTGGTGGCAATCCTTAAATAATTTTTATATTGCCAGTTCAAATGCTATAATGACATATTATTCTTGAATAGGGAGTTTATAAATGACATAACATTACACTGCTACTATACGTACTATACTACTAATTAATTCGAAAATGAAGATAGGTAGTAATGAATAATATTTCAACTTATAAAACTAAATTAATCTTTTTATTGAATTAAGTAGTAACGTAAAGTGAATGTAAAATGTGAATAACAAGTCAAATAATATTCAAGAAATCAACTTACCGGATTTTCCACATCCTTTTGGCCAATAGCCGTTTACTTTTCTTCGCTCTGCTAGGTTTTCGTTCCTTATGTGTAAAATTTCGTCCCATTTCAATGTTTGTTAGCCCAGTAAGCACAATCACATAAACAGTAACACTGTAAACAGGCTCTTTTCACAATAAATTACGCGTGTTGAAACCAAGAGATTTTCAACAACACTAAGAAAGTTTATGGTTTATCTTTGCTTTTATTTAGTCATTGCTCATTACCTAATTACCTGCAATAGGTAATTATTACAATTCAGCATTCCGCATTAGTCGAAATATTTAAATGGATCCGTTGCCTAACTCAAATCATTAGCAAGTACTTGTTGAAATTACTGTATCTCGAATAATATGTCATTGTCATAATAGCAATCAACCCAAAAATACTTATTTTGTTAATGACAACTTTATAGTCGTTTAATGAAATCCCAATAATGTGTTGTAAATAACAGAAATAACTATCTGCCGTCGTTCCTTTTAGTCAATGCAGCAGGTAAGAGAATATTACAAATGTAATGCAGAAGCGTGGTGAGTTAAATCTTTAAGCCTTTAATCTTTTGAAATGAAAAATGCCAGCGGTTCGGTTGTTATCTACTGCATAATGGGTTGTATAACTTTAAATTTCTAGTTTTCCTGTAGTTTTACATAGCGCTGGAGGACCCTTAACACAGAAGGTACACTTTACAACAATAACAATTTGCGTGCATCTTTGGGTACGGACTTGAATGCAGTGCCCGTTTTACATTTGACAATAAATGAACACATACACTACAATTCCTCCTTCCTTATTAAGTACTCTACATTTAAAAAGTTACCTGTATCCTGTGCGGCGGAAATCTATTTCTTTGATGTCTTGTTTTTAAATTATTTTCTCCAGTAACCATTTCTGAAGCATCAGTAGCATCTGACAAGTGATTGTCTTGTCCCTCGTGTGAGTGTGATAATGATTCACTATGCTTCACAAACGGTATTTCCCTATCTGGTTGTTTATAACAGTATAACATGCCTTTTCCATGTTTCATTACAAGATGATATTTTAATTTCGTACACATGATTTCCTAAAATTTTACTTATAATTCCAGGAATCCAACAGGGTTTAGCGTATCTGAAATCTTTTTCTAAAGCACGATCTCCCACTTTAAATGTAACGTTCCTTTTACCCTTAAAGTTCTGTTTTTGTACGTAGTGGCTACGCCTCATCTTATTTTTTATTTCGGATTCCGTTTTAGTAGGTTGATTTATCATATTAGGTCTCAACAAATCTAATCGCGTTCGTAACGACCTCAATTAACAATCTAGCTGGAGCCTCGCCAGTTGTACAATGTTGGGTATTTCTATAGTTTAGTAAAAATCGATATAAAGATTTGGAAAAATCGATCGTATTGTAGGAATTTACTTCTTTCAATAAATAATTTTTAATAGTTTTTACACTATTTTCCGCCGCCATATTCGAAGATGGATGATACGGTGGACTCGTAGTGTCTTTAATCCCGTTCATTTTTAAGAAGTATTCCATTTCTGCTGATACAAATTGTGTACCATTATCAGAAACCAAAACTTTAGGAAGACCAAATCTGGCAAATACTTCTCTTAGCTTTTCAATTGTAGCTGTGGATGTAGTGGAATTCATTACGAAAACTTCGAGCCACTTTGAAAACGCATCAATGATTACTAGTAGAGATTTTCCAAAAAATGGACCCAAATAATCAATATGAATTCTTTCCCAGGCTGACTGTGGCCTAGGCCAAGGTGTTAAACAAGCTTTAGGTGGATCTGGCCTGTTTTTCAGACAATTAGAACACGATTTGCAAATATTTTCAATATCTGAGTTTAATGATAGCCATCACACATACGAACGGGCCAATGCCTTCATCTTTACTATCCCAAAATGGGACGAATGAAGTTCATTTAAAATCGAATTTTGCAAAGTTTTAGGTACAATTACTCCTGTAACCCCATAATAAGATATTATTTTCGATATTTATTTCATCTTTACTCCTAGAAAACGGTTTCAAATTTTCTTCACAATTTTTAGGCCATGCAGTAAGTACATACTGATAAACCTTCCTTAATAACGGATCAATCTTGGTTTCGTCTTTGATTTTGTTTATATCTACGGGTAAGTCAGTACTGTCGGCAATATAATTGACATAATTATAATTACCTGAATCAACTTCCGTTGGACCATCCAACGGTAATCTTGAAAAGAAATCAGCATTATTTTTATTGGAATTAACGTAATAAATATCGAAATTGTATGCTGCTAAAAACAAGGCATATCTTTGCAGCCTACTAGCCGCCATCACTAGAATTCCGCGTTTAGATCCAAATATTGAAACTAATGCACGGTGATCGGTATATAAATCAAATTTCCGGCCATACAAATACTGATTAAATTGTTTTACTCCATATACAATACTTAAGGCCTCCTTATCGATTTGTGAGTAATTTTTTTCCTCCTGAGTTAACGTTCTCGAAGCATAAGCTATCGGACGTTCAATTCCGGTCTCGTACACATGTGACAATGGGCGGATGCCAATTCATCACCAACTAATCCCTAGCAAATTTTGTAGGTCTTAATGATAGGCCAACTCCTCACCGGCATCAGATAACAACCGGCCAACTCATCACCAGAGACAGGCCAACTGATCACTAGCATCTTAATTACCACTTAATCGTTTTTGAACATTTCAATGATACTTAAATTGCCGCCTACCCACAGATTTCGTATGAAACACCTACACAGGAAAATAAATAATCGAAAATTTGTGGAAACACTTTTTATTAAATTAATGCAAAATAAATTTACACAATATACAGGGTGTTTCAGAATAACTGTTCCTATTTGTCAGAATTGAGAGAGGGCATGTTATTCAACACTTTTTAATAATAAACTAGTGTTCGGAAATACTTCCGTTTCGAGATAATACGACATTAAGGAATTGAGTCTTTCAACACGGTGGTGCACCAGCGCATTTCGGTTTAAATGTTCGAGATTATTTAAATGCATAATTTCGAAACCGATGGAATGGGAGACAAGGTCCTATTCTTTGGCCTGCACGTTCGCCAGATATGACTCTAATAATTGATTTTTGTATTTGGGGTCATATTAAATCACTTGTCTATGCGACACCTGTGAACACAGCAGAGGAGTTAGTGGCTCGAATTATTCTTGCTTTTGATGACATTCGTGATCATCCGCAGATATTTCGAAAAATTCGTCGGTCAATCACACATCGTTATACCTTGTGTGTCGACAATGGCGGCCATAATTTTGAACAATTCTTATAATTTTTGTGTAATACCATTTTTTAAATATTAATAAAAATTGCAACCGCTGGAAATCAATAAAATCGTTACTTTTCACATTGAGATTATTTCAAGTACTCAATTCGTTAATGTCGTATTATCTCGAAACGGAAGTATTTCCGAACACTAGTTTATTATCAAAAAGTGTTGAATAACATGCCCTCTCTCAAATCTGAGAATTAGGAACAGTAGGTACACATTTAATTGTTAATTATTTTCAAATATCATTCGAAGTCGAAACTTTATACCTATGCGATACAAGCTTTACAAAGTCGTAATCAAATATAATGCCGTCTTTCTGCTCACGCAACTTTTCTTGTAGAAACAATTCAGCTTGCTTAACCCTCCGTGTTTTCACAATGGCTGGAATGTGCATACTCTGGATTTTAATGTATACACCAGTCTGCACATGTAATAAAGTTTGAATAAAATATTTATATTTGGGTGAGTATTGTAGAAGGCATTAGAAAAGTGAGCATGGAACGATTCGCATGGATTGGTTGTCAAGCCTAAATGGCTTGAATCGGAAGCCCATAAAGATGGAGGGAAAGTAGCATCTTCACTAATGTAGTTATCCACTAAATAATCAGCCATTCTACCGTACGCTTCTGGAGAAGGTAAATCATCCATAAAATTATTTACAAAACATTCGCTAACTTTGCGGGGATGAAGGTAAGGTAATCCAAAAAGATGATCAAGCCACTTTGCATATGGGTGAGACTGTTTATAAACAGAAACCAATCCTAGCTGCTGAATTTTTCTGTACCAACTCTGAGCCAAGTGAAAACGACATCCAAATATAGTGGCGGATGGCCAAACGTGATTAACGGCGCTGTGAATAGATTGTTCAAAATCTAAAATTATTCTACACGGACTTAAAGTGAAATTAAATAATTCCGATGAGTTATTTAAATTTTCAAACGTTTTAATATACGTTTGGGTATGTTTGTTAGGAAGGAGACAAAATATCAGTGGTATGTAATGACCATTACGTACGCAGTGAATGGTAAATAGTTGGAAGAAGAATTTAGGGGCATATTTAAATGTGCCGTCCTTGTAATAAGTGTCGGCTTCTGACAAGCATTTTAAGTTGGAAACACAACCAAATATAATTGTGTGATTTTCGGTATCGTTGTCCAAAAGAAAACATTCTTCTCGATCAGTTTTTGGGTTCATCGTATTCAAGACTTCGTGGACTTCATGGCTGTTTCGTGGATTGGTCGGCATGATGCTCAGACGACTTCGGTTCATGTTGTGTCTAATTAAATCGATGTCCTTCGTGTTGATGTTTCCCTTGTATGTAGAGTGAGCGACTTCCAAATTGATTATTTTCGCTGGTCTTTCGCACAAATCGTCCACAGCCTTTCTTTTACACCAATTGCTGATGGCTTGTCTGCTTAACTTCTGCAAATCCTGATCATGATTGTGATTTAACTCGTGCCAAAGTACGATGTCATCGCCGCCTTTAAACAAAACAAAAAATGTATTAATTAATTTAAAAAAAATAAAAAAGAGAAAGTAAATATATGTTACACGTGCAGGGTGCTCCTATGCAAACAAATTTGACTTGCATGTAACCATCTCACGAGAAATTTCGAACAACTAAAATACAGGGCTAGGTATCGGAATTTAGAAAATTGACTGACATTTTATATTTGTTATTGCAACTGTAGTCCAGTCAAATGGTAGAAAATAGGGGAAAGTTTTGGTGGAGTTTTGATATTTGGTTTCTAATATGTTTTTTGGGTCGCTGTACACAAATATCAGGTTTTCCAATAAGAATTTTGACCGGAAACAGGTTTTTTAAGCAAAAACCTGATATTCGCTTACAGCAACCCAAAAAACATATATGAACCAAATATCAAAACTCCAAAGCTTTCGCCTATTTTCTACCATTTGACTGGACTATAACTTCGCGGCGCTCTCACGGCTGAGCGATTGGTTGGAGAAAAAATCCTCGCCTACATAAAATGTAGCACATTTTTTCCTCTTTCATTTCATATAAATTCAACATTTACGAAATAGGATAGTTTTCGAGTAATCTTAGAAAAACTCAGAAAAACCCGTTTTTACACCGTTTTTGCTTAAAAAACGTGTTTCCGGTCAAAATTTTTGTTGGCAAACCTGATATTCGTGTACAGCGACCCAAAAAACATATAGGGACCAAATATCAAAACTCCACCAAAACTTTCCCCGATTCGCCCTTTTTGAGCACCTTTCGACTGGACTACTGTTTACAAAAATTTAATATTTCGCTCTGCACCTTTACGAACTATTTACTTTACTTTACTTTTGCACTTCGTTGATATTAGAAAAAAAGAATGCTATCACACGAAGTAAAAATAAAAAACCACGCCCATAAGAAATAAGGTTGATATCAATAAAATAAAAATGGGATCTGTGCCCCAGAAGGCTTATAATAATCTAAAATGGAGAACAAAGAAAAAAAATTAGTGCAAAATTTCTTTTTCGTTGATATTATAGGGTACATACTGAAGGGTAAGAGATACAAAAAAACTAGTATATGTCTCGTCCTCTTTTTTAGTGGTTAGTTTAATGGCGTAATCAGAACTATGCTAACTAGATTGGTTTAGGAAATACAGGGTGATTCTCAAAATCTGCTGTGTTTTGTAATCTCTTGTAACTTCTTAATTAGCGGAGTTACAAAAAAATTGTAAATACAAAAAACATGCAACTTTTTATGCAGAATCCAGCAACGTACTTGAAAAAATTATAAGGGTTTTTATTTTAGAGATATTTTGAAAATTATCATTTTTTTAATGCGACACCCTGTATCTGGGTAGCTCATAAAATAATTTTTTTTACCATTGCAACGATATATAATACTTAATATTTTATTTTATTCTAAATAGCGAAAATACCAAAAAAACCCAAAATAATACGATTTTTTTAGTTGGCCATCGGTTGACTCGCTATTATTTATTGTTTTAGAGTGACATTTCAATGTTTCGTTTTAATGACAGTTAATACTAGTTTTATATATACCGGGTGTCCGTTCTCAAAGTCGAACATAGGCGAATAACATTGTATTGAACGTTTTTGCCGATTCCTGCTCGCCAATTCAACTTACAGGGAAGGTAATGGTATCAATGGAAAGATAAAATTATTACGCATCAAATGATACCAATAATAATATTCAAGATGCGATTTTTATTTTAAAATTCTAATTTAAAACTTGGGAATTTTAAATATATTATGCGTTGCTTCTCAAGTTCGATAGCATTTGTCAAAAAATTGGTATTTAGTTGGCTTAAATCAGATATTTTCTGTCAACGTCTGTTAAAATTATCTACAGAAAAATTAATTATTTCAATGAAGAACGAGTGAATGCACTAATGTTAATTGCCTATGTTCGACATTGAGAATGGACACCCGGTATATATATATAATTATTAGACCTTTCTACTCTAAGGTGTAAGGTATTAAAATGTAATTTTGGGTCCTTTACATATGTAGAAATTTTCTCCATTCTTTCTTGTTAAGTGCTGTTTGTTTCGCTTCTGTCCATGTTTTGTTTCTTCTTTTTAATATCTCTGCCACTTCATCGTTCCAGGTTTTCTTTGGCCCTCCTCTCCTCCTACTTCTTTGTACGCCTGCTTCCCATATATTCTTTACTTGTCTACCTTTTCCCATTCTACACATGTGTCCAAACCATTTCAACTGTTGTTTTTCTATTACGTTTATAATTGGCTCTATTTCTAGTTCTTCCCGTACTGTATCGTTCCTTATCCTGTCTCTTCTTGTTATTCCTTAACTTTTCTGAGATACTTCATGTCTATAGCTTGTATTTTACTCTTAAGTGTGTTTGTCAATATCCAACTTTCGCTGCCATACGTTAAAATAGGTCTGAATACTGTTTTGTATATTATCATTTTTGTTTTTCTGCTTATTTCCATTTTTCCTATGAATGAGTTATTTAAACTATGATATAGTTTTGCAGCATTATTGATCCTTTCATTCACTTCACATTCTATGTTACCATCCCTTTGTATTGACACACCTAAGTATTTAAAGGCCTCCACTTGCTCTATTTTTTCTTGGTTTATTTCTATGTTCGTACTTTTATTTTCCTTGCTAATTACCATAATTTTGGTCTTACTTGTATTAATTTTCATTCTCCTTTTCGTTAGCTCTTCTTCCCGTATCTTCAAATTTTCTTGTAGGTCCTTTTCTTTTGATGCGCATATCATTATGTCGTCCGCGAATGCACACTCTGAGACACTCACTGGTATTAATCTGTTAAATCCCACGTGCACTTTTTTAGTTTTCAGTCTTGTTGTTTTAATCACATCGTCCATCATCAGGGTAAATAATATTGGGCTCATTACTCCGACTTGTCTTAAGCCATGGTTTATTTCGTAGGTTGCCGATTCCATGTTATCCTTCCTCACGTAGTTTTTGTCATATAGACTTTTTATTGCTGTCCTTAGTTGTTGGTTCACTTTTCTGCGTGTTAGACTTTCCCAGACTTCTTTTTGTGGCACTAAAAATAACATGTATATTTCCGTTTCTTGTGTTTTTGCTTTGGCAATCATTTGTTTGATGCTAAAAATGTGGTCTTGCGTACTTCGCCCTTTTCTGAATCCGCTTTGTGCCTCTGCTAGATTTTCTTCTACTACTGCTCTAAGTCTTTTTTCGAGTATGCTTTCGTATATTTTTGAAGGGATACTTAATAGTGTGATACCTCTATATTTTCTACAATCTTTGGTGTCTCCTTTCTTTAACAGTGGTATTGTTATTCCTAGTTTTATAATATTCTAAAATCGTAAGCCAGAATATCTTAAAATCTAAATTTTGCATAATTGTGATTTGGAAAAAAAGAATATATTTTGTCCTATATTAATTATGAATTAGAAAAAAATTGGAGTTTTATACCACATCCACACAAATCGTTTTTTGCCTGTTGGCATTTTTCCTATTCTGAAAAAAACTTTAATGTCATTAACAAAAAAAATTTTACGATTCAACTTATGGCCAACTAAAAAAATCGTATTATTTTGGGTTTTTTGGTATTTTGTCTATTTAGAATAAAATAAAATATTAAGTATTATATATCTTTGCAATGGTGAAAAAATGTAATTTTATGAGCTACCCAGATACAGGGTGTCCCATTAAAAAAATGATACTTTTTAAAATATCTCAAAAATAAAAACCCTTATAATTTTTTCAAGTACGCCGCTGGATTCTACGTAAAAGGTTGCATGTTTTTTGTATTTACAATTTTTATGTAACTCCGCTAATTAAGAAGTTGCAAGAGATTACAAAAAACAGCAGATTTTGAGAATCACCCTGTATTTCCTAAACAAATCTAGTTAGCGTAGATCTGATTACGCCATGAAACTAACTACTAAAAAAGAGGACTAGACATGTATATTAGTTTTTTTTGTATCTCTTACCCTTTAGTATGTACCCTATAATATCAACGAAAAAAAAACCACCCTGTACATGTACATCTGATTGCAAATAACAGCTAATATGTAATATCTAATATGATGTACACAAAGAATAATTGAAAATGAACAGGGCTATGCAACCAACATTACAGTAGTTGATTTACGTTTTCTGAATGGTTTATACATGATCAGAAATATTATTTACATCGACAGTTCTATACAATTTTTGACAATTATAGTAGCCTAAAAACATTGTTTCAAATGTGTAACCTGTGCTGCATAACCCTGTTCATTTTATATGATCGTGTGTGTACAATAAAATATTAAATACTCGTAACTATGACATTACATGTACAGTCGTGTGCAAATAAATCTGGGACAGTGTTTTTTTCACATGCAGATTCAGTTAAGAATTTGAAGAATATTTCCATGGATTTCCTCTTATCAGAGAGAGTTACGGGTTTCAGTACCTGTTAAAGTTTAATGTAACTCTTTCTGATAACAGGAAATCCATGGAGATATTCTTCAATTCTTAACTGAATCTGCATGTGAAAAAAGCACTGTCCCAGATTTATTTGCACACGACTGTACATGGAATCTGTTTGCGAATAATTAAAGGTGTCGTCGGCTGAAGTACTCGTACACAATATTTAGCAACTTTGCCAAATTTAAACCCTATTCCTCGAGTTTCAATCACCCTGTATATTTATGTAGTTCTATTCACGGATTTACCTGTGTTGCGTATATCTGCGAGTAAAACTGTATGCATGTGTGATGGTAAGTTAAAACCCCATTTATTTGTTCCTCACTTGTAAACATCAATTTATCAACTCACTGTATTCACCTTGAAAATGTTTCTTAACTGGCTAGCCAGTAAAAAATTTACTGGCTAGCCAGTTATATTTTACAAGCGTGCTCATAGATAAATGATAGCGTGCAAAGCCAGAGTTGTCTTCCTTAGTATGTGTCATATTGATGAATTTAGTTGCTTGTCAGTTTGACATTTTGAATAAATGGTAAATTTCTAGTTATTTACAAGTGAGAAACAAATAAAATATTCAACAAAACACACCAGGTAACCATTTTTATTTGTTCCTCACTTGTAAACATCAATTTATCAAGTCACTGTATTCATCTTGAAAATGTTTCATAACTGGCTAACCAGTAAATTTTTTACTGGCTAGCCAGTTATATTTTACAAGCGTGCTCATAGATAAATGATAGCGTGCAAAGCCAGAGTTGTCTTGCTTAGTATGTGTCATATTGATGAATTTAGTTGCTTGTCAGTTTGACATTTTGAATAAACGGTAAATTTCTAGTTATTTACAAGTGAGGAACAAATAAAATATTCAACAATACACGCCAGGTAACCATTTTTACTGGCTCAAGGATATGACAGGCTCGCCTAACGGCTCGCCAGTCATCCCAATCCTATCGCCAGTAAAAAATGTTTTACCTGGCTTGTAATGTAAAATACTATTACTGGCTCAAGGATATGACAGGCTCGCCTAACGGCTCGCCAGTCATCCCAATCCTATCGCCAGTAAAAACTGTTTTACCTGGCTTGTAATGTTAAATACTATTACTAACGTGCATTGTAAATAATAATTTGCCCCTTGAAGGCATACATATACTTTGATTGCTACATACAGGGCTTAGAAATTACTAGATTCTATACTAAATTTCAAATAAGCATGCAGTACTTAGAACTAAGCAGTAATCATAACTCTGGCCGTGATTGGCCTAAACAAAGTCATCGTTACAATTTACAACCATCTGAAAATCAAATATTTTTTCAGAATTGTCAATTTGACATTAGGTATGAATCTTACAGATATAACAGGAAAATCGATAAATAGTGAACATAAAAGGCTGCTCTACCTCTATTTGAATTATATAGGACAACATTATTGTAAAATAAGGACAGTCAAACAAACTTACACGTTCCTAGTGTAAAACTCAGTTTGAGTTTAGAGCGCCACCTACTGCATTCTTATTTGAAATTTAGTATAATATTAGGTCTGTTTTTTGCCGCCCACATAGTTACAATGGTTCTGCTGTAAATTATAAATTATGCAAAATAGCAAGCAATTAACCACCCTGTATATAGTGCATAGTATATGTACTCAACGGAATATATTAGAATACGAAATGAAACTTACCTCCTGTATGGCATTTTGCTGGACAGCCTTTCACAGTGCAACACCACAATACTTTTTCACCTTTTAACACTTTACGTTTTTGAAACTTGTAATCATTTATAATCAGCATTTTGTGGCCACGCTGACTTACGATAAAATCTATTATTAAAGTGTCCATCTCTACATCCGTAAATAAAATGACAGACAATTTACTTAATTGCATATTAAGCGCGTTTATATAGGTTAAATTTCCTTAATATGGGGGTAAAAAGAAACCACCCTCTAAACTTTCTCTGCAACAAACTACCAATCATGTTGGGAAAAACACGAGGGCTTAATTGCAGTAGGTACTTAATAGACCCATTAGACGAGGGATTATATCTAAGCGGGTGGTTGGTGATGAGTTGGCCTGTTTATTTTATTACAGATTAGGATTGGTGATGAGTTCACCTGTACCCGTGACAATACCGCTCCTATTCCATAATCACTTGCATCTACAGTTAGTTTTAAAGCAATCTCTAGATTATAATGAGCTAATATTTGTGAAGATACCATTAATTCCCGTATTCGATCGAAAGCAATTTGACAACTGTCACTCCAGTGCCAACTAGCATCTTTTTTAATTAGATTATACAAAGGATGCAAAATATGTGACATATTGGGTATAAATCGGTGATAATAATTCACTAAACCTAAAAATGCTTTAAGCTGATTATAATTTGTAGGTATAGGGGCATCTTTTATGGCCTTTATTTTATCTGACGATTTATGTATACCGTTTTTATCTATAACGTATCCCAAATATGAAACTGAACTAACGAAAAATTGACATTTTCCTTTATTTAGTGTTTAGTAACTTGCGTTAGCCTTCTTAGATGTTCTTGCCTATTGGGCCCTGTGACCAAAATATCGTCCAAAAAACAACAAACTCCTTCCAAACCCCCCAAAAGTTGTTCTACAACTCTTTGGAATAAACCTGGAGATGAAGAGATACCGAAGGGCAATCTATTGTATATAAACAATCCACGGTGAGTTGAGATTGTGGTTAATTTCTTGGATTCTTCATCTAAGAGCATTTGTTGATAAGCGTGCGATAAGTCTAATTTAGTAAATTCCTGTCCTCTGCTTAATTTTGAAAATAAATAATCTGTTCTAGGTAACGGGTACTTATCTATTTTCAAAAATGGATTTAGAGTGACTTTATAATCTCCACATATTCTTATTGTTTTATCATTTTTCAAAATCGCGACTATGGGCGTTCCCCACTCAGAATATTCTACTGGTGTTAAGATATTATCTGTAACCAGTCTATCTAATTTCTTTTCAACTTTATTTTTAAGTGCGAAAGACAAAGGCCTAGGCTTATGAAACGTAGGTGTGATGCCTTCTCTAACTTTTAAATTTAATTTAAATTTATTAAACGTACCAATTTTGCTTGAAAACACCTCGGGAAATTTTTGCAATATATCATTATCAAAATCACGCAAAGAATTTAACTGAGCGAAACGTAATCTAAATTTGTTAATGAATTCCCTACCAAGTAAAGCTGTTTCACCACCCGTAGCTACATAAAAATCTAGCATTTCTTGCTTACCATTATATTCCACCTTAGCACTAAATTTACCTAAGGGAAATATTTTACCTCCAACATAACTTATTAGTCTTACATTTGTCTCCGATAAGGGGTACCTAATAAAGTAAGATTCCCACATACGTTCAGAAATTACATTTAAAGCGGAGCCTGAATCTAACTCCATTTCCATCTTTAATCCCTCTACATAAATACTAATTAAAATTGGTGGTTGACGTTTACAAGTCTCGCTTAAAATAAACAATGGAAATTCATTATCTTCTGAATTTTCATGCAAATAATTTACACGATTAGGACGCTTATTTTTACAAACTTTATTTAAGTGACCTTTAAGCCCACAAAAATTGCAAATGTACTCACGATAACGACACACACTAGCTTCATGGCTTTTTCCTCCACACCTGGTGCATCCATACCGGCTTTTGTTTTGGAGTGGCTTACGTAAGGTGTTGGTAGTCCTGTTGACGTTCCAGGAGCGACCCTTCCTGCTGTTGGATGGTTGTGGTGGCTTTTCCGACTGTTGCTTTGGTTTAGCCCCAAGCCGATGTACCTCCAGTGGTTCTGCTTTTACCGTAAGTGGAACTTCTGGTTCGTAGATACCATACCCTGCAGTAGCGGTTTCTGTTTTCATTCCAATCTCCAGAGCTTTTTCCAAAGTTAACGATAAATCTTCAGTAAACAAACGATCTTTCACCTTTCCTGGTTCTAAGCCCATGCTAAATTTATCGCGAAGCACAGTGTTCAAAAACGATCCAAATTCGCAGCTCGAGGCCAGACTTTTTACTCTAGCGGCCCAAACTTTCTTCTCTCTTCTTCTGCGCTGCATAAAAGTGATAACGTTCCACAATTGACACCTGCACCCGTTTATAATGCGTCTCTAACTCATTAATTATGTCTTTATAATTAGCGTCTTCCGGTTCTACTGGCACCAATACATTTTTTATTAACTTGTACGCTTCCTCCGATAAGCTATTTAGTAACACCGCTTTTTTAATGCCATCGTCCGTAATTTTATTTGCAATAAAGTATTGTGCCATGCGTTTTTGGTATATAGTCCAATGATGCAATTTCGGATTAAATTCGTGTTGAATTCCAATCGCATTTACCATTGCACGTGTTGGATTTCCTTCTACCATTTTGCACTACCGTTTTATTCACTTATTTTTAATCACTTAATCCTCGTCGCCATGTAATGTTCTGCATTAAAAGAGAACTTGTATAACATGCATTTATTAACACAGAAGGTACACTTTACAACAATAACAATTTGCGTGCATCTTTGGGTACGGACTTGAATGCAGTGCCCCTTTTACATTTGACATGCTGCGCGCGCTTTTGTCCCAAACTTACATTTTACACATTACTTAATTATTGACAATAAATGAACACATACACTACACAACTATTTATCCAGACATATTTATACTTTTTTTCTTGAGCAGCTTCACGGACTTTCTTATACAAAAGTTTAGCTTTTGGTATTAGATGCTCATTAATATAAATTTTTCTTTCGCTTAACCCGAGGCCAAGGTCGGAACTGCTTAAACCTTTTCTAGCTTTCGCAGATGCTAAGAAATTGCTTCTGGCTTGACGAGATATATACTTGACAATTAATAACATTACGTGGAATATCCTTACTACGGTCAATAAGCGGGACTCGATGAACTGCATCAATATCCGATGTTTTAACATGGCAACCAATTTTTTCACCTATCGTCTGAATCAGTTGAAAAAGATTCTCATTTTGTTTCTCCGGAACATTTTGGATTTCCAAGTTCTTAAGCCTGCTGTACTGTTCAAGATCTTCAACTTTTTTCTCTAGTCCGGTAACTTCTGCTTTGAGCGCTTTGTTTTCTGCTTTAAGGGTATCAATACTTTTTAGTTGATTCTTGACGGATTTTAATTCACGCTCAAAGTCTGAGACCTTATCAGAGCAAAACTGTACAGATTTCAAAAGAGAATCGAATTTCGCGTTCATCGAATTTAAAATATCTCTCTTGTACTCCGATAACATTTTAGAAATAGACACTCTGCTAGTATTCTCCGGAATATCATTATTATCCTCAATAACTACCGAATCATTTCGAGTTCCACCACTACGACAGTTTTCGCAATTCCAAAACGAACAAGGACATTTTAGAAATTTTAGCTGTTCGGGAACTAATCCGACACATTCTGCGTGATAATAAAAGCCACATGGTCCACCACATTGCAGACCAGGAGACTTCTTATTAATGGATAGTGTGCAAGTATTGCAAGATGACATTTCCAAGAAATAATTGTCACTATTACACCACACGTCTTCCTCATTCGACGGCAAGACTAAGACTACGTTAGAAGTAATGCTGAATAATAATAGTATTATTAAAATGAAAATAAAATCAATATATAGAATAAGAAATATGAAAAAAGTGGAAATCAAAATAATTAGAAGATAACGATATAATGCAATGGAACGGAGAAATAGTTGTTGAATTTTGAAATTGATTTCGCTTGTTATAAATAGAAATATAAAAATCGTTAGCTGTTAACTACTTCTATGCTTCAAAATAGAGAGAAAGTGGATTACAATCTATGTCTAAAGGAATGGAAACGAATAGAACGAAAATATAAAAACAGATTTTTACTTCCAAATTCCAAGCTAAAAAAATGATTTAAGAACGGTTGTTGAAAATTACTTTATTAATCTAATATAATGGATTTTTTATAAACAAAGTAAACCACTACTAGTAGCAGTAGCAGTATTAGTCGAATTGGTAATAGTATGTAATAGTAGTAACAGGTTCTGCTATATATATGTCTGTGGCTGTTGGTGTCGCTGTTGTTGAAGTTGGCATGCTTTCTTTTTCGCCGCATGATGCCTGGTAACTAATGCGACTTCTATTACCTACCAACATCAGCAGTTGCTAAAAATATGCAAATATAGAATTATTTTTTTCTTTATCAGTACTAACGCAATTGAGTACTAAGTTTGAATAATGCATTTATGGTAGATACCTCTTTTCTTTTTTTTTCTTCATTTTATTAACTCCTATTTTTAATAGAACACCCCTTATATTATTACATTTTTGAATCCAACTTAAAATTTTAGAGAAAATTTGTCTCTTCAACTAATGCTCTATTTGTGCGGTTTCTGTAGAATTTATAGTTTTTGAAAAAAATTGACAAATGCTTAAAAATAAAAAATTAAATGTTTGCCTAATTATAAGATCACTGTAATAGTATATTACACAACGAGAGCTGTAGGAAGCATATTACACGCGAGTTGGAAAAGTTACGCACAAGCCGCGTAGCGGCGCGTGTGTAATTCCACGAGCGTGTAATTGCTCTATAGCTCGAGTTGCGTACTATACTTTTTCTACGATCACACTCATTTCGTTAAACGAAAAAGAAATATTTTATTAACTGTCAAATCATCTGTCACACCATCTTAAAAATTAGGAGGCTGCAGTCACATCCCTACACCGCTTCGTACAAACAACAGAAGCTAACTGTAACGTAATAAAAAAATTACGTGTTAGTCATTATCATTACGTAACACTGTTTGTAACAACGAATTTACTAATCAAGTAAGCAGTGCTTAATGAGCAATTTACTAATAAAGGAGTAGAAAAAAGTAAGTTGTGTGCATGTATCACACCGTGTTATGAAGCAAGGTTAAGTTAGTGATTTGAAAATTCGTACCGTCGTCCTGTAATTGAAGGTAAACATATTAATCCCCTCAAGGCTACCAAAATTATTGAGTTGAATATCTACAAGCTCCTTTTTATACAGATCCAGTCCGAGGGAAATTGTTACTTGATCGTCTCTTCTACGTTCAACTGCGTATAGAATCCCGGCAGCAACAAACATTTCCATAAATTGGCTGTGATCTAAGCTAATGTTCCATATATATTGAGTGGTTAAGGTATTGGCGTCAATCTGTGGTTAAACAACATAACACTGTAATACTCAGAAAAAATATTTGAAATGTCCTTACCTTCATTATACCCGTGTTAGTAGACTCTGGAACAGCAAAAATAACCCATAGGCCGTTTTCATCAATGCTAAAGTCAAAGTAATTTGTACTTGATTCGTATAAGGGTTTTAAATTTTCTGTAGTTATTCCAGGTATCGCAAGAGCTCTACTAGTTTGGTTGTTTAAATAGAACGCTACTATGCGTGGTTTGCTTGCGGCTTTATAAATGAATCTTCCTCCATACACCACATGAGCGTTACCATCGAAATCAATTACTAGGTCGTAAACTCTACAAAATAAAATTTAATATTTCATCTATTTAAGATTATTACATTTACCTTGTAGGTATATCTGAAGTAAGAGATGCAGCATCTACATATTCTATTAAAACACTGTGGTTAGTAGGGTTTGTAACCCAAAACAGCTCGACATTATCATCTGTGGGAGATGAGTCTACCATCCAAGCACTATAAAGATCTTTACTGTAGCCATAAGAGACTTTATCACCAGTAAGGTGGAGCTGGCACTCTAAAACATTATTTTTGTGCTACTATTCAGTGAGGAGAACATGTTATTGGTGTTACCAGAACGTCGTTGAGGAAGTTCGGAATAATCTTCTTGACCATACTTAGTTATCTTCGTAAAATCACATCTGGGGACTTGTTTCGTACATACAGGACATTGACCTGAGACAAAATGTATTTATTTTGTAAGAGCGGAATGTAAATTCTTAAAGTAATTGATTTTACCTGGGGGACCAGGAGGTCCCATCGCACCAGGATGACCAGGAGATCCTGGAAATGATTCAATATTTAACTCTTTTGTCTTATTGTGAGTGGATTTGTTATTTCGTTCTCAGACATACCAGTTAGTCCCTGTTCTCCTTGTTGGCCTTCGTCACCTAAATATAAAGTAAGATTTATGAAGCAAAGTTGAAAGTTAAGTTTCAATTATTTTTAGAATGGTTTACAAGTTTATCGGAAGTTCGAAATTCTTCAAATAGAACCAAAGCATAACACAAGATAAGGAATTGATAGAGGAAAATATTTCACTATATATTGGACATGTATCACTTGAAAATTTAATGTTATTCGTGATGTTGATGTTCTATTATACACTTCAGCAAAGCTATGGGTATGTCTGTATTTATTAAAAGAGTGACAACTAATTTTAGGGATATTATATATCTTACTATATTGTATGTTTCCCTGGTGAGATCCACATTGGACTACAATTGCATTATTTGTGCTTCTACATATAATGTACACATTAATAGAATTCAACGAGTGCGGCGTAAAATTATTAAAACTCTATTATATGCTTTAAGTCTAATATTAGATACGAGAACTTAAGTTATAAAGAATTACTAGCATATTTTCACTCTATGTACATAAGACGTAATTATTTTGAATTGTGCTTAAGATATTAAATGGCTGTATATCATGTCCAGAAATACTATCCACATTTAATTTGCGAATTCCTGCTTTTAATGCACGTTCCAATTCTTTAATGCTACAAGATTATCACAGGACAAATTGTGGTAGCAACAGTCCGCTACAAAGCATTGTAGAGCTTGTTAATCACTTAAGAAATATAGATCTTATTGGAATTTCTTTTTCTAGATTTAGTCATAGCATAAAATCATTGTTGAAAATGTGACTTCCACAATGCATTGTTCTTTCTTCGTGTCGCATATATTATAAGCATTATTATTGTTTTGGTATTTGGCAGTTTTATATTTTATATATTATGTATTTTCATTTACTGTAAATTGTATTTTTCCAGTAAATAAATAAATAAAAGTAAACACGTGAGAAGATCTGTAATACATTACCATTACTATTAGGACGCTTCTTGCGTTAAATAATTACGAGTTTACCTTTTGGTCCTGGTTGGCCCTCACGACCTTCTTCGCCATCTTTCCCTGCACTACCTGAAAGTGTTTTATCGTAAACACATATTTGCTAAATTTGTACACTATTTGTACGTACCATCTTTACCGGGAAAACCAGTGTCTCCTCGGTTACCCTTATTGCCTTAAATTTCAGAACATTTTATTAAGATTAACAACCACTGCATTTTAATGGTACTTTACTAGGAACGACGAGTAATACAGAATTGTAGCCTACCTTTCTGTCCAGTAAGTCCAGGTTCTCCCTTCGGACCTGATTTATAAAATTAAATTAGTTTTTCTAAATCTATCTTTTATGGTACAGCAATGTGTACGTTGAAATATCTTTACTGACCTGGAGCTACGTTTGGTAATATAAGCTCTCCTTTTTCGCCTTTTTGGCCTAAAAGTTAAAATTATATTAATATTATTTCTTAAGTTTCAACATTTTTATGATAAAAAAATTGGAAAAAACAAGAGAGGAAATCAAAGAAGACGTTGATGTGGTAGCTGAAGCATAAAAAATAAACAGCGATATCCTGACGTTCAAACTAATTTGAACATGGGATTTCAGTGAATAGTGTAAAATAAACTGTAATCCAGTAAATACAAAAGTTCACGCAATTAGCCCACAACAACTGCATAACTTGCGCCAGATAAGATATGGGTCAAGTTTCCGTGTCGTGATAACAATTAAATGTAAGCGACACACGCAACAAGCAGCAGTTCCGTGTTTACAAACAGACGTTGCACTTTTAATATATCGTATGTCAAAGGCACAACGCAGCAATTCTGCAATGCCAGTGGGTTAACATAACAAACTCTAGCATTCAGAATTACGTTAATTTAAACATGTATGATTGTGATTTCAATATTAGGCCATAAAAACATGGCATACATTTTCTGTATATATACTCTGTAATAGGACTAAGACTTCAATATACCTTTAACCACGATTGTGTATATTTATTGATGGGGTTGAACACAGGCTAAAATTGTTCATAACGAGGTAGCCAGGCCTAGTAACTTCCCCCTATCTCTTAACAACAAAATAAACTCCATCTCCTACCAAATAAAACTAAACTGGTTTTAAAACAAACATAAAAGGTGCTAAGTTCCAAATAATTTGGGCCACATCTTTTACACCTGAAGTCATTATAGTTAATTATTGTGCAGAAATAGAAATATAAATGTTTAAAATATTATAGCTTACCCTTTTGACCTGGAGACCCCATCAATTTTGGAATAGGAGGATACGCTGAAAATAATTAAATGTGTTGTTATTGGGTATTAATTATTTATTTAACTATGTAGTCAAATTATAATGTAAATTTATTTGCTCCATCCTACCGTTGAAACATGTTTGGTCCTACTTGGATACAGATCGAGAGAGCCTTTGTTTTGCTCACTCACGCTATTTGCTATGACAACGTAGGCGAAAGCAGTGAGGTAAACACTTTTGCCCACCATCTTCCCCACTCCCAAAATATGTCAAATTCGAGATTTGCAGGTTAAGATTAGCATCCGTCTGTGTCAAATAACAAAAAAAAACCTAACTTACCAACATCAAGTTTGACATAGACTGACAATACACTTGAGTACTGCCAAACGTATAATACGAAAAACAAATATTTCGATTCATTTCTTTTATATAAAGCACGCAAATTATAACATTTTAATATTTATTCAAAAATTCAGTGTCAGGATTGAACAAAATGCTATACAGCACTAGTGGAAAACTAAATTACTCACTTGTTTGTCTTTCTACACTCGGCTTCGTCTCGTGTATAAAATCGACAAACGCCTGAGTGAAAATCTTAGTTAACATACTAGATTTTGTATTCAAACGTATCATCGACTCCATATTGTTTGTTTTGGGTATCTAAATATAATGTAACGCCTTATTTCATTTTACGTTACGTTATTTAAATAGTTCCTCGAGGCAGTTTCGAATGTAATTTTCGCGCTTGCTGGAATTTCGCCCAAGGAACGCTCGTCCTTGGAGAGGACACCTGCAAAGATTTTCTCGTTGCGGGCTTTCTTTTGATAGCGAGCCGCAGTCAAAGTCAGCTGGGTTCAATCGATATTATCCTTAGAAGCCACGTCTGGGGATTTCGCATTGTTTTATCTAGCAGGTTTGGAAATTTGAGGTTTTTTAACAATTGACGATCGCACTGTGGCGTCGTCTTGTACGTTCAGGCCGATTCCTAACTTTGGTAAATTTTCCCTTTTTAGTTTTTCTGTATGTGCTAATTTCTTGGTATAAGGACTACTGTCGAGACCCTGGTCTTCATGCTGGCAGTATCAAAAATCACGGCCTTATTGCTAGCAATCTCAGCTACCACGGCCCTTGTGTCGACAGCTTCCTGATCACGGCCTCGTGTCCGCTGCATATTAGACAATGTCATCGTGAATGCATCTTCTTAAATTACTGCCTTCAGGCACGCTGCATTCAAGATCTCGGCTTTCGTGGTTGCTGCTTCCAAGAACCACGTGGGGTCGCTAGATAGTGGCTCTTAAAAAACGTAATTATATGCATCAAACTTCAGTTCGTGTTTAATAGTCGGTAATGGGCTTTTGCTTAAGAAATTACGGTTCAACGAAGGCCTTTCATTAACAAACTGTACGCATTAACAATCAATTGTTTTGGCAAAGCCCGATGCGTTGGTATTTAATTTTTTCTTCAAATGTTGTTTGTGTACCGTATGCGCATTTCATCGAGCGCCCTTCAGGCTCCCGGCTGGTCTTTGCGATCAACGAAAGCTTCAACTAACATTAAAATAGCTTTTCGGACGTTAGTATTGGCTTCGAACTTGATAATATTTCCAACCCCATATTCTGGACGCATTTTTGTTGATGGGTTGATCCCGTTACTATGTGACAATTTATGTTTTTGTGCAATAGGCTCCGCAATTCAATTGTACCGAGCCATTCTAGCCTCACTGACCTTTTTAAATAAATTATTTGTTGCTGTTGACTGTTGGGATAGTTACATGTCCCTATTTACGATTTACTGTGTTTATCTTGTTATGAACCCCCTTATACCATGTGCTTTAATTATAACGTAGATGGTAATAGATTTTCAGCTAGTTTTTTTATGTTAAGTGTTTAACGACAGGCCCCCAATTTTTTTTTTGCTTCGTAAAAATTGTTTTCCCCTAGTCCTGCCAAGTCCTTACTCACGTCACATTTTCTACCGAGGGTCAGAGTTAGCTAGAGCAGTGTCAACCCCTCGTTTAAAGGTGGTACAATAATACACAGCAAGGTCACCTGGAAATATTTTTAAGGGAATATAGATCAAGAAATACTCATCAACAAAAGAGAAACGGTCAACGATATTGAAAATTAACACTTTTACCCATTTAATAATTAATACACCAAGCGCAACCGCTATTCGTAATATAGGGATAGGAGGGGTAATGGCTCCACTGTATTTTAAAACCAAGTATACAAAAAATGCTCAAGCTGTGTCAATAGGATCATAAAATCGTGTCCTTTAAAAAATCGAAATTGAATGTTGCTGTAAAGTAATTAGAAAAGCCAACATTTAAATGTTTCGCAGTTAGCATGGGATTTCTTGTGTTGCGTCCGCCAATGCAGCACCCTGTATAATAACTTCATATATAGCTACTCTAGTAAAAGCTGGGGTAATAAAATCAAATATTATACAGAGACTCTAATAAAAGCTAAAGTCAGTAGATCAACACATTAAGTGTAGGTACCACGATTAGTGGTTTGTTTCTATTTATTCTTGTAGCACGATTTTCCGCAAAGTGGAGACAAAAATACAATCCAAGCGCTTCTTTGACTGCCTTGATTAAAACTAGGGATCCTGTATATCGTTTACTAAGAGTTGGGCAAACAGGTATATTCATTTTGATTAGTTGGATCATTTATTACAAGGCATATGTGATAAAAGTGATTTTTTATATAGTTTGTACCATGTTACGACTAGTGGTTTCACACATACAAATCTAAATTTTAACTATGTTGGCAGTATATTCCTAATAGTCAGTTCTAGAGATTCTAAGAATGGTTATGCTCTGAAAACTGTGCCCTCAAAAATAAGCTAGCATAATTGGTTCTCATAACCTCTTTATACAACGTATGTCAAATATCTAATTTGGATAAAAAATGTATGCCAAATGACTCTGTTTGCCCAACTCTTATTAAACTATACAGGGTGTAGAAAGGTTTTACGCACCAGAGGGTTTTCAATGGTAATTTTTTCATATGAAAATATTTGCTTCCCTAATTAGTTTAGAGCAAACTTGTATGGAAGTTTTTTGTAGCGAAAAAAATTCTGTATCCATTTGTGCCAGCATTTGTCATTTTACATTTCGGAAAACCGAAAATTTTAAGAAATAAAATTACCATTTTTAGACAAATTAGTGGTGCCTTGAAATTATTGAAGCACCTTGAAGCATCAACAAATTAGTTTGCTGATTATTTGTTTGCATCTGCCAAATGTAGCGGCAACCATGGCACTTATTGCAGATAATAATCTGCTTCCAGCATACCACCACTTCACAATTTGCACTTTTTCATCGACCGAATACATTTTTGCAAGTAAAACTTAACACAGACATGAAGAAAGATGTCGTTTGACAGATGCAAACAAATACACAGCAAACTAGTTTATTTTAATAATTTCATGGTACCACTGATTTTTGAAAAAAATATAATTCTAGTTTCTTTCATTATTAGGTTTCCTGACGTAAAATGACAAATGGCATAAGTGGATGCAAAATTTTTTGCTCTACAAAAAACCTACTTACAAGATTGGTCCAAAATTAAACAGGGAAGCAAATATTTTCATATAAAGAAATTAACATTGAAAATCCTATGGTGCGTAAGTCATTTCTACACCCTGTGTACAGACACTTGAATAAATACCAAGGTCCGTAAATATAGCAATCCGAGATATCCGTCCGCGTAGAACCTATAAGCACCGGATGTACGTACCTGTGAAGATGCATGCAATAGTGTTTGTATGACCGCCCTAGGTAGTATGAATGTCTATCTCTGAGTAGCTCGTCTTTTGAAGTGGGCTACTGCTACCGTAAACCCGGATGTTAGCAGCAGTTTGTAGACTCACAGTCGAAGCATGGAGAAGAGAATATACAAATGCGAGTTCCTGTACCAGCAACTGAAAATTGAACCCGGTAAGCCGTTTGCCTGTTTTCCGGACATTGTACGCTGGTCTTCGCAGCCTCTGTAGTTTCCCTAGTTGAACAGTTGTGTGGAAGTAGGTTGTCCTGCAACCTGACTACTTTCGCATGATTAAATAATTCCGTAATGAAGGGAAGTCGATACCGGGACCCATGCACCAGTTTAGTAGCATATAGTTTTAAATGCGCTCCAGAGAATTGTATGAAAAAGAATGTACATCGACACCGCAACCCCTACATTCTCCCCGTAGGGTAGTTTTGAATGTTTGTATAGACGTTGATAGGCATACAAGAAAGAGCGTTCGCTTCATAGAATGTATATGTACTGGTGACGTTGAATGCAACCCATGAATTCTTGAATGTATTCTGAAGAATATTCTGGAATGATATCCTGAAGGTCCTGCAAGTCGACACCGCGAGTAGGCAATTAATTCACTTGCATATGTATTTGCCCCGCTGAAATATTCTGAAAAGATATAAGTTGGAACCGAAACCTTTATATTCAATCAGTTGAAACTGTAGTAAAAACGTACTCACCTTGTAGACATTTTCAGCAAAAACGCCGGTTAGTTCTACACCCTTCGCGTTTACTAGAATATATGATCTTCTCTTCGTGTGTCGAGAACCCAGAGATCTCCATGTGATCCCTGCATCGTTTTGAGAAGCTTAATGGACAAGGTGTCCCCTTCTCCGAAGGGAAGGGCATTTGTGATGTTAGCCCCCGCGTCAAATTTACTTAAAGCACAAAGAGTATGCTGGAAATGTAAATGGGGCTAATTCCAGTTACATAGAATTCGAATTTTCGATAGGGCGATCTCAGCCTCTGTGAAAGGACGTAGCGTAAACCGGTTCGCCACGCAGTTCTTTCTCCAATCCCCTCTAAAAATTAACTGATAACGAGGCGGCCGATGAGTATAAGAGGAGAATCCGTAGTTAGGTAACGACACTTCAGACTTCAACCTGAACCTGATCTTGACTACTCCGTCCCGGAGCTTAAAGCTCCTTTCCTGACCTGACTAGTACCGGTTGATTCGGTCCTATCTTGCTAGAAATCCAGTTTAATGTAAACACCAGCTGATTCCACCAGACCATTATTATCATAACCTTTTAATAAATTTAACCTCAAACACTTAACTCTCCAGGGCACAGGCATAATCCAGGTGCCTCGACGTTGACAAATTGGTTCGCCTACCGTCAGTCTCGATCAACCAAAAATTTTCAGCGCTTACCGGCGATTCGAGCTGTCAAATGCGAACTTTTGCGTAAGGTAAAAATGTCAAGTTTATATTATTCCGAGTGGCACAAGCTTATTCACAAAGGACGTACCACGTCCAGCTAGGCTTTACGCACTCACCGTAAACATCACTGACACCGTAAAACACCTTTTTCCATTGAAATTGTCTGCCCGTAAAATATAAATAACAAACGCCATCTTTATCGGCGCAAATATAGTCTGTTTTAGATTTGTTGGTTCCAGTACATCATAGCTACAGATCACATGTGCCTACTGTCTTCAAACTTTTTTTGAGAGATCCAGGGACAGCAACCGGGCTAAGCCAGCGTACAGTGTGTTTTGCCGAACGTCCCAAAAGTAACCCATCGCCGAACTAATAGGCCGAAGGGTTTTTATTTATAATATTTGTGTACATAATACTTTCATCAATTAAGAATTGGATTATATATACTTAAACACATTATACAATTTATTTCTACACTGTGTTATTCCTGTATTGTATACATTTGAGTAGAACGGATTTTGAGAATCTGAGCTTTACCGGAGAGAACCAAATTTAGCGAATTTTAGTCAAATTTAAATAAGCAGTCTTAGCAGGGATTTGGAATTAAATTTGAAAATTTCGGAACCAAACCAGGTCCGTTACAATGTCAAAGTGAGACATTGACATTTTATAACTTATCAAAAGTAATTTAGTTACTGAACACGGATTAAGTATCAAAATTAATTTAGTATCATTATTCTATGTATATTTGTGTTATTTTATACACCAAAAAAAAGTGAGTAAAAATGCAACTAAATTTTAATCAAGAAATAATTTTACTTTAGTAATATTTTATTACTAAATGTCACTTACATTATTATAAAATTGCACGTCAATAGGTCAAGTTGCAGGTATTTTCAAGCTCTACAAGTTTTATAATAACTACTTTTCACTAAATAGAACTAGAAACTAAATACAAGCGAAGAAGTTCGAAAAAAATCGCAACCCTTTCACGCTTTCTTTTCGAGTTCGATGTCTCGACTAATATGGCTTGTACCTGGAAAAGTAATCGAACATAAATTGTGGAGCACAGAAGATTCTAAATAAAAAGTTTACGGTTTACTTTATTTTCATGTAGGTACCGATAACGGAAACCTAAAAGAAGTCAATCGCACTTTTTTTAAGTTTGCGAAAATAGTACATAGGAAATTTTGGTAGACAACTTGAAGCCCCAACACCCCACAATAGCAATTTAAATTTTTTTAAGCAAAAATTACAGAGTGGCTGGATTATACCTGTATAATGTAAGATAAGAGATACACGCGGCAGCAGTATTTCATTGGTTGGATCACACGCAAAATACAAGTTCTTACACTAAGCATAAAAGTTATAACTACCTACTTTACTACCTACTACCTAGATTTACTTTAATTAACCATCAACGTCAATAGGATTGTCAGCTTTCTCAATATTTGGCTATAGTTTATGACGCTCACATCCCTCTCATTCAGTTTCAACGCAGTTTTAATTTCATCGCAAAGTTTCATACGGATAACTTCAGCGTCACTGTTTTTGAAAACGCTTTGGATCTACATGCGAGTTTATGCTTCTTTTTTCAGGGAAAAATCACTAACACATATTAATTTTCTTTATAACTAGGGTGGTCAACTTCATCTATGTCATTGTCAATTTTAACCTCAGAGGATACCATCATCGGGACCACTACCAGATTTAATCCATATTTCACCGTCATCATTGCTTGATGAATATGGTTCTTTATTAGCAGCAGGCATTTGTTTTTTTATGTTTACTCGTTTTCGTCGTTGGTCTAGCTTCTCTTGTCTTTATATATCATTCATCTTTTTTTGCCTTTCTTCAGCTGTTTTTAAAAACTGTATCTTCTTGTTTTCTTTGCTTTCCTGATAGATCTGTCATCTTCTTTTGAACTAACAATAACATATAGGGGGGGGGGGGGTGAAGGATTCGGCCCCTTGGAGGATTGGGCTACATCTTATATTATTTTCAGATTTCAAATTTCACGGGAAATTTCAAGGTTTCTAGACGCATTGTCAGTTGTTCAAGTATTCAGGAATACATGCAACACTTTGCTGGTGTTTGTCAGTTCTGGTGATTTTTTACGTGTTTTTTCGAATGAAAAGGTGAGTTTGCAATTTATAAACAAGGAAAACTTTTGTTTTTCCTTAATATTTAGAAATATTTCATTAACCGCTCATATTTAGTATCAGAATGAAGATAATTTTGCACATATAACATAACCTCAAATACCAAGACTAACTTTTTTACTTATAATTTATTCTAATCGGTTCTGTGAGTGATGATTCGGCCACAAGCCAGGTGGTGCATTTCGGCCACTGGTCTACATCATCCCCACATCGTATGTATTCTTTTTTTAATCGTTTCGATTTTGTAGATGCCTCGCAAATATAAGCGTAAAACCGACCGACAAGTCGATGACGAAAAAGTAAAAATTGCAATTCGTGCATTTTTTGCAAAAGAATGCGGCCTTAACGAAGCAGAGAGAAGGAATAATATTAAGAGAACAACTTTTCAATCTAGGTTTTAAAAAATGCGAAGAAGAAAAAGTAATGACGAGATTAGAAGGGGCCTGGAGGATTCTGGAAATGAAAGCGATAGCGAAGAGCCAGCTAACAAATATGACAATAAATACACTGTTACTCAAGTTTACACAAGACGAAGAAACACTCCTCAGAAAATATATTCGGCGAGCATCAGGTTTAAATTATGGATTGGATTACACCCAGATTCAGAAGTTAACCAGACTACCAGATTGCAAAATTCCTGAAAGCTGGCTTAAGAATAAAGAGCAGGTAGGCAACTATTTTAGATTTTGTGTTAGTGAAATTGAATGTTTAAACTTTTAAGGTGTCGAATGGTAAAGGGTTCATGGAACGAAGCAAACATGTTTTATTTTTGCGAAAACCAGAAAGTACAAGTCTTTTAAGGAACACCCGCGTAGATGAGTTTTTCACTAATTATAAAAATGTTCAGCAAAGATATCATTTTAATGCAACTCAAATTTATAATCTTGACGAAACGGACATAACAACTGTTATGAAGCCTATAAAAGTAGTATCAACGAAAGACAAAAAACAAGTCGGTCAAGTGACGTCAAGAGAATGAGGTGAATTAGTAACCTTTGTGGGTATCATTCCTGCTACAGGTAATACCGTTCCTCCTGTATTTGTGTATCCGCGTGTGGTGAATCCCTCAAAATATATGATCAATCCCTTAGTTTTAAGTGTAGTTGTAAAAAATAAATCTGGGTGGATGACTGGAGATTTATTTCCAAAAGTTCTTGAACATATTATGCATCACACAAAATTCTCAAAAGAAAACAAAATACTACTCATAGTCGATAACCACGAGTCACATACACGTGTAAAATCTATAGAATTCTGACGAGAAAATGGAATAGTTCTATTGTCGTTACCTGCTCACAGAACCCATCGATTGCAACCGTCGTATCATCTATGGACCATTAAAAAATAAACTTGATGTAGCATTTAATGACTGGATGTTGAGTACATCAGAAAAAGCTATTACGCCCTCAAACATAATACGTTCATTTTAAAATACAGGGATTTGGCGGTTTAAGAGCTTTGTTTTTTTCGAATCCGATTTTTTGCCAAGCACTGTCACCGATAATGAATACCCAAAAAAATTGACTTCTAAATATAAAGATAACACACCTTAGAGTGCATCGGAAGTTCTACAAAAATCACTTAAAACAACACCACCCATTAGCACCGAACATAGAAAAAAATCCAAACCTGAAGACGAAATAAATACCAAAAAAATATCCTCTGATAATCCACAACCAGTCTTCTTGAAGTCATTGCACCTTTTCCAAAAGCTAAACGCGAAATAAAAATCAAGACAAGAAAACGAGAAAAGAAATAAAAATTATAGAGACACCCCAGAAGTATTGAGAGAGAACGAGGAAATAAGAAATGGAGAATAAGAAGACAGTGAAGATAAGAGTGTTTTCATAAGAAAAAGAAAAGAAGCCGGTTAAAGAATCATCTAGTGAATCGTATATTTCAATAAAAATAGCTGATTCTTCAGATGGCTGTGAGCCTTTTGTGTCACTGTAAGCCATGGATCGAAATGGAAATATTTCCACCAATGATTTTCTCAGTAATAATGTATTAAGGGAAAATGATTTTGCCTGTAAAACATTTTCCGAGTAAAATCATGACCCCGAAATATATTTTTCCGCCAATCGTACTAGAACTGTCACATTATTGACAAAATTTTGTTGAGCAAAGTCAAACATTCCATTACATCAGCCGTTGCTAGGTAATTTACAATGAAACTGTACAGGAATAATTCAAACATTCCATTACATCAGCCGTTGCTAGGTAATTTACAATACAACTGTACAGGAATAATATTCCCGGCCTAGGCAGGGAATATTCGAGTACTATTTTCTATTGTTTTTAATTACTCGTATCGATTGGCGGAAAAATAGTATGTGTATCTTGGACAAAAAGCATCATTCCCAGACTCCTGTGTTGTTGGGCTCGGCATTCGCCTCGCCTTTTGTCTTTTCTATGTACGTTTGCATAAAATGTGTGGCGATCAAGATAGCAGGCGAAAAAGGGCGGCTTAGAAAAACAACTCTAATTAATATTGTCTTGTCAATGACAACCTGTATTTTAAATAATAATATATTTGATATGAGAAACGTGGTTATTTATAGAATAAACGCGTCTTCTCCATAGTGGTGACCCCGAAGAGAACGTGCGTTCCTTTAAAAAATCAACAATTTTCGTGGGATTCACTGACATTAATCGCATATGATAGTGCAATGGAACAAATCGAAGAGCAGCTCAGACAGCTTCAACAAGAACAACTAAGACTCCAGCAAACGATGATTCCACCTGCAGAACCTCGAGAAAACACTAGTGTTTTCCGAGTAAGTCCAAAGTTTCCACCGTTTTGGCCCGAGCAGCCAGCTGTTTAGTTCGCTCAAGTTGAATCGCAGTTCGCTCTTTCTGGAATCACACAGGACAGTACTAAGTTCTATTATGTAGTTTCAAGCTTGGACAATCGTTGCGCTGCAGAAGTGAGTGACATTATAACAAGTCCACCTGCAGACAATCGTTATTTGTACCTACGAACAGAACTAATCAAGAGGATGTCTCAGTCAGCGGAACAGCGAGTACGAACATTATTAAGTGATGCCGAACTAGGAGACCGGCGACCTTCTTCGGCACTTGCATACCCTCGCAGGAGATATCCAGGTACAAGACAACATTTTACGTACTTTATGGCTACAGCGATTGCCACCAAACCTCCAAGCAATTCTTCAGGTACAAAGCGAACCCGCCTTGGACAAGTTAGCCGATTTAGCTGACAAGGTAGCTGAAGTATTACCATATCCATTGCCCACTACACATCAACCTGCTAGTGTAGCATCAGTAGCTATTGACAATCTAACCAAACGATTAGATGATCTTGCCCGTCAGTTAGCGGATATTAAAACTGCAATTTCGTCAAATAGTTCTCAATATCGATCTCGGAGTCGATCGCAATCGCGATTTCGAAGAAATCAATCACCAGCACCTCAAAGTTCCCAGAAGAGTGACGTATGCTGGTACCATCGAAAATTTAACAATTTAGCGAAGAAATGCACTGCTCCATGCAGTTTTTCGTCAAACTCCAGCGGCAACCAGTAACGGCGGCGGATGGTTGTCAGAAGAGCTGCCTTCTTGTAACAGATCGGACAAGCAAGCACCAGTTTTTAGTCGACACTGGATCCGATTTATGCTGTTTCCCATCAAAACTTCTTCCTGAAAAGCGTCCAAACACAAATTACGAACTCAGCGCTGCGAACAGCACTACAATCAAAACCTATGGAATCATAAATCTACCCCTAAATTTTGGACTTCGGCGAGATTTCATCTGGCGCTTTGTAGTAGCAGACGTCTCGCTCCCTATCATTGGTGCAGACTTTCTATCGTACTACAACTTGTTGCCAGACTGTCACAACCAACGCCTTCTGGATGGTATTACAGGTTTAACCGTCCCCGGCCAGACTTTTCAAGAACATCATTCAAGTATTAAGGCGTTAGCGCAAGAAACTGACTCTTACAGTATCTTCGATGAATTTCCAAGTCTTATCAAGCCTTCTGGAACTCCTAGAGAGGTACGACACAATACCTTACACTATATTCGCACAGTTCCAGGCCCTCCAGTTTTTTGTCGACCACGTCGTCTTGCTCCCGACCGCCTGCAAATCGCCAAGACAGAATTTGAGGTTATGCTTCAAAATGGTACAACACGACGTTCAGAAGGACCTTGGGCATCCCCGCTTCATCTTGTACCAAAGAAGAACGACGGCTGGCGCCCATGCGGTGATTACAGAGCACTCAATGCGCGCACAATTCCAGATAGATACCCAGTGCGACACATACACGACTTCGCACATCGTCTTCGTCGATCCAAAATATTTTCTACGATCGACTTGGTAAAAGCGTATACTCAGATACCAGTGAACCCGGACGATATACCAAAAACGGCAATTACGACCCCTTTTGGATTGTTCGAGTTTCCATTCATGACGTTTGGTCTTCGAAATGCTGGTCAGACATTCCAACGGTTTATCGATGAAGTTATACAAGGATTTGACTTCTGTTTTGCTTACATCGACGATATCCTTATCTACAGCCGTGACGCCACTCAACATCCAGAGCATTTACGCACTCTCTTCACTCGACTCAACGAGTATGGTATATTGGTAATTCCTAACAAATGCGTTCTAGGCGCACCAAAAGTTACATTTCTTGGATACGTAGTTTCCGCTGAGGGAACCTGTCCTATTCCTGACCGAGTTGCAGCACTTCAAGACTACACGTTGCCTCAAACAGCTAAAGGTTTACGACGCTTCTTGAGCATGATTAACTTCTACCGACGTTTCCTGCCCTCTGCGTCAGAGAATCAAGCCCCTCTCCACGCCGCAGTTGCCAAGTTGAGCGGTAGTCAACCAGTATCTTGGACACCGGTTTTAGAACAAGCATTCATCGCTTGTAAAGAGAGCCTCAGCAACGCTACACTGCTTGCCCATCCCGCTCACGGTTTACATCTAGGACTTTTCACAGACGCCTCTTCCACATCCGTTGGTGCATGCCTGCAACAATATGTGGACAACGCTTGGCAACCGCTAGCGTTCTTTTCTAAGAAGCTCAATAAGAAACAATCGGAATGGCCTGCTTATTACCGAGAACTTTTAGGTGTGTACGAAGCTGTACAACATTTTCGGCACATTCTGGAAGCACAACACTGTACGATTTATACGGATCACAAACCCCTAACATATGCTTTCCAACAAAAACGAGAAAAACTTCCTCCAGTTCAACTCAATCAGCTTTCATTCATAGCTCAATTTACTACAGATATTCAACACATAGATGGCAAATCTAACGTAGTGGCAGATACAATGTCTCGGATCGAAGCAGTAACGAGTATCCATCAGCTAGATCTCATAGCACTCGCACAATCTCAGACAGATGATCCTGAACTCCACAGTCTTCTAGATGGTGGCTCATCACTCCGCCTAGAGCAAGTTCCAATCCCTGGCAGTAAGATCAAGATATACTGTGATACATCAACTAACAAGCATAGACCTTTTGTCACAACTATGTATCGTCGAATCGTTTTTGATTCTCTTCATGGCCTAGGTCATCCTGGCGTTAAAGCAACAACAAAATTCGTGTCAGAACGCTTCGTATGGCCTAACATGAAGAAAGATTGTAATTCCTGGACTCGATCCTGTCAACACTGTCAGCGTTCAAAAGTTTCGAGACATGTGATGACTCCTGTAGGAGCTTTTCAACTGCTTCAAAATCGATTCCAACAGGTACATCTAGACATAATTGGCCCACTGCCCATGGTAAGAAATTATCGCTACTGCCTTACAGTAATAGACAGATACTCCCGGTGGCCTGAAGCCTGGCCACTTGAACGTATTACTGCACAAGAAGTCACAGAAGGTTTCCTATCATGCTGGATTTCCAGATTTGGCTCACCTTCTCAAATCACTACTGATCAAGGTCGCCAACTCGAGTCTGAACTATTTAAATCACTGGGAGTAACAATTGGATTTAAACGCACAAGAACAACGAGTTACCACCCATGCTCAAATGGAATGGTCGAGCGATTTCATCGACACCTCAAAGCTGCTCTCATGTGCCACCCAGAACTTACTTGGCTCGAAGCTTTGCCAATAGTTCTCCTTGGCATTAGAAGTGCCGTCAAAGAGGACTTACAAACCTCTTCCGCAGAAATCGTTTACGGAGAACCTCTACGTCTCCCAGGAGAAATGTTGAGTAAACCTGCTGTCGATGCAGAACAGCCCGGTGATGTTTCTGATTTCCTAAACCATCTAAGAAATCAGATGGCACGACTTCGACCAGTCCCTGCATCTCACCACGTTTCCCCTAAAATATTTATATTCAAGGACTTAGCCACATGTACTAACGCATTTTTAAGAGACGACCGAGTTCGCCCTTCTCTGCAGCCTCCATACACTGGCCCGTATCAGATCATATCTCGAGACGAAAAAACTATGATGTTACGTATACGAGGCAAGGATGTTTGCGTCAGTCTCGATCGAGTGAAGCCAGCATATATCGAAGATAATAAAAGCGAAAACACAACCAATACCCAGAAGGACTATGTGACCCGATACGGACGGAAAGTTCATTTCAACTTAGGACATCTCTTCTCCGTAGGGTGGTGATGTGGCGATCAAGATAGCAGGCGAAAAAGGGCGGCTTAGAAAAACAACTCTAATTAATATTGTCTTGTCAATTACAACCCGTATTTTAAATAATAATATATTTGATGTGAGAAACGTGGTTATTTATAGAATAAGCGCGTCTTCTCCATAAATGTATTCCATTCATTGGTCTTCAAGATTCCGTTCTTTGCTTGCACTGTTTGCTATCTGATTGAGAACATGGTGACTTTTTCCATCGGTATTACCTTTTAAAAGTAGACAACAATTGATTTTTTTTCTTAATAATCTAGAATCGCAATGATCGATCCGTCACTAGTAAACAGCATCCTTCCAACGCCCTTTTCCATGTCAGTTTCGGTGTATCGAAACATTTGCCCCTTTATAGGAGGCATGTTCAATCTTATTTATAACATATCTATAGCAATACTGTAGCAGAAAAGCTAAAATTAACGCACTCTGCATTGCGCTAGTACTTGACACTAGTGTCAACTACTGGAAAATAAGAATAAGTATATTTGTTTTAGTGCTTGACACTAAGTTCACACCTCATTTTAAAGTTAGAATCGGCCTTCCATCATAACAGACAGTTAGCTCAATCGCCAGTATACAAAACAGCGTGCCTATATTCATAATCATGCAAAATTTCAGTAGCGGAAAATAAACCTTATCTTCTTAACATGATGTCTCACTAAAAAATTCAAGGCAACCACAAGATTCAAAATTGACGGCAAACTTTGGATAAATCCAAAGTTTGCTGCCAATTTTAAATGCATATTCTTCCCGTAAGTTGGAAGTACGCGTATAGATGGTGACACTTGTTTCTAGCATCCAATGCCAACTAAATCTATAGAAACAAAGTCAGTGTCTCTATCAGGCCGTCTTATTCATCTTCCCACTCTCTCTAACTTTCAGAACAGTCATATACATTGACTATATTAATGACAGTGTGGTAAATTTTGGTTCTGTTTCTGATTGGTTGTTTTAAAATCCGCAATTAAGAGTCGTTTCAATTTTTAGCAGTGTACGCATATTTAGTTACAAAAAGTTACTAATGTCAAAATAAGACATTGACATTTTATAAATTTATAAAGTAGCTCAGTTACTGAACACGGGCTAAGCATCAAAATAAATATTGTATCATCATTGATGTACACTTGTGTATAAACTATTTAAACTAAATTTTAACCAAGCAATAATTTTAACTTTAGTAATATTTTGTTACTAAATGTCACTGACACTGTTAAAAAAATTCACATGCAAATCCTGTCACAGTGTAACAAATTGAGTGAATGCGGTACAGACGACTCCTGCAGTTTACACAGGTATTTGTAGTCCCATTTCAGTAATATTTCAGACGTTTTCAACTGGAAACCATTATTCTTAGTTTTAGTATCACCGTTTTAAAACAGTTTTTTGATAAAATCGGAGCTATTTGTAGATAAACACCCGTGTAAGTTTTAATTGATGTTAACCATCTAAAGGAGATCTGTTATCATTTGACGAGAGAATAATTGCTTGAAATACTATTCTCTACATTTAATATGCCTGTTTATTTACAACCGATGCCTCTATTATTGAAATCAAGCGAAATATTGTTAGATTTGTCTATGCAGGCTGTAGCAAAAACGCCTCAAAATGGCCGCCAGCTAAAATTGACCGCACAGTCCTTATAAAGTCACTGTACAGTCATACGAGTAGTAGCGACATCTGTAAGGAAATTATTTAATTTTTTGGAGTGTAAATGGCGTTTTTCAAATGTGTTGAAGGTCATTCACTTTAAATATCACTTGTCAATCACCAATCACCCTTTATAACTGCATAGATTACCTTTAGTACAACTGTATGCCACTAAAAAAATTTTAGTGTCAAAGATGTGCGAATTATGTTAGGTTATGGTTTTAGCAATGTTTCTGATATTATTGACATAGATTTGACGTTTTGAAATAGTTAAATCTTTCCACTCAGCGAATACTTGTAATACTGTAAGTTAGATAAATTCAGCAATAATATTTCACAATAGCAGCTCTGATGAAGATACTGCCGAAGAGATTATGTTTCCATATGGGTTTCGTGTTGACATTTAAGAACTGAAAACAATAGTAGATTATGCAATGAGGGAGAGAAATGCGTTATTTTGCTGAGGAAGCACTGACGCAAAATGGCAGTCTCTCCAAATTGCATATACTATTTTTTTCACGTTGCAGGAAAATTTAAAACCATAAACCTGTTCTTTTTAAACGTAATTTATTGACATTTTAAAATTTTTGGTGGCACTGTAAGTCTATGTCAAATTCTAGGTTATCAGAGGTTAGGTTTTGCATCAGTTTTGACACAGACTGACGCAAAACCTAACTTGCTAACCTCGAATTTGACATAATTGTTGTATCAGTCATAACTAAAACTCCCTAGGTAAATTTCTCTCCTCTAGGGATAATTCATTATTTCTGTCACGATTTTGGTATCGTAGAAACCGTGTTTTTTCCCCAGACGTGAAAAAATTACTATTTTCGGATTATTTATGGTACAAAAAATGGAACATTAAAGTCTTAGTAGTTTGAAGTATACTATTAAAGTTCAAGTACTTTAAAATTATACGTCAGTTGTTAACATGAAACTTGCAGTATGAAAAAGACCTTTGTATTCACCACGAACGAAATAGTTATTTTCATGACAAGCCTCGAAAGTAGCAAATATCGTGCGAGTGATGATTAGACAAACGAGGGCGTAGCGAAGCGAAACCCGAGTGGATCTAAAACACGAGCACAGATATTTGCACTTTCGGGCGAGTTATGAACACTATTTTTTAGACGACCACTCAAAGTAAATTCTATTTTTAAGAATTGTTTTTATTTCGTTTGCAAAATTGATCGTTATATTATTATTGTTACAATTATAAAAAATTAAAGCTTGTTGGAAGCAGAGCAACGAATAAAGCAAAAGCGTCTGTATTATTTGAATCACGGTCTGCTTAATTGTGTGACAAACGTCAAAGTGACGTTTATCACACAATTAAGCAGGCCGTGATGGGAATAACTTTGTGCCGTTACGATATGACTAGCACGATATAATATCGTGAAATTGTCAACTTTCTGTTGTAGGCTGCTATCGCGATAATGTTACTTTCATACGTGGTCGTCTAAAAAGTATTTTTTTATTATACCTGCATCAGAATCGCCGTTTAAAGCACGCCTGAGCGTGCGAAAGCAGGAGATTAAAGCTCGCCGAGCTTTAAAGGTTGTCAAGGAAACGACTGAATGCAACAACGGACATGGACGCGACAAAAACGTAAATAATTCTCGTAACTATAGTAGCAATACTATTATGCCCTCTCGATTTATCACGACAAAAATTATTTCTAAGTTTTTAGTGCGTAATTTATTTCCAGCATTGGAGGTATAATAAAAAATAGCGTAAAGTATTCGTGGATAACTGGTCTTTAAAACACTTGCTCTATTTCGAGCACTCCGGCTACGCCGTCGCGCTCGAAAACTCGCGCGTGTTTTAAAGACCTTGTTATCCACTCATACTTTAATATACTATTTTATTATACCTGCATCAGAATCGCCGTTTAAAGCACGCCTGAGCGTGCGAAAGCAGGCGACTTTAAAGGTTGTCAAGGAAACGACTGAATGCAACAACGGACATGGACGCGACAAAAACGTAAATAATTCTCGTAACTATAGTAGCAATATTATTATGCCCTCTCGATTTATCACGACAAAAATTATTTCTAAGTTTTTAGTGCGTAATTTATTTCCAGTATTGGAGGTATAATAAAAAATAGCGTAAAGTATTCGTGGATAACTGGTCTTTAAAACACTTGCTCTATTTCGAGCACTCCGGCTACGCCGTCGCGCTCGAAAACTACCGCGTGTTTTAAAGACCTTGTTATCCACTCATACTTTAATATACTATTTTATTATACCTGCATCAGAATCTCCGTTTAAAGCACGCCTGAGCGTGCGAATACAGGCGATTAAAGCTCCCCGAGCTTTAAAGATTGTCAAGGAAACGACTGACTGCAACAACGGACATGGACGCGACAAAAACGTAAATAATTCTCGTAACTATAGTAGCAATATTATTATGCCCTCTCGATTTATCACGACAAAAATTATTTCTAAGTTTTTAGTGCGTAATTTATTTCCAGTATTGGAGGTATAATAAAAAATAGCGTAAAGTATTCGTGGATAACTGGTCTTTAAAACACTTGCTCTATTTAGAGCACTCCGGCTACGCCGTCGTGCTCGAAAACTCGCGCGTGTTTTAAAGACCTTGTTATCCACTCATACTTTAATATACTATTAAAGGTCCTCGCAAGTAATTCCGTCCTCGGCTGACGCCTCGGCCGTAAACAACTTCCTCGTCCTTTAAAATGTCACTTTTCGTTCTAGATAAATAAGCTACTATTATTAAATACCACCTGAATTAGAATATGCCCAATTATATGAAAGTCACAGATATGTAACGTTTGCGCGCCAATTCTAATAGTTTATTTTCCATATTGTCACTGAACCACTGTCATTCTACAGTTTTGGAATGTGTTGAAAAATTTTCTGTTATTTCTGACGTTTTGAATAGTTATTTTCCCGATGTGTGGACTATTTCCCAAATATCGGTATCGGCAAGCAATGAATATGACATTTATACCTATGCACAATGACAGTTTAAATGGCGGTTTTGAAATACCACCTTGATTAAAACAGCATATTTGGTGGTTCCCATGGATACAAGTAGTAAAAAACTGATTTAATCCCAAGGAAAAATTTTGATTTTTTACCACTATAAAAACACGTGATTGGTTGAATTTTGAAAAAGCATGGCATTTGATTGGATAATAAGAGATGAGGGAAATAGTATTCATCAATAAATTCTGGTTCAATGTATTCTTTGTTTTTAAAAAAGAGTGCGGTAATAAAGGTCTCAACGATATGAAAATTAATTTGGTAAATAGTCTATAACAACACCGACGAAGATAAATACACTAAAAACCGACATCTGCTTAAAGACTGACACTGTATGTGCGACAATTTTGATCGTTACTGTATGATGTGTTATGCCCTTGTTTAAATACCCACCAACATTTAGCCTTAAGCGATTACGAGAAAACGATTTTGATATCAACTTATGTAACAGTCAAAATAATAACTTGATAACACATCATTCACATTTTTTTAAATTACACAGTTATGTAATGAGTATTTATAGTATTAGTGGTATAGAAGCAGTATTACAGCACTACGAGTGTGAATAATTGCAGATGACGAGGCTGTAGAAAGAGTCATATGTACTATCATATGCTCTAGCCCACGTATAATATACAATTTATCCAAAATTGAGCAGAGTGCACTAAGAAAAATATCAGATTTGCTATTTTCAAAAATATTTTAGTAGGCAAATGTCAGAAGTCAATTTTATATGTTCTTATAATTATATTCTTTGTCTGGGTTTTGCATTTATTTAATAAAATTTGATTTGATTAATGTTTTTTGTGATTTTTAAAATTACATCACTAGTGATGTAATAAACTTCCATTACACCACTAGTAGTGTAATTAGCTTCACTAACGATTGACTGGGGTTCGGAAAGAGATATTTTGGCGATCCTGACTCGCTTTGTCCCAGGCCACATTCCTATGTGGAATGAAGTGCCCGAACTTTACTTTTACCTAATGGAAATAGTGTCAAATGAATGCCGTAATAAGTCCTTATTAAAGCAGTTCTAGATAAACAATTTTATGTCTTACTAAAGTGTACACATTGCCATTTTTCTAGGACGTCATAAATAACAAAGCATAGTGTTACAAACGGATGTCTTATATTAAGTGAAATTCTAAAAAATCATATTTAGATCACAGATAATCGAAGAAATTTGATATGTATGATTATTCAACACTATAATGAACGAACCAATGAAAATTGTTCAATTTGTCAGAAACGGCCAATCAAAATTGACTGTCATTGAAAACACCTAATGCCACAGTGTTTTCACGCGAGCCCGATTGGTTTTAATGATTTCAATTTAGTGAGTAGCCTTTGACTGCCATTTCACCAAAACGTCAAAGTCAATGTTTGCAAATCAGTGTCGTTCTAAGAACTCATAATAATCGTGTTGGAAGCTCCAGTATTGAATTAATAGTGGAAACGTTAAAAATGCGTGCTGTCGAACACGGTAAAAGTCATCTACCCATATTGTTGAATAATCTTTCTAAATACCACTCAAGTCAAAAATTTTTAAGAGAATTTTTTTCGTCAACATGCAAATTATTGCGTTTAAATTTATCGAAACCAAAACTGCGTTAAAAATTCCGCGAAACCGCAGATCGAGTGGAATTTGAGCAGTTTTTGTTCATGTGAACAAAAAAAAATTCTCAAAAAATGTTCACCTTTTGCGGTATTACCCTTGACAATTCGCATTGTCAAATCAGCGGTAAGTTGGTACCATTTCCAACCATTTCACTAAGTAATTTTTAGGTTATCGTGTTGGTGACACATGCAAGCTCTTAGCTGTTAAACATTTCAAACTTCTAATTAATTATTGTCAACTTATTTATAAAAATTTCGTGTAATGGAATATATAAAGTGCAGATGCACAACACTTACAACTGCAGAACTTACGTGCTTGTTCTGAATTAAAAGACTATCGTCAATGGTCGAAAATGTCAAGCGAAAATTTCTGACCAATTACTTACTTCAATGCCTCTATGCGTTTACACCAATAGTTGATCATCCAATATAAGCTTTTCAATTCATTATTTAGGTTATAAAGAAACACTAATAAGACAAAAAACTGTGTATGTACCAGCGGCATTACTTGATGTTTATACCTTCGGGCGAATTTTAAACCCTCGGTCTAGTAAACTTGTCACCTTCGAGCGGGCATAAACATCTTCATAATGTCATCGGTATATGAATAACTATAATCTTGATTTGGTAACGGTAAACATATGAGGATTTATTATGCAACAACATATTTTTGACGTATGGAAAGTGTCAAACAATGTCCTCCTTTAGGAAGTGATATTCCAAGATAATTATTTTTATCACCACTAAAAGTAGGCCCTTTAGAGCTAGCTTGTTTCACTAAAAGTGACGTTTTATAGTTTACCGTGGTTAAAGAAATCAGCGGTTTACTTTTAGCACATGTGCTAAAAGTGAAGTGAGGTTATAAAACTACAATTTCGAACTGGAAGTGAAGTAAAGTTATTCTAGTTGCTTCTTGCGTTACAGGTAAAGTGTTTTTGAAATAGTTAAAGCGTTATGTAATGAATACAGTCAGATGTGGAGTATTAATAATTACATTTCGTAACTGACCTTGACAGTACTGGCCTCGCAAACAATCGCCCGCGCGGCGTGGCCTACTGTTTATTATGACATAAATTAGAAGTGTCGTAGATGCAAACCTTTGTTGAATCTATATTTATGGATTAATAACAGTAAAATTACGGTCGTAAATAAAATATTGTATGCAACGCGTGTGCTAAAAGTCGTTTATGCACGAGACATGTTATGAAACTCAGTCTTCGGCTTCGTTTCATAATTTTCATGTCTCGTGCATAAACGTCTACTTTTAGCACTTGTTGCATAAATAGCTATTATCTTACAGTAGCACCTATTACCATACATTATACAACTGTTTTCAGTGACTAAAATGAAGTTTTATTCACAAGTGAGTTTTCATTATTTATACTACTGCATTGTTGGTAGCACTGTCAAGCTATGTCAAATTCGTAATTTTCAGGTTAAGTTTTGCGTCAGTCTGTGTCAAATAACAAACAAAACCTATCCTACGAACCTCGAATTTGACATAGACTGACAAAACACTTCAATACTGCCAATACACTTTAGTACTAATTATAAATTTATTTCGCGACATATTCTGACTGCGCAAACTATTTAGGCACAGGAATTGCTACTGTAAGATAAAACGTCGTATATCACACGTGAGCGAAATGCCATTATAAGCTCGTGAGAAATTGTATTGCTCGTGCTGGGGCACTAGCGATTCAAAATTCTCACTCGCAATAATGATGCATTTCTCTCACTTATAATATAATCTACTAATAAAACGAATATTTAAGGTGCTACGTTTTTGGACGCGTGAGAATTTACTAGCCTCAGCCTAATCGGCCTCAGCCACATAATATATCCTCGTTCGTTACATGCCCAATATAATACATGGTATTATTCCACAGTTTGCAATAACAACACAGTTTTAACGTGTCAAACAATAGTCACCATCAGGAAGTGGTAGTCGAAAATAGTAATTTATTATACAAGACGATAAAGTTAAATTTTATCCACGAGTGAATCGTTTAACGTCGAGACGAAGTCGAGACGTTAATGATTCAAGAGTGGATAGAAATAACTTTATCGTCGTGTACAATACAATATTTTTTTTCTATAGCAAGGAATTTCACAATTTCAAAAGAAAATAATGACATTTCAAAATGTCAGTAGCTAGATTGGGTTGCTACGATAATACGAAGCAATCATATTTAATTTAAACAAAAGTTAGAAAATTAAATTACTTTATCTATCCTTGATGTTAAAGTGCTACTTTATCTACCCTTGCTGTTAAAGAAAAACTTGACCTTTTGTTTTGAGTTGATAAAAGCACACTTTAACATGTGCTATAGAAAAAAGGTAATTGATATCTGTCCCGATTTGAAAATGATTGCCATTCGTAATTCACCCATCTGACAGCTCTAATCCAGTTTTATTATCTAATAACACAGTCTAATCTATGCACTTATAATGCAGAGAACACTACTTTTTTTAGAAAACTATTTGTTTTTCGCGGATATTTAAAAGCTTAATTTATATCAAACTGTATAGTTTATTAACAATATAGAAATGGTTAAATAACATAAATATGTGAATGGTGAAACAATTATTAATATATAAACCATGTTGAGACCATTACAGCCCTGCAGCTCGATTATAAAAAAAATCTTGACCATTTACTATTATATGCCATTTTTTTACTCTGTTCCTATGCAGTTATATGTTATTGTTTAGTACTTACTTACCGTCATCTCCCCTATCTCCTTTCATCCCCGGAACACCAGCGTAACCACTTCGGCCTGGAATTCCTGGGGGTCCTCTTACGTCACAGTTAGCTTCGACTATTTTACATATCTTTTGCACGTCGTCTGTCTGCAAAACAACTTATTTAACGAATCTAATAAATAGCAGCATATAATCTATTCAGCTTAATTTTTTATTACGTAGTAATTGCGATAAGAACTGCCATATACACGGTTCAGCTACGATGAGCGGGTGGTAGACATTGCTAAAAGTAGGACAATGATAAGAAATTGGTTTACATAAAAGTTGTAGGTAAAACAAAGTTGAAATGTAAAGACACCAGCACACCATAAGGTTATGCTGGGACGCTGGTGTCTTGACATTTGTGACGAACCAAACTTTTTTTTACGTAGAACGCCCTACATATGGGTAGTTTAAACATGTTGTGAATAATTCCTAATTATTTTAAAATAAAATTGTATGCAGTACTTATGCCTAACGTTAGTTGTTTTGAACATATTAACGATTTTAGGCTGAACAATTCTGAATTTCAGGAGCTACTGTAAATAACAGAAGACAATTGAATGAAGGAAAACGTTACCAAAATATAAGCGTTTTGTCAATTACCTTTCGAGTGTAAAGGCATTGCTCTAAGCATTAATGCTGTACAGGGTGCTAAAAACTGCAAAATTAATCATTTCTCTTTCTTAAAAATAGAATACCTTATATATTCTATTGTTTTGGAAAATATCTGTAAGTTAGGAAGGTTTCATATTAAATAACACATGATATTCTCTCCCTTACACTATTTATTGGTTCATTTTTGTACTTGTAATAATCTGCCACCTCCAAACTCGAGGGTGGCTACTGGATAGTTACAGAGTCCCGGCTTACAGGGTCGTTGTCACCCAGGTAAAGACCAAGTTGGAGGGAGAAGCGTACTTCATAGAATTTCGTGCATTACACCCCCCGTTGAAATACAATGTCAATTATTGAATAGATAACATTGAATCAAACGGTAAAATGAGACAAAAATAACACATAGAAATGACAAAGAAACAAGATTATAACTAAATATAAAAAACAAATTCATAAATGTCAAATGTCAAAATCTATATGTAAATTCTAATAAAACGAGTCAAAAAATATCAAGCACAAGTATAGAATATGTTGAGGAACAAAATTATATAAACATAATAATAAAGAAATGGATAATACGAGTCTTTGCACTGATGGATCGCACACTTAAAGGCCATACATGTTTACTACACTACACTTCCTCATTAGCAGGCAGTGGACAAACTTTGGTAGTGGCGCGTTTGATAATCCCGTGCTTGGTGCGAGCTGACACCACTCGAACCAGACCATCAGGCCCTGGATGATGTTCAGTGATACGACCTATCACACAGTTAAGCGGAGGCAGATTGTCGTCCTTGATCAAGACAACAGTGCCGACCTTTGGATTTTGCTGGAGCCTATTCCAACGGATTCGTTGCTGTAGTTGAGTCAGATACTCGACTGACCAGCGCTTCCAGAACGTTTGGTAAATTCGGCTAACTCGCTGCCAACGTGTTAGATGGTTCTCCATGACATCCGTTACGTCATCTTCTGGAGGCCCAGTTAATGGGGCCCCAATTAAAAAATTGCCTGGAGTGAGGGGATTTAGGTCATGGGGATCCTCGGACAAAATGGTTAAAGGGCGTGAATTTAGGACAGCTTCAATTCTTGTTAAAATGGTATACATTTCATCGAATGTCACTAAAGATTGGCCTAGTAATCGTCGCAATTGGCCTTTTATAGATTTGACACCTATTTCCCATTCAGAACCAAAGTGTGGTGAACGAGGTGGAATAAATTTCCATGTAATTGAATTTTTGGGGAGGTTTTCGATTATTTCTGCTGAGAATCTTTTTGACATAAGACATTTCTTAAACTCTCGATTTGCCCCAACGAAGTTTGTTGCGTTATCTGAATGTAGCTCGGTAATATTTCCTCGTCCTGCAATCATTCGCTGTAAGGCCGCTAGAAAGGACTGTGTAGTTAAATCAGTGACTAGCTCCAAGTGAATAGCCTTAGTTGAGAAGCACACAAATAACGCGATATATGATTTTATTGTCTTTTTCCCCTTTCCGCTTGATTCTTTAAGCAAGAGTGGTCCAGCGTAATCTACTCCTGTTATTGAAAATGGACGACTTGGTTGGACGCGACCCTTTGGTAAGTGGCCCATTAATTAGGCATATGATTTTGGGTTGTATTTGGTACAAACGATACAATTATGAATAACTTGCCGAACTATACTGCGTCCGGACAATGGCCAATATTTGTGACGCATTTGAGCCAAAGTGTTGGTTTGGCCTGAGTGTAAATTTAATATATGAGTGGTCTTTATGATAAGTTTGGTGACATTGTGTGAAGGCATAACAATAGGGTATTTGTTATCATATTTAAGATTTGAATTTAATAATCTACCCCCAACTCTAATTAAACCATGAAAATCTAGAAATGGATTTAATGATTTTAGTTTACTGTTATGCGCTACGCACTCGTTTAGACGCAAATCTCGCAATTTGGCGGAAAAACATTCTTCCTGAAGAGAACGCAGAATTACAATTTCTGCCTCCTTTCGTTCGCTTACGCTTAATGCACTTGTTAGTCTGACAGTATTAACTTTATCGTTGTTTATAAACCGTCGACAATAGGCAATGATGGCCACCAACCAAGTTATTTTTTAAAATTGTTGCTGTTAGGGGGTAAGTAATAGCCTCGTCTATGGCGAGTTGATGAATGCATTTAATGGCTAGGTAAGGTGCTGCCGAAATTCCATACGTCAATGTTGTTAAACAATATGTATTTAATTTTTCCTTGGGATTATCACGCCAAAATATCAATTGATAGTCACGATGAACTGGATCTATAAGAATTTGGCGGTACATTTTTTCGATATCCGCAGTTAAAACGAACTTATGTGTCCTAAATTTAATTACAATGCCAAATAAATCAGCTTGGAGTACTGGGCCTGGCAATAAATTGTCATTTATGCTCAAACTATTTGCTGTTTTTGAACTGCCATCAAAAACAACACTTAATTTGGTGGTAATGCTATCTTCCTTTAATACGGCGTGATGAGGAATAAAAATAACTTTAGAATTCAGACACCTTGTCGGAAATTAATTCCATGTGCCCCAAGCTTAAATACTCTTCCATAAACTTAGAATAGTCAACTTTAAGCTGGGGATTCCTCTTAAATTTGGCCTCTAAATTGTAAAACCTTTTTAGCGCCGCTTGTTCGGAAGAACCTAATTTAGGCGGTATATTTTTAAAAGGAAGTTGAACTTGGAAACGGCCGTTTATTAGCCGTTTATGAGTTTCTGCAAAATGATCTTCTACAAATATTTCCTCTGCCGATTGGGCAGCCCTTGAATTATATTGTTCTATTTCCCAGAATTTGGATAGTTGTTGGTCGATAACGGTAATTTCATCCTTGACAGATATACAACAAGTACGCCCTGTCGGGGCGGTATTTATTTGCCCGCTTAAGATCCACCCCAGCTCAGTGTTTTGTAAAATCGGCTGTCCCTTTCGAAGAACAAGTTTGCCTGGGCATAATAACTCTAAAAATATTTTGTTCCCTAACAGCAGGTCAATGGACAACGTCCTATTGAAGTTTACGTCTGCCAACTTTACATTTAGAGGTAGGTTGCAAGTGGCCTTGTCTACGGTTGTTAGCGGAAGGTCTTTTGTAATCACTTATAATAATGCAGAAGACTAAAAGCCGTGTTTACACAACTAGAAGTACCACGGTTGCATTCCACGATTTCTATTTTCGGGTTTTTGTAAACAAACTTCCCTTAACTTTTAATAGCGATATTATCAGAGAAAACAATTATTTATTATGCGTATTTCTTGTGTTTTTTAAAACTATTGACTCAGCTTCGAAGGCAAGTCCACTTTGGTTAATTTTCATATCTGCTTACTGAACGCTGCCAAGCAACCAAGCAACGAAATCCAAGCCGTACGTTTCTAGCATAGTGTAAAATCGACGCCAACGTTAACGCTACATAACCTATATTTCTGCAAATTTTTATGCTTGGCCTCTTCGCCCAGTAAAATGAAACAAGCTGGTAAATCATAGCGGCAAGCAGCAAATCAAAAAACTTCATGCAGAAAAAGCCATCCATGAATGCAAGTGGGCGAAAGAAGTAACTCGTACTCGCAAGTATAGTGTGCATTGAGCATTGTTCTTTTATATTTCTGACTCAAGTTTAACCTACAGTTAGTAATGAAGATGTTAAGAAATTCCTAGAAGATAATCGAATCACGGTGCGCTCCTGCGAATCCCTTAAACCCAAATAAGGAGCAGGTAAATCGTGCCGTTATGGCAACTTATGACCGATGTGATCAACGACGACAGCAGCTAAAAATGTTGTATTTTAGGTTCCGAGTTAGATATGAGCATGTCCATCGAAGAATGCCGCAAACTCGAAAATGATACTAATAAGCAAGCAAATTCTGCTGTGTGGTACCAATACAGAGCTGGTCGAATTACGGCTTCAAAATTTAAAGGCGTTCACAGAACAAAACTGGAAAAACCATCCCTGTCCTTGATACGTTCAGTATGTTATCCCTTAGCAACTCGCTTTAAGACGACGGCTACAGTTTATGGTTGTGAACATGAAAAGAAAGCCCTACAAGCTTACACTAATAAGACGGAGAAAACCCACATACATTTTGGTAGCAAACAATAGGTCTATGTCTAAACCGACAGTACCCACAGATTGGGGCATCTCCGGATGGATATGCCATCTACGAGTGCTGGTCCAAGTTTAGATGACATCCCCATGGACATGCGAGCTATAGGTGTTGGTTCAATTTCCAGTGACATTGTAATAGGCACCGATGATGAAGAGGTTTGTATTTTTGTGAATTATATGTTACAATCGTATGTACCTATTTTGATTATGGATTGCAGCTATGGTGTCACTGTAGGAAACCAGACGACGGCGAACAAATGGTAAAATGTTCTGACAGAAAATGTAGAATAAAATTGTACCATTCAGCATGCCTACAATTAAAAAAAATTCCTAAAGGAAAGTGGTTATGTGAACTCTGTAAATATAAATAGAATTATTTTGTGTAAATATTTTGATTGTTTATGTACATTAAATAGCTTCTAAATATCCTTGATACTTTATGTATTAAAATTATTTTTCTTACTTAATTTAGACATTAATTATTCTTTTATGTTGTGTAGACAGCATGTGTAATTTTATTGATTGTTAATGTAGCTTACATAGTTTCGAAATATCCTTATAGTCCAGTCACTATGTCATTTTTGCTTGAAAGTGAAGGGAAATTTGAAATTTCTTTTTTGGGGTATTGGTGAGGTCCAGCAAAGCTTAACTTTAAGTTGTCGACCAAAATTTCCTATAAGTGCGTTTGATTTTTTTGTGATAAATCGGTTCCCGTTAACACTACATGAAAATAATGTAGACATCTTTGTAAGAATTTTCTATTACTTTTTCGCGTAGGAGCAATATTTGTCGAGATATCGAACGCGAAAGGAAAGCGTGAAAGGGTCGAGATTTTTTTTCGAGCTTCTGAGCTTGTGTCTCATTTCTCTTTCTATTTAGCGAAAAGGTAGCCATTATCAAACTTGTAGAGGTTGAAAATAGCTTCAATTTGACCTATTATAAATTGATATGCGACTAAAATTACGACTTGTAGAGCGGGCCAAAGTTGTCAAGTTGGCGCGTAATTTTTTTTTCATGTATCTTACTATTACGTAGATGACAACAAATTTCATTGCATTATTGGAATCATTATATTTCATCAAGTAGATAGTATACAGCATTATATGGCTGTATATTAATAATAATAAAAATAATAATAATAATAATAATAACATGTAACATACAATAGATACAGCAAGGGGCCTAATACCGAGCCCTGAACAACATCTAAGTTTATACGGACAGTGGTGGACGTTACATCATTAATTTTAACAAACAGTTTTCTGTTAGTAAGAAAAGATATCAGCCACATAAGAAGTGGGCCCCGAATGCCTAAGGAACATAACTTTTTTCTAATGCATTCCACATTCACAGTGTCGAATGCACGCGATATGTCGAAAAATTTTGATGCAACAAATTTACCGTTATCCAGTTGCTGATAGACATAGCGGAGCACGCTAAAACTAGCAGTTTCTGTAGATCTGAGCTGTCTGAAGCCGTGTTGTGTATCGGAGAACAGATTGTATAGTCAAAATTATACTCATTCGGAGTCACGTGACCTTTGTCTGTCACTGTTCATCTTTAGTAAAATAGATGAAATGGAAGAAATTTGAAAAGGCATGTCGATTCATAAAATTAATTTTAAAAATTTGACGTTTCTAATCTGTCAGATTATATTTTTCGTGTAAGTTATTGAGATAAGGGTAATAAAACCTAAAATTGTCGAGCCGAAAACTGGAAATTAAAAGAAACCATCGGACATGCGGTATAACGAGCAGTCACAACAATTAATTTGAATATTATGCGTTGTTTTTTATGAAGAGTACAATATTAATAAAAGTAAATCAACAGTTTCACCCTCCAACGCTGTTCGCCGTGCTTCTCTTGCGTTAAATATCTCGGAAAGCACAATTTACCGAAAATATGAGCCAGAAAGTGAAGAATGCAAAAACGGAAGTCGACGAAGCAGTCAAGACACTATATATAAAATGTATGTAGCTAAAGAATTTGTAACCATAAAAAATCTAAAAAATGCTTGGTTGAAGAATCTGGAGGAGATTTTTCACATTCAGTTTCTTCCCTAAATAACGGGTGTTTATAAACAGTCGTCATCCCAGTAGGTTTTGACTTCAGAAACGTATGTCTATTAAAATTGAAAAAAAATGCGCTATGACAGTACTCAATGACGTTTCATGTGTTGCACGAATTAATCAAAGACATAACATTTTGTTTTTCAAAGCAACTGGAATGACGACTGTTTATGAACACCCGTTAGATTGTGCAAGGAAATAGGCTTCAAATGGCAATGTTCTATAACAGAATATGCATGCACAGAAATTAACTTAAAATTTGCTATACGCAGCAGGTTTTTTTACGACATGTTATGTTTTCTTTAACCTGTAAATTCAGTTTAATTTCATATAAGAGAATAAACCCGTAGCAATCTTGTTTTAGAAATTGGCATATGTCAGGATAACCTACAAAACGGAATGTCATTTATTTCCCTAAAATTGCATTTTTAAGAATCGACATACGTAAAATTACTAGATTATCACGTGACTCCGAATGGGTATAAATTTGACTATATTTATTCAGGAAAAGACACTCAGAACTGATAATTAACTAATTTTTTTAAATTTTATTTTAAAAAGTAGGCTTGTTTATTATACCTGCATCAGAATCGCCGTTTAAAGCACTCCTGAGCGTGCGAATACAGGCGATTAAAGCTCGCCGAGCTTTAAAGGTAGTCAAGGAAACGATTGAATGCAACAACGGACATGGACGCGACAAAAACGTAAATAATTCTCGTAACTATAGTAGCAATATCATTATGCCCTCTCGATTTATCACGACAAAAATTATTTCCAAGATTTTAGTGCGTAATTTATTTCCAGTATTGGAGGTACAATAAAAAATAGCGTAAAGTATTCGTGGATAACTGGTCTTTAAAACACTTGCTCTATTTCGAGCACTCCGGCTACGCCGTCGTGCTCGAAAACTCGCGCGTGTTTTAAAGACCTTGTTATCCACTCATACTTTAATATACTATTTTTAATTAATTTCGGTGTGTTAAGTGCCACTTTTTTTTCAATCAGTGAAAAAAAGTGACACTGCTTTTAATTTAGGAATGAACGATTCTAATTGGACGTTTCCTTAGTTACCAATCGACGTTTCCTTAGTTACCAGAACTGACCAACGCACTTGACTAAAATGAAGGCAAATACAATTCTATACAAAATAGGCTTGGATTTGAATGTTTAATGAAATTTTAAAAAATCTTATAGACAACTCGTGTTAGCGTGCTAATTTTTCACGCGTGTGGAATATTAAACTTGGCTGCGCCTCGTTTAATAACCCTCCACACTTGTGAAAAAAAGTTGCACTTGTAACACTTGTGGTTTAAATAACTATTAATACTTTTGTAGATATTATTAATATTATTATTAAAGTAAAAATAATTAGATTAACTTTGTTAATAAGATTTATTTCATAATTATACAATTATAGGAGGGCATAAATTTACGAGGGCACAAGAAACTGTTAATATCTGATCTACCACAGCAACATCGTTAGTTTTCTTTTTCGCCAGGAACATGGGCATTGTTTCGTGAAGAACTGTATTTTTTTGACGAAGGACTCCAATATTGCGTTTGACGTGTATTCTGAAAAAAAGATATAGGTAGTTAAGATAATTATTGTAATAATATACTTGCACTACCTCACGCTTGCTATATTCCTGGTTGATTCTATATCCCTTGGATCGAGCTGCCGCATCCCTTTTAGAAAAGCAGGCGTAATCACTGTGGCCGTATGTAGTCCTAGGGAGTCTTTTATTAAAAAGCCACTATCTGTCAATACAAAATCTCCTGGCAAGAGATTGTTTAAAATCCCACAATCCTCTGTTAGACCTTTATCGCTTATTCTGCCACCATATCCATGTGATATAAATGATATTGATCCAGGAGGAGTGATGCCTATTAGTACCTTTACCGTATTATGTTGTTTGTACGTAGACTATGTAGTACATTGTACTTCAAGGCTACTTGATTTTTCCACTCTCATCTCAAAACAATCGATTATTACTGAAATCTTGTTGCCAAATGCTACCTTGAAGCATTCTGGCATTGATTTAATCACCTGATCTCATTCAGGCCAAATAATAAAAATTTTCATCCGATGATACATAATATTCAATGTGGTATAAAATATTCTGGAAATTGTTTGTACGCTGACGTTAAACATGTATGCCAATAAACTAAAATCTAAATTTAATCTAAGTTTTATCACCGTTATCAAAAACGTGCCTCTAAGCATGTTTTACGTACTGAATTAGGAATAAATATATATAATTAAATGTGAACTGTATATATTGTATGTATTTGGTGTAGCATTTGCCATATAGTAGACGTGTGTAAAAGAATTTTGTTTTGTAATGTCACAAATAAAGTATATCTATCTAACACGCAAAACTTTAAATGCGCGCGGGCTACAGCGTCATTCTTCCATGCTCACGTAAAACTTTTACATTCGCTGGAAAATTCTCACTTTTTTTAACTTGTAGAACAATCTACTATTAATTCACTAGCGATTTAAGAAGAAAATTAACTCGCTAGCATATAAACATTATAAACAGTTACTTATGGAAACTATTATGGAGATAATAATAATAATGGCAGTTTAAAATGACAAAGAAATAATAATTAATCGAGTTATTTAACAATAACAGTAACGGCGTAACTGGAGACTTGAGTTACCACATTTATATTTTTATGACGCTCAACGCCTCAACGGCTTAAACCTGAAAAGAAACACAGATTGCAGGCAGCTGAAAATTATTTTGGTGGCGCAAATAATTCTTACATATAATCTCATAAAAGCATTAATTCTTTCCGCCATTTTTGTTACTGCGTTCCAACAACGTCGTATTAATTAGGACGCCTTCCAGAGGCGAGCGTTTCCTTTCCAGAGACTTTCCATTTGAAATTTTTTTTTTTAACTTTTCCTTACTGCCAATCTCTAGCGTGCTTTTAAAACTTTCTTTAGTGCAACAAAAGTTATTAAATTCGTTGTACATCTTAAATGCGGCATATGCCGCGGGTTTCAGCTAGTCTTTGGAATTATATGACAAACAACAGCTGTCGAAAATTCGTTATTTCTAGAATTTAATGTAACTGTTACTGAAAATTTGATTGTACTTAGACTTCAGTTTATGCCATAAACAGTTAATTGACTGGGAGATCTGGATAATCCCAGTTTTTTAATTGCTTCTTCCGTAATGAAATTAGAATCAGAACCCGAATCTAGTAAAGCTCTTAATGTCACAGGAGCATTCGATTTATTCATAATATTAACTAGAGCGGTAGATAAAAGGACTGCCTTATGTGAATTGCCTATCTGCGCGGAATTTACACTAGATTGTTCACTAGTTGAAGCTAAGGGTTGAATATTTTCGGAAACTAATGGATTCCAGAGCTAACGGCTTAATATTCTCAGAATTGGCATTTTCTACCTGCCGTTCGTCCTTGTGCAGCAACGTATTGTGCTTACGATGGCAAAGTTGGCATGAATTACTCTTACAAAAGTAATTTCTGTGACCTGGCTTTAAACAATTAAGGCACAACTTTCGATTAACTGAGCAGCGGATTTCTTTTGGCTGGTCTTTGGGTCTAATTGCACACTCGTTTTATTTAAATTTGAATTAAACTCAATGGCTTCTAACGTCTGACAGCGCTGAGCAAGAAAATTTAAAAATTTATCTAATGTGGGCAATTGATTTGATTTAAGGGAAGATTTACAATCTCTTTTGGTCATGAAGTCAATTTTGACCGAAATTAAATAAATTACTAAGGCATCCCAAGATTCAGTTGGCAATCCCAAAAGCTTTAAATGCCGCATGTTTGATTTCACTTCGTCGATTATTCTTAGAAGTGAACTTGGCGAATTTTTATTGGCAACTGGGAGATTATGTAAATATTGAATATGTTGCTGGACAATCAGTCTTTTGTTTTCAAACCTACCGCTTAACAATTCCCAAGCAGTGTCATAATTTTCCGCAACTAGCGGTAACGTTTCAATTGCCTTTTGAGCCTCGTCCTTCAATGAAGATTTTAACAACTGAAATTTCTGGATTGCGGATAATCCAGGGTGTTGATTAATTAAAGAATTGAACCCGTCCACAAAAGTGGTCCACTTTATATAGTCTCCATTAAAACAAGGCAAACTGACAACTAGGAGAGGTACAGGAATGTTAGTACTCGCAGAATTATTATTTTGACTACTACGAGATCGAATTAAATCGTCAACGCTAGCCCTTATATTATAAAACAAATCCTCAAAATTGTCTCTTTCAGTACTTTCACCCTCGTCCAATAATTCTATTTCCGATTGCACCTTATCAAAGTCACAAAACAGCGGTTCAAGCCGTAGAGATCGTAATTCTAACTCGCGCAATTTATTGGGGTTAGTGTCGACAAATGTAACGAATTTTTCTAAATTAACCTTTAATTGGTCTCGCCGTTTTATCAAATTCAAAAATTCAGTAGCGGAGCTACTACTACTAGCTTCTACTTCGCTTAAAAGAATTTTAATGCGATTGTTTGCATCGTCAATAACTTTATATTATGACTGTTCGAAGCTCTCTCGCGCTGGAGCTTCGTTTTCGTCAACTAATTCTAATGCACTTTGAGCTTCGTCAAATTTATAAAAAAAAGACTCTAAGTCCCTACTTCTATTTTTGAACACTTCTACATTAGTGGGATTTGTCCCCAAAAACGTAACAAATCTCGTCAGGGATCCCTTATTCATACCACGACTTTTAATTAACTTTTTTATTTCCTCGTTCGACACACTGGTCATTTTGAAACAAATTAATTGATTTCACACTCGATAAAATGCTACTAATTTAACTGATTGCTGGGAAGGATAGGAAAAACTCACCCCAGGCTGTTTTCATTAAACGACGCCTTTGGAATTGAAAGGACGCCCTTGGAACTGGGACGTCTCTGGAATTCGGAACGACGCCTCTACTTCTTGACGGCGAATCTACTTAAGTTGCTGCGCCAATGTGTACTCCGATTCGTTTGATGGCGAATTCACTTAAGCTGCCGCACCAAAACAAAACGAAAATCCGGCTCGAAGGACCAGAATGTAAGTTTGGAAGGTTTCATATTAAATAAAACATGAGATTCTCTCCCTAACACTATTTATTGGTTCATTTATGTACTTGTAATAATGTGCCACCTCCAAACTCGAGGGTGGCTAGTTACAGAGTCCCGGCTTACAGGGTCGTTGTCACCCAGGTAAAGACCAAATTGGAGGGAGAAGCGTAATTCCTAGAATTTCGTACAATATCTTTTAATGAACTTTCTTCTGATGGTGTACTCCATATTTCCAAATTAAACGGTTTTCTTTAGATATTTGAGCTTGATCGTAAAATCAAGTAATAAGTAAAAGTCGTTAAAATGCTAATTTGCACTTGCACCCTCCGAACATAACATAAAACTAAGTTTTGAGCATATAAATTATTCATCCACATAAGAAACAATAAATACGAAAACCAAGAAACGCGAAAGTAAATACATTCATGCAATCAAATGCTATCAGTTTAAAAAGTCGGAAAATGGCTGTAGTAAGAACTTTTTTCGCAGGTGGACGTTATGCCACTAAACACATTTAAAAATCAAAGGAAACTAGTGGTAAACATATCTTCACGTTCGTAGTAATACTAAAGCAATAAAAGGAAATACTTGGTAATGCGAATTACATCAATTTTAAAATTCAAAAAACATCACCGGCCGCGGGATTCGAACCACAACGCCTGATTATACAATTTCAACGTTTGGCAGTATCCCGTAAGCACACCGCCTGTTCGTTCCATGCGGTTACGAAGCACTCCTCGAATGATTACGATGGAGCTGCATTAAATAGAACTCATTTTTCATCGACTCTTTTGTCTCTCTTACAACATTTACCTTGTATCTGTTGGGTCCCATTTTCGTCAAGGTTAAAACCTGAGCTTTATGAAAATTATTACTTTTATATATTTCGCAAATTAAAAAAAAAAACAACATTTTATTGCCTATTGCTTTAGTATCATCAGAAACGTAAAGATATTTTTAGCCGCTAGTTTCCTTCAAGTTTTAAAATTATTTAGTGTCACAAAGTTCACCTCCGCTGGAAGTTCTGAGTTAGGCCATTTACAGATTTTTATTAAATGGAACACCATGTATATTTTTGTATTTTTGAAAAACCCTTTCTACGAGCTTTCTTTGGATATAGTATTTCATACCCATAAATTCTTCTGCTCTTTCGTTTTAATGTTTTCTCATATTTCTTGTTCTACGGTGGCTGTTATTTTCTGGATCAAGAATTGCGGTATATTTATTTTCGAATATCTAAAAAGCGGTTGAATTTGGTGTTATTAATTAAGATATGACAAGGACTTTTCAACAATACAAAAATAATGAAGACGTTATGTTTAAAAAGATTCGAAAGTATTAAATTTGCCAAGTTTAAGCACCCTGTATAGCGTTACTGCTCATGACTTTGAACTCCTAAGTTAATTCGGAAAAACACATAACCTCTTGGTAAAGTTATCTTTAATTCAGTTATTTGCAAGAGCCGCCTGAAATTCAGCAATTTTGCATAAAATTGTTAATATGTCAAAAATAGCTAGGGCGTTCTAGTAAAGAAGTTTTGCTGGCCATGCTTTTTGAGGCGTACCTACAACTTTTATATAAGCAGTTTTATTTAATACTCATAGTTTAGAAATATGTTTCAATTCCCACGCCAATAGTTGCTGGGCCTTGAATATTATCTACAGTGGATTACACTTGAAATGAATACACCCAAATATCTTCTGCAGTCGTAAGCATAATAATTTGGAACTTTGGTGGTCAAAACGTAAAATGAGAATAATTTTTTTGAGCAATAGCAACAACAGTTTTGAATTAGTTTTCAAACACTTAAAAATTTATTTTGTTATTTTGTTTTGATCACATGCGATTATTATTGCTTCTAAAACAATTTTTGCAATAAATATTTCTATTTGCGTGTTTTGAGGATGCTAAAAACGATTCTGAAATTAAATCTAACCTACCTGTACAGGGTGGGCAAATTTCGATATTTTCAAATGAAAGCTCGATAACCATAGTAGTACAGTAAAATTAGACAAAAAAATGCCCAAACCCGTTAATCCAAAAAAACTAAGGTCTGACTGTAACAAGTTGTTCATTACCCTTTGCTCTAAATGTGGTAAAAAGTCTCCGCCGACAGAGCGTCCGGTTTGGGAGGGGTTGGGGGGGAAGTGTCAAAACAGTATGTTTTCTAAGTTTTTTACAAATATCAGGAAAGCCTTCAATTTAGAGCTTATTGTACCCTATACATTTTTAAAGTACCTACGTTAAATTTCCAACAAAATTTGTCCTATACACCTTTATGTTGCGACCAAAAGTTTCGGAGATATGGAGGGGATAAAATTTAGTTATTCAGTTATTCCGTCCATTCTTTTATAGGCTTAGTAGGCCACATAATAGCTGAAAGTGGTTTGGAAGAGGTGTGTATACAAGTTTTTCATTGGGACACAGAATCGCAAGGAAGTGTTGAAGGCATTCTATTCATCATTAATTTTGTGTGAAATTGGCTCTGATGAGATAGTGGGATCGGCTGCAGTCAAGAACTTGGTACGAACTGTGGAAGAGCAACTGAAGAATTTCAAGGAGAGTGGTAGAACACAAAAATTGTGTATCAAATTTATTGAAATGGTGAATCTTATAAAGATGTTCATAAAAGCATATCCACTGCGTGCAGCAAATGCTGCTTTTCTTTCATGTCACAGGGCACCTCAACTACGCTAAAACAACTTATTTGTACCTGCAGGATTGCGTGCAGCTTTTGAGCACTCTGACTGACGGTGAATTTGACAAATGTATAACAAAGAGTTTCTTCACCATTCGCCGAAGCGAAAAATTTTGGTGCGGTATTGGGACCGATATCGATATGACCGTTCAACAAGTGTTAATGAGAACGCTGAAAACAAAAGGTGGTTTGATAGGTTGCAGATGGATTACTGCATCAACGATCGTAACGAAGAAATGGGTGAAATCGATGCCTGCAAGCCCAAGGATTGTCGAAGCAATTGAGAGATTTGCATCGGTTGATTTGGCTTCTTCAGAGCAACGCGTAGAGTTACGTGATGCAAATTATAAACGAAATGCTAAGCACATACAGTTTTTCATTTCTTGGTATCAATCCTTTTTCAAAACATCCTCAGCTGTCTTTTCTTTCCACGGGTATCTTGGCTGACTAGAAAACAAATTGTGATGACTCCCGTGATATTGGATTATCTGTAATCTGATCGAAGGGATGAAATTCAGTGAAATCCGTTAGAAACGAAAATACACTGTCAAATCGTTACCAGCCGTGACAAAGTCTCTCAAAGTCAATCCCACGCAGCTGCTTCACCGTATGGTTTGTACTTTGAGGATGGACGAACAGAAATATTTGGTTATGAACTATATACATATCCTCCCTCACTGTTCGATGAAAGTGGTTTGATGAACAGTGATTTCAAGAAACTGTCGGTAGGGGCACTGGCTACCATTCCATGGGCCTTGGCAAAGAGTGGTTGGTCAAACTATAACGCGAGTCTGGCCATTCATGCGACTCTATTCAGCATCATAAAGGACGGAATAACTAAATAACTAAATTTTACCCCCTTCATATCAGTGAAACTATTGGGCGCAGAAAAAAGTGTATAGAACAAATTTTGTTGGAAATATAACGTACTTTAAAAATGTATAGAATACAATAAGCTTTAAACTCAAGGATTTCCGAGATATTTGTAAAAAACTTAGAAAACATACTGTTTTGACACTTCCCCCCCCCCCTCCCAAACCCGAGCCTCTGGCGGCGGAGACTTTTTACCACATTTAGAGCAAAGGGTAATGAACAACTTCTGACAGTCAGACCTTAGTTTTTTTTTATTCCCTGGTTTGGAGCTAATTGTACTGTACTATAGGGGATATGGAAAAACCTCGATCTCTCTTTTCGAAGAAAGCTTAATCGTAGAAACCAAAATGGGCTATCGTCTTTTGTTTTCAAGCTATAAACAAAAGTTTGATTTTTCGACTTTTCGGTTGGTGGCTATACCTTGCTTATTCATGAAAACAGGAAAAAGACATTTCTACGTTCTTCAGACACTTTTTGATAATAAGAATTAGTGATGGGCTTATTCGTATCAAAATAACCGGTTATCAGGTTATTGAAATAACCTGTGTAACTCGGTTTTCGTTCCAAGTATTCGGATGAAAAATAACCTCATTCTGATACGTACTACGTGCAGCGTCTCAGCGACCTGCGAGTGATCGAAATTCTGTAAATAATACGGCATTCATAATTCATAACCTTTTCTACGTATGTATTTGATTGACCCAAGTGAGGCCCCGGCTGCTTGTTGATGTTATTAAGACATTTGATACTCCCAGTCGACGAGTTAGATTTATGGGGCCGTTCCTATTAAAGATAACGTTCTGCTGAGTATGAGATTTGCCGAAGGTTGGTATTAATTTATAACGGCCTAAATTTTTGCTTCGAAACGCGGTTGATTATGCCTAATAAGGGATAAACAGAAAGCGAAATAAGATTTTTCAATATCGTAAAAGATTTATATTTAATTTTTAATAACGGAGCAGTCGGGACAAGAAGTGCATTTCGATGTTGAAAATTTTAAGTGTTCGTCCTTAGAACCGCGGAAGGCTGAACGTAGATAAATGATGGATTCTAAAATATACCGGTATGATGTGCAAGCGAAAAGGGAAGGGTGGCTGCTAGAGAATTTTAGGAACTAAAAATAGATTCAATACATACTTTGTATTCGCATATTTATAATTTCTTTATGATTAGTATTGATATAGCTATTCTCAATGGTTTAAACTCCTTAGAAATCAAATAAAAATCATTTATACAATTATTATAATTAACGATTAACTGAGTTCCTTTGCTATCTGCAAGTTACGATGCCGATGCAGATGACGGTGAACCGCCAACCGGCAAACCGGCTGACTTAATCGAAACGAATCGAGAGCCAGAATTGATTCGAATGATTATTTAAATAATCAATCGGTTATTAATATTATTCGAATGCAAATAATTCGGTTATGAAAATTGTCCGGTTATGCCCATCACTAATAAGAATGCAATCGCGTAGTAAGTTTTTCAAAGAAAGTTTCGAATTGCGAATTATAATAGCATAAAGCTGTATTTTGTTTACTATATCGAACCCATAGTTGGTTATGGCATCATGGAAAAAATGATTTTATTCTTATTACAATGGTATATATAATAGCTATATTGCACCTCGAATATACTCGGCACTACCGAAAGATATTAAAAAAAGTCAAAATATTTACAACTTTAAGAAAAAAATAAAATCTTGGCTCCAGAATACCCCTAGATATAGTATTCATAATTTAATAGACATAAAAAATGCTTGATCAAAACAATTTATTACTGTCTTAGAGAATTGCAAAGTGTTGAGAAATGTGCTTCACTACGTTTTCATATATTTCAATTCGCCCACGCACAAGTTTTATTTCTGTGGGCTAAGTCCCTTCATCATTTATTTCTGAAAGTTCTAGTCATCTTAGATTATTGTGTATTCTACATACGTATACTCTTCTGAAATAAATTATTATTATTATATTAATAATAATATATAACATAACATACAGTGTCCGTCATAAAGATGGACACACACGGATTTTTTAAATTATCGGTTTATCAGAAAATTTTATTTTGATAATGGTTCTTGCATCTTCTCAAGCTAATAATGCACTTGCCAAAATTAAAATATCTCCTTTCATATACAAGGGATGTTCGAAAATCTGAAATGGTTCAAGAATAAAGTACCCTTATTTTTCAAAATACACCAAAACTTGCGTTTCGCGCACTTAGCAACCAGAAAATTACGTAAATCGAAATTAGTGTCTTCAAAATAAAAAAACAGGTATCTTTACAAAATTCAATAACAAACCATTCGAACATCAACAAGCATTGATAATAATTATAAGTTTTAACTAAAATGTTATAACAAATATTTCCAAATAAAATTTTTGTAAAATAAGGGTACTTATTTTTGAACCATTTTCATGTTTTCGGACCTTCCCCATATACGAAAGGAGATATTTAAATATTGGTAAGTGCATTTTTAGTTTGAGAAGATGCAGGGATTTTTATCAAGAATAAAATTTTCTGATAAATAGATAGAACAATTATATTCATGTGTCGGTCGGTATTGTAACAACGTAATGGAAGATACTTTATTTAATTAGGCATATTATAAATGACATAACTGTTCAACCAGAAAACGAAGAAAATTAATAAATCGGCCTCACATGATATAGGTAATATATCTCGGGAATGGGAAAACATCTCTTTCTCATGATGGCACAGCCAACTATGAATTCTATATAAAAAATCTGGTGTGATACACTCAGACAACTTCCTTTTACAGTGATCTTATAATTAGTTAAATTAGTTATTTATATAACAAGTGTTGAAAGTATATCTTTGTCGAACGAAAACGACAATTCGTTTAAGTTCGATAAAGGTCTTTCAACACCAGTCCTACACACTATTTTGTCTACTCCTGCAATCTATGGAAGCTTAAAAATGCGAAAATCATAATTTAAAATTTTAAAACAATTTGACGTCTTAGAAACATTTTCATAATATGTTATGGAATGTAAAAAACTGCTAAAAGTGCCTAAAAGTATGCGGAAAACTACTTTGCAACACACTTTTACATTTTGCAACACACATGCGGGAAACAAGTGCTTTCAACATTAAAAACCATGTAGAAAAATAAACTTTCAATGGCAAGTGTCGACAATAGATATTTATGTATTAAGGGACATATGAATATGTATTTTTCCCTGAGGTTGACATGGTTACAGACCGAGGGCTCTAGCCTGTAAGTCAACTGAAGGTAAAGAACATGAATATCTCCCGTGGTGCATACAATATTTTATTTATTAGCACATTAGTAAGAATAGTATGACATTTCAAAATCACATAAGTACATTTAAACTAAAAATATGTAAGTAACATCAAGGATTGCATCAGTGTATGGTTGCTAAGACGTTGCTTGTATTTACATGGTTATTATGAGATTGAAGGAGAAAAAATTTAAAAATCCCTTGGGAGTTATATGTAGCTTTTTATATTTTTTATCTATGACGAAAATGAACAATATCATGTTGCTAGTAAATAAAATTTGGTTTTAGCTTCCCTATTACATTATACCCTTGTCGCAGGCCTTGTTCTTACATGGAATGTGCCCGAACTTTACTACATTATACAGAGTGTTTAAAAAATACGTTCGGAGATTTTACCCACTTTTATATATCTCATTAATACAAAGAAAAAAAATCCTAATAAACATGGGTCCAAAAACGCTTTGTATCCGAGATACAGGGCGTTAGAGTTAAAAAAAATATTTTTTACTGTTATCTAAACACCGCGTTTGACGATTTTCATGAAATTTTACACTTTGTTTATAACTTTATGATATATCTTTTTGACCTGTAACAGTTGATCTAGTAATTCCAAGGGCGTGCCCGTAGGATTGTCAATTAGGTTTTATCACAAAAAAATTTGCCCCAGCAGATTTTGTTGTAAGTTTCATATATTTTTTTAAATAAAGCAACTAAAAATGCAACTTTTTTGTCTTTAGAGTTTTTCGTGTCTCGCTTCGTTTTCAAGAAAAAAAATAAAGCCCACATTTTTGCACGCCTCCGAACCTGTTACGACAAAAACTAACATATTTCAATATCTAAAAACCCCTCTGCCGGTTTTAGTAAAGCTTAGCAGGTTTACTGATCTTATTAAGGATCATGTTATGACGCACTTAAATTAAAATTATTTTTCATCCTACTTTATTAGAAAATCGAATTTTACCATCTCCATAGAGACGAGAAAGTGTGCGTTTCTAAGGCTAGCCCTGCAAAACAACTCCTAATGGCTAGGCAAGAAAAAAAACTCGATGTTTTCCAGTAGGGGACGCTGCAATAATCTGTCAAACCAAATTTTAAAAAAAATCGCGTTTATAATTAACCTTTTTGCTTTAAATAATAGCTATCCCCCTTTTATAAAAATATTTGCTCAATAAAACTTAATTTTAGCAATGTATTCGTTACATTTTTAATATAAAATAAATATCAGATAGATTTCTGTAGAAGCTTATATCTAACTGTGGGTAGATGGCGCTGCAGTTACAAACGCTATTCGATTTGCCAACATTTGCACATTGTTTTATTATTGTTGACAGCTCTGTCAATTTCAAAATAATAACCTGTATGAGAGCTATGTTGAAAAAATTATTGCAGGATGATGTTGTTGGATGAAAAATAATGTGTAAACCATGGACGGTAAAGTGATTTTCCAGGCTCGCTAAAGCTCGCCTGTCCATTTCTTCTTTCAGCCTGGAAAATAATCACTTTACCGCCTAGGTTTACAATATACTATATTCCAGGAGCGGCCTAGATTTTTTTGTCGACAACTGTAACACCTTGGAAAATCACCTATCTCGCATCAATACACATTAAAAATGTAATAAAAATTTAACGTTTCAAAAAATCGTTAGAGCCATTTTTGAGAAAATCGAAAATAACTGAAAAATCACAAGACTAAACACCATACTTCCGGTTGTCTGTATTTTTTTTTTCAAAAGCTTGCTGTCGCATCTAGATAGTACACAAAATTTATATATGAAGTTTCAACGTCATACCTCTGTTCATTATTGAGATATTCTGTTCACTTACACACACACACGCACGCAAACCCACACGCACACGCACGCGCACAACACACACAAACATGTTTTTTGGCTAAGGGGACTCTACAACGTGAAGATTTGTTGAAAACTTAATTTCGAATTTTTGGGGTGGATCCAATACTTTTTTATTATGTAAAAGAAAGTAAAAATACAACTTTATGGCATAGCACAAAATTCGAAACTTTTTTTGAAAAACTGATTACGCCACTGTATTCTCATCAGTGACTGAGGAATGTCGAAACTACTTTTCCCTATCTTCGTAAATACGCGAGATATAGCGACAAAACTAAAAATTCAACTTTCATTTAGAACTCGAAAATAAAAGACGATAGCTAATTATGGTTTGCACTATTAAGCTTTTCTAAAAAAATAGAGATGGAGCATGGGGAGGTGCATTTTTCTATATCTCTATTCAACCACTAGAGATTGAAATGTACGGACTACCGAGATTTCAAGCTGTTTAACATTCAATTGTTGACAAGAGTGCATTAATTTGTTAAAATTTGTGAAAATTCTAAGAAAAAATAGTATGCAACTCGTGGCTGATAAAATTTCAACGTCTCGAGTTACTTTTTTCAACGAGCGAAGCGACCACTCTCAACGTTGAAATTTTATTTCAACCACTTGTCCCATAATATACTATTTTCGTCGACTCACATCGACAGTAGATTTTCTCATTGCTGTTATATATAATTATGGCCCCATCAGTATAGCGCATTCAGTAAACGCAAAAACATTTAATTTTTTTTTGAAGTTGGCATGTGCATATAATTTTTGTGCTAGGGATTCTTTATTTTGTTTTGCAAAGGTTTCCACGCCTGTTTACAGGCATATTTGAATTTAAAAATGACAATTAATATTTTTCATTGTCACTGTCAAAGTAGATCTTTTTCTGGAAATTCCCATCTAAAGTTATATAAAATGTAATAAAAATACATATTAATAAACGTTACGTCAATAGTATTCAACACAGTATCTGTGTAATATCCTTAAAAGTAGTTAATTAAAACATTTATGACAGATGGGAAGTAAATATCACAACCTTAACCTATTTGTTTTAGTAACTTTTTGGAAGTACATTCCTAGAGAAAGATGCATTTTTGAAACTACACTTATAAAATTTTGGAAATCAAAGGCCACTTTATGTTTTTATGTTTATTGAACAGACTGTAGGTGTATTCATTTCAAGTGAAAGACACTATATGTATGCATCCATTTTTTTTTTGCATAAAATAGAGATAGTTTCTCAGTTTTAATTTTGTTGCGCTATGGTCACATACCTCTACTTTAAGTTGCGATATATTGTTTTTGGTAGAGATTATGTTCAGCTAATGTTAGTTGCGGTATTTGATTCATCCCTTTATAGATTCGAATAACAAATTGGCGTTGTCACAAAGTTTAATTTGTGAGAATGCCACGAACACATTGGTTTTATTTCGATTAAGAATTGTTCAATTTTATAGTTACTGCCCTGGGGGTGAATTGTCGTTACGGTTAAAGAAAATTAACTTACGTCTCGTCTTTGACGGATTAGCTTGACTTCGAACTCATTTAGAGACAACGGAATAATATTTCTGGCAATTTCGTTCAGAATGGTTTCCCTTTGTACTGCGAGTTTTTCTTGTATACTCAGTTCAACCGCCGACTTCTCCAAATTCCCAGTATACATCTCGATGCAAATTTGCATGACACACATCAAGAATAAGAAACAGATGGCACCTACAGCATAGCTAGTAGTTGTCCATTTTCTATCAGCTGACACCATCATAGCGAAAGTTTTCGGTTCGGTGTTGCGTTTTCCAATGTTTGGCTTGCTACAATTTGGGCACTGAAACCTAACTGTTTAAATTGGTTGTAAATTATCTGTTGCAATATTTAAACGGCTATGCAAAGGTCGTGCTTATCTCAAAAAACATAATATATATAAGTCATAACTGTTGACCAAACGGTCTTGGAACACTTAATTTAGCAATTTCTTAAAAATCAGTCATGTATTTTTAAACTGACAAAATAAAGAGAATGTCCTAATTTAAAAATATGTTATTGTGTTTAAATATTTACCTTGCATGTTTCCGTGAGTTTGGCTAAATTTTAATATTAAATATCTTACAAAGCTTATTTCTATACTAGTCTTATACAACCTCTAAATATGAGAAGTAGATTTTCTAATAAGAAAATCGGTTCACAAAAAGTGTTTGTTTTATATGAAATATTACTTTTGAAGGCATAGACACGATGCTACAGTAATTTTAGTACTTTACAGCAACGGTTTACTTTTAGGAATAATAATTTAAATTGGTAATTGTAATTGTACAACATCAATTACTTTTTCAATTACTTTCAATGGAAATTATTCTCATATATAGTTGTACTTGGTAGAACTTTCTTGCAAGATGCAACTATCATTAGTAACTTGTCGATTCGTAATCGCAATCTAAAAATGTTTAATTTTGATATTTTATTAACTATAGTAACCAACACACTTGATCACTTTTAAAGATTTTTTTTTATAATTAAGTCTTGTAGCTACTTGCACCGTTCACCAATATCAAAAGTTTTTAGTTGGTTTTGATGTACCATGTAAATTAAATAAATAAATAATCAAAGATAAAACTTCTATATTATTTATATTATATTTATATGTACAACATATTAAGGTTGGTATAATAAAATAAGTAAAAGTACCAATAATACTACACTCTGTTTGCCTTCATCAGCACCAGTTTTTCAAATAATTCGTCAGAAGTCGTATTCCTTGTGGACTATCTATAACTGTGGCAAACGGAGTCTTTCAGCTGGTGCTGAGGAAGGAAAATCTGTGTTGTATCTTAAAAATATGAGTTTAATTACGGGACGTTTATTTAGTATATTTAAATCTTTCTTTTATCTTCAAAATAACGACGTAATTCGAGTTCTATTTTGCTCTTAAGGTCTATATCTTTGTTTATAGTTGATGTATAAACAAATATTTGATGACGTGCATCGTTTGTTTCCGTGATTTTACTATAGAGGGTTTCTTAAAGCCAACAAAATGTTCGTCTTCCACTGCATTTGGATTGTCTGAATCTTCCTTTGCATCTTGATTTATTTATATGTTCAACGTTGGAATTTGTAAGCAAATTTGAGGTAATTAATATTGCTTGTATGTCATCTAAACTATTATTGCTGCTTTCTGAATCCGCTACAAAAGTACTATGCCACCTAAGTTTTATAGATGGTATCGTTACAGAAGCTATTATAGCTTCTTCTAACTGAGCTAAACAAACATGTAATTGTTCCGTCTTTCGAACCTATAATGATACATTTTTGTTGTTGATATAAAAGAATTGTTCACTCCACCGAGCGACTACTAACTGTATTCATATTGTCTCCCTAGGCAGACAGTATGTTACTTCTGTCACAATTTTTGACACCTAGAAACTGATTTCTACTCCTGTTCGTGGAAAAATATTCTTTCGAACATGAAGAAATGTCGAATTTCATTTTGGCTAGATTTTGTAATGATATTCGCACGTTGAATATGTTAGAAAAGTGATTCTTCCATGTTCTTGTAAAATTAATCTGCTCGCTTTGCTGCTCGTAAATTAAATGTTGAAAAACTCTCACTTTTCGTAACTTATGGAACACTAGCTGAAACCCGCGGCATATGCCGCATTTAAAATGTACGACAAATGTAATAACTTTTGTTGCACTAAAGAAAGTTTTAAAAGCACGCTAGAGATTGGTAGTAAGGAAAAGTTTCAAAAAATATATTTTCAAATGGAAAGTTTCTGGAAAGGAAATGCTCGCCTCTGGAAGGCGTCCTAATTAATACGACGTTGTTGGAACGCAGTCAAAAAAAAATCAGGAAAGAATTAATACTCTTATGAGATTATAAGTGAGAATTATTTGTGCCACCGAAATAATTTTCAGCTGCTTGCAATCTGTGTGTCTTTTCGGGTTTAAGCCGTTGAGCGTCATAAAAATATAAATGCGGTAACTCAAGTCTCCAGTTACGCCGTTACTGTTATTGTTAAATAACTCGATTAATTATTATTTCTTTGTCATTTTAAACTGAAATTATTATTATTATCTCTATAATAGCAACCATAAGTAACTGTTTATAATGTTTATATGCTAGCGAGTTGTTCTTAAATCGCTAGTGAATTAATAGTAAAGTACATTTTTTTTCTATAATAATTTTCAAGGTCAACTCTAGGGGAAAAGTTGCATTCCTGCAGGGTCCCTAGCTTTAATAATGTTGGTATATAGATTTTCAGTTCTTTTCTTCCATTAAAAAAATGATTGTCATTTTGATAGATATGTCATAATAGTGGGTAAAACGAACAGCATAGTAAAATATTGCAAATCCTTTATCTAAAAGACGTGTCTGTCTGGGACGCTGTTTCAGCAGCCAAACCGTAAGAGATAGAGAAAAAAGTTATGAAAGTTATATGTTTGGAATGGTCATGTCAGGTCAGGAACCGAATTTCAGTCACGTGACACTTCCGGTTTTCGAGAAATCACGTGATTTCCGTCCCTCCGGGACGGTCTTTTTTGTTTTATTAAATGAGACATTTGTCTCACTGGACTGCTAGTTTATTAATTATTAAACTTACAATCCAGCCTCGACACCGCAAGGTAAATGAGGTTACAGCTAATACATACATACATACATACAATATTTGAAAATAAACATAATGAACGTTTGCAAAATTAAAGAAATTTGTCAAGAGTTCAAATTAAGAAACTTTGACATTCAAATTGACACATAACCATAATTTTAAAAGTGCTACCAACACGTGGTATAAAAATTTCCTAGCGTTTTAATCACATATCTACCAACATTGTAACACTTTGACAGTTATTATAGAAAAAAAAACGTACTTTAGATTGTTCTACAAGTTAAGAAAAGGGAGAGTTTTACAGCGAATGTAAAAGTTTTACGTGAGCATGGACGAATCACTTTTCCAATGTGTTGAACATGCAATTTTTCCGTGTAGTTGACAAAAATATCTTTTTCAATAATTTTGGTCAAAGTATGGAAGCGCAATTTTTACTGTACTGTAAAAATGAACTAAATGAATTAATAACAGATTCATCCATTTTCAAGTAAGCTTTATTGTATAATGTATAATGGTTAATTTGTACAGAGTTCGGCAACGAAGCAGGGGTGGAAGATATTTCTAAAACTATTAGAGTTACATGAATATTGTGTATATAAAAGTTGTAGGTACGAAAGTGGTGCACATTACTAAAATATTTTTGGTTATACAGGGTGTCGCAAAAAAGTATGGCGAATCAAACTTACTTTCTTTAAATAGAATGCCCTATATTTGGGTAGCTTAAAAGTTTTGTATTGAAATACTCATCATTTTCATATAAAGTTGTATGGGTCTAACGTCAACTGTTTTGGAGATATTAACGATTTTATGCAAAAAAATGCTGAACTTCAGGCGACTGCTGTAAGCGACAGAAAACAATTGAATGAAGGAAAACGTTACCAAAAAATTATGATTTTTGTCAACTATCTTTCAAGTGTAAAATGGTGGATCTGGGTATTAATTTTATATAGGGTGCTCAATATTTGCAAATCTAATCATTTCGACTTTTTTCAAATGGAACGCCCTGTATATTTTTGTATTTTTGAAGAGCCCTTTTAATGAGCTTTCTTTTGATATGTTACTTCATACTTCTAAGTTCAACTGTTTTTCAGATATGTGTGTTTGAACATAAAAACAATTTAAACGCCTTAAGATGCTTTATTTCAAGGGATAAAAAACAAACGCCCTTAAAATAGTGATTTAAACGCATGATCTCTCTAAAAATAAAAGCACAAAATCAGGTTTAGAAAATATAAATTCAGTCAGTGTTGATGCAGGAAATTATAAACACGAAAAAACGATAAATGCAGGAATAAATTAATTATTTTAAAGGCGTGTGTTTTTTATCCCTTGAAATAAAGCATCTTAAGGGGTTTAAATTGTTTTTTATGTTTAAACTCGCATATCTGAAAAACAGTTAGAACTTAAGAGGTCTGAAGTAACATATCAAAAGAAAGTTCATTAAAAGAGCTCTTCAGAAATACAAAAATATACAGGGCGTTCCATTTGAAAAAAAAATCGAAATTAAATTTGTATAACATTAATACCCAGATCCACCATTTTACACTTGAAAGATAGTTTACAAAAATCCTAATTTTTTGGTAACGTTTTCCTTCATTCTATTGTTTTCTGTCGCTTACAGCAGTCGCCTGAAGTTCAGCATTTTTTTGCATAAAATCGTTAATATCTCCAAAACAGTTGACGTTAGACCCATACAACTTGATATGAAAATGAAGAGTATTTCAATACAAAACTTTTAAGCTACCTAAATATACGGCATTCTATTTAAAAAAAAATAAGTTGATCCGCCACACTTTTTTGAGACACTCTGTATAATCAAAACTATTTTAGTAATGTGCACCACCTTAGTACCTACAACTTTTATATACTCAATATTTATGCAACTCTCATAGTTTTAGAAATATCTTCCACCCCCGCTTCGTTGCCGGACCCTGTACAAATTAACCATTGTACCGTTGCGGCCAACTCAAAGTGCACGGACTTTCAGCTCTTAACATACAATATACTATTTCATTACTCTAAATCAAAATTATGCTGTAATACGGATTGGGTCATAATTATAACGGGTGTTCATAAACAGTCGTCATCCCAGTAGGTTTCGACTTCAGAAACGTATGTCTATTAAAATTGAGAATAAATGCGCTATGACAGTACTCAATGACGTTTCATTGTGTTGCACGAATTAATCAAAGATATAACATTTTGTTTTTCAAAGCAACTGGGATGACGACTGTTTATGAACACCCGATATATAACAGCAATGAGATAACATGAACAACAAAATAGAATGCTTGAGTAAGAGATGACCATACAAAAAAAAATTATTTTAGTAGGCATGTGTGGTTGACATCTGTCATAATTAAATGTGCGTCAGGCCTACTCCAATATTTGCTATTATGTTTATCTCTTTCTTACTCAAGCAATACGTGTTATTTTCTTGTGTTATCTTATTGCTGTTACAGTGAAATTCCCCTTCGCGGATACACGGTCACCTCCCTTGGACAGACAGTTTCTCATGGTCCCGACCGACTCTCATATAATTTGCATTGTGTTAACTCCCTCTTGGACAGACATTCTCTTGAACGGACGCGGACACAAGAAAATGTTCTCTTAAACGGACAAAAAACAAAATAAAAAATAAACGCCTGGTCTCATTTCTCAATCGCGCCGCGCGCCAACTTCGCTGCCTGCCTTCACTGAGGGACTTTCCCGAGTTAACCGGGGATTCACCGACTTCAGTCTTTCGGTACACGCGGGGATTCAGTATTAGTCTGACGTCTATGCGGAAAAGACACAGTGGGCGACACATTCATTGTAGAAATGGCGCCAAATATAAAAATTCTCACGCTTAAACAAAAAATTGAGATTGTTGAAGTTTACAATACGGAAAAGTTAAGTGTAAGGAACTTATTCAAGCGTTTTGATATCGGAAAAACAAACTGCTGATATAAAACATAAAGAAAGTATTTTGTATGTAGTAATATTTTGTAAGGTAACAAATCCTTATTTTTTGCTTAAGTTTTAAGTTTTTTGTTTATTTTAAAAACATTTACATACATATACGTTTTAAATGTCCCAATTTCTTTAATTACAATTTTCATTAAAAAACAGATTTTGTTTCGTATTTCTTTTAGGCGGACACCCCTCTTGAACGGACACTTTCAGTCGATCTATATAATAATAAACACAGAAAGGAACATTAACACATAAAATAACTTTTCATATCAAAACTTGTACAGTCAATTCAGCAATTTTTGTCTGAATTATGTTAGACTCATACGTTGTATCGCGTTCTATTTTTTTTTGTTTAGATTCTAGCATATATATTTCTTGCGTGGCTTTTCTCTTCAGCGATGCTTCTTCACTTTCCTGTTGCTCTTCTTTTCTTCTTTGTTCCAAAGCCAACTTATATTTGAAGCTAGAATTTTTTACATAGGATCTCATTTTGTCACTAATGACAACATTTAAAACATCACCCTTGCTGTGTACAGCATCATAAACAATACGCTGACAAGTAAGAGATTCCTCTTTTAAATTTTCTACTAATAAATGTTTATTAATGGAAAATCCAGCCTCTACATTAGCATTTCCATGGGACATAATCAAAATGAATTTAACAATGTTCCATAAATTTTCGAATTCATTTCCCACAAGCAAACGATGATGAAAGCAATCCAGTCTCTCAGCCTCTTTATACAAAGCGATTTCAGAAATCTTAGTTTTAATAAATGTCGCATATTCAATTTTTGATCGTTCTGCTGTAGTCCCTGTAATAAACTCATGATCATGTAATATTTCTAGTAATTTATCAAATTTTTCCATTAACCATGATACAGAATTAGTATTAATTGTTTTTGGTTTAAGCGAAGTAACTGCATGTACCAACAGATACTTTATACATATTTCTGTTATTTTTTTTTACAGTTGCCTTCACAAAATGCTGGCAATCTTTTAAAAATAATAATTTGTCTTTTTAATTTAATTTTTTGTTCTTTAAATACCTTCTTGTTTCAAATCCCACATCAACATCCTTCACGTTTTTCAGATTAGAAGCATTTTCCAAATTAATTTGTAGGATTTGCTGTATATTTAAATCTGATGTATCAACTTTTACAATTCGACACAATAAATTTCGGATTAATGCTTCCATATCGTCTTTTAAAAAAGATAACATTGGATTAGAAGTTTGATACTTCTTTAAAAATGGGTCTAATATAGAAGCAATCAAAGCAAAGAAAGCTAATTTTGGTTTTATAAATGAATCTTTACAACCTGACTTAACATTTGTTACTGAAATATTAACTGGCATTTTAGTTTTAGAGTGTTCTATGTAAGTTTTTATGTGATCTAGAATTTCAATAGCTCTAGTTGCTGCAGAATGATTCTCAACCCATCATGTTACACACAATTTCTTGGGAAAATGGTGGGATTCGGTCACGTTTTGAAAATTTGCCCTTCGCTTGGGAGAATCCTTAAATAGATAATAAATTCCTCTAAGGAATTCATTCATTTTCCAGCCAGCAGATTTGTGCCCAGTTTGCAATGCTCCATGTACTATATGAAGCCCACAAGAACCAATATCAAGTATCTTTTTTGTTGTTGACTTCATCCGATGTTCTTTTAATAAAGAAAAAAACTTCCAATCAACATTAGGGCCGCCCATGGAAATCTACAAGAATATTATTATTAGATAACTTGTTTAATGTAACTAAATTATTTATAAAACTTATTACCTGTAAAATCCTATTTAAATGAAGGGATTGAACTTCCTCTAAAAAATATTTTAAATGTTGTATAATGGAAGACTTGATACTATTAATTTAATGAAACGGCAGTTGGCCGTATCTGAACATTTGCGTCCACGAAAACAGACAGTAAAGGCGTTATCTAACAAAACAAAAAAAGAAGGCGGCTTCTACACGCAGATACTGCTTTTCACTTTTGCATTTTGCATATGACGCCTTCTTGTGCTTTATAAGTAACAAAATTTCTGTAAATACCGCCTTTTTTCATCTGAAAATCATAGTTACAGTGCAGATATCGATTTGTTACTTACCTAAAATGATTGGAATTTTGTACCAATTCCAACGATACCAATAACTCAATTTCAATTTTTTTGTAGATACCGCCTTCTTGCTTATGACGGCAGTATTGAGCTATACACATTTCAAACTAAATTAATCTTAATAGTAATTTACATTACGAGACCGGAAAGCAGTGTTTTGCAGGTCGACCCAAGTAGATTCCAAACTTGCTGAGCTCACGGTTTTCTGTATTTCTTAGGTAATCTTCAAAATGTCGCTAAAATAAAGGAAACAAATTGTTATACTTCGTGTAACTCATCTTTGATCGGCATACCTGAAAATCAGCGCGTATGCAAGTTTATTACCGACATCGGGGTACAACGCCAACTCTTTTTACTGCAACGTTTCCCTCGTATAATTCTTCGTTGATCGGCATACCTGAAAATCAGCCTGTATGCAGGGTACAACGCCAACTATGTTGTATATTTGCAGCGCAATCAAAGCAATGCACAACAATTTGCAAAAGTTTCGTAGTCAAAATAATGTATAGGTTATGTGTACACATCAGAGTCAAAGACACATTTAATACGCTCAAAAAGTACGGCTTCAATATTTCCTTGCTTCGGCCGTTGGTTGCATTCAGTAACTCTCATTATTATTAACCAAAATTCACTTGCCTTTGAAGCTGTGTCAACAGTTTTGAAAAAACACAGGTAATATGCATAATAAATAATTGTCTTCTGTGATAATATCGCTATTAAAAGTTAAGGGAAGTTTGTTTACAAAAACCCGAAAATAGAAATAAACGAATGCAACCGTGGTACTTTTAGTTGTGTAAACACGGCTTTTAGTCTTCTGCATTATTATAAGTGATACTACTATAAAATATGCCTGACTCCCTAATGTGAGGCGGAATGACGAAAATATTTAACTTACTTAAGTATACAGGGTGCAGCATTTGCTTCCTTAATTGTTTGACAGCAAAATTCGATTTACATTTTATAAAGAACACTACATGACGCAACTTGAGCATTTTTTTGTTGGCTCAGTGCGAAAATACTTTTTTACCCCTTTATCCGAAAGTGACATTTAAAATATAGGTTTAGTTCCCTGGTCTGTTTCCAATGGCAGTGGGAGGGAATATAATAGATTGACTCCCGTTGCTATTAGAGACGGGAGGCAATGTGATTAACATTAAATCAACTACCCTTCTCCTTTTCATATTTAAATATTTTTGAATCCAACTGAATGTAAATGTAAATGTGTCATATGTATAACTAAAATGGCATTCCTTCCCTGGCATGATTGTAATTGATTACTGTTCTCGCTAACGCTAGGGAATTAAACTACATCCACGGGAGGGAATGATACACTTTTCTCCATAGAAATTTAAATAGTTATAAAAATGAGTTAGCTAACTTTAAATTTTTAAATCAAAATATCAATCTGGTGTTGATCAGGGGCAGTTAAAATTTTACAGGTGACTTATAAACCTAGTTGAAAACAACTGATTGAAATAAGAACTCGCACAACAGATACAATAATAATAGCTATTTATATATCTAGGGAGCAAAGGTATTAAATTCCTCCCGCGAGTGAATTTAATGTCCCACGTGTTAGCGGAGGGCATTAAACACACAAGGGAGGAACTACCCTTTGCTCTAGTGATACATATATGATTTTTTCTTCGAACGCGTGTTCTATAGCTCGA
>OW679195.1:67757278-67906798 GCA_940337035.1 Agriotes lineatus
GTTGTATATCTACTGCTCATAGCCAATCATTTTTGTATTGTATGTGCAACGTCCAACAGGAAAGCAATATCGTGATATTTGGCATATTTGGCCGGAAATCGCTGGCTCCTTTCTAGTTTTGACATTAGTTGAACAGCTGTCAGTTTGAACTAAGTTTTAGCTTTGTTTTTAATTTAATTTAATTTTGTAATAATGTCTGGTCAATGGGAAGTTGTCGGAAGGAAGAAGGGCAAGGAAACTGTTGCTATAACCAAGAAGCCGGGCGTCGTAAACAAGAAAACTGTTCATCAAAATGCTCCAAAAGTTGAAGAAGTGTGTAAGTATACATTTCTGGTACAATATAGGAAATAATTTGAAAATATCTACGTCTTTAGTGCCTTTACAACAAGTAAAAAACCTGTACAACTCAGGAAAAAACAAAGAAAATCGAAAACCTCAGGAAAAGAGTAAACCGCAGGAAAATGGAACAAAAAAAGCCCAAAAGAAGCCTGAGAAACCACAGGAACCTCCTAAACCCAAGCCTCCGAAATCTATTGAAAGTGCCCTTAATTCTGTGAGTTCCATAAAACTCCTTTTATTATAACTAGGAGTAAACTATGTACCTAAAATTGATATCTCAGTAAAATTGGCATAAGTAATACCTATTGTGAAATAAAGAAACCCAGAACTAACTATATACAATTTGATTCATAGATTGATGTAGAAGAATTTAAGTCTGTATTTGAAGAGAAGAAACGTCTCTTTCCTGATGGACCTCTGATTTGGTTAAAAGAAGCTGCTCAGTTTCTAAATCAACGAGTTCCAGTGGAAGTGCAAGACCAAACGTTTGCAACACGACCTGAAGGTTTTCCGTTCTCTGTAGTAAGTGTTCTAGTAATAACTTATTACGATTGCTAATTAATTTCGTTTTAAGGTTCCGTCTCCGTTGCGGAACGTTGTTGAGAAGTCAGTAAAAGAGGCCGGTAAAAGCAATGCCCAATTGTTCTTTGACATATCAATCACAGCAATGGCGAATGATATGAGCAAAAATCTGCCAGTATTAGGACACAAATTTTATATTCAGTATCTCGCTGCAACAGAGCCTGATTTTGTTTTGACGAATTTAAGTAAACACTTAATTTTGAGAAATTCCTATCAGAATCGGCAACCGATTGGACTCTCCATTCTCTGGGCCCTCGGACAAGCTGGTGTAAAAGATTTGCATGTCGGATTAAAAGGTAAGATAGCTTAGAAGTTGAATTTCTTCACAGTTAATTCATTTGTGAAAGTTGCCATTCTAAAATTTCAGTATAACAATTCAATAATTAAGGTTACTTTCTCTTTTTTCTCTGGTCATAATTTTTTTATTCCACTTTTTCTTTGTTATGGGTTTGCAAAGAAGTATTAACTTTCATTATTATTTTATACAGGGTTAGGCAAAACTAGCTTATTCTTCGTAGTGATGTGAATATTGATTTTATCAAAAAATACCTTTGGTAACAGTTTCCCGTTATCTTTCTACTTAATGATATAATTTACTTTTCAAATGAAAACAAGCACAATTATTATAATGTAACTTTTTTCTTGTAACATTTCATTTTATTTCTTGTGGTCTTGGCCAAATAATTAAGCTCTTTTCAGGCTTAAAAAACTTAAACAAGAAGGTTTTGCTACAAACAAACAAAAATAACAACCCAATTGTTCTGCCTTCGTTGGGAAACATTCCTCATAGCCTTCTTGACCAGAATGTTCCTTTTTTTCCTCAGAAATTTTGGTATGTAACCATATTGAAAATTTTATATAACTGAAAGGGGACAATGATGTATTATATAACCATTAAAAAATATATATTGTGGTTTTTATTTGAAAAGAAAGATGTAGGTACATGGAAAGATGATCAAACCCATAATATATTGCTAATTCATTTTTAATATTTTCTAAATGTTTATTTAATTTGCAGTTTTTCAAGAAATAATGTTGCCAATAATAGAAATGAAAAGTTATTCTCGCTACATCGTGCAGTACCTAATCGCTCTCATAAATCGTCACGACAAGATTCACATAAGTACTGAACAGTATTTGCTAATCTTGGATGTTGCCTTTGCCAATTATAAGAACTTTCCAAATGATCTCAGGCAAGACCTGCAAAAAGTGGCCCCAAAACTGGAAACTATGTTACTCGCTCAAAACGCCAATGAAAAGTACCATGCTCTAGTTGAGCCACTTCTGAAAAAAACGCTGAGCAATAACACTACCACTTACAAGAATGAAATATGCAAAGTGCTAGTTGAGTGCATGAGTAAAGATCAGACAGCTTTTGGCTCATGGAGTAAGTGTTACACAAAATGCCTACCGCAAAGTGCCATCTTGTTAAATTATATAGGTAAGTTGCCACAGACGCAAGTTATTAGCATGTTGTCATTTATGTTGTTTAATAATTTCAGATGAAAAATGGAATTCAATTTCGAATAAGTTTAATAAGACTGTCATTGTTAATTTGCTAAATACGTATTCAGTTACTAACGAAGAGCTTTTGACTAAGAAGCGCAAGGAACCTGGACTTGTGGAAGCTGCAACTTCTATAAAGGTAGGAAGGTTGCAACTAAATATGAACTAAACATTACATTATTAATTTACTAAGTTGTTAGGAAATTCTTAATTGCCCTTAAATTAGTTTGAACGTTTGGCAGTTCTATAAGTACGTATCCATATTGTCTGTTGAACTATTAATCCCTTGCCCCACTGTAAATAAATGTATAAAAAGTTTTTCCAAAGGCGAATCGATGTCACGTTCCATCGAAATATGACATGTCCCACTGTCAAATTTCTTTCCAAAGTTTTTATAAAAACGTGATCAGCTATTTGATTAAAAAACTGAAAAGTAAGGTTGGATTGCAGTGTGTGAGTTTGCTGTTGCTGCCCCTTTTGTAAGCTTTTATGCTTTTTTTTTTGTTTTACAATGAAAAACTTTTTGAAATCGGCAGTGAAGAACGTCGAAATCGTCATTACAATACGAAAAATTGACAGTGAAGTAATCCATTGTTTTACGACTTTTTATAGGTGGCGGAGTGACAGCTAAACGTCAACATAATCTACAAAAGTTGGTTAAAATGTTATAATTTCACGATTTCTCGATTTTAAAACAACCATAATGTACTCCTCGGCACTGAAGTTCCTTTTATGCCTCATGTAGTTTATTTGCTTTGGCCCCATGGGCTTCGGTAACTAAATCCACATTCGTGATAAAACGCTAAACTTTAGTGCCTAGATACCGTGTGTCCATAGGGCTTCGCACCATGGAATCAGAACAACGTTAATTTCTTCCAAAGATCAGCTCTTGCTTTTACGAAAACTGCTTAACAACAAACCCAATTATATTTATTTTTCTATGGCAATAAACAATTAAGTGGTATTCAACTTGAAGTATGGTGTCAAATTCGAGGTTAGAAAGTTAGGTTTTGCGTCAATTTTGACACAGGCTGACGCAAAACCTGATTACCTCGAATTTGACATAGACTTACAGTGCCACCAACATACTATTCATACGTTGTATAACCAGGACCATTTAAAAACGTTAGATCATTTCTGAAGGCACTTTATTTGTTACTTACAAATTCAATTTTAATGGTCAATGCTTAGCAACCGTTTGACTATCAATTACCACCGGAAGAGTAGATCTTTAAAATAAACTAGCATCACTCCAGCGCCATGGTGTGTAATCTCGTGCGTGCATGGTATACAAATTACTAATATTATAAGGCTGCCCGCAATAGCAGTATTCGTCCCACATTCAAATGTATTGCTATCGTCTCGCAAAATGTCAAATGCGTCCCGCCAGTCCCGCATTCCTTAGTATATTCAAAATATATTGCTGCAAAAACTGTGAAGTTTTATTTCTTGTTTCACGTTTGGTAGATTCTGAAAACTCGTTCACCATAAAATGCATTCGTCGATTGAATGTACCAATTGAAGAGAGTTGCCAGGTTGGATGGATGTTTAATTGGTAGATGAGTTCGGAATTTTTTGGTAGGGTAGGGGAGAAATTCGGTAGATTCAAATAAACAATTTTTTGACAAGAAAAATCAATAATTGATTACAGACTGATACAGAAGCAAAACAGAAAATTAATTATGGACGTAAAAGTTACAAGATATGCTGAGATAGGCAGCGACCATCACTTGGTAGTGGCAAAAATTAAAGAAGATACATATGAAGAAAAACAAAGCGAAAGAAAAACAGAAAGTGAAACAATACAAACCTACAAACTAAACGAAGATGAAAGGACAGCAACAGAATATAGAAGAGAAATCGACAAGAAGATAGAAAACAGCACCAAAAAGATTGAAGAAATGGATGTGCAACAAGTATGGGATTGGTTCAAGGAAATAATCCTGAAAGCAGGAAAGACCAACAGCATGGTGGTCTAAGGAACTGAAAGAACAAATAAGAATAAAGAAAATGAAATGGAAAAATTATTTAACAAATAACACGAGAAAATTACCAGCTATATAAAAATCAATGAAAACTGGTTAAAAATAGTAATAGCTGCTATAAGCGAATGATGGAAAAGCTTCGGGGAGAAAATGGAGAAGGGGAGCAAAAGCAATCAAAAGATTTTCTACAAAATACTGAAAAACCTTAGAAGATTAAAATTACGAACAACGATAGGAAAAGTGCAAACGGAAGAAAACCAAATAATGAATCGATGGAAGGAATACTTTTGCAATCTGCTAAATGAAGAGCATCAAACATTTAAGCCAACTAAAGACAAGACCCAGAATTTGAAGAAATTACTGAGCAACAACTAGAGGAAGCAATTAAAGTAATGAAAACGGGAAAAGCTCCAGGACACGATAAGATTACGACAGAAATGATAAAGCAGCTAGGACAAAAAGGAAATGAAGTGCTACTAAAGATCTTCAACAAAATATGGAAATAAGAAACAATACCGACAGACTGTTAAATAGGGGTTATCGTGCCAATCTTTAAGAAGGGGGATAACAAAGAATGTCACAACTACAGAGGGATAACATTACTGAGCACAACGTTGAAAGTATACGAGCAAATTTTAAATAACTAACTCAAGAAGCACATAGAGCCAACTTTATCAGAGGCACAAAGTGGGTTTCGGAAGGGAAGGAGTGTGAACGATCATAATTTCACGATTAAACAAATAGCAGAAAAGAAAAGAGAAAAAATGAAGAACGTGTATTTGCCTTCATAGACCTGGAGAAAGCTTTTGATAAAGTTGCGAGACAGAAAATATGGGAATGTCTGTACAAAAGATTGATGAACGAAAAAACTAATTAGAAATATACAAAGTTTATACAAGAAAACCTACAATTATGTAATAAGTAAAAACATGAAGTCGGAAAAATTCGTAACAACGGAAGGACTCAGACCGGGAGGAGGAATAAGCCCCACTTTGTTTACTATATTTATGGATGAGATTATAAAAGACTGTAACCTGCGAACTAAAAAGGTCCAAATAGGATACAGAAACTACAGAAAATTGAAATATCAGAGTGTGAATTTGCGGATGACTTAGTCATTATGGCAGCTGGGCTCCATAGCTCAGTGGTAACCATCCTGGCTACTGATCTAAGGGTCGAGAGTTCGATCCCGGTGAGGTTTTTAAAAATAAAAAAAAAGCTGATGAAAGCCTCTACAGAATGCCATCATTCGGAAGTGATGTAAAGCCGTGGGTCTCATGTTACTACGATGTGTAGCATGTAAAAGATCCCTTGCTAGGGTTGGAACTCCTTAGTCTCGGCAAAATTATAAGTAGGACTAAGGTACCTGGTACTCTGCATGCCTAGACCTTGTCCACGAGGTTGGCAAAAAGGCCTATGAAGGCCTACTTGCTAGACTCGCTCGAGTCTCCCCAAAAATACTACTACTAGTCATTATGGCAAGTACTGAAAGTGACCTACAAGAAAACATAAGCGTATGAAATGAAACATTAACAAAATACGGAATGAAGATAAGTAAGGGTGGAAATAGCTCGAGCGGCGTTTACAAAATTAAAAAAAGTCCTCTCTAGTCGTGACCTCACATTAACTATACGAGTTCGTATCCTGCAATGCTATGTGTTCTCGACATTGTTATATGGAACTGAAGCATGGACACTGAAACAGGCCGAAATAAAAAAACTAGAAGCATTTGAACGTTGGTGTTATCGAAGAATGCTAAGAATATCTTGGGTGGATCATGTTACCAACTTGGAAGTAATGCGGAGAATGGACAAAGAGGAGGAAGTATTGAGAACGATCAAGAAACGTAAATTACAATATCTCGGCCACGTTGTAAGAGGAGCCCGTTATGAAATGTTGAGGTTGATTATGGAGGGTAAAATAAGGGGCAAAAGAAGTGTTGCAAGAAGAAGGATGTCTTGGCTTAGAAATTTAAGGGAATGGTTTGGTCTAGGTTCCAGCGAACTATTTCGAATAGCAGCCAATAAAATAAGAATCGCAGTCATGATTTCCAACCTCCGATAGGAGAAGGAACCTGAAGAAGAAGAAGAAGATAAATAAGGGTACAACTAAAGTGATGGCGTTAACCGAAGACAGAAGGGACATTAATATTATTCTAGATAACAGAATAGAGCAAGTGCAGGAGTATTTGGGAATCATATTAGAGGAGAAAGGAAACCAAGAAATAGAAATTAATAGAAGAGTCGAACAAGCAATTAAATGTTTCTACGCACTAAATAAAAGTTTTACTAGTAAAAGGGAAATAACAAGAAAAACAAAGATGAGCGTATTCAAATCAGTATACAGACCAATACGGGAGCGAGACTTGAGTTCTAAATGATAGACAAGAAAGTAAGATCCAGGCAACGGAGATGACATTTTTGAGGCGAGTCAAGGGAGTTACAAGAAAAGACAGAATTAGGAACCAAGATATACGAGAAGAACTGGGAACAGAACCTATTCTCAATTTTATAAAGAAGAGACAGTTAAGTTGGTGGGGACACCTACAAAGGATGGAAAATACAAAAAAGGTTAAAGAAGTTTGGCAATCGAGAACAGACACAAAGCAAAGAAGAGGAAGACCTAGAAAAACATGGGTCAACGTAATAGGGAATATTCTAAAGGAAAGAGAATTAAGTTGGAACAAAGCAGGTACTCTAGCCAGAAATAAAAAGGAATGGAAAATATGTGTGCATAGTTAACAAGTTTATACAAGCCCACGCCTTTACGGTAGAGGGATATCTGTTTATATATATATACAGGGTGTCCCAGAAATAAGTGCATTAAATTTAACCAGTAACAAAATTCGTTGCTAAAGGGGTTTAAAAATGATTAGCTTTTTTTAATTTTTTTAAATAAGTCGAAAAAGCTTTTATAGATTTTATTCATTTTTTGGCCATGCGTTTGTACCAGTAAACTACAGCTTTTTGTGGAATAAACTTTAATTTCTAAAATTACAGGGTGCTTAAAAACTTTGCCACAATAAATTATTTATCCATATTTTTTAACCCGCTGTATAGGGTTTCCAGTCCCGGGATCTGGTCCCGGGACAGTCCCGGGATTCTACCACAAAAACCGAGTCCCAGGACCACAGCCAGAACAGGCGAAGTCCCGGGACCATGTCAACGTGCGTGCGTATACTCGATATCAAAGAATTAGGACGGGTATTTACCGGCGTCCGGCATACTACTACTCATGCCTATTGCACATTTTGCATTATTTGCGTTTTGCGTAGGCAGGAGAGGTATTATTTTCGGTAGGTTAGAATTAAACCCGTGTGTTTTTTCAGCCACATTTGCATATATTCTTCGATTTATGTATTTGTCTGTTTTTTTGTTGGATTTAGATGTGTGCGAAGAAGCTGAATAATTTATATTTTTGAGTTTTAAGTGTGTTCGTTATTTGTCTGCTAAAGCGTTACGATTAGAATGAATTCCGATTCGTAACCTGCCTTCCTTCTACACTAAAAAAACGATTTGAAGTCAATATGGCGACAATTTTATATATTGAAGATAAAACAATTGTCGAAATGTAAAGTTGGTTCCTACAAAATTATCATAATCAGAGGCAGCTTGACGAAAGGACAAACACGTGGCAGTTCAAACAAAAGCAAAAAGGTGAACAGCGACAGACATGAAGTTGTAGACGAGCACCAATGCAAATTAGCAGCATAGAAATACTTTATTTAACTTAAAACACTAGTTTTTCTTTGGATATTGCATACGGAAATTTCACCTGAACACTATTTCCCTTTCGGGACCATTTTCGGGATTTTCGGGACTAGTCCCGGGACTTGAAATTAGCTCGTAAGTCCCGAAAACACTTTTGGTCCCGGGACTTGGAAACCCTACCGCTGTATAATCACTACCAATTTTTTTCTGGATAGTTACTTTAATTTATAAGCTATTTCCTCTGTTACAAAATTTTAGTTGAGTAAACGGTTTAGCCACAAAAAAATATTTTCTCAGCCTGAATCAGTAATTGTAACTTAACAATAGGCTTGTAGGAATTTAGAAAATATTTTTTTGTTGCTAAACCGTTTACCCAACTAAAATGTTGTAGGAGAAGGAATAGCTTCTAAATTAAAGCAACTATCCAGAAAAAAAAATGGTAGTGATTATACAGGGGGTTAAAACATTTAAAAAAGCTAATAATTTTTAAAGCCCTGTAGCGTGTAAACTAAGCAACTTTAAAAAAAAAAAATTACTAAGAAATGTTGCAGTTGTCGACAAGTTTTGTTACTGGTTAAATTTAATGTACTTATTTCTGGGATACCCAGTATATATAATAATTTTTTTAAACATTTATTAAAAACAAGTAAAAAGGTACATAAACACACATGATTATTGTTTGGTTAATAAAAAACAACAAAACACTACAAAATGAATACCTACTACTAGGTAGAGTACCTGTATATAGTAAGAGTAGGGCAAACGATGACATTTAAGGACCCATGAAGCGAAGTTAGTCACAATTTCACAGTCGACTACATTAATATAATGGTGATTCATCCTGTGAAGTTAGTTGCAACTGTCATAGTTTATAGTGGACTATAAATTATTTAGTATTTAGTCGTGGTATGAAGTTGAAACGAAATGTGCTATATGCCATGTAATACACTTTTATTTATTAACTGGTAAATACAGTGGTTTCGGGCCAACTCTATATTCATTTGCTGTTCACATCTACACATGAGGAACATAGATCGAGTAATATTTAAATGTAAGACTCCAAATAGTGCTTCAATCTTAACATTTTATACCGGCTTGCTTCCATCTACTTGTAATACCTCCTAAAAGTAAGGATTAATGGGATAAAAAGAAAATTAAGATCACTAGTTTTGGAAGCTAAAGCATTTTCAGTCCTCTTTAACTTTTTACAGCCATTTACTCCAAATTCCCTCTGATTGTTTCCAAAATGATTTTTACATATTCATGGTCGTTTGGAATTATAATTTTCTCTGTTGATGCTGTTTAACCAAATCTGTTTTGTTTCTAGATCTTTGGGTATGCTTACAAGATGTATACCATTTTCTGAACGGTTATTACACCCCGGCATGCAACAACCGGTCATGATAATGAAATATGTACTTCAAAAGTGCAATAAATCTGACAATTTCAAAGTCGCTAATTTAAAAAATCAAAAGCACACGGGCCAACTAAATTTTTAAATTCTTATGGGATCCAAAGGGATCCAACTAATGAAATGCTGTTGCAACGTTTGCTCTACTCTTACTATATTCAGCTACTCTACCACTAGGTATAACGTACAATATTTTTTTAGGATCTTGGATATAAAATATTCGTAGTAACATGTGAGCAAACAAAAGTGAAATCAAGCTCGGCTTTGAAAATTGAAACATATGTCGATTATTATTTCACATTATGTTAATGAAATGCACATAACGGAATGCACATACATAACCTAAACCATTGCATAACTGTAACTGCCTGTCATGTCAAAACTTTATTTGAAAATTAACAAAGCAACCAACACTTGCAACAATGTTACATCTGCTACATCAATCATTTCAATTATAACAACTTTTATTTCTTGATAGTCCGGTCAATTTAGACATAAAAATAGTGGTCAAATAACAAAAATTCCCGGAGAGCCAAATATTGGTGGAGAGCTGGGGTTTACCATTACAAATAAAGTTTTAAAAATCCCCACGAATCCTATGTGTGCTACAAAAGTTATTCGGGGTCAAAGGTTAAAATTTGAGGTTTTTTGGATTTTTCTCGAAAAAGGTAAGTTTTATAAAAAAAAAACCTCAAACCAAAGTTGTAGATCTTAAAATTCTCTACAAAAATGGTCTTCATGATTTTTTCCTAAGAGTTATCATTCCTGAGATATCGCGATTCTAAGAGTCACATTATACATGATATGCACATATAAGCCACGTATATACATAATCAGGCACTTAAGACAAGTATAAATACCTATTTGTGTCTCTTTTATATATATTATACTATTCTGAAAACATTTATTCAAAAGATAGTCAGTCCCTAACTGAATCCCCTCTACCCACGTGGCCTTGAAAATCATCTGGATATTCTATTGTCCGTAGGTCTCGTTCATATACCTGTTTCTTTTAGTGCTAAAGGTTGAGTTCAAGTGAATATACGTACTTATTACAAGCGTCTACCATTTAGGTTATTTGTGCTATTTTATAGCTCGTAAAAATATCTCAGTTTTGCTTTATTTGCAATAAACTTTTAACTGAAGATGAAACAGTTGTGGTTAATCGTGGAGTGCCAACTTTAATCGAGGCTAGTGTCGCGAGAGGTGATGAGTTTACTGAGTATTTAAGAACTCAAAAATCCGTTACAATACACGTGGATTGCAGAAAATCATACACCCGGAAAACTTCAATCGCTGCAGTAAAAAGACAACGTGAGGAGGAACAGGCTAGTACTTCAAAAATAAGTCCACCTCGTACTAGAACGCGAGTAAGTGAAGCAAATTTTTGTTTTAAAAAATACTGTTTATTTTGTGGCAATGAAGCCAATGAAGAAACTGAGAAAAAGAAAGCACAGCATCTTCGAAAAAAAAAATTATAACGTGACTACACTAAAATTCAAAGAATGAATTAGCCCCTTACCCCTTATCACTCTTCGATGCAGCTGGAATGTGTAAAACAACAAAGTCAGCAATTTACGATTGCTTTCAATCAGTCAATACTAAGGTTGATCGTACAAACGCTACTTACATTATTGATGGAGGATACCTACTACATCACGTTGTGTGGGATCGAGAAGAAACCTTTAGCGTTATTTCTGATAAATATGTTCAGCATCTACGCAGACATTATGGGCTTACAGTGACGGTATTTGACGACTACAGTGACTCGACAAAGAATATTAAAGCTGCAGAACAACGTCTTCGAACTACAAAAACATCATCGGGTTCCGAGATTATCTTTGATGAATTTATGACAGTTCCAGCGAATCAACAACAATTTTTCGCTAACATTAATAATAAATCTCGTTTCATTTCCATGTTAAGTGACAAATTAACAGCTGCTAATATTGCAGTGAAACAAGCTCAAAATGACGCAGATGTCCTCATAATTGAAACAGCAAGAGAAAATTTTAATGCAACAAACACAACAATTGTAGTTGGTGAAGATGTTGATTTGTAAGTACTACTTACTGCAAGGACTCCAATAGATAAAATTATTTATTTTCTGAAACCTGGAAGGGCTCAACAGCGAACAGAAATATATTCAAAAAGTTTATCTGCTTATCCCAAATGTATTTAAATTATTCGAAAAAAAAGATTTGACTGACTGCGCTAAAGTATTTACAGAAATTGATTCCACACCACAAACAATAATTACGGAAGAAATTCGCTTTCTTCTTGCCGTTTATGGAGCTCCAAAAAAATTACTTGCATTGATAAATACCGATACTTAACTTTTGTAAAAAATACTCGAAACAAGAAACAAGTACAACTATCATGTCTTCCTCCAACATCGGCATCTGCTATTCAACACTTGTATCGAGTATACTATCAAGTTCAAACATGGCTAGGCAACCAACTGAACCCAGAAGACTGGGGTTGAAAATTGATAGATAATACTCTGGAACCGATTCAAACTTTATTCCCACCTGCTCCAGAAAAACTCCTTAACACTATTTTTTGCAATTGCAAAAAAGGTTGTAGTGCCAAATGTGGCTGTAGAAAAGTCGGGTTGCTGTGTTCTCCAGCGTGTACCAATTGCCAAGATCAGTCTTGCTCAAATGTCCAGTTGAGTACAATAGAGGAAGATTCCTGTGATTTTAATGAAGAGACCAATGACTCAGCCACATTTGAACAATTTATGAACATCCAGCAAGAGGAAGAGGAAGAAGAAGAAATCGAAGAAGACATGACTGTTGAAGTAGACTTTCAAGAGAATGAATCTGATTAAAATATCCAAAGAAATGAAAACAATAGTTTACCCAATAATCAATAGCAATATCAATAATCAATATCAGTAATAAGGTAATATCTAGAACTTGACGGGTATTGTTCCCTTAAATTATCCTAAAATTGTCATGACAGTTAGTGGAGTAGGCCTACAGGGGAAACCACAGTAAAAAAAAAAACTCGCCGAGTACACTACCTCACAGGTGGTGTGGAAATGTGTGCATATCATGTATAATGTGACTCTTAGAATCGCGATATCTCAGGAATGGTAACTCTCAGGAAAAAAATCATGAAGATTATTTTTGTAGAGAATTTTAAGATCTACAACTTTAGATCAAGGTTTTTTTTGATAAAACTTACCGTTTTCGAGAAAAATCCAAAAAACTTCAAATTTTGACCTTTGACCCCGAATAACTTTTGTAGCACACATAGGATCGATGGGGATTTTTAAAACTTTATTTGTAATGGTAAACCCCAGCTCTCCACCAATATTTGGCTCTCCGGGAATTTTTGTTATTTTAAATGTCTATATTGACCGGACTATGATTAAACATGGAAAGGGTGTTTCAAAAAGAACGCAAATTTTTTGAGGGATTGCTGATATTTTTATTGAATTTTAAAGTAGGCATGTTCCGATTAATTATGGAATAAAATATCCTTCAAATGGCACTTGCGACTCTGGACGCAGACCCTTGCTCTTTTGATGAAATTATATAAGACGTTTTCTTAGAGTTGCGGCTCTAACTCATTAATTACGCGTTGCATATCGGCAATTGTTCGAGGGTTATTTGCATAGTAGACCTGACATTTAAAAAAAAACCCAAAGAAAGAAGTCACACGGCATCAAATCGCACGATCTGAGTGGCCAACTCCCCTTGGCGGTTCAGAAGACAATGGGGTCCAAAAATCGTTTTTCAAATAAATTAATTATATCACGCGCAGTGTGGCAGATTGCGCCGGCTTGCTGAAACCACATGTCTTCCAGGTCCATACCTTCCACTTGAGGCCACAAGAACTCCGTTATCACGTGTAGTGACGTTCGCAGATTTTCAGCAACACTCACACTCACAGGTGCAATGTTTTCTAGAGACCGACCGGAACGACAATGTACAGATGATTTACTGTCTATAATTTTCATCAATTTCTTAATCAATCTTTGAAAGTGGACAGATTTGGTTCACTTTCACAACTTTCAGCGTAACTTTTCCCATTTTGGTAATCGGTTTTCACTATGATAAGGCGTTGTTCCTTTGTGGAGTGCTACATAACAAAAAATCATCATAGTTATCATCATAGCTGACTATAGCCTATTTCTTCGAAGCTTCCGAAATCCTAACAGGGATTATAAGAGAGGTGGATTGGTCCTCTCTTCCCATGCATAGGTGTCGAAATTAGATTTGGTTATTTGTTTTCATCTCTTCCACTATTCTTCGCCACTGTCTTCTGTCGTGTATTTTTTTCTTCTAGTTTACAATACCCATGGTTTATAGATCTTTGGTTACATTGTCCATCCAGCAAATGTCTGGTCTTCCTTTTCTTCTGTTGTTGTCTGGACTCCATTCAGTTATTACTCTTGGTGCTCTCTCCTTCTCCATTCTGAACACATCTCCTAACCACCTTATTCTTTGCACCTTAATAAATTTTACTACATCTTCTGCCTTTGTCTCCTTGTATATCTCATGATTGATTCTGCTTTTTGTTTGATCATTTTTATCTGTGATTGGACCCATTATTTGTCTAAGTGTTTTCCTCTCGTTTACTTTAAGTTGTTCTTCGTCTTTCTCTGCCAATTTCCATGTCTCTGCCCTGTATGGCATCACTGGTCGTACTAGACTGTTATAAATTTGCAGCTTTGTCTTACTGCTTAAGATGTTGTTTAATAAGACTTGTTTGTTGGAGTAGTAGCATCTGTGTGCTGCTTGTATTTTGTTTGTTATTTCTGTGTTTGTGTTATTGATATCTATCAGTGATCCTAGATATGTAAATTTCTCCACTTGTTCAAATTCATATACTGCTATTTGTATTTTTGTTCCCTGTAATTCTTTGTTTGTCCTCGTATATTTTGTTTTATCACTGTTTACTACTAATCCCATCTTTTCCGCTGCTATCTCCATTTCTTGAAATGTTTGTGTATACAATCAAATATGACAAATGTAAAATTTTTAGGGATGCAGCTTTTACAGAAAAAAATGGTGCAAAATTTTAAAATTACGTTCTTTTTGAAACACCCGTTATGATTTAAAATTTGATCATTTAAACTCGACACTTCTATTATAACAACTGTCACATTTAAATTAAAACATATGAAGCAATAGAAGCCGCGTGGTGCTGTTGGGTAAGCGCCAGACTTGCATTAAGCAAGTCCTCAGTTCGAATCCTGCGGGGGTCGGAATTTTTTTGCCTTGGTGATTGGTATCGGGCTCGGTGAGACCATTCACAGTTGGGCACCCAATTAACTGTGCTCTACTCAGAACCACAGACCAATACACACACTTCATACAATGGTTGCTGCGCAAGCACCAAAAGCGCGATCCAACTCTGTATCCCGAATCCGGGGCAAGTTGATCATTGTACCGCCAGATGCCAGCGCATAAAGCACCAGCCTCGACACCGCAAACTAAATGAGGTTACAGATAATGCATACATACATACATACATCTGAAGCAATAGAGTACATGACTTAATTTTTCCTAAGCCACGCTTGATTTCATTTTCATTTGCTCACGTGTTATTTATTCACGTTTTTACAATTGAAAAATCGAAACAGTAATTTTTGGTACTGCCTGTTATTAATTTTTGTCCCCGGTGCTGTTTGAAAGTATCAAAAATGCAGAAGTGCGTTTTTTGTGGGGAAGTACCAACTCTAAACTTAAAATTCCGCTACTAATAGAGGTCCCCACAAAACTATTTGATATTTTATACTTCTACTTCAGATAAAGAAAGAGCGTTACAGGTGAAAAAAAATACAAAATTTAAACCTTCTTGTAATTATCTTATACGTAAAACCTGAAACTCTGCAGATTGACAAAAAAACCTGTATTGTAGGCCACATTTCGGTAGAATCGCATCTGAAATCGATATATTGGTAGGACATTGGCAAAATCGGTAGATCTACAAAAAAGTCAGTAGACCTGGCAGTACTGCAATCGAATGGCGGTTGTAGTCTATGTAGCCTCTCTCTTGTATAATATCTCCTGTGCATGCGCAATGCAACTATGGAACGGGTTTTTTTCTCTAATAAATGCGATGTGGAAATGTAAACAAACAGATTTAAAAGTAGAGACGATGTGCGGAATGTTAGTTTCAAAATTTAGTAAGCTGTGAAAATGTCTACAAAACATTAAGAGAACAACCAGAACTAGAAGTGTCACGGCAGTAACAAATATAATTTTTTGCATAGTGATTATGAAAGCCGTCTTTTTTTAACGAAAAATCTTATTGAAAGTACCACTTTTTTTAACGCAAAATCGTGAAAAAAGTACACTTTTTAACTATTTTATTGAAATGTCAATTTGACAGTTTGTTATCGCTGATATGCACAAAAAAAGGGGGGGGGTAGAATAATACTTACGTTAATTGCTCAACGAATCGAAGCAGCATTCAAAGCACCAAATTGCCTCACTCAGCCAATGCCTAGGCGAGTCACTACCAATCGCTAATTAGGGGTCGCCAATCAGCTGCAGCCGAAGACGGCCGTGGGTTCATTAGATGAGGGAATGGCGCCACCAATTTAATGGATAACAAAAAAGATAACACAGAGATAACCCCCTAATTCAGCGATTGATAGATTACGCTACAGCTAAATTGAAACACTGTGGATTAAATAAAACGGCGCAAAACTGAAGTCAAACAATGAAGTGCAGGGGAGACAAATTCGTTTTATTCACTCGTAAAGCCGGACACAATAAAATACATATAAGTAAAAGTTTAGGGCCGATATAAAAGCATATAAATGCCCCAAGGATCCTTGTTTACAAAATGGGATGGCCAATTAAAACACCAAATCATCAAAATAGCAGAAATTCCTGGATGCTCCCGAGGAGTGACGTTAATATAAAATTGTAAATTACAAGCGGGCAACCGCCCCAGGAATTTCTATAGCGTGGTACATGTAACAATTAATATCACATTTCGTAGCTAAAGTGAAAGCTACGGTGAGGGGAAGCCTCGTACTTTACAGATTAAAATATGTAATTAAATAATAATAATAATAATATCTCTTTATTGTAGGAATTTTCCTAATATACAACATAATTAACAAAATTACATTTACAGTGCATGGAATATAAACACTATTTAACAAAATTACATAATTGAAATTTAACAGACATCACCTTAAAAATAATATAAATACATAAGTGCAATTAATACAAGTACTATAACATTAAATACTATATAGGTAGGTAAGCATATACGTCTTTACGCCTCTCTAATGTTTTTTAATAATAATCTTCTGAAAATATTTAAAGTTGAGGCGCTTTTTATATTGTTTGGAAGATTATTAAACTCGTTTAGGCCTTTAAAGAAGATGGAGTTCATGCTCCTTTTATAATTTGTTCTTATAATATGAAAATGGTTTCTAACTCTAGTAAAATGTTCATGTACTTCCGTGTTTCTAGTTAGATATTTATTGAAGTATGTAGGTTGGATACCTTTAATTATTTTAAAAATAAAAATCATACTTAAAAAGTAAATTCTGTCATGAACTGATAGCCACTGTAAAGTCGTGAGCATTATCTTAATTGGAGTATACCTATTACACCTTAGTATCACCCTCATTCCTCTGTTTTGTAACTTTTGTAGCTGCGAAATATGATTTTGGTTAAACATATACATTAATGTTGCACAATAATCAAAATGAGGTCTAATAATGCAGTTGTAGCAGGTAACTCGAGCATATAGCGAAAGTGATTGCGAAATTCTACTAAAAAAATAAAGTTTTTTTGAGATTTTTGTTATAATATACTCTGCATGTTTAGCCATTGTAAGTTTATTATCTATTATCCACCCTAAATACTTCATATGTTCTTCAAATATAATGTCTTCATTATTAATCGAAACTTTCAATAGGTTTACATCTAAATTTTTATGTTTAAATTCGGTCGTTATTACCATAGCTTTTGTTTTTGACACATTTAATTTCAATTTGTTTGTATTTAAAAACGATTCAATATTTTTTAGGGAAGCATTTAAACTACTTACTGCTCTTTTTATATCTATATCAGTTACATAAATAAGTGTATCATCCGCAAACAGCTTTATGTAGTGAGAACCATCAACATAACTGATATCGTTCAAATAAATTATAAACAGCAACGGCCCCAAAACACTGCCTTGCGGATGCGTCCAGACCATGATATAATTATTTCGCGCTTGTATGTCGCGCTAATCTTAATTGATTGAGGCACATAAGCACCTACAGCCACGCTTACTCGCTGGCTACCGCAAGCACAATTAATAGAGCAGCAAGGTTACCTTGAGCTGGTACGATGCCTTCTTAGCGTTGATAACATCGCAGGAATGGGCTTCCGGGGGTTTGATGGCTCACCAAAGAGGACAGTAGCTGGTCAATTAAGCGCGCCGAGATAACGCTATCACAGATCGCATCGAGTCGCAAGTCGGGATTCTCAGAGTTTTTATTTGTACCCAATACGTGATGGGGACTAAATTATTGAAATAAACGTTAGCGGGCAATCGAAAAGGTGCTGAAAACGGTCATACTCACACTAAATTCCCCAAATGTTTTGCTCGGGAAGTTTTGGCGTCAAAAAAAGTCTGCACCAGGCAGTATCTCCAGATTTATATAGAGGAATGTCGAGACGCGTACAAATCCCTTAACCAAAGGGTGAGAAGTGCCTAGACATCAATAAGCACCTTCTCCAAAATTGCGACCTCGAACAGCACCAGAAACTTCCAACGACCTTATTCGATCGAACGCCGGGACAACATACCAAATAAACAAAAGCGCATAAAAATTTGCTTACTAATGAGTAATATGTCATAAGCGCCAACGTTTTGATGAGCTTTTGTTTATTTTAACAGCGATTTAAAGTTAACGTCAGGTTAGTGACCTTTATAAGACCGGCCGTAAGTAAATACAGCAGACGTATGCGGTTTATGTCGTGAACACCTAAATAACATTATTTATAACGAACTTGTAAACACACTTGTCGAGCCTATTCCTTTGAATCTGTTATTACTAAATCGGACCTGAATAAATTGTAAAATTATAACTTGAATAAACAAATGGACATTTGAGCTCTAGATTCAAGCGGCAGACTTATGTTACGTATGGAATTTTAGTTCAAACTTTACTGTCTTCTCGAGCGTTTCTGCCGAAAATTCAATTGAGTTTAATTTTTAAAACAGAAAACCATGTCGTCAAAGTGTAAAGTTTCTGCTTCAGATTTTCCAGACAAAAAACGCAGAAAAGTTTTGGTTTTTTGAGATTGCATAGTATAAATAAATCTAGTTAATGGAACCTAGCCCCGTTTTTATCATTTATGTGTTTACTTGCCCATCGCGGTTTTGCGCTCCGCGGCATTCTTCTGGAACGTAACCCCCACGAACGGCGAGGTCTGACTGTATTAGTTTTATAAGCTTTCCATTTACACCTAGTTCTCCCAGTGCTTTGTTTAGCTCTTTCCTGTTGATAGAATCCAATGCCTACGAAAATTATAAATACATCCTTTTTATATTCATGGCTTTTCGGTCTGTATTAAGAGTCCTGCATCAATATTGCGGGTAGCGGGTCAGGTGCGGATTTGAAATTGCAGGTCGCGGGTTGGATGGCGGGTACAACTTCATTTCTTCAACATAAATTTTGTTTGCATATAAAAAAAATTATACCTAATAATAATGAAGTGTGAAAATAACTTTCTTTATTGTGTATGGGCATTTTATCTGAAGCAAGTTGCTGGTACGTGCTGGTCTAATATTCGAATTTGGGGTCAAGTGCGGCTTAAAAGTGCAAAACTTGCGGGTTTGAAACGGCAGGTAGCGGGTCGGGTGCAGGTATAAAAATTTGAAAATTGCGGTTCGCGGGTAGGTTGCGGGTCCTAAATATGGGACCCGCGCAGGTCTCTAGTCTGTATCTCTCTAGTGCAATATATTTTTACTTATAATACCATGAGCAGTCAAAGTTATGTCAACTATTCTTGCGGTGGTATCACGGATGTCCATCGCGCTTTGGTACGATTAGGACAAGTGCGCTAGCACGAGTCAGTTTTTATTGCAACCGGCACTCGACCTTTGGCGTATGCAAAATTATCGAGAAGTATGTCTCACCTGGTTATATTATTGATAAAAAATATCTTTTGCGTCTACTGTTTTTTCCAAGAGCTATAAAAAAATTTAAAAATAAATCCACTTTCCTGACTTCTTATGCATAAAAACTACTAAACAACAGCAAAAAATTACAATATTACTACTCGTTTTCAAAACACTATTGTAAGCGAATATGCGAATTGACATCATTAGTAATGTAATTGTTTATACTAGGCGTACGTCAACGCACACTCGTTTTCGGCTGCATGTAGTTCTAAGAATCATAATCACAACCTATCACCTGTGATATAAATAGTGTACAATATATCAAAAATTGAAAAATATATATTTCGTTGACATAGGTAGATTACTTTTGTGCGTTTGTCACTTGATGCAAAATTATTTAATATTATCAAGTTTGTAAATTTTATTATGCACAACAAAAATAAATTATTGAAATGTAAAACAAAAATGTAATTCTCTTGCTAAGTAGATTTTTATAGCTCAATGCTTCTTTCCTATTTTTCTCATCATCAATATTTTAGCAACTGTAAGCTGGTCAATGGTCAGTCAATCACCTTGTATTATTACAAATGACCTGTTTAAGCATTCATTAATGGTGTAGATATTATGTCAATAAATAGGACTCTGATATGCACATATCTGTTAAACAGATTCATTCGTTGAAGCTAAATGATAATATAGTGATTAAATAGTCAAACACGTGGATATTTTTAAATAATTAGCAATTGCATCCTTGACAAAATAAGTTATAAATATGTGGCTCATGATTTTGTATTTTATACTTTGCTCCTAATCAAAATATATTTTGTAACATATTATTTAAAAAAAATGAGGTGTGGCACCGCACGACTTTCTACGTAACTTGCTTCTGAAAATATATTTTTGCAATTTTTTCAAAAACTATACTTGCAAAGAAACTTCTTAAAGAAAAGTTATAGATAATTGCATACCTTGTTCTAAGTAATTGTATTTTTATCAAACCATTATTAAAATGTTCTCTGAATGATGTCATTTGTGACAGTGATCTGTTATGAGATGTTTTATCGGACTTTTTCCACTGCGTCGGGCATTTACCACAAGACGTTTCAGGAGTTTCTGATCTACCCCCGACCTCAGGTGAATGAAATCCTAATTAGTCCTGAGAAGGACTGATTTTTGTACGTCTTTTTCACGTACACTTGTGCCTACCATGGGGTTTGAACCCGGGACCACTGATCGCTGTGATTACGAGTCTGTCACTCTTACCACTACGCCACCAGTGCTGCAAATATTTTAGTTATAAACTTATATGTTACCGCTATATGCACAGTAGACTATTTTTGTAATTCTCTGCGCAGTAGTGGCATCCAAATGGGCTTTATTTCTGCGCTAACCTGGCTAATCGGTTCTTCTGCCAGCGCTATGTATGCTTTATACGGAACCTGTTCTTCTCTTTAGCTACAATTGAAGCTTTATCTCATTGTATGTGGTGGTCTTCGTTTCAGACCTGATCTGCGATCTTGGATTTGATGGTTTTGCCCTTTCTAATATCTTTGCGGTATTTCGATCATACCACTCCCTCTAACATCAACCAATGAAAAACGGTCAAATGTATAGTTACGCATGTACTAACTTTTGATAATGTACATAGCAACTGATAATCACATACCTTCCTGATTAATAGGTGATAATCACACGCAATCACAAACATCACGTTACCTGCTCTCAGTACAATTGTCATAACAACCACATTAACTGTACTTTTAATATTTAAATACACTATTCAAACGTTGTTTTTGACTCGTGATATAATCTAGCCGAATGCAATTCGTGTCTTCTTGATTATCAAATCATTTCTGTTTCCACTCGATATATTGTTTTAGGTAATCGCGCGAGTCCAGCCAAACAATATATCTCGTGTAAACCGAAATGATTATTTGATAATCAAGAACCCACTAGTAATATAATAATTGGCTTTTCATTCTTGATAGAATATCGCCACTTCTTTCCGAAGAATGTAATCCTCTTGTTGGGCTGGATTAGTCCCCTGTTTCCAATTCTTTGTTTTACTTCTATAGTTTCTGGTGAGTTTTTGCTTTCTCCACTATCTTCCTCCATTCTATCCTGTTTCTTGTTTTCTCTTTCCAGTCCTTTATTTTCATGGTTCGTAAGTCTTCTGTCACTTCTTTGTACCACCTGTTTCTTGGCCTTCCTCTCAATCTATTCTTATCCGGCTTCCACATTGTTACTTTTTTTTATAATTCTTGTCTCTTCTCCCTTTTCTCTATCTCGTTATTAATTTCTTGCCTGTATTTTCTTCTTCCTTCTTCTGTTTGTAGTTTTTCGTTGTTCCATTTTTTGTTTCCCTGTTTTTCGTTATTGTTTCTATATTCTTGTCTCATCTTTGCGATTACCATGTAATGATCTGTGTCTGCATTTGAGCCCCTATATGAATTTACGTCCGTGATTGTCCTATTTTGTTCTTTATTTATTAATATGTGATCTATCTGGTTACCTCTTGTCCTCCCTCTTGTGCTTAAAGTTAGTACTGCTAATCTCTAAGTTTGATGCTATCGCAAAGTTACATAGCCTGTTTCCGTTATCATTTGTCTTTTCGTGTAATGTGTGTCCTTCAAATTCCATAGTTGCTTTTTCGTAAAATTTTCCTCGAATTCTACGTCGTGTTTGACTAGCCATTCCCGAATTTTACTTTTTTTTAGATGAAAATGTGGGTGGTTTGTCCAGCTTCACTGAATGATAAGGTGCATTGTCGAAAATCACTACACATTTTCTATCTAACTTAGTCAAAGCAGGAATAAGCTGATTAATCGTCCAATTTTGAAATAAGTTTCTATCCATTGTTTTATGATAATCCCTATCATTATCACCCAAATGATATCCTGCGTGTAAAATTGTAAATCTTGAACATTCACTTTTAATTTTGCGTGGATTACTTTTCAAGTCTGAATTGCCGACCCATTTTGATAAATCCAAGTTTCATCAAAGTACACTATTATGTAAAATTTTCACTAGAATTTTGAAACTAAAAATTTTCTTAGATATGTAATTTTAGCTGAAACATTTCTGTTCCCATAAAATTTTGCGACCTTTGACCATTTTGTACTTGTACCCCATTGATTTTAAAAATTTTTATAAAGTTGTTCTCCCCCCTTTAAACTCTAATTTTTCTCGTGAATTAGTTAAAAGATCGTCTAATGTGAAAAATACATTTTTTTAATTATATTGCCTAGAAGTCATTGTAAGTCTCCTAAAAATGTGATTTGTAAAAATGGCGGTTTTGTCTCTTTTGCCAAAGGATGATGTGCTTAAATTTTCCATTTTTTCTTGCACTATCCATACTATTTGTCTTGTACTCACCTACAATTCAACTTATAAACAAAAAGAACTTGATTTAATTGTAACTTATTAAAAATATGTTCTGCAGTCGAATACGAACATCATCACAACTGAAATTTGGCAAATCCTTTCGGTATTGAATGTAACACTTTCATTGCTACTTTTGAAGCAAGTATTACTTTAATAACAGTAACTTGCTGACAAATAACGTTTTAGCAGACTTGATCAAACAATACCATCTTGAAGTTAAGTAACAAACGACTTCCGGGATTAATGACAATGGCCGTGAAAGCCTCAAAAATCATCTAAATACCATCTTGTTTTAAAGTCGTGTATGGTCGCGGCGAATTCAGCAACACGGTAAATATGTTCGCATGTCAAAATTGTGTCATGTAGAACAGTGTGTCCAACATTAAAAAAATCTATAAAAGGCTTTACCCAGAACTTCCCTCGTCAACATTGTGACACTAAATAATTTTAAAATTAAATTAAGTTAGGAGTAAAAATATCTTCACGTTTCTAATAAATTAAATACATTTTCAAATAAAAAAAAAGTATCCCGCTGGGGTTTGAACCTGCCGCATCTGCAGCTCTGCAGATCGTTCGATCCTACCCGCATCTCCACAGCGGATCTAACTGTTGAACGTCACGGTGTTATGGTTGAAACATTTTTACTCTTTTGACATTATCCTTTATCGGTTGAGTCTTATTTTCGGCAAATGTAAAGCCTGACCTATGTGAAAGTTACTACTTTCTTTTATTTCAAAATTAACACAAAAATAAACAACATTTTATTTTTTTAAGGTGCTCACCGTGTATATATTTGTATGAAATTGTACCGGTTTCATGCGCGGTAGATATACAATATGTATCCCAAATATCATGTTCCTCCGACAAATAGTTTTTGAGCTATTCTGCCAACAGACAGACAGACAGACTGACAGAATTGAGAAAACCTCTTTTTCGTCCTTTTTCGTCATCTAGGGAACTTAAAACTTGAAGATCGGAAAAAATCTCGGAAGATGATTTTTTCATGATTACAATAAGACTTCCTTCGTCTTTCAGACGAGGGAAGTAAAAATGAATCATGGCCTCCTACTATACCAGAACAACGTGAACATACTGTATTGCAATATTTTCAGTAAAGTAGACATTCCCTGGAAGTTTGCTATTATTATGACTAACATTTGCAATAATCATATCAAAGTTATTTTGATCGGGTAATATTTGTTGAAAATGGTGGTCGTCGCACTTGATTTCAATTTAACGCTTTCACTTTGCCGTTGATTGTATGAGAAGTGAACCTCACAGTCTTCCACTGATTAAAATTTCACGATTCATATTTAGTCTTCCACTGATTAAAATTTCACGATTCATATTTCTTATGCAAACTGATCAGTGATGAGCATTTTTAGAGATAAATTTAAGCATATAACCATCTTCTGAGCGATTCCCACACCATATTGCACTACAACCTGTCATATTGATTTTCGAATATTAGAACTGTCACAAATTTGAATTTTTGCGGCTTCAATGACTGATCCAGCATTAATCAACTGTTCTTTGGAAAAATTGATCCAACCAATCAGAATGGATCACGCTGTTGTCCCTACTCTTATCCAACTATATACAGGAACTTTTGGGCACACGCATGCATTTGTACATAACTGATCATTATTAAAAAACCACATTCAGCTCGTAGGAACTCAAGAACTTTTTTCGTAATAAATTGGAAATACAGGAATGAAATCGGCAATTAGCAGCAGAGAGATTCTGCTGGGGGCCGAAGGGTGAAATGGAGAAACAGGAGTGGGAGTTAGCCGAAGTGTGGAGGCTACAGAAATTTAAAACTGTCTTATACAGGGTGTTTGTGAATTGCTAAACAGCTCGTTCTTCTTCCTTTTATAGGCCAGTGGCCTGTTTTTAACCACAAAATGGTTCTATGAGTCCTCTTTGGCCTTAGGCCGGGTAGATGGCTAGCCTTGTCCGTCGAAATTGAGGAAGTTCCCTTTTTTTTAGGGGTTAACGACTACCACATGTGTTAGCGTGGTGGTCGGGGAGCGTACGATTTTTAAAATCCTTTTAGAGTCTGCCGGGATTCGAACCTGGGCCGGTCGCCTGGGAGGCGAGCATTTGGTCGCAAGGCCATCCGCTCACCTAAACAGGTTATGTTTTTTTTAAATAGAACAATGAGTTTTATCTAACAGTTAAAAACTACAATAAAAAAGCTTTCCAATGATTTAGCATATTCACCATTTTGTTTAAAGTAGCTTTTAAAAAATCAAAAATTCGTATACAGTGTGTCCAAGATAAGGAGGGCCAGTATGGGGATCTCGGTAATGGTAAGAGATACAAAGTTGGTTAAATGGGAAGAAAGTTGCGCAATTAAAGCACTAAAAAAATGACGTCTAGAAATCCTTGATATGATTTTTCGTTTTTGAATTATCTCAAAAAAACCGAATTTTTGGATTTTATTTTTTATTTTTTTCTGGCGTTAATATTAAAGTTAGAGCAAAACTGATTAAACTTCTTTATAGCAACTTTTAGCGAACTTAATGATTACGTTATCAATTTTTTTATCCGACGTTTCGTCTTCGAGAAACCATCATCAACTTCATTTTTTTAAATACGGTCCTGGTTTTTTGATGCCAAATTTTCAAAGCCCTTGTTACTCTGAATTCAACAATGTACCACATATTATGATTTAATTACGTTTCGAGCTTTTTTCTGATCATCATCAGAAAATTTTTTAGATACGGACCTGCATTTTTGATAATTTTGTAAAAATAAGTTCATACAGTAAGATAGGCGTTTTTAGATGCCGTTAAAATATTAAAATGCACATCATAATGTCATAATTCTGATACATTAATTTAATAAGCAACCAATAACTATTAACAATAAACAAAAAAGAAATGAACAAAAGATAGACAGAAAGAATAACAAAACGAACATCGAAACCATTTAATAGGTATTAAATTTACAGAAGGTATTCAAAAAGGTTGCCATCATTCTCCATGCATAAATAACATCTAACTGTAGAATCTAAAACATTATTCAGCAATACTGGCGTTATACTTTGAAAGGCTTCAAGAACCAATCTTCTAAGTTCTTCTTCTATTTCAAAACGTTAAATACCTATTACATTGTTTCAAGGCTCGTTTTCTCATTCTTTCTGTCTATCTTTTGTTCATTCATTTGTTGTTTATTGTTAATAGTTATTGGTTGCTTATTAAATTAATGTATCAGAATTATGACATTATGATGTGCATTTTAATATTTTAACGGCATCTAAAAACGCCTATCTTACTGTATGAACTTATTTTTACAAAATTATCAAAAATGCAGGTCCGTATCTAAAAAATTTTCTGATGATGATCAGAAAAAAGCTCGAAACGTAATTAAATCATAATATGTGGTACATTCTTGAATTCAGAGCAACAAGGGCTTTGCAAATTTCGCATCAAAAAACCAGGACCGTATTTAAAAAAATGAAGTTGATGATGGTTTCTCGAAGACGAAACGTCGGATAAAAAAATTGATAACGTAATCATTAAGTCCACTAAAAGTTGCTATAAAGAAGTTTAATCAGTTTCGCTCTAACTTTAATATTAACGCCAGAAAAAAATAAAAAAGAAAATCCAAAAATTCGGTTTTTTTGAGATAATTCAAAAACGAAAAATCATATCAAGGATTTCTAGACGTCATTTTTTTAGTCCTTTAATTGCGCAACTTTCTTCCCATTTAACCAAATTTGTATCTCTTACCATTACCGAGATCCCCATACTGGCCCTCCTTATCTTGGACACACTGTATACACTCACCGGCACGAAAAACGGAGCACTTGCATTTTTTTATTAGATTTAAAATTGTATCCCTTTGTGATGTTTTATTATTGCATTTATTATTATACATTTATTATACATTTAACATTATAACATGTATAATAAATGTATAATATTAAATGTAATAATAAAACATCACAAAGGGATACAATTTTAAATCTAATCAAAAAATGCAAGTGCTCCGTTTTTCGTGCCGGTGAGTGTATAATTCAAGAATCATTGTTCCATTTAAAAAATATTTAGTACATGTGGTGTGATAATTCGGCATTGTTGCATTTGTTCTTCGATTTTTAGTGATTTTGCGTAAGTCATGGCCTGCTTTAGCTAATTATTTTTATATAATAAATTCTAAAATACTGTCATAACGCATTTTTAGCGCTGATTTCAAATATACTACGTGTTTTATTTAAAATTCAAAGTCGTGTATAACCACACCAAAATAGGAGGCCGTGATTTAAATTGGTTCATGACAATTTGTAGACTGCATACAGGCATTTAAAACAAAATAAAGTTTTTTTACAGTATCTCTATTAATTATTTATTAACAAAGTTACAAGCACCCTATATAGCTCTGTCAATATCAACATAATGTCCATCACATATTTAGAAACAATTGCGTGTCTAATCTAAGAATAATATAACAGAACATTGATACTTCTTTGACAGCCATGGCTAGCTGCTAGCCCTTTGACAGCTTTTTCCAGTGATCCACGATCGAATTTCTGGTTTTACATTTCTTTGTCAAGTTTCCTTTTGAGAAAGTAGCTTAAAAAAATGTTTCCCATTTTTGAGGTTATAGCGGTCAATCACTGGAACGAAGAAAAAACGATCACATTTCTAACAAAATGCCGTTTAACCGGTTTTCGCTTTTCTTGGCGTCGACTTTTGGTCTTACCATTTTTAGCCGGCATAGTAACGACTCAGGTTTTCGAAGTAAACGTAAAAATTGTAGGAACTTCTAAAAAATCGAATTCGAGGTACAGTTCCATCCACTCTTTTTCGCGGCGTAAGTGCACATTTTGAAAATAATGCGAAAAACAAATGCTCTGGATTGTGAATGTAGTACTGAATAAATTTTGTACTTATTGGTCACTGTTGAGAAATTTGTAACTCTGGCAACGTCGCATACCGGTGTCATAAATAACGCCTGCGGCGCAAAATCATATTGGAATAAATTAAAATTGTAGTTTTCCCCGTTGAATAGTTGTAATTATTCGGACAGTGTTCCTAGTTCATAATTATTGTGCTGCATCATTATGTGATACAACTTACGGGGGTAGTTCAAAAAGTAATATAAATACCTCGCATTTGCGTCTTCACGATAACGTTTTAAATAAGTTTTATTGTTGCAATTAAGGCACACAAAAAATACTCATTATATAAGTTTGCATGTTTGGAAAATACTATCTTACTGTGCGCTAACTCTTAGAAATTGTTGCTTGTGTTGGGCTCGAACAAAAGGGCAATTCAAAATATTGTTATTTAGGATATAACATTTTTTGTAGAAATATAATAAGCGTTTGAAAATTGCGGAAAATATGTGGAAAAATGTTTTTTCGATAAAAGCATGAGCGCATGTCAACTGAAAAAAATTCTGACTTCAAGGAGGAGGGATTGTTCCTTGGAGGCATGTATGAATGCCTTGATTAGAAAAAATAGCTGCGGAAATATTTTTTTTGCAAATATTTTCATAAAATCTTTTTATGCGCAAGTTATATTTTGATAGAGAATATCCCGAATGAAAAAAAAACTGTAAATAAAAACATTTTTAATAAAAATAATAACAAAACTAATATCTACATTTTTTGTAATGGCAGTGATAAAGTGGTTTGTACTTTAGAGACTGTTATGATGTTCTTACCTGGTTCACCACTTTGAAATTAAATTGGTTCAATAAGATATAACCGATTGTGGAAAACAATAACAATCCTTTTATTTTCATTAAAACACGCAAATTACAAATATATATGGCCACGTCAATATGTTTTTAAAATACAATTACTAATAGCGAAATATGTATAACGAACGCCGAAATCTAATTTGGAAATTAGAAGCTGAGGAATCTGACTCGCGCCTTCGACTTGGCTAGAGTGACACAAGACGGTAGGTTATGCAATCCTGCAATTCCAGAGTGTCTACGTTTATATAGGTCGCTTGTGCAAGGCAAATGATTTCCTATTCTTTGTATATAATAGGTTATGTCCAACCAACGCTCCGTTTCTATTATTGCACAAGTGGTTGAAATAACTTTCACCTTAACGGAATTCCATTTCACATTTTCTCGGCTCGTGTTTTATGTTCCATTGTTAGTCGAGTCGGGTGCCCGTCCGTTTATTGCCCCTGCAATTGGCCCTTTTGCAAGACGCAAATGGGTATTTTCGTAACCCTATCTGGAGTGTCGATTGTTGATCACGATCCTCTCGCGCTGTGTTGATCGGAATGCCTGGTGTTTGGAGACTGCAGCGCGACGTTTGGAAAGTTTATTTAATTGTTACCGGCGATATTTTTACGATCTTAATTGCGAAGGATAATTCCTGACGTACCGCTAAACCGACTTCATGTCGTTTCGCCGAGCGAGGTGGAAAAGGGACGCTCCGAATCAAATGCGAGTTCTTAAAACTTTGTACTGCAAAGGCAAACAAGTAGGCGTGGCGCTAGCGCGCGAAATACGAACTGAGCACCAAGGACATCAGAATCGAAAAGATGCGTAACAATACGAAATAATTACTACAGACTTCGTAATCAAATGGAGCCGCAATTGAATCGCAACACTAGATTCAGGTCGTGCTAAATGAATTTCATAATTATTTTTAACAAATGCTACAGAATTGTTTAAACAAAACATACTGAAAAAGCGCAATATAAATGTTAGCATCGACGTATTTTGAAAACTGTTGCACATAAATGTATACTTTCAGCGAATCAAATGTGTAGAAAATAATGAAGCAATTTTTATTGAAAAAATTATCTACATTGCTTTATTATTGTAAAAATACGATTTATATTTCTCTGCGTGTTTTGACTTATAACGCGTGTCGCGGCTTCTGATCACTGATTTTCCCAGCAAATAAAAGGATGCCGTCAGGAATAATTAAAGGAAAGCTGACTTTTGGCCAGTTGATAGACCACTACAAGAGATTTTTCTCTGTAATGCCTTGCCCCTCGTTCCTGTGGTGCCCCCCCCCCCTCAGAGCCTTTTCGAACTTCACATTTGCAGACTTTAGAAAACTGCTCTATATCTTGGTAACCAATGGTCGTAACGATGATTTTTTTTTGCTTTATCATAAACGAATGTACTAGAATAATATGTTTATTTAAGTTTGCGGTATTTTAATTTTAAAATTTAAAGTTTTGTTTTATCGTTGTAGGTTGTTCAAAACTGATAAAATAAGTTGCCATGTCATACAGTTTAAGTTATATACTTTATATACAGTTAAAATATACAATAACTACTGACTCATTCGCCAAAAGGAGTGTCTTTTTCTTCTAAAAATGCAGTTGAGTTGTAACGTGACAATCCATTGCAGTGTTCATACATTACTGAGCATTTCCAGCCCGCTTTTTGCGTCTATAATTATTTCCACACCCTGCCTTACAGCTACTGGACACGAGGCGTAGAAGTTCATATGGGGCAAACATAATTGAACTAGCAATAGGTTGCAATGCTTTCTTATTTTGTCCGTTCCCTTCTATATATTATATCTTCCATAGTTCCATCTTCATTCAGTTGGTAAAAGTTTATTTTCTAGCACACCCGAAGCTGAGAGTCGAGCAACATTTTTATTCAAGCAGAAATTCGTCGAGAAGAATTGTTTACCAGTAGGGAAACATTTATTCTTTCATTATATGAGATGAGCTGGTTACTTTCGTTTAACAACTCTATATAATTTTTGTCTTAGCGAAACTTCCTCACACATCAAACGGATCTCATCAACATCGTCTTCGAGTTTATTTGCAAGTTCAAACGTTACCGTCACCAGGAAATAGACTTCTATCAACTAAACGAAGATGGAAGATAGAATAAGCAGATCGGGATGTACAAAAGAATAATCCTGCAACTGTAAGTTAGGATGTACATTGTGTATCTAGGACGAAAAGTGTAACATTCCCAGAAGACTGAATATTGTTGGACGAGGCGAATGCCGAGCCCAACAACACAGGAGTTTGGGAATGTTGCTTTTTGTCCAAGATATACATACTATTTTCCGCCGATCGATACGAGTAATTAAAAAAATTAGGAAATAGTACTCGAATATTTCCTGCCTAGGCCTGGAATATTATTCCTGTACAGTTTTATTGTAAATTACCTAGCAACGGCTGATGTAATGGAATGTTTGACTTTGCTTCACAAAATTTTGTCAATAATGTGTTAGTTCTAGTACGATTGGCGGAAAAAATATTTTTCTATCAGATTCTTGTAGGAGAAGCATTTTTCTAAGGTCTGCGAATGTGAAGTTCAATGGGGCACTGAGGGGGAACCACAGGGAGCGGGTACTTTTGCAAAAATGTATCTTTTGTAGTGGTCTAACAACGGGCCAAATTCAGCTTTCCCCAAATTATTCCCGTCTCATCTTTTATTTACTGTACTACTTGGTACAAATCAGTGATCGGCGAGGCGCGACACACGTATAACTCAAAACAGGCAGCGGAAAATAAATCGTGTTATTTTACAACAATAAAGCAATGCACGTAATTCTTTCACTAAAAATGTCTTCATTCTTTTCTACACATTTCATACGCTGAAAGTATACATTTATATGCAACAGTTTTCAAAATACGATTACTTTGATGCTATAATTTATACGACGCACGTGTTGTTTAATCAATTTCTGTAGTTCTTTTTTTTTTTAATAATGTGGAGATTAATTTGACATCAGCTACATTTAGAAGGAATAAACGTTCTCTTTAAAAATCGTGGAGAAATATTGAAAAATAAGCGTGTAAATGCGATGAAAACATTCAATAATAAAAACAAATTGGAGTAAAACCTTTTTGCGATCGCCAACAGAATTGCGCCTTCCACTTTTACATCTGCAAGGTCATTCCAGATGGTGTTCTTTTTGTTTAAACTATCTTCGAGTGCACACCCTATGATTTTAGAAACGAGAGACCTGATTCCCGACTAAGATTTAATGTTAACGTTTTCTTTGTATTTTTACTTCCTTCGTCTGAAAGACGAAAAACAGGTTTTCTCGATTCCGTCTGTCGGTCTCTTGGCGGTATAACTCAAAAACTATTTGTCGTAGGAAGATGATATTTTGCGTACACGTTGTATATATACCTGGAATGAAACCAGTAAAATTTCAGATAAATATATACAGGGTGAGCACCTTAAAAAAATTTAAAAAATTAATTTTTGCGTTAATTTTGAAATAGAAGGAAGTATAATTTTCACATAGGTCAAGCTTTACACTTGCCGAAAATAGGACTCAACAGATACAGGAGAATGTCACAAAAGAGTCGAAACGTTTCAACAATAAGACCGATCCCTTAAATAGAGGCGCGCGCCGCACTAATTTCAAATAGCCTCGATGGCGCAGTTCGACTTATCGATGCAGTTACGATCGCTACGCAGATGTGGTTACGATCGCTATGCAGATGCGGCGGGTTCAAACCCCAGCGGGATACATTTTGTTTATTTGGAAATGTAATTAATGTATAGAAACGTGAAGATATTTTTACTCCTAACTTAATTTGATTTTTAAAAATATTTGGTGGCACAATGTCGACGAGGGAAGGTGTGGGTAAAGCCTTTTACACATTTTTTTACAAAAAAACTTGCAGTATTTTGTATGTATACCAATAAAATATTTTCCTTGTAGGATAATTAACGCAGTATTTTTGAGTAGTAGCAACGTAAATCATGTAATGGGTGACCCAAAATGAGCCGTCATTTTAATTTTTTAATAAATCGCATTATTTAGTGGAGAAGTTCTAATGTTTTTATTGAAACATAGAGTACAGACATGGAGGTTATGTATGAAAAATAATATCCATAAAATGGCCTCCTTGCTTTTGTCGGTAAATGTTGATTTTTTTTATGAAATGACCTTTTGGCATAATTGTGGACTAATTTCTTCAATATTGCGACGAATAAGACCTCTAGGAAGAAATTCGAATGGTCTGTAGATCATTGGCGTACACTTTATCCTTCAAAAAACCTCAAAGTGCTCTGAACTGAACTACCGGGTGACCAAAATTGTTGTGATTTTTTTTTCTTAGGTTGGCACTCTTTATATTGGTGGCACTGTAAGTCTTTGTCAAATTCGAGGTTAGCAGGTTAGGTTTTGCGTCAGTTTGTGTCAAAACTCTCAAATTTATTGATTAATTTCGCCACAATGCTACAGGACGGTGCGGCATGATGACCAAATAATGTGCGAACTTTTCGATTCGTCTCCGCAAAATTCTCATCATTTTTGTAGTGAATTTTTACAACTTCTACGAGTTGTTTGTTCGTGTATCTCTTCACGACTAAACTCCATGTTCCCTTGTGACAACTGTCCAAGTTTAGTAGGCTGTTTATTTAAAAAAAATTGCGGTAATTTTAAAATGGCGGCTTATTTTGGGACACCCGTTACTTGTATCTACCTCCAATGCAAAAAAAATGTAGCCTCAGCTGCTATACTGGAAGGACAACTCTATATTTGAACGGTGAAGACCCCCAGCGTATCGCATTCTTAATGCGCTATTTTTTCACCAGCCTGTGAATTTACACTTGTTCGGGATATTTCGCAGAAAATTTGAAAAATAGATAATTTTGTAATTCTAATTTTGGTAGTGCTGGACATACTTTTTGGCCAACCCTCGTAATATAAACCGTTATATTATGCAGACGCAGAGGAGTTCATATTTTAGACTTTAGCGAGTATTTTTCGTCATAGAATGAAGTGTTTACTTCGTTAACAATTACAGCAATTTAACTTTCACGGTTTATTAAATACAATATTTGCAATATTGAAATTCTTGGAATTTTACAATACGTGGCAACGTGGCGAACGCAAACAGGGATATTGCGCGGCGGCGAACGCAAGCGCACTCCGCAAAATGAAATTGACGAATTTTGAGTTTGAGGATGCGCCGTAAACAACTTTCGCTCTAGCGTTGTGCAAGAATTAATTAGTACATTCCTACATGTTCTTTACTTAGTAATTGATTTGCATGGATGTTATCGTTCAGAAAATGCACAGTATTATAACTGTTATCGTCCGATCATGAAGCTGTATGACTTATTGGCTGATCTTTGAACTGGTTTATCGCCGTTTTCTTCCCGGACATTGTACAACGACAGAACTGTTTTCGTAGCTAAGGTAGTTATCATGTAATTATTTGAACAATGCTCGTGTTGTTTGTTTACAGCTAACAATAACGACTGACTTTGTGTCGACATATGTCACGTTTTAACTGACAACATAGTTTTAACTTCAATACAACTATTTTACCGAATTTTAATTTTTTACCGATCTATGTATGTTTTAAGCATTTAAAAGTTTAAAAACTAAATCCTTTTTTCAGAGACTGAACGACAAAATGGCTGCTAAGAAAGGATCTGGCTTTCCTTACAAATTTGCTTCATTTATCCTCATCGTATTCATAGGTGGTGTTGTATATTATGATATTGTCAAGCACGGCTCTTGGGAAAGTAAGTTATATAAAGCACATTTACATAAGAAACAAAAGGAGGAATTAATTCAACTATTTTTAGAGTCTCGTACTTGCACAGGCTTGAGAGACGCTGGGGTACTGGAATACTCAAACAAAGCTCTAGATAGGACGTCGCAGGGCCTACTCTGGGTACATCAGCGTGTCGATGAGCAATTCCCAGGCTACTATGAAAAAAGTTCGGAGTTCTTGCAGCCCTACGTTCAGGTTACCAAGGAACTGGGGCTTGTCCTCTCCAATGTTTTTGCAAACCTCAAAGACGTTGCTGTCGAAAAGTATCCAGCAGTGGTGGCATCGGTTAGTTTGACAAATGCGAGTCTTTCTTGGAGTAATTGTTTTGCTTTTAGATTGAATCGTATGCGCCTGGATTATTGGAACAGTCCCAGAAGGCTGTTTATAATGCATGGTCCACCTCGGTGCTGTATATTAATAGGAGTGTAGATTACCTGAAGACTGAAGTCTTTGTGTAAGTATTGTTTAGATTAGGTGTGTTTGTTTGTAGTCGTAATAAAAGGTTTGTTTACAAACAATAATACTGCATACTTTATTACTCATATAAACATTTTCTGATTAATGTTTATAGTCACAATTTAGTTTAAATGCAGAAGAATGATTTTCGTCATGTATTTGAATTACACAGATCCTAAGAAACTCATTTTTAAACATTTAATTTAGCATATATTTCAAGAATTCGCATATGTGTGCATATATAATATGCTAGAAAGCATACATAATGCATATAAATTTTCACTAAAATGTAGTCATTTGTGATACGAATTTTTTCAAGAAATTTTGTAGTGCCCTTTTAAGCTTCATTTTATGATGATATTTAGAGTAAAGAAGCTTACTTATTGGAGATATTATCTAAAGCAGTGATATTTAATCTACGGGTTGCAACCCAATTTGGGGCTGCAAAGAAATCTGCTTCGGTCGTAGGACGTATGAAAGAAAATGACAAAGAAGAGTTCTCAAATTTATCAGAATAGTAAATGATTAATTCTGAAAATTAAGTAACATTTTTCCAGTTTCAAACTTACTTTCTACACGTTAGAAAAGTGGTTTTTCTGAACTCGTATGACCGTTTTAAGTACTCGCTAACGCCGTATTTAAACACGCCATACTTGTTCAGAAAAACATCACTTTTCTCAACTTGTAGAGTAATATACTATTATCTAATATGCTCTCTTACTGTGTAGGTCAATCAATGGCAATTTCCGGTTTGCTTCTGTCTCGTATCTCTTTGGCAAATCATGCCACAATACACTCAACTCTTCACCGGTGGCGCTTGAAGTTGATGGCAAAGATGCATCAAACCTTGCTATTATTTCTGCAAATACCATTATATGTAATTATTGCAGCAGTTAACACGTATACTATATGTATTAGCATACCTCTCGCTTTTTCTGGAGCCTCAAACTTTTCATGATTCGGATAACAAAAGCAATTTTCCTTAGGTGCATCTTTGTGAAATTCTGAAACACGTGTTTGATTATCGGAACGAAAAAATTTTATTTACAGTACAGATAACGTTAATCATAAAACAACATCCATTGCAAATTGAAATATTTTAGTTATTTTAAAAATTACATTAAAAATAAATTACATACCTGGTAAATTGACAGTACGTAAGGAATACCGCAACAGTTTGCCCATTGTATTTTCACATAACAAAGGAAAATGCGTCTCACAAACAACGTTCTAATCCGTTGAAGCCAATATATTTGGAATATTTCTTTTGGTCGGAATCGAATGCCACTCATTTCTTACTAATTTTATCTAGGAACCAGGCCAACAAATAAACTCAAAGATGGAGCCGAACAAAGACAAATATGTGCCGAATTTGTAGAATCGGGGAATTACCGCAGAATTACGCTTCAAGTGGAAAAGGCCCATATAACGAACATGCGCAATAGTTGAACTAATATCATATGCATAACAAACGGATAGGCTATCCTTTTTCGGCGCGCATAACTACTGCCACCTGTAGTTTCTGAGTTATACTACTAGGCTCACTCGGGCTATCAGAGTGAACACCGCCTGGGTAGACCAACCTAACTGTGAGGGTTTGTGTCGTTACGATTTTCTTACCGAATCTGCATTTGAGCATTAATTCATATCTGGAAATTATTTTTCGTGCATTCGAACAACATCCTAATATGCAACGTTGAAACGCACTAAAAAAAATTCCTGAAAGAATTAATGCTGTTATATATAATTACTAGAACTTGTGGCCAGCGTAAAGAAACGTTTAACAATAAAAATGCTTGCCAAGGCGGCAGCCAGCCTACATCCGGCCCTGCCAGTGTTAACAATACAAATGGGGTCTCGTCATTCGTGCGCGCGCGCCACTTGCTAGCATGCAGGCCGTTCATGCAGCGTCTGGACGACCGGCGGCATCGGCTCTTATAATATAAGATATATGAAAATTGACAAAAATAATTTAAGTTTTGATACCATTAGATGTGCAATAATTTTGTCTTTCCATTGATACCAAAACATTTTCTGTAGGTTGAATTGGCCAGCAGGAATCCATAAAATTGTTAAAACACGATGTTAAATCCCTATGTTCCAGTTTGAAAGTGGAGATCCGGTACAGCAGATATACAGTATGGAAATAAAGTAACGGATGAATTCATTAACTTCGTTGATATGCATTTTTATGAAAAAATCTCGAAGCCATGTAGCGATTTTGACCATAGGGAATATTTTTAGCTGATTTTCAGTTTCTTATGTAATTTTTTTTTCATATGACATAGTTTTTTTTTAAATGATAACCTGTATTTTTTATTATTGATTTTGGTAGTACTTTTTATGTTGTTTTCAATTATATAAAATTTTCAATATGTTACATCTGAACAAAATTGAGAAAAATGGTCTTAAAAGTTTAAATATTAAAAACCAATGAAATAAGCAAAATAAATCTAATTACCGGTGGGTTAACTTTGAATGGAGTTCTAGTTCTGTTTTTCAATTGTTTTCTAAATTTCAATAAAAATTAATGTGCCGCCAATGACTTTCCGTCAAACGTAGGTAACTAAATTTATTTTGTTCATTTCATTGGTTTTTAATATTTAAACTTTGAAGACCATTTTTCTCGATTTTTTTCAGATGTAACTTATTGAAAATTTTATATCATTGAAAACAACATAAAAAGTACTACCAAAATCAATAATAAAGATACACGTCATTTTTAAAAAAAATTGATGACATCATGAAAAAACATTACATAAGAAACTGAAAATCAGCTAAAAATATTCCCTATGGTCAAAATCGCTACACCCCCTCGAGATTTTTTCATAAAAATGAATATCGACGATGTTAATGAATTTATTTGTTACTTTATTTCTACACTGTATATAATTGTTGCTTTAAAAAAAACAATGAAAAATTACATTTGTTAAGAAAATAAATACATATACTCCATTTACTTGACATCTGCACTGTCAAATTGACAATATGTTGGCACCACTGCTATTTTTCACATTTTAACAATTAAATTACCGTACAGTCTAATAAAAAACACATTATTTTTGAGGTATAGTCAAGAATTTTTTTTTAAATTTGACACTGACAGTGCAGATGTCAAGTAAATGGAGTATACGAGCGCGATTTTGTATTGAATAATAGTATATTATGTTATTAGGAGCAAAAGTTATACTTTATGTGGCGTGGCTGGACGGGTTATCTGCCGCTATGCAGTGTAGAAGTTTCAACGTCTATGAAATAAACTTCTTCCAGTTTTTACGATCTTGTGCTAAATTCTTTGCCTCATTCCAGGTTTTACCCTTTTTCTTCAGGATTTTTGCTATGTCTGCACACCACAGAGTTTTTGGTCTTCCCACTTATTTTTTATCCGCCACTCCCGATTCACTAATAACTTTTGGTAGTCTGAATTCGTTCATATGCCAGAGATGGCCCACCCATCATAACTGTTTTATTTCTATTTCTTTTATTAGCGAATTTACTTTGAGATCATACCTTATCGTGCCATTTCGTATTCTGTCTCTTCGTGTTTTCCCTAAAATACATCGTAGGAAGTGCATTTCTGTTGTTTGTAGCCTAGATTTCTGTTTCAATGTGAGAGTCCATGATTCTGATCCGTACGTTATTGTGGGTATAAACAAAGTTTTGTACAGTGTTATTTTTATCTTTTTACTTAGTTCCCTTTTCTTCAATGCACATTTAATTAGTGAGTAATACAGCTTGGTGGCATTCTTAATTCTGGTGTCTATTTCTTCATCAATATGCCCTTCTTGTAGAACACAGCCCAGGTATTTAAAGCTTGTGACCTGTTCAACTGCTTTGTTATCGATTTGGATATTTATTTCCGTGCGCTTTTTTGCTATAACCATACCTTAGTTTTACTCTTATTTATTTTTAAATTACATGTTTGTAGATGTTTAAGGATTACATTTAAATTGTGTTGTAGATCTATTCCATTCTCAGCCAGTAGGATCATATCATCTGCGTAGGCAAGGATGTTGGTATTTATGGGATGTAGGTTGTTTACTCCCCAGTAAAATTTCTTTAGTGCGGACTGCGCTTTCTTTAGGATCTCATCCAGCACGATGTTGAATAGATAGGGGCTGAGGACGCCTGAATTAGTTACGAAATGTTCCGAGTGTGCGTTGTTACTTCTTATGTAGTTTTATACATGTGTTATATATACTTTGTATTGCTTGTATTAGCTTCTGATTTACTTCTTTGTTCTCCAAAGCTTGCCATATTTTTTGTCTGTTCACTTTGTCGAAGGCCTGGGATAAATCTATGAAGCAAAGGTACAATTTTCTGTTTCTAGCTGTTAGTTTTTCCGTTATTTGGCGTATTGTAAAGATATGGTCCTGCGTCCCTCTGCCAGCCCTAAACCTGGCTTGTCGTTCTGCTATTTGTGTCTCCATATTGTTACCTAGTCTTTTCTGCAGTATGGCTTCGTACAGTTTTTCTGCTACACATAACAGGGATATGGGTCTGTAATTTGCGCATTCCTTTTTATCACCTTTCTTGTGTATAGGGTGGATGACAGCTATTTTCCAGTCTTCTGGAATTGCATTTTGTTTCCATACTAGATTCAAGAGTCGCAATGAAATGTCTTCGCCTTCTTTGCTCATGTATTTAATCATTTCTGGTGTAATGCCATCGTGCCCACATGCTTTCCCTAATCTGAGCTTGTTTATGGCCATTTTTAATTCTTCTCCTGTTAATTCACTGTCATAATCGGGTTGAGTATCGTTATTAACCGTTAATTCAGTTTGGTTCGTCTCGCTTGGGAAATTCAGCGCTTCATTGAAGTGCTGTTTCCACCTTAACATAATTTCTGATTCTGTAGTTAGCAGATTGCCATTTGTATTTGTGATAAAATTAAGTGGACAGGTTTTTGCTTTCCTCAGATTTTTTAGGATTCGGTAAAACAGTTTCTGATTGTTTGTAGATGTGTCCTCCCAGCTTCTCACTTTGGTTTCTTTCACCAGATTCTTTACTCTGATTCTTTGCGCTTTGTATATGTTGTATTTTTCCTCAGTTTTGTTAGCGAGATATACCTGCCATGAACGTTTTTTCTCTCTAATTTCGCTCTGTATATTTCGCGTCCCCCATGATGTTTGTTTATTACATGCGTTGTTATCGCATTAACTAGCACCACATGTTGATGTTGCCGTTGATATCAGCAGTAATTTCAATTAGTTCCACAATAGATTTATATTTCCTTCTAATATTGTCCAATCTGTACCTTTTATTTTTTCTCTCAGTAGCACCATATAGTTATTTCGTGTTTTTTCTTGTCTCAGCTTATATGATTTTAATCTATATGTAATTTTGCTTACCCGTTGGACAGCTGGTTCATTCTGCTTAGGTAAGTAAAAGTCCATTGCCAGTAGAAAATGGTCTGATCCGATTTCTGCACCTCGTTTCGCCGCAACATTTTTTACTCTGTTCATGCACCATTTCCTTACAAGAATATAGTCAATTATTGAGTATTGTAGTCGTGAGGGTTGCGCACGGGTGTATTTATGAATATCTTTCTTTTTAAACCATGTATTTGTGATCATTAGTTCATTATTAATACAGAATTCTAAGAGCCTTTTACCATTAATATTAATGATGTCCTCACCAAATGTCCCTAAGTATTCTCTGTATCTGTTTGTAGGTTTCCCAACTCTTCCATTAAAATCTCCTAATACTACTATCTTACCTTTTGTGGTTTCTTGCAGCTTTTCATAAAATTCCGCATCTGTTTGCTCTGCTTCCTTTTCGAGTGGGGCATAAATAACGATTATGGTTAGGATTTCAGTTTCAATTTTTAAGTTCACTACCATGATTCGTTCAGATATAAACTGCCATCCTACAATATTATTTTTAAATTTACTGTGTATTAGGCATGCGACTCCGGCTTTTGCCCTTTCATTCACTACTACACCGCTATAAAAAAGTAGGTGTCCATCTTTCATAATATTGCATCCTTGGCCTTTTTTCTTGGTTTCAGTTAGCCCCAGTATGCTTACGTTGCTTTTGATGAATTCGGCTATCACTTCCTCTTCTCTACGTTTTTTATTTTGTTCCATTTTTGTTTTTGGGTGTAATTTATTCAAACTCGTATCCATAATCATAGCCTTTTTCGTCGTAAGGTCTCCCGGTTTAGCGTTTTTTAGTTTTTTTCTTCAACTAACCCATTTTCTTGATTACTCCACACATATTTTTCTTTCCATCAATTATCAACTGATTGTAGCCTATTTTGGTTACTCTGTTCTGCCTTTTTTCCTCTCTTGCTCTGTTCCTTATTTCTGCCTGCACTCTTTGTTGTTCCACCGTTAGATCACTATCAATATAGACTTTTTTGCCAAATAGTTTGTTTTTGTTTGAGCACTTCCATTTTCTGCCGAAAATCTCCTAACTTTGCTACCACTATCTTCTGATTTATGTTTTTTCCCAATGTGTAGGCTACTTCCACAGTTGTTTTTAGGTTCATTTCATCATACCGTTTGTTGAAAAAGAAATTACTTAAGGTGTGGCCATGGAAAATAAAACTAATGTCAACAGCAAACTTTAGAATTTCCATAGCAGATTATAATGAAAACTGACAACAACCACAACAATGATAGTTAATGAATTGTAAAGCTTATTGTTTACATTATTTTTAGTTTCCATCTCCAACTCTTATGTAATTTCTTTTTGAACACATTGTACTTGGAGAAGCAAAGGTATGAAAAAATCTGGAAAGCCCAGTTTAAGCAATTTTTTCATATCCCCTTTTTTAAATATCGATATTTAGTTACATTTTTTAGATTTTAACATCAATATTAATCGACTTATCGATATACCTGGTGACTAGGGTTGCCAACATTGGGTCGATGCTGACCCGAAGAAAATAATTTTTGGGGGAGAAAAAGTGGGATAAAATTAATAGTTTTTTTACATTATAAACATATAATTCCTAAAATTGTTTTATATTTTTTAAGTAGCATATAAAATGCAGCATTTTTTACTCCTTCGTGGATACATTAAGTTTGAACAAGACGTCCTGTACGCTTTAATATTTAAATAATTATTTACCCTTTTTATCCCCTAGCTAGCTCAATGATCATGAAACTCTTAATATCTCAGTTAGTCGCTTATGCAATATCACTGTCTGCCAAAATAGAAATCTGGTTCTCCCTTATAGTGTTGGTCGGACTTGCAACAATGTACAAAAAAATCCGAATTCTTTACATCATCTATTGGTTTTAAAACACATTTATAAACAAAAAACGCGCATAAGAATACAAAAAAAATAAAAGAAAATAGAATTAAGTTCTCAGCTACGTGCGATATACAGTGTGTCCCCGGATAGGTGAGACGACTCTTGAAAAATGTAAAAAATTCTCGATTTAAATTTTCATTTTTTGGGGTTTAGCCCTGCTTGGTTAAAGGCGATTTTCTAACATAATTTCAGTTTTGTAAAATCAAGTACTTATGTCTTGGAAATGTTCAAAAAACCTATTTTTCTGTAGATTAGCGTGCATTTTATGTAGCAAATACGACAAAAAGTTATTAAAAAAAGTTGTTTAGAATCAACAGCTAGGCCCTTATATCAAATTTCAAAATCCGCGGCCAACTTTGATCTCTCACATTTTCTTTTATGTTTAGGTTCCATATCAAAGAATTTTATTTTTAACAAAAACTGCCATGGAAAAACAAATATTCTTAACAAAGTTTTTTATTTCATAATAAATAAACCTTGTTAAATATAAAATTATTTGATTTGGGAAATAAACAAAAGAAAATGTGAGAGAGATAAAACTGGCCGAGAATTTTAAAATTTGGTATAGGGTGATAAGTTTTTCGGACCTTTTCCACTGTCTAGGGTGTAAATCACACAACATTTCGGGAGTTTTGATCTACTCCTGTCTTCAGGTGTTTTTGGTTAGTACTGAGAAGGACTGATATTGTACGTTTTTCAACGTAAATTTGTGCCTCCCCTGGGGTTTGAACCCGGGACCGCTGATCGCTAGTCTGCCACTCTAACCACTAGGCCACTAGGGCGGTTGGTTGGAGTGGCAGACTAGCGATCAGCGGTCCCGGGTTCAAACCCCAGGGGAGGCACAAATTTACGTAGAAAAACGTATAATACCAACCCTTCTCAGGACTAACCAAGAACACCTGAAGACGGGAGTAGATCAAAACTTCCGAAATGTTGTGTGATTTACACCCTAGACAGTGGAAAAAGGCCGAAAAACTTATCATAATAGACCACTGACAAAAAATTACATTCAGAAAACAACTTGGTATAGGGTGCTAGATATTGATTTTAAACCACTTTTTTTAATAACTTTTTGTCATATTTTTTACATAAAAAGCACTTTACTCTCTAGAAAAATAGGTTTTTGAACATTTCCAAGGCATACTTGATTTTTCAAAACTCAAATTATATTAGAAATTCGCCTTTAATCAAGCAGGGCTGAACCCCAAGAAATGAAAATTTAAATCTAGAATGTGTTACCTTTTACAAGAGTTGTTTCACCTATCCGGGGACTCACTGTAGATTGAGGTTACTCGCAGGTGTGTTGCAAACATACATGAACAACGTAAAACATCTCAAAAAATTGCGTTGAAATTATTATCTCTTAAAAGAACGCAAATGTCAAAATATCTTAACAAAACTGAAATTTCAAAATTACCTGAAGCCGGCACTTATTTAAGTCGCCGAAAACACATTCCTGTGCGTTTGCAAAAGCTTGCAGTTAAACGCAACCTTATCAAGCTTTGCAAATATTTTACCTGGAACTAACTGCTGCATACCGGTCTTGGCGGACATTATGTTGGGAACCACTGACCGTGTGCAGGCCTCGTAAGGACAGTTGAATCGGGCGCCTTTTAAAATTGACGCTTCAAATAAGCCTTTAAATATAGCACAATGGTTGTACTTACATGTACACTTGGAAAATGCGTTTGCGGGATTTGCAAACGCTGGCTCGCTGCACTTTAACACTGTTTGCAGCAAAAGTGGGCTGCCAGACTCTTTTAGGGCCGCTTCAAATTATCTTTTATTTCCCTAGGCGAATTCAGGTACTATACTTTCATCTCAGGAGAGGCTTCGTGCGACTGCTGCCCTTTCTTGTTACATTTGCATGAGTGAAAAATCCCAGCATCCCACTTACAGCGCGTTTTTTTGCTGCACTCGCGAAAACCAAAATTTATAATTCACATCCAGCGCACGACCGGCTTTGCGAGCATTTGCTTACATAAAATACAATATTAATTCTAATAATAGAACATACGAAATACAACTTGGCTTCTACCTTTAAGCATGAAAATAAACATTATCGGTAAGGGGTCCAGCTGGCCCGTTGCATATAGCATAATTCTTTGGAAATCATAGGAATTAAAGAACAAAACCATTTTCTACATTCCATAAAAGAAATATTCAAAATTCATCTTAGAAGTAAAGTAAACTACTACGTAACATTTTTCTGAAAACAAATTTAAGATATTTTCTAAAATTATTTTTTTCTTTTTGGTTACTTTCTTACCAATGACTTCTGCGACTTCTGCTCTGGAGCTTTTAAATGGGAGTAAAATTTTTCGTAATTCGTGTATGTATGAACCTTTAGTTAACCCAAAGTATTTTATTGAATTCCCGAAGCCCGAAGAATGATTACCAAACCCGAAATCTTCGGGTCAAAATGACAGTGTTGACAACCCTGCTGGTGACCATAAATGGTTGTGATTTTTTTTCTTCGAGGATAGCAGGTTAGATTTTGCGTCAGTTTGTGTCAAAACTGACGGCAAACCTGACCTGCTAACCTCGAATTTGACATAGACTTAAAATTGACAGCAGGATAACCAACATTAAGAATGCCCACTTAAGAAAAAAAACACAACCATTTATAGTCCCCTGGTATATCGATATGTAAATAACAGAAAAATTTAATGAAATATGGATATTATCGATGTATCATTATTTTTACTCAACCCTAGTCAAATATAATGTTAAAAATATCGTAATAATACCAATACCAAATTTGCATTTCGTTATACTATGTACTTACATAGATTTTTATATATATAATTTATTGTAATTAATAATTATAGCCTCAAATTATTAACTAAGAACTAATTTATGGTTTTTTTTTGTAGTGGCCAGCTAGCACCTGAAAATATGCAAAGGGTAGTACTAGAAGCGTTCAACACCACTCAGCAAAAGGCCGCTGAGTGCTATCACTGGATTTACGAAAAGGTCCAGTCGACCATCAAGTAAATGAAAAGTTCTGCCGTCTTAGCATAACTATGTTTGTAATTCCCACCATACAAAACGTGACTGTTTAGTGTGTATTATTTAAGGTCCCTGGTTTCAAAGTATGTGTAACGTTCAAATGTTTTAACATTCTCGGTGAATTGATTACCTTTTGTAGAGCTGTTTTATACCTGTTTCTATTATATATTTATTTTGTAATTTTGAAGGTGATTACATTCCTTGTATGCAGCATGCATATAATATTGAATTCCAAATATAGTTTGTTAGAAAGTTGGAGGTTTTATACATGAGTGGTTCGTCTCTGAAAGACTTAGAGCGAAGTATAATTTTATTACTTCGGAGTACAATAGTATGTAACGTACATTAGAGCTCCTAGATGTACGTGATTATTTTGTTTATGGTTTGGAAACTGTCATAACTAGCACTTTTTGGTTTGTTATGTTGGTTCTCGCGCAAACTTGACAATTGTAAATTTTGTAACTTCTAGTCGTCACACAAGGGGTGGCAGACTGGGCTGAGAAAAAAAAGGACAGGAAGATAGTAAATAAGGCAGATTCCAAAGGAGTGAAATGCTGTTATTATTATTATAAAATGACGAAAAAAAATAGAAGTTACAACAAGAATATGTGCAATCCTACCTGGAAGGTTAATAGAAAAACTAACATTTCTGAGGTAGGTATATTGCCAGTTTCGGGCAATGTTAGTTGTTGGCACATTTCTTGGAAAATTCATTTGAATTAGAAATTGCTGTAACATTACGTGAAGATGCTGTTCTTACAATTTTTAAACCCACAGCATTTATTTTAAAATTGCATTTAATTATTTTCAACAAAAAGGATCTAATCGCTAAATTAAAGCAGCTGCAATCTACTGTCAGTCACAGAGAAAATAGAATCGCAGCCTTAGAAAGTGAAATTGTTAATTTAAAAATTAGTTGGCAATTACGCAGAAACATGCGGATTAATTTTCTTAGCTCGACATAAATTTGGTGGGAGTAGAGCTAACTTCATGCTGAATTTTAAGTAATGCAGAGTCGAATTTGGAATCATGATTAGTTTCTATCTCGTCTTCGGCAAAGGAAACTACCAGTTTCATCACTAGGCCTTCTCGGGATTTGTAACCCATGTGCCAACTCAAAATTCTACCATACTTGGAAATCACCTAGCCTTGTACACATGACGAATTAATTGTCTTTTTCCCCGGATATTTTAGTGCTAATTTATGTGGCATTAGGCCCACACGCGCACTGTGGTATACAATAAGCGTCAAGTTTCTTCCTAGGGATCCACAAAGCTGCCCTCAACGTGGTGCAAGCCATAAGATTTGAATAGGTGGGGCGTTCAGGTAAGTTTACCTCTCTTATTATACTACGACCTGCAAAATCTATTGTAATAAAAACCCTTAGTTAAAAGTTTAACACCGAGTCCAATGTCTTCAATGAAGCTGACATATCGTGTGTTTAAAAAAAAACTCATTCACAGCATGCCATGATCAAATTGACATTTGCCGTAACTTGATATATACCTACCGATTGTAACAAATGAACTACCATCAGTCAGCGAGAACTAAATTACATCTTAATCTTGAAATATTTTCACATATAATCTCATAAAAACATTAATTCTTTCCGGAAATTTTTTAAGTGCGTTCCAACGTCGTATTAATTTGGCCGAGCGGGACGCGAGGGCTAATTAGGACATTGTTGGAATGCACGAAAAATAATTTCCAGATATGAATTGATGCTCGAATGCAGATTCAGTAAGAAAATCGTAATGACACAATCCCTAAAAAGAAGTAATGTCTACCTACAAAAAATTTCCAAGAAATGTTGTCTTGGTTACGGCTTGTGAACTAATTTTTCTATTGGTCATTAATGAGTATCCTACGATTTTCTTAAAAATATATAAAACACTTAATAAAAACTTTTTATCTACGACCACCACTAAAAGTAGCCCTTTTAGTGCTAGCTTGTTTCACTAAAAGTGACGTTTTATAGTGTATCGTGGTTAAAGAAATCAGATGTTTACTTTTAGCCCACGTGCTAAAAGTGAAGTGAGGTTATAAAACTACAATTTCGAACTGGAAGTGAAGTTGTAAAGTTATTCTAGTTGCTTCTTGCGTTACAGGTAGAGTGTTTTTGAAATAATTAAAGCGTTATGTAATGAATACAGTCAGATGTGGAGCATTAATAATTACATTTCGTAACTAACTTTGATTACTGTCATTCGCAAACATTCGCCCACGTGGCATGGCCTACTATTTATTATGACATAAATTAGAAGTGTCGTAGATGCAAAACCTTTGTTAAATCGATATTTATGGATTAATAACAGTAAAATAAAGGTCGTAGATAAAATATTGTATGCAACGCGTGCTAAAAGTCGTTTATACACGAGACAAGTTATGAAACTCAGCCTTCGGCTTCGTTTCATAATTTTCATGTCTCGTGCTTCTGTGTTTTTCAATTTATCACTTTTAATTTTTACTGTGATCTTATTCCTTTTATTGTATTTTATGCTGTTGTTAGTAGTGATGGGCCTATCCGGAATGAATAATCGGAAAGTTTTCGATTGTTCAAAAAATCGGAAGGGACCGATTATTGCGGAATTTTTCGGAATTCGATTACTTTACTGTTCGGTGCACAAAATTCGGAACTTTCGGAATTCGATTATTTTACTATTTGGTATACAAAATGAGAAAACGAAATGCCAATTTGAACTGAACGGAATACGGAATGTTGTGTTGACTCACTTGACTGCTATATGCTGGTTGGCGAATGCTGACGGGTCGGGCCGTGTGCGCACGTGTATGATACGTGAAAGGCACTAATGGCAGTGGTATTTCGTAGATTAATTATTAGATAGTACACCTTACAGACTTCAAATTCATGTATTGTTTTATACTATCTATTATGTACTTTATGTGCCATTAAACTTTAAAATATCACTTCCATTTTCCGAAAGTCTATTAAGGTAACTACTGTAATAATTTGAAAAAATATTTTATTTCCTATTATATCCCACTGTGCGACTCAAACTCATAAATTGTTTTAATGGCCGTCCTGCAAACCCAAACAATAGATGCCAACGCAGATAAAGGCTTACGGCGCAACGACAAGTGCTCTCGTTGCAAATTTCCACGCACTTCATCTTCCTTCCGCTTGTTGCTGTTTCGCTCGTTTTTCCTTGCTTGCATTTACGGAATGTAAAATAATCGGATGATATTCCGATTTTATAAACATTCCAAAATGGAACATTCCGATTATTGAAGTCATCCGATTATGCCCATCACAGTTGTTAGTAAACATTTCCATCTGTACTAGGTAGTAATCACTTCCTATTTCTGATTGTCGTTTAACTTTTACATCTTTTATTCTTTTCCAGTTTTCTGTGTTCACTAAAAAGCAGTCGATAATTGATCTTTCGTTTCTTGATTTTACCTCCCTCGTGTATTTATGAGTGTCTTTATTTTTGAATTTTGTATTTGTTATGATAAGGTCATTTCCTATGCACGGTTCTATTAATCTGTTCCCGTTGTCATTTTTAACTTTTTCCTCGTATATTCCCATATATTTTTCTTTGCTTCCGTTTTCATTTCCTACTCTTCCGTTCATATCTCCCATCACCACAATATTTTCTTCTCCGCTATCTATTTCTGTTTGTAGTGTCTCGAAGAACTCGTCTTTTTCATCTTTGCGTTGTCATTTGATGCATATGCTATAATTACATTCCAATTACTATTCTCGTCCATTTTTATTTTGAGTGCTAGTAATCTTGCGTTTACGTATTTTTCTTTTGATATATTTTTCGTGTTTTATGGTTTTACTATTAATTCTACTCCTTCAGCTCCTCTCTGTTGAGTGTCTACACCTGACCAGTATAGCAAGTAACCATCCTTCAATTCTTCTATACCCCTTCCTTTCTTCTTTATTTCGGTTATTCCTGGATAATTTAATTTTTGTAGTTTCATTTCTTCACTATTTCTTCTTCTTTCCCATTTATGCTTCTTACATTCCATATTCCAATTTTCACAGTGGCTCTCTTTTTGTCGTTTTTTCCTTTTGTTTTTTTTTAATCCGTTTGCATTCGTTTGCCTATTCTCAGTTCCTTTCTTTTTGTTTTATTTAGTTTTTTGGCGGGGCTTCTATGATCCCTTGTTTGGTGGAAACCCAAACATATCTGTTTCCATCTATTGTTATTGCCTGGTATCCCACTCTCCTTTTCCTACCCTTTCCGTTTTCCTCTCTTGTTATATTCCGTATTTCCTTCTGAATTCTCCTTTCTTCATATGTTTGGTCGTTTTCAATGTAGATTCTGGTTCCCTTCAGTATTCCCTTTTTTCCCAATATCTCCTTTTTATCTTTCCAAGAGCTCATTTCCACGCATATCATTTGGTAGTTTTCCTTATTTTTAATGAAGTAACCGCTTTTTACTTCCTCCTCTGCTTCGAGTTTTTCTCTTAATAGTTGTTCTACTCCCTCTTTTATCCTACGTTGTTTGATGTTCACTCCCTTTATTATTGGAAAATATATGGAAAATTATAAACAATAGTATCTACAGATTCAGTATTTTTGTCTCTACAAAAACCTTATTTACACTTGAATTTAAAAAAAAATAGGGGAGCCAATAATCAAACATTAAAAATTTACCATTGAAATCCCTATGCTGCATCGTGCAAGTCACCACCCTGTATATGTTTCTCATGTATTTGAAAAAAGTAACATATTTGTTACATAGAATAATTTAAAATTTGATGTTGCATTTTATCAAACTTTGATTTATAAATAAAATCGAAATGACTTGAATTCATTTATTTGTAAATCATATTTACAATTAAAAACATACAAATTATCTTTATTTATCATCGAGGAAAAAATAAATTTAAAGTGTTATTGTAAATGATATCACATAATTTGGATGCATCTTCTTTCCTTACAGCAGCTACAATGTCTAAAACTTGTCTGAAAATAAAAAATAATATAAGATTTATACATAATGTACTATTGATATTTTTTGTTAACAAATAAATGTACATATAAATTAATCAGTTAATCAGAAAATTCAAACTTACTTTATGTTCCTTGGCTCATTTCTAGACTTGATCATACTATCAGCTTTCCACTTCTCTTTCTTAACACTAGGAAATGTTCGATTTTCTTCAGAAATATATTGGAAGCCTGCATGTGACGGGCGCACTTCACACCAAGGACAGTCGGTTTCTAACAATATGCGATCTTCTGGTAATGTTGCTACTGTTTCCAAATTTTCCTTTGTTTTCAAAGAACTACAATTTGAATGTTAGCTTTAACACAAAAGATTATAGTAATTAAATTGTTATTTATCACTTCTATTCCTATTTACATGATATGAGAAATAACTGACTTCATAATATAAATAAGTAAAGCTTTACCATCCATTTAATCCAATGTAATAACCCAAATCTATAAACTTCTTAGCTTCCTCAGCGGTTCCATCAAAAGAATGCACAACTCCTTTTAAGTCCGAATATCTTGATAAAACGTTGTATAGATCTTCTGCAGCATTGCGACAGTGCAGAAACAGCGGCAAATTTAACTCTTCAGTTAGTTTTAACTGGAATTCAAAGTACCTGCATTCCAAGAAAAATTGTGATTAAAAAGTGGTAAGTAGGTATGTATCTAAGTTGAAAATTTGTGTTTTTCTATACCTTTACGAGTTGCTAATTCAGACAATAAAAGGAAATATAGAATTCCTGTTTTGCATTTATGGCACTGTTTATATCTCCTTAAAATATTACCTTTATATAAATAATGAATGTACTCTAAACCAAACAACTGCTTTATACAAAACCTCAAAATAGGAAATCAATTAGCAAATAAATTGTAATTGTTTTTTTTTGGTAATTGTACTAGGTAGGTATGTACAAAAAACATATTAACAGTGACTTCTAAGTATTTTTATTGCATATGTATCAAATTGTATTAATAATGAATTTCGGATTTACTATGAAAAACTAATATAAAACGTAATATTTACGCTTAATTTGTTGAAAACCTAATTTAGTTAATATTGACTAATATTTTGAGTTAATATTACTATAATAAAAGAAAAAATACTTACTTTTGTTGAATTTCTTTTGGGCAAAATTGTATTCTATCATAGTCTAATCCACATTCACCAACTGCCACAACCTTCGTCCCACCGCTCTGTACAATTTGTTTTAACTGTTCTAAATACTCTTTAGGATTTGCGCTATTTTTCTCAAACTCCATGCATCTTGTAGGATGACAGCCAACAGTTGAATAAAGTTTTTCTGCGAACAGTTAGAACCCCCAAAATTACTATTTCTTCTGCTTCAATATGTTTATCTGCATTCGTTCATTTTTATAAGAACATTTTACCATGTGATTGAGCCAGCTCCAGGGCCTTCTTGCTTTCTTCCAAATTTCCCCCTGTAATAATCATTTTATCCAAACCAGCTAACCAACTTCTGTTTAAAACATGCTCTAAGTCTGGCTCATGCTTTTTGCTGCCGTTGTAAACTCTGCATACATTGGGTCAGTTAAATTTGCCCCAATATCTACAATTCATTTTTCAATTTAAAAAAATCATCGCTGCAATCGTATAGACTTACCTATAAACTTCGTCGCCATTTTTCTAACTATGTGAGCCACAATAGCAATATTCTACAAAAAAATATTAATTTAAATATTGGTTTCGCAGATAACCTGATTTTAAAATATAATAATAATAATGACTTTATTTAGTTTTTTAACTACATAAATAGCACAATATTCATCCAGATAAGTATAAAGTACACAGTATTTAATATCACAGAATGCACAAAAAAAAATGACGTAAATATAAATACATATGTACATAGAGTTATCTATTTAAATACAAATCTTTTAGTTTTCTTTTAAATCTTTTTACATCACAGTTTTTCAGACTATTAACTAAGTTGTTATATGCCAATACAGCTTTATAAAATAATGAGTTTTGACCAGCAGTTAAATTTTTACGGGTTACTGTAAAGTGGTCAGCCCTCCTAGTACTATAGGAATGTGTTACTGAAACTTTTTTAACAAGTTACTAAAATATTTTGGTAAAATCCCACATTTAATTTTATGAATGAATAAGAGGGCCTGCATTTCACAGTAATTTTTATATCCATCCAATTTAATGAATGCAACATGTCTCTAATGTGAGTTCTATATCCTCTATTAAGAATTATTCTCATTGCCCTATTTTGTAAAATCTGTAACCTGTTCATTTCTCTTACTCCTGCTAAATACAAAATAGTTGCACCGAAATTAAAATGTGGTAGAACAATAGCATTATAGATTGTTAGTTTAGTCCTCATACTTAAATAACTACTACACCTGTAGAGTAGACCCAACTTTCTAGCTATTTTTTTACATATATAAAATCAACATGCTCTACAAATTTCAGACTGTTGTCTACAATAATTCCTAAATATTTGATACTGTTTACAACTTCTATATTTTCATTTGCAATTTCTAACCTAAGTCTATTATTCTCAATATACGTCATTACTGTTCTATTACCAATTATCATAGCTTTCGTTTTACTGACATTTAATTTCAATTTATTTATTATAAGCCATTTGTGTAATAAATCTAAATCTCGGTTTATTTGTTCATACAATGAATCGATGTTAATTCCACTTATGTATAAGACCATATCGTCAGCAAACAGATGAAATTTTGAGCATTTGAAAACATATTGAACATCATTTATATAAATAATAAAGAGTAATGGCCCCAGAATACTACCCTGAGGAACACCACACTCAATTGGTAGTTCGGCTGATAAGATAAGAGTTACATTTCACCTTTTGTTTTCTATCTTGCAAGTAACTTTTAAACCACTTTAATACTGTTCCTTCTATTCCTATAGTTTGTAATTTATTAATTAACCTTTGGTGGTCAACTGTCTCAAACGCTCTTTTTAAATCTATAAATACTGCTATTGTTGTCAAGCCACTGTCTTTACTTGTTTGCCAATCATTTAATATAAATTGAAATGCGTGTTTGCAATTGTGATTTTCTCTAAACCCTGACTGGAATTCAGTTAAGAATTTATTCATATTTACATAGGCCAACAATTGATAGTAAACTATTTTTTCCAAAATTTTTGCTAAAACAGGTAACATATTTACTGGTCTAAAATCTTCAGGTTTATTTGAATTACGTATTTTCCTAATAGGTACAATTGTTGATATTTTTAAAATGTTTGGTACTAATCCATTTTATAATTAAGTTTAATAGCGGTTCACATAGCTTTTCAAAACCCATTTTATAAAGTTTAATAGGTAGTTCATCAGGACTATTTTTATCTGGTATAGAATAAATTATATCTCTTAATTCAACATACGAGATATTAAAAAATTCACTAAAAATAAACTGATGTACAAACGCATAATTTATATCTTGAACTCCAGTATTATCTATGTTTTTTATAATTACCTTCATACTACCTATAAAAAATTCATTAAATTTTTGAGAAATTAAAGATCACATTCTTTCTTATTGTCAAAGTTTACAGAGTCATAATCTTCTCCTTTTGAACTTCCCATTATGATTTTTAACGATTTCAACATTAACTTTGGATTTTTCACATTGTTATCAATTATTTGACTATAGTAATTTTTTTTTATTACTTTTAATAGTATTTTCAGTTAAGTTTCTCAATTTTTGTAGTCCTGCCAGTCTGCCTGCAAGTTTGTCAATCTAAATTTTTTAAATTTAAGATTTCTCTCCTTAATAAGTTCATACACATCTGTATTAAACCACGGTTTACTTTTAGTTTTCATTACTAATCTGCAGACTGGCATTACCACATTCATTACTGAGTGCAAACTTTCCACAAATTTGCAATAGTATTCATCAATACACAAATCATCACCATTACAATAAAACTATTTTAGTTCATTCAAAAAATGCTCAACATCTAGTTTTTTCTTATATTCAATAACATTGCATACCTTTGTATCTTTACTATGTTCTACTTTAATTAATGAATGCCTATTAAATACTGCCACATCAACTATTTCACAAGAGACATCACGGTTACTTATAACTAAATCAATTAAGGATTCTGAACCCTCTGGTGATATATGAGTAGAGCCCTTTACCAACTGTTTAAAACCGTTATCATTAATTATTTTTTAAATCTGTTAACATACAAATGATTCTGTTGGAAATTTAAATTGAAATTACCCATTAACACTTTGGCTGCGGAAGACGCGCATGTGCGTCAAATGCTCCTTCCACTAGTTGCCGGCGACGCGCATATGCGTCTTGTACATAAACCATCTCAATCTAACTACATAATGGAAACTATAACTAAAACGTCAAAATACAAAAATTAAAACATGAATCTGTAAAATAATTTGTAAAAAATTAATCCGCACATACGTATAAAGAAAAAACCGAATTCGCAGCAAAAGTGTTAAGATAACTGTATTTTTGCGATTTACCATAAATTCATCAAAAATACTCTCTAACTTATCCAAAAACACAGCATCAGAACTATTAGGCGAATGATATAGGCCACCAATTATACATTTTTCATTTCCAAGTTTAACAGCAATAAACAATATCCAAACATTCTTATCTACACTATCTTTCTTAACTACCTCATATGCTAGAAATAGAAAACAAAAGTCATGTGTGCAATATTTTAATATTAACCAGGGGTGAAAGTGAGCCAAACCTCTCCAAAACGCCATTCTGGTAAAATATTTGGAAACAGAACGCCGTTCCGGTTTAAAATCACTAAGCAACAAAAAAATATAGTTTATTTTTCGTAAATAAAATTATTTCTCACTGAAATGCTGTGTGGTGTTCATTTTCAGCTAGCCAAACATCTACAAGAAGCGTCAACAGATAAAACCCAGGATTCCCGAAAAACAGAAAAATTTTAAGGCTTGCACAAAAAATTGTGTTAAAAATGTTTGTAAAAAATCTTCGTCTAATGATGATTTCCAAGGCTGACGACATAATAATGTGTATTATAAAATAATTGAAAGCTTAAAAACATTTCCCGGTGAGTATAGCAAACAAGCTCCAAGCGCTATAAAAAAATAGCAGTTCAATAATGTAGAAGTGAAACACCCAGCTAAATATGAAAGAAGCAGCAGCAATTTATACAGGAAATTGTGGATAATCTCAACTACAAACTTTTCATAATTTGGCACATACAACACTACAAGAATACTGAAGAACAAAACGCCGATAAATAGAAAGATCTGCTACAAAATAATTATGTCTTTTGGATCCAGAGCAATTGCTATGGAAATGGCAAAATCTTTTTAAAAATAGTAATTATTAATGCAACATTTTAAAATTTTTAACATAAGCCAAACTTGGTTTACACAGTTTGTTTATGTTTATTTTCACGTAACCTAGCGACATCAGTAAGATGAATATCGTTGCTAAGCGATATTTTGCAACAAGGCTACTTGATTTTTGAGTACCTACATTGTCTTTTGAATATTTTGCACGGTGCTCAATATTCACTTATAATACCATGAGTAGTCAAAGTTATGTCGACTATTTTTGCGGTGGTGTCACGAATGTCCATTGCGCTTTGGTACGATTAGGACGAGTGCGCTAGCACGAGTCCTAATCCCAAGCGCAATGGACATGAGTAGTGATACCACCGCAAAAATAATCTACTTAACTTTGACTAAGAATGGTATTCGAGGGACTCTTTTATGAACCAAACTACCTTTTCAAATTCGTTTTCAGTAAATCTAGCAACAAACTACGTAATTTCTATAGTAACAGAACACTAATATTGACTTTTTCTAATAAAAATCGCATTTGTTAAAAATAGTCACTTGAATACCTTCTAGGAAGATATATCCACTGATATGTTTTTGATTGGTCAAGAAATGTCAGAATTCTGGATTTTCATTGGTCACTTTTTGACAGATGACAGGTGAATTGAATAGTCAATGATATACTATACGGAAGGGGCCATAATTATACCGGGTACTGACTTACACGACGCACCATAGGAATTTGCATAGTAAATTCTTTATGTTCAATTATTTGCCCCCCTAACAGCCAGTCTTATAAAGGCCACTAATCTGACGTTAACTTTAATTCGCTGTTAAAATAAACAAACGCGCATCAAAATTTGTTTACTAATGAATGAAATGTCATAAGCACTAACGTTTTGATGTGCTTTTGTTTGTTTTAACAGCGAATTAAAGTTAACGTCAGATTAGTGGCCTTTATAAGACTGGCTGTAAGTGTTTTAGAGCAAAAGTGTAAATATATTTTTTCTAGAAAAAAAAATACTGCATCCATTCATACTGTTGCTAATAATTTTTCATTTTCCGGAACCGAAGGAATGCAAAAAATTAAACTAGAATTTTTACAAAAATCAGCGATGCCATGGAATTATTGAAATAAGGCAATGCCAACGCATGTGCGTGCGGGGCGATCATCCAGTCACTGCCGCCAAAAGATTGAACGTATTGTCGTTTTTTTTCGTTTTGGTGTAAGTTCTGAACCTCATTATTGCACCTACAGTTATTTAATAATGTGCCTGTGCTTTTAAAATTTAATGTGTCATTCTATTAATGATTGTACTGTTTGGAATATGCCGATACGGATATTTTACAATAAACAAGGAGCTTACTTAACGAACGTCCACCATAAAACCATTTTTGTTATGAACAAGGTCCAGGTACCTTAGAGACATTAAGCAGAACATAATAATGAATTATTATAAACGTCAAACATCAATGACAAACAAACAAGCAACACATATTGTCGCCCCGCATGCACTTGTGTTGGCATTGGCTTGTTTCAATAATTCCGTGGCATTGCTGATTTTTGTAAAAATGCTAGTTTGATTTTTTGCATTCCTTCGGTTCCAGAAAATGAAAAATTATTAGCAACAGTATGAATGGATGCAGTATTTTTTTCTCTACAAAAAATGTATACGTGTTATTTTCTTGTTCATGTTATCTCATTGCTGTTATATAAGTACCATGAGATAAAAAAAAAAAATGATTCTGAGCAGGCCTTGATATGTGTTATACGTTTGGCAGTACTGAAGTGTATTGTCAGTCTATGTCAAATTCGAGATTTGCAGGTTAAGTTTTACGTCAGTCTGTGTCAAACAAACATATATATAATACACATATATTGCTAGTAGGGCCTGGAAACGTCAGAAAACATTACGGCGCCGACATAGTCTCACTTAGAGTATAACGCGTCTCGTGCGCATGCGTGAGAATTCGAACTCTGCCTTTAGAAGCGAATTTTAAACTTGCCCACTTCCCCATTGGCCGGACGACGCCGCCGCGCTTGCACACAGCTCATCATTATACATTGAAGAGTTGGTTGTCTGTCTCACTTCCTTGGTGAGTTTCCCACTCATAGCCGCTAGCAATATAGTAAGTATCGAGGGGCAAACAACTCATTAAATATGGTGTACGCTACGAATTTTTAAATACTTAATTACATCTTTAAGTCTTTTAATTATCTTAATTCCCTGTAAATTACTTTTCCAGTATATTCAGTACGTCCGATTACTTTTTAAGTATTTTAATTACCTTTCAAGTACTTTAATTACTTTTTAAATATTTTAATTACTTTTTAAATATTTTAAATACTTTTTAAGAGTTTTGATTACTTTTTCATTACATTAATTACTTTTTCATTACATTAATTATTTTTTCATTACTTCAAATACTTTCCAAGTACCCGACGAAACTTTGAGTTCGTATAGTATAGGAGACTAGTAGTCCAGTCAGTAGAGGTTTTCGCCTTACAAGAAATGGAGTATAAACGATTTTTATATATGTTGTTTAGGTCGAGACCCTAATAATAAATCCAAGTTTTCGACCTTGGAGGGGCGCCGCGCGAGCAGCCACCTTGGATTAAAGGTGCTAAAAACTGGCTTTTTCCAAATGACTCCGCAACGGTTAATCCTACGCCAAGAATCTCTAACTCAAAGTTAAAGAAGACAAGATTCTTGACATTTTTTATATATGACTATTTTTTGTAAATTTAATATGAAAGGAGTTAGAGCGGCGGAAAGATGAACATTTCAATAAAAAAATAGTGTACTTTCTCATTTTTAAAATTGTTTCTTGTATTATTTCTGGCTATTCGTTCGTAGTTATAATACTTTGATAAACGTATAGTAAACTCATTTCCGCACCACCATGAGGTAGAGTTAATGGCGGTTTTTTTATTGTGGTATCCCCAGTAGGCCTACTCCACAGATGTTCCAGTTTAGCGATGTTTCATGTTCGCGATTATATTATTTAGTTTTCTTAATTTTTGAATGCCCCGGTCGGTAGATGTTTACGTCTCCATAAGAGTCTTTATCCTCAATGTTAACTTCGAAGTCATTGCTCCTGAGACTCGGGACTTCCATTGATGAAATGTCCTCATCTTCGTCCCCACTCTCGATGTTAACTTCTGGTGCATTTTCGCATGATTGACCATTACAGAATCCACACAGAATAGAGAACTTCATCCCACTTTTCCTGCAGCCACATGCACTGAAGATAACGTTATCAAAATGCGCACATGTTCTTCATTGCCCCGTTTCTCGCTCGATTTGAGAAAAGTCTGCACGCCTTTCGCTTTCACAACAACTGAGTCACCTTCAAACTTTTTTTACAAATAAAACAGAAATTAACTTTGGGATTCGCCATAGCAAAACGCAAGTCAACTACGTACATCCACGTGACATTTAATTTCTAAGTGACTTATAGTTGCATTCATGTACCTATTCAGAACTATTCCATAGCTATACTAGATGAAAATAAATTTTGATCATACTTTGTATTCCACTGTAGAACGATATTCTGATGTATAAAAATATTACAAATATAGTGTAAGTTGTTCTTACAAAATGTACCAACAAAAATAAAGTGTTCAACTTTCAGCCGCTGTAACTCGTTACATATTACACTTACAACAAAAATTAATAAACAAAAAATGTCAACAATCTTGTCTCCTTTAACTTTATATTGAACTTTTTTGACGTTGGATCAACCGTTGCGGAGCTAGTTGGAAAAAACCAGTTTTTAGCACCTTTAATCCAAGATGGCGGCTCGCGCGGCGCCCCTCCAAGGTCGAAAACTTGGATTTTTCATCAGGATCCCGACCTCAACAACATATATAAAAACCGTTCATACTCCATTTTTTGTTGAGCAAAGGCATTTTTTCGCCTGCCAGAATCAGAAGAAGGTTTGAAATATGATGATAGCGAGGATACTGAAACATTTTCAGATTTGGAAGACGCTTCGGGAAATGTTTCTACCGAAGCCCAATTTCAAATTGAACATTATTATGCTGTAGCGTATCACGATAATTGGTACATTGGATGCGTATTAGAAACGAACAAAGTTCAGTAAAAATTGAAATTTTTAAAATTTGACCTGGACAGGTATATTTGGCCGCAACGGAAAGACATACAGATAGTTAAAAACAATTTCATTTTTGAAGGCCCTATAAAGCTGTCAGGCACATGTCCTTTCACCATTACGGCGGCAACAAAAAGACTCATAGATGTAGAATATAAAACTATAAGAAAATCGTGAGTAGTACGTAGGTAATTACATACGTATATTATTTTTGTTCCTATTTTTACGAGTATTTTTATTATCATTTATGATATTTTATCAGAGAAGACTGTTTTGTTTGAGTTTCTGTTTGTATTTTTTTTTGTTATCAATCCTTTTTTGAATATACCATTCCTTCTGCTTCATGTGTTGTATTTTTTTGCAGAATGTTGAAGGTTTGTTATCATATGTCTTAATTATGAATCGGAAAAGAGCTTGACGATCTTCGATAGTTGGCGAATGATATGACACAATTTTATATTAGTTTCATTTCAAATTATTCTTGTTTATTTCCAATATTTCCATTAACCTGAAGTGCTGGTTTCATTGAAGTATAAACATGTTTCATTATCTACCCAAGTAAAATATGCTCATTATTTAGCTAGGTTGAAAACATGTTATTTCTCATCAGAGTAATTGACTCATGTGAAGTTGGCGCCGACTTTTTTAAAAAGAATAATTTTTTTCTGAGTTCTGATCAGATTGGATATAGTTCTGAAGTTCCTCATAGAAATTTTGAATAGTTCCAGCAATCGAAACTTTACAAGAATAACTACTGGTGTGAAGCCAGCAAGAAGAAAGTTTATCAGTTTTTAAACAAGAAAAATGAAAGATGTATTACTCAAGCAAACTAACCTGACTCTCTAAAGTCAGAGAGAGTCAGGTTAGTTTGCTTGAGTAAAATATGTTTAATTTTTCTTGTTAAAAAACTTTTTTCTTGCTGACACCGAATCTCGATTTACACTTGCAATTTGCTAAACTATTCAAAATTTCTATCAGGAACTCCAGAACTATATCCAATCTACTCAGAACTCGGAAAAAATAATGCTTTTCAAAAAAGTCGGCGCCAACTTCCCACGAGTGAGGAATTGCTTGAGTAACGGTGGTTTCTCTAGTTATTAGTGGACAAATATTTTTTTATCTGCACTTGAGATTAAAATCTGAGGACATATTTATTAAGACCTCTATAAAGTTAGCAGAGCCACTCGCAAGGATATCGATGAGACCTATCCCAGTAATTGTCGAATGATTGTCGAGTATTTGTCGTGAACGAAATAAAATTGTCGCGCTTTCAGTTTTTTTTATATGGAGTGGCGTGCTAACTATAATAAAGTTAGCACAGCCACTAGAATAAATCGACAAATGAAAATCAATCATCATCAGAATTGTTACCCATAATTGTCGAGTGTTTGTCGAAATCCATTTAAAGTGAAAAAATGCAAAAAAATTTTTTTTCTAACAAATATTTATATTCAAGAATTATCATAGCGATCGTGGATATGTCGAGATTTTTGGCAACGTTGCATTATTTTTTTTACTTTTTTCGCATTCTGTTAACATCATATGATGTTGAATCACTATGACTCCATAAACACACACAGATCCAATGTTGTAAAATGTATTTATCGGTTGACAAATAATTTTTCGGTTTAAGAAAATCAAAAGTTTCACGACAAATTTCGAATATGTTTAGGTCATTCCACAATTGTTTGTAATAATTGTGACGATATTTGATATTCATTTGTCGTTTCATTCTAGTGGCTGTGCTAACTTAATATAAAGTTAGCATAGCCACCAGCCACCCAATATAAAAAAAAACTGAGACCGCGAAAATTTTTTTTTTGGTCACGACAAAAAATTCTCGACAATCATTCGATAATTACTGGGATATGTTTGATCGATATCCTGGCAAGTGGCTCTGCTAACTATATAGAGGTCTTATTAAGAAGTTTTCCATAGTTATATTCATATTTTAATTATTTTGATTACTTTAATTATCTTCAAGTACTTTTTAGTTACCTTATAAATATTTAAGTACCTCTTAATTACTTTAAATATGTTTAAATACTTCTTAATTCCTTTCAAGTACCCTAAATATATTTTAATTATTCTTAAGTATTCCGATTACTTTTCAAATAGTCTAATTACTCTTCATTACTTTTTAAATACTTTAAATACTTTCAATTATTTTTTAAATATTTTGATTACTTACAAGTATTAAATATTTTAAATATGGTGTACACTTTTATGAGAGTTGTTTGCCCCTCGGTAAGTATTAGATATATGCAAACAACAAACAAAACCTAACCTTTTAATCTCGAATTTGACATAGACTGACAATACACTTCAGTACTGCCAAATGTATAACACATATCAAGGCCTCCTCAAAATATTTTTTTCCCTATTTTTTTTTATCTCATGGTATAATTGTGGCCCCATTGGTATATACATATAAAAGCAAATATCTGCAATATGATTGGCTTATATATTATAGTGTTGGATAGTCTGTTGAATACAGTGAACTCTAACTGATCAACTACAATTTAAATAAAATTTTGATTCCCCAGGAAAACAATATTCTAACTTACTTACACAATGTATAACATACACCCCTGTCACCAAATACAGAGTCAATTTTCATGTTGTAAAAATAGCGTTATTTACAAAATATTGAGAATGTAATTATGCTGTTAGTAATATATTTGGCAACAAGTTCTTTAGGCAAACATAAAGTGGGGTTATGATATTAGGAACAATGCTAAACTTACTTTCGAGCAGTGTTCGAAAGAGATTCTTGTAACACAGAAGTACAAAATCAGGCGTACTGTAAAACTATAACACCACAGACACCTTATGCTCCAGTTTAAGGAAAGTAACAAAAGTTGAAAATACACACTAGATACAGGTTAGGACATGGGTGTCCAAAATACTGCTATTACACTTACACAGGGCAGTGTTGCCAACAGTTGAGAATCGTTTTCCACCAGAAGGTCAAATAAAATCTACCAGAATTATACTAATAATATTTTTTTGCCACAATAATCTTTTATTCACAACTTCACAACAGCACAGATAAACAAAAGTAAAAAAAATAACATAAACATTTAAAATATGTATTTCCTATTTTTATTAAAAATAGGAAACAAACATTACAACACAAACATACAGTTGCTGTTAAAAATGTAGATTCCTAATTATGATGCTTTAATTCACTTTTTAACACAAATATTGAATTTTTTATTCGTTAAAGGTCTCATCAACAAAATGCAAAGAGCAAGTGACATAAGATTCGTGAGAGAACCCTTTTATAAGCTATTTTTACATGTTTTTCCCCTAATCACGAGCAGATATAAAAAATCCCCCATTATGTATTTGAACCAGATTTTTTTTCTAGCAAAATGCTATTATACTTACTTGAATCATAGCCAGCTTTATCAGTTTCCGGTACGCGTCAGCGGGTATGAATGAAGCTAGTCATGCTTCAATAGTGTTGACATTGCTTTTGACTACCAGTTTATAAAATTAAAGAAAAATACCAAAAATTCACTAAAAAATTTGTGTAATCTATCAGATTTTCTACTATCTACCAGATTGAAAATTAGTCCACTAAATACGTGTTTCATTCTATTAGATTTAGTAGAAAATCTACTAAGTTGGCAACACTGACACAGGGTCGCCAACTCTTGATTTTTTCCTGTAATAGAAATTTTAAAAAATAATGGATTTGGCAGTTTGGGTAATAGACTAATACTAATTTAAATTCTACTCAAATCCGTCAAAATCATCAGTTTTTTATGTTAGCGTTAACTTTTGAACTCGGTCTTTAACCTATGTAGACTAACTATGGAAAGTTATATAACCCATTTTTTACATGAAAATGCAAATAGCGAAATTCTAAGGTAACAATTGGCAACAAGCATTATCACTAAGCTGATTTGTGTTGGTACATTATTTTTGCAGTGCGGTTAGATTTGATGTTGAGTGGTTGACATTTAATTATTTTACATTTTAGTTGTGCCTATTATAAACTTGAAATCTGATTTTATAAATAAGGACTGAGGACAAATTCAGTTTATAACAAACAGTACTACAATTTTAAATAATTAAGATGTCAACCAGTCAACAGGAAACCTAACCTCACTGCAAAAATAGTAACCAGAAACGTATGTACCAACACAATTCTATCAAATGACAATGCGTTCCCTGTAGTGATCGGCCGATACGGATTTTTTTTGCCGATACCGATAATCGGCCGATACCGATATTTTAGTTGCCGATACCGATATAATATCGGTATCGGCACTGCATTTTTAAAAGGTCTGTAATTATTTAATATACGTTGATATAAGTAAAAATTGTCAACTCCGCATCGATGCGGACGTGACATGAACCAATTTCGGTAATTCCCCGACAGTGTCGTGGTGATTACCCGTTTTACAGAAAGTGTATTGTTTCATTGTTTGCGCCAGTGCACAGTGCTGCTGCAGTTGCTGCTCAGATAACGATTGTGTCGTGCGGTATTATAATCTTTTGGGATTCAAATAAAAATACGATGGGAGAAAATAACGAAAATAAGTTTTTACATACAAATAATTAATAAAATGGTTGATCTGAAATTTGCCGATATATATCGGCACAATTTCGCCGATACCGATTATCGGCAAAATTTGCCGATATTGCCGATACACCGATATTTATATCGGTATCGGCCGATCACTAGTTCCCTGCATTTCATATGAAAAAAATTCACCATATAATAGCGATGACTATTTACTTTACACAAGAGCCGACACATTTTTCAAAAGTTTACTATCCTGCGATTGCCCCATGCCCAGCAAAGTTCAAAAAATGTTACAAGTACAAAATAAATGTGTTAAATTGGCCCTTTATTATAAAAAACAACATAAATTCATATAATGTGTTAATGTTTAACTAATAGCTATTTATGCAACAAGTGCTAAAAGTCGACAAACGACTTTTAGCACGCTTTGCATACAATATTTTATCTACGACCTTAATTTTACCGTTATTAATCCATAAATATCGATTTAAGAAAGGTTCGCATCTGCGACACTTTTAATTTATGTCATAATGAACAGTAGGCTACGCCGCGCGGGCGATTGTTTGGCCACGCCCGTGCTGTCAAGGTGAGTTACGAAATGTAATTATTGATACTCCACATATGACTGTATTCATTACATAACGCTTTAATTATTTCAAAAGCGCTTTACCTGTAACGCAAGAAGCAACTGGAATAGCTTTACAACTTCACTTGCAGTTCGAAATTGTAGTTTTATAGCCTCACTTCACTTTTATCCCGTGTGCTAAAAATAAAGAGCTGATTTCTTTAAACACGTTAAACTATAAAACGTCACTTTTAGTGAAACAATCTAGCGCTAAAAGGCCTACTTTTAGTAGTGGTCGTAGATAAAAACTATTACCTACAGATTTTTTACAACAAAAAAAATTATAGAAACGTAATAGAATAGTAATAGAAATTGCAAAACGTAATAAATTTGGCTTTAAAAGTAATAGCGTAATAGCGCGAGTGAAAGTATAAATTCTGTTACTATAGTAATAGGGTTGGCAACACTGCTATTACAGCAGACAACAATATCTAGTGATCACAGTAATCATGTGGGACATGCCTATGAAGCAGCGATAGCTATTTCTAAAAGTATTAGAATTACATAAAATTTGCTTAATGCTTATATCGAGAGATCCAAAAAAAAAACTGCTCCTCAGTGGGCTGTGGAAATTCAACTTATGAATAATATGTTGGTGGCACTGTAAGTCTATGTCAAATTTGCGGTTAGCAGGTTAGGTTTTGCGTCATTTTGTGTCATAACTGTCGGAAAACCTAACCTGATAACCTCCAATTTGACATTGACGTACAGTGTCACCAACATATTATTCATTCGTTGAATTTCCACAGCTCACTGAGGAACAGTTTTTTTGGATCTCTCGATACATATAAAAGTTGTAGGTAGGTACTAAGGTGGTGTACAGTCGAGTTCAAAAATACGTTGTACAGAGATAGTTGTAAATTTATTAGTGGTTGTGTTTTTGCTCAACAAAGGCTCACACTGTATCATGAATTAGGTAGACCTAGATGTATTCTTTCAAAGTAATTGTATGTACAACACTTTTTTGAACTTTGTGACATTAAAGCAAGTCATATTCATAAAGCACAAATGCTGTACAACACTTTAATGAACACGACTGTACATTAGTAAAATATTTTTGATTATGCAGAATTACTCAAAGAAGTATGACGAACTAAACTTGTTTTTTTAACAGAATGCTCTATATTTACATAGCTTTGGTCTAAATATTAACCATGTTAATATAAAGGGTTTAAAGTTAGTTGTTTTTGAGTCGGAATTTCAGTACTATTAGAAACGTTACAATATTTTAATTTTACCTATTTTTTAAATAATTTTGAGCAATCTTGCGGCGGGCGTTTGTTTTTTAGTAACGAGGTTAAAAAATTATCTTCTGCAATTTTTCTATTTTCAATTCGATTTTAAAAATGCACAAATTATTTTAATTAGTTCAAGGTTGTGATGCGCTCAAAAGCTAGTATCAAACCATAATTTAAAACAATCTTAGAGTTTGCCAATATCAAGTATGCACCTTTATATTTCAAATGCTATTTTTATATTATGTATTTGTTTCTACGATCGTGTCAAAATGAAAACTTTTTGTACAGTTTCTAGTGTCAAAAGTGACGTTTGTAGCACTCTTAATAATAGCCCCCGAAATACCTCCGTTTTTTTCGCACGTTGCAATTGGAGGCGTGTTTTAATATTATATTAAAAAATATATATTGCCGTAAATTTGAATGTCAACATAACCTAGAATATCTAACACAATGTGACGGAAAAAGTGCCACCGAACTAAGTTTTATATTTCTGTTACGATCGTAGAAAAAGTAGCGTATGATACACGTCTATAAGTGCCTTTAAAGCACTAGCTACGTTAAAAGCACTCCGCTTCGCGTCGTGCTCTTAAACTCATCGCACATGCTTTAATAGCGTACTTATACACTAGTAGATTAGTATCATAATACACTATTATCTGTTCAGTTTTTCCTTTAATTTCTCAGCCAAATAGATTGTTATTAACCGTTTTCCTTTTTATCTCTCTAATTTGGGGAGCATATTCCTTCCATGATATAAGCAATAAATAGTACTTAGTTTGTATACCAAGACATTGAAGTTTAGCTTTTTATCATGAATGTGGAATTAGTTGCCGAGACCCGTAGCGCCAAAGCAAAGCAATCATATGAGGGATAAAAAGGAACTCCAGTGCCGAGGAGTACATTGTGTTTTTTAAATCGAGAAAACGTGAAATTACAACACTAACCAACTTTTGTAGGTTACCTATCACCCCACCGCCTGCAAAAAGTCGTAAAACAATGGATTACTTTATTACCGATTTCTCTTATTTTAATGACGATTTCGAGATACTTAACTGCCGATTTAAAAAAAGGAATTTTCCGAAGTTCGACCCCTAACGTAGTGAAAATAGATAAAATGTGTTTTCATGAATTCGTGAATATCTTTTAGGATCGATGAGATATCGACTTGGTTTTTGCTTAGAAAAATTACTCATACAAATTCCTACAAATATAATTCTGGATTTTGTCCTAATCTCACCCACATTATAGAATTATAAAACCCTTCGTATTTTCCGTGTTTGTTGAGTTAGAACTTGGTTTCTTCGCAAATAGACGTTTTTTAATTTTTAGAAAATGTTTTAAAGATTTTTTAATTGCACGGACAAAAAAATGACAAATTTTCAGTTGATTCTGTTTGGGCAAAGGTGGAAACATTCGCGGCACCCATCGATCTGAGACCTTATTCATATACAAAATGCCATGTAGTATCAATCTAACCGATTTCTTTTCAATCTTGCATTAAGCAAGTCCTCGGTTCGAATCCCGCGGGGTTCGGAATTTTTCGCATCGGGTTCGGTGAGATCATTCACAGTTGAGCACCAAATTAACTGTGCTCTACTCAGAGCCACAGACCTAAGAGATAGAGTAACAAGGTTAACACATCACGAAGACACGCACCGCACACAATGGTTACTGCGCAAACACAAAAGGCGAGCTCGAACTCTGTAACCCGAATACGAGGCAAGTTGAGCATTGTACCACCAGATGCAAGCGTATAAAGCACCAGACTCTACACCGAAAGGTGAATGAGGTTAAAGGTAATACATACATGCATACTGTGCAGTCTTGGCTAACGTTTTTAACAATAATTCGCATCTTTTCTATTACTAACTTCTCTATTTTTACCACAATTTCAGAATTCTGTGCCGTTGCTGGTCTTCCGCTCCTAACATTCTCCTCGAGTATCTAGCAGGCTTAAACTCATTTTACCATTGACGGACTGTCGGTTCTGATGGGAAAGCATGCTGGTAAACTCTTTTCAACCTTTTCAGTAAAATGAACACCCTCCCTAGTTAAGAATTTAATCACTGCTGTTTTATTTTTATAAACTTGTATTACAACCCACTTTACTAAATCGGCTATAAAATCTAATGTTTTATACGAATCGGGATGAAACTTTCCAAACTGACTACGATGACATGCGGAATGGCAAATAACAAGATATTGTTTTCAAAGCACACAAGATAGAGAACGGATTTTTTTTCTGATTTCCTCTTATATCCGATCGGAAATCTTTATAAAATTCCACAGCACTCAAACGAAACGAAGTCGGAATTTCAGATTAGTGGGCTACATTTTGAGAGCTGTAAATATTCGACAAAACATTCACGGAACGTTAACGCTACCACGCACAAACTCAGCTCGATGATCGCTGGACCACTGATGATTTCGCATGAAATCTTAACGGGAAAAGAAGTTCGACGAAACCAATTACGGGCCTCTTCTTTCTTGTGCATAAAAAGCAATGGTGACGTCAACTTTCAAATAGCAAACGAACTTAACACAGTATATGAAATATTTTCCCTATTAAGTGTCGGCCTGACACATTTTTGTGTTCTTTTGCTGGGAACTAATTCGTTTGTAAATATTGAATACAATTAGTCCACTATAATTCGGAAATGTTACTTTTAATAGTTTATCTTTCTAAGACAGCCGGTCTCAATAGCTCAGTGGTTAAATACCCCGACTATTGATCTAAACATCGCGAGTTCGATATCCGATACCGGTGAGGGTTTTAAAAATTAAAAAAATACAGATGAAAATTTCTACTCGGAGGTGATATACAACTGTGGGTCCCACGTTAATACAGTGTGTAGCATGTGAAAGATCCTTTGCTAGGGTTGGAACTCCTTAGTGTCGGCAAAATTCTAAGTAGGACTTTGACCGTATGACCAAAGCAGTCGGTGTCTAAGGTACCTGGTACTCCGCATGCCTTGACCTTGTCCATAACAAACAAACAAAAACTTCTGAAGAACATTTTGTAACTTATAAGGAGGTTTAGAAATTAATTTTAGATTTTTCAATAGCAATACATTTGCAACATTAAAAAAGGATATACCAATTTACAGTAAAAATATGTGTCCTAGTAAAACTATATGAAATAGCAAATAGCAAGCAAGCATTGATAACGTCCTATTTTTATGTATAAACTGTTAATGGCAAGATAGATAAAACTGTAAAACTTGCATAAAATAATGACCTGATAACACTTTTGCACACTAATTCAAAATTTAATAATAGGTACCACCTGTTGCAGCTAAATGCATTATAACAAAATGTTATCGTACATAGTACTGCTGTTTTTACTACTTATTTTGAAAGGTGCAGGTAAGTTTCAATCTATCATCGAAAGCTATCCGAGTATATCTAGTGGCATAATATTAATTAGAAAAAAGACAATTTTGCAAATTAATGATAGGCAACTACATGTATTACAACTGTTCAGAAGCTGGAAACAGAACTAAAAGAAAATTGGTCATCTCTGAAGAAAGGTGACAGCAGAACAGCAACAAGCAAATTAAATTCAATTCAAGCTGCCGCAAGGCAGCTAGAAATCATCCAGCCTTCAGTTTCAAGAAGCATTAGAGTTTTTGAGAAAGATGGAGGACTTCCAAAGAAATAACAAGAGACATTTTGAAAATGTAACTATTATACGCAAATTAGAGCTGTTATTTCCATTCATACCTACATTATTTAAAAATTGAATAGGGTAAAATCGTATTGCAGACATTTGCTTTTTTCAACCAATAACAGCAGTATATCACTCAATATTGGGCACCATACAAAATATTCACAACACAATGTACGTACTCAAAAACTAAATAGCCTTGTTGTGAAATATCGCTTAGCAACGATGTTCTGTCCTTAGTGATATCGCTAGGTTACCTAAAACTAAACACCAACAAACTGTGTGAACAAAGTTTGGCTTGCGTTAAAAATTTTAAAATGTATTTTGGAAGTATTCCGCTGAATTTAATTGAGGATGAATATTAATTGTTGGATTATTATTCAATAAAGTTAATTGTTATGTATTAATATTGTTAAATAGTCGTCCCAAATACCACTCGAAGTGGATATATTTTTTAAAATATTTTGCCATTTCCATAGAAATTATTGCAAATTTCACTCAACAAAATCACATTTAAATGTCACTCGCCTTCGGCCTGTGACATTTTTTATATGATTTTGTTTCGTGAAATTTAAACGCAATAATTTACATGGAAATGGCAAAATATTTGTCAAAAATATATCCACTACTTGTGGTATTACCCTTGAAAATTTGTATTTGTGTCTCAATCCAGAATTACGTGTAGTATCCTTGTATCAAGTTTCATTTAAATTCATTAATGAGTAAAGGTGATAGAGGCAAGGCCCTGATATTATTGTCACCCGGTATATGTTTTTACTTATTGTTGGCTACAGAATGTCATTAACTTACATAAATAGTCATATTTGAAATTGGAAGCGATGGTAAAAAATACGGAACCTAAACGAAATGAGTATTTTAGAACTATGAAATAAATATAAACAGATTGTTAAAGAGACAACAGAGGCAGTAGCTGTAGAAAAATAAATGAAGGATTTAGTAGCTGAAAATGTAGGAAAGAGTGGAGATGCAGAAAAAGCAATGCGAAACCACTAATATACATATTAACTGAAAGGAAAGACTTGTACTATTCATATAGGAGGTAGAAACGACAGTCTATTTAAACAGGAACGGCATTGTTACGTGTGAAAAAGCTCATTACTACGTGTAACAAAGTAAAATATACACACCACTAACTTCAGTGGAACATGGGCGAGGTTTTACTCTAAAATCGTAGGTGTTTATATCCAAAAGTCAATTCGGTTGAGACGTACAAATTGCTTGTAATTGTTTCTGGGGTGCCACTTAGTCAGTTGCTCTATCCTAATGGTGTCGGCGACGTTCCCAATTCAGAAAACGTCTAAGGCGTCTTGGCAATGTTGACGTTTTATTTGCTGTATGAACTCACCTTACCATCATACAATCTACATATTCGCTTTAAAAACACAAATAAACACAGTGGATACTTGGTAAGAAGTTTTATTAGGCTAGTTGCAATCCAGCCGACGTATTAGAAAGCGTTATGACTAATTGAAGAGAAATCAAGATTGTATTTATGACGGAATGTGGTTAATATGTATACGGTAAAGAAGTAGTTTTTAGCATAATGCAGTCGTTAATAATATCGACATGAAAGCAAAACGAATCTTCAACTTAAATCAGCGATGCTTGAAGCTTCGGTTACATGGAGGTAACAAAGAGTTCAATGCTGGCTTCTGAAGCCGTTAACTTGGGATCATAGAATGCTGTAACCAGGATTGCTGAAATTCCATAACCTGGTCTGCTGAAATGCTGGCCCACGGGGAGATAATTCAACCTGAGTCGAGAAGCCGAAAAATTCAGTGGTACGCGATAATCAGGTCCCATCAAGATTGCATTTTTGACTACGGTAGTAACTTAATTAACGATAAACAGAACCACAAAGGTTTAAGAACTACAAATGTAAATTATCTGGTAATAAACTAATACGGTTTTTCGACAAAAATATAACTTTTGAAGGCATCACTTAAATAAACACGTAAGCCGCAGCCGCCACAACAACACGCGTGGTTTGCTTTAGTTTAGATCTCTCAACCTGCTTTCGGTCAAAACGAAAATAATTGTCCAATTCACGCCAGCGGTTCGAGCTGGGTGTAAAACGCCCGCCCCGCCAGCAGCCTCCCTGTTCGAGAGCAAGGAGACTAAAGGGTGAACAGCTGCATATGCACGTCACCTGTTTCGCGTTCAGCGCAAAAACATTCCTTCCGAAAAGCTAATATCAGCGGCCTGTGCTTGAAATTGTACGCGAGAAAGAAATTAACATAACAGTATACTTAATAGATGAAAGGAATATTTCATGGAAATATACAGGCTACAGGAAATACAGTGTGTCCTCGGATTGAGTTCACTATAGGTATAATTGACAAAAAAAATTACAAGTTTATTTTAATGTTTTGGGATTCCGCCCTGCTTGGTCTGAAGAGAATTTTAAGAATATTTACAGTTTTTGAAACATAAGTAGGCCTTGGCAGGGAAGCGAAAACTATTTTATTTTTAGGTAAACTCCCCTTTTTGTTCATGATACGGCAAAATGTTACCAAGAAAAGTTGTTTAGAATAATAAATTACGGCCCTATGCAAAATTTCAGAAAGATCTGTTGACTTAGAAAACACCGTTATTTTTTAGATAATTGTATTTTATTTTCAGGTAAACTATTTTTTTGTTCATGATACGGAAGAATTGTATTAAGAAAAGTTGTTCAGAATGAGAAGTTGTGGCCCTATACAAAATTTCAAAAAGATCTGTCGACTTAGATGAAACCGTCATTTTTTAATAATAGTAATTTATTATACAAGACGATAAAGTTAAATTTTATCCACGAGTGAATCGTTTAACGTCGAGACGAAGTCGAGACGTTAATGATTCAAGAGTGGATAAAATAACTTTATCGTCGTGTATAATACAATATTTTTTTTATAGCAAGAACTTGAACAATTTCAAAAGAAAATAAGGACAGTCAATCACATTTCGAAATGTCAGTAGCTAGATTGGGTTGCTACGATAATACGAACTTGTCATATTTAATTTAAACAAAAGTTAGAAAATTAAATTACTTTATCGATCCTTGATGTTAAAGTGCTACTTTATCTACCCTTGCTGTTAAAGTAAAACTTGACCTTTTGTTTTGAGTTGATAAAAGCACACTTTAACATGTGCTATAGAAAAAATGCAATTTGTTTAATCTAAAAAATAACGGTTTAATCTAAGTCGACAGATCTTTTTGAAATTTGGTACAGGGCCATAATTTTTTATTCTGAACAACTTTTCTTAATACAATTTTTCCGTATCATGAACAAAAAAAGTAGTTTGCCTGAAAATAAAATACAATTATCTAAAAAATAACGGTGTTTTCTAAGTCAACAGATCTTTCTGAAATTTTGCATAGGGCCGTAATTTATCATTCTCAACAACTTTTCTTAATAAAATTTTGCCGTATCGTGAACAAAAAGGGTAGTTTACCTAAATAGAAAATAGTTTTTTCACATTTTTTATGGCCGACTTAATTTCTAAAAATTAAAACTCTGCTTAAAATTGTTTTCAGACCAAGCAGGGCGGGATCCCAAAACATTAAAATAAAATTGTAAAATTTTTTGTCGATTATACTTATAGTGAACTCAATCCGGGGACACACTGTACATATAAGTAAGAATACTATATGAGCCAAAAGATGCAGAACTGGAAATAAACACTGAAGAACAATCTAAATATGAAACAATGAAAACCGTAAATATGATACAAAGAGGAAAAATAGCTAGTAAAAACAAGAATCAAAGGAAATATTAACATCATTTGGTATTTGCATGTCAGATATGGGAAGAAAAAAGTATCTGAGGATTGGACAAGAAAAGGAAATACTTCAATACCAAAACCTGGGGGAAAAGTCAAATTGCAATAACTGACCTTTATTTTATTGCGTGTTACTAGCATAATACAAGTTTTTTTCATATGTATGAACGTTTGTGTATGGTTACTAATTCTTTTACAACGGAATCTGAATACTAATCATTCGCTATATTTACTTTAATTGTTTTAGTTAAAACACAAATATAATTCTTAAGACAAGAAGTGGTCCACTTCCTACACTAAATTTCAAATAAGAATACAGCAGGTAGCGCTCCAAACTTAAACTCAGTTTTACACTAGGAAAATATAAGTTTGTTTGACTGTTCGTGATTACAATAATTTTGTCCTATATAATTCAAATAAACGTTTCAGGCCAGCCTTTTTGTCCACTGTTTATTTGTGTTCCTTTTATATTTTTAGAATTCATACCTAATATGAGATTGACAATTAAACAAAAACAATTCAGATGATTGTATTGACGGCTTTGTTTAGACCAATCACGGCCACAATTATGATTAATACTTAGTTCCAAGTACTGCATGCTTATTTGAAATTTAGTATAGTAATTTTTCAACTTCTGGTCTTAACAGTCTCATCTGCAACAATGTCGCATAATAAATTTTTCTTCAGGAGCCATATACCAAAGAGATTGTAGTCCATTAGTACTGAGTGAAAATAGAATTCTGTGTGTGTGCAATGCGACGTACTGTGATACAATACCTTCTGTACAGAGATTGAAACCAATGAGATATGTAAAGTACACATCAAGTGAATCAGGACTCCGATTTAAAAAAGATATAGGCCACTTTAAGTTAACAGCTGTTGTTTCTCCAAATGCTACAGTCATCAAACTGCATTCGAAAAACACATTTCAAAAAATTATTGGATTTGGAGGGGCTTTCACAGATGCTGCTGGCATAAACATAAACTCTTTAAACGCAGAGGCAAAGAATAAACTTTTGAGGTAAACTGAATGTAACATTTTTTATAGTTGATGCTAAAAGTAATGCTAGTAAAATTTTCACGGCTGTGATAAATTATGAAAAAGAAACTAAATCAAATTTGTTTTATTTTAAAAATGAAGTTTTCAACCAAATTGTTTTTATTTCATACATTACATTTACATTACATTATATTATACCAACACCGAAATTGGTTTTGTCCAGAGTATTAACATTTAAACTTTTGATTTAATTATATGTGACTTACATTACCACGTTTTACGTTGCTGGTTGAAGTTTGTTACAAGAAATCCCGAGAGATAAGATGTTAGAAAGCTTTTCCGTTTTTAATTAACATAGGAACTATGAAAGATTTAAGTAGAATCATACATTTGATAAATTTTTAAAAAGTTTTAAACTGTTCTAAATGTTAACATTCTAAATGTCACAATAGCCAAGGCCAATCCAAAAACAACTAATTTTTAATTTCTGAAAAAGCTAGGTAAAATTGTAGGGAAACGTAAAAAAATATTATTTGCTACAGCTCAAAACGACTTTCACGACCTTAAAGCACTTTGGGAATAATCTAAATTGGTCGTTAGGACACGTTAATCTTTATAAAGGCAAAGCTTACTTTAATCACCCCTCCACTTGCTGTAACAGACGGTTGACCGGCTACTGCTCAGGGAGAGGGGGGGGGGGTCAGATCAACACAGCGTATTTTAGAGCAAGATGCTGTTACAATAGGGGGAAAATGAGCGCCACGAATGACCGACACTTTACTTCGACGGTCTTGTGCGACGTCCCGGTTTCTTAGAGACCTACCTTGGTTGGCCTGCTAGCCGCGCCGGTTACCTTAGAATTAATAGATCCAAAAAAAATATTACATGTACATAAACACATATACGTATAATAAATAAAGGTCTAGAGGGTTGAAACGATTGCAAATCTATTAAAATTTAAGTATGTAAGTAAATATTTGACATGAATACTTGTAAAAGGTATTAGTAATTCTATAATTTACTTAACAACGATAGGTATGACACAAAGGGTATATTGATTACATTGAAACAACAGTGGTGAACAAGCCGCACAAGAATTCAGAATGATATGACGCAAAAATGATGACAATTTACTTTAAAAGTAGGTCACGAGCGTCGGCTCCAAATATGGCTGTAGCTACCATGAGATAAAAAAAATTATTCTGAGCAGGCCTTGATATGTGTTATACGTTTGGCAGTACTGAAGAGTATTGTGAGTCTGTCAAATTCGAGATTTGCAGGTTAAGTTTTACGTCAGTCTGTGTCAAACAACAAACAAAACCTAACCTTTTAATCTCGAATTTGACATAGACTGACAATACACTTCAGTACTGCCAAACGTATAACACATATCAAGGCCTGTTCAGAATCATTTTTTTATCTCATGGTATTTACGTATACATTACGTCACTTTAATGTCAACACAAGCGCGTCTCACAAACGTTCTAAAATTACACAAACGAGAAAAACAAGTAGTTTACAATACTTGAGTGATGTCCTGCAATGCTGTTGATTGATGCAGCCGAAAGGTCTCACCGGCTCGTTAAAGTCTCTGCAGATGGCTAAAGGACAGCGCAGATTCCTGGTAGTCGAAACGACGTTATGAAATGAACTCCCAAAAGGTATAATTTTGCATGAAGGTCTTTGTAGCGACAACCATTGGGAGGAGCGAAGGGAAAACGACACTTAATTTCCACAGTTTCCTAGATTTAGCACGTCGAAAAACCTCACTCCTAGAATCCGCCCAAAGCGTTAATTGCTCAAAGAGTGCTACAATACAACGGGGAAAATTGGCGGCCGAAGCTCCCGTGGGATTGACACAGCTGAACCACTTTGTAACGCAGCCGCTGGGTTAATGCTTCGAGGCGCGGTCGAAATAGAAAGGAACACGAGAACGCTCCGCTAGTTTTCTCTGTCATACTCATACAGAAGACTCGTTTTTTACACAATGTCGAGATAGGTTTTCGCGCGAAAAAGCGATACGCCGCTATAAACATGTGGCGACTTGTTTACTGTAGCGCGGGGCTTAAATTACTAGGCTAGTTTTTAGGACTTGACGTCATAGCAACATCTGTGCTGGTTTTCACACGTGTAAGCGATCAAAACTACACTATACTAGAACGAGCGGGTTTGCCAATATTTAAAGAAAAATATGCGGGAAAGAGCGGATATTTGAACTGTAAGTAGGGAATTTTAATCTGGTCTTAACATATTATATTTTACTGTTCTAGAGAAAACCAATTTATGTGTTGGTATAATATAAATAATGTAATATATGAAACAAAAACAATTTGCCTGAAAACTTAATTTAAAATAAAACAAATTTGTTTTATTTTCTTTTTCATATTTCACTAAAATTTGTATTTTAAAGTTGAATAAATGTCCATTTTTTAAGGAAAATGTATTGTTATAGTTGGAGAGTATATTTGTTAGCTTATAAAAATCTGAAAATGTTTATTATTTATTGCTAAACAATATCCAAATTTTGCAAATTTATTTACGAAATTCTGATTAACTTCTTTCTAAGAAAATTCTGCCCAATTTATGGATTTAGTTATCTCAAAAACCGAAATTCTACTTTTACAGGTCGTATTTTTCTGACGAAGGCATAGAGTATAATTTAGGCAGGGTGCCCATTGCTGGTACAGACATGTCCACCCGCTCATACACATACGATGATGGGCCTGAGGATGTAATGCTCCTTAATTTTAAACTCCAACCAGAAGATTATTTTTTAAAGGTAGGTTTTCATTTAAATATGATGGTTGTGTTGTAGATAGGAAAGCTTATATATCAGAAAATTCACTACTCTCTCAAAATTCTTACTTTATGAAACCAATAAGCACCATTACAAAATCTACTTATTTTCAATACAATGACTCTATCTGTTGTATTGGCAAGTCTAAATTTAGAAGAACGTTGCTTAACCAGGACGAAGTACACAAATAATACCTGATATTTTAATGGCATTCGTAACAATGAATAACAGAAAGTACATGCGTAGATAATTCTCTTTTTCTACCTTTTGGTGTCGAAGGACATTACAGAAAATAAGAAAATGCTTGTATATTTTTTTAATTTAACCGAATAGATTAATAAAAACTAGTCAGGACATTTTTAAAATGTACGAATGTACGGCTAATTGGCCTATTTTCTAAATGACGACCCCGTGTGTATATAGGTTTTTCATATTTTTCCACTTGAATTTAAGGGTATCGAGTTTTATTCAAGCTTTGACATTATAGCGTCACGCAGCTGTAGAACCGCTTCGAGCTGTCTGGCTGAACACGTGTTCATTTACCGCCGCGCGGCTGTCCTGACTTTGGTGTTTTCTAGCATGAATTTAAAACGCAAGGTTATGAGTGCGAGAGAGAAAATGAATGATTTATCTCGTTTTCGTCTGACTGGCCGGTGTCTGGGGCGTGAGCGGTTGCGGCGTGGCCTCAGAGTCAGTTGGAAGCTGGCATCAGGCATGAGAAGGCAGTGAGTCAAGTTTTCGAGGTGCGCGCCCAGCGGTGTCTTTCCCTTTGGGGTCGGCGTTCGCTTGGGCCGCAAGATTGTTTTTCCCGGTGTTTTGGGGAGTGTGTTCTGAAGCTTGAAGAGAGTCGGGTGGACAGTGTTTGTTCCTCCGTGTTGTGCCAGGCACTTCTCTATTAAGGGCCGTTGTGCCATCAACCCCTGTTAGAATGTGGGATTACTGCGAAAGCGTTTACCCCTGGTCGAGTTTTACGTGCCAGTCTGGTCGCATCTGGTCGCATCATTGACTCCTGTTTGGAACCCATGAGGAACAGCACCTTTTTCGGCCCCGCTTCGATCTTGTTAAAGCTATCCGCATCGTTTTGCCGGTTTCAAGGAGTCCCAAAGTTGCGCCCATACGTCACACATTAATCGCTATACATCAGCCACTATGTTAGACTGAGAAGAAGAAGACTAATAAAACATTTTCCTGCTTATTTATTGCAAACTTTTTGGACCACACTGCATATAAGTTTTACCCCATATTCTATCAACATTTTAGGAACAATTATATAATATTTTCAATGTAACGAAAACAATATATTTAATCTATTTAATGAACCAGCTGCTATAATATTCATAGTGCATTGAGTAATTACAGAATGTTTCACAATAAAAGATCTATAGGTTTCTCAGGTGTTCCTGCCGTCATTTTAATTTGAAAAGTTATATAACTAACTATTAACAATTGAATTCGCATGTCTAAAGTTAAAGTAACATTTTGAATGAGCTGACTCAACATATCCACTGTGATTAGCAATATACATCGTGAACTTTAAGTAACTGAAATCGCAGCTCTCATCATTTGTATCAGTTCGTTGGGCATTTACAACTAGGTATATTTTGATAATCTTAAATTCACAAATGCAAAAATTTATCTTTACAATGATATTATTACAATTTTATTCCTTAATTTAAATATTAATTCTCATTTGACGACAAACAGTCGTGGATTGGGCAGCTAACTTTCAATTCAGAATTATTTTAAGAACACGCGGGTAGGCTGTGGATATGTTATTGCGAGACATTCTGCATAATATAACACTACTAATCATTTTAGATACCTATAATAAGAGAAGCTCAACGTCTTACGGCCAATAAATTACTACTACTCTCAGCAGCTTGGCACGCACCACAGTGGATGTATAAAACTGCAAATAAAGAAATTGGTTATATACGTCCCTCTATGTATGCAGTATGGGCCAATTATCACCTCAAATTTTTACAATCTTACAGAACTGAAGGAGTGCATTTTTGGGGTATCTCAACTGGAAATGAACCAATTACAACTGCCCTTTTTAATCTGTCGTATACAGTTTGGAAAGCAGATCAACTGGTAAGTTCGGACTTACAATGTTTAACATGTGACCAATAACTTTTTATTTTCCTTCTTGCAACATACCATAACATCCATGTCCTTTATCATCTATTTTATGTATTTAAGCCCTGGTCTACCTGTGTTTTTTACCGTCCACATTTCCATCTATAATGATGTTTAGAAGATCATTATTCTCAGTCCGTAGCATGTTAGGAAAATTCGCCTTTTCTCTACCTGTTTTCATAGCTGAGAGTACTACCATATTTAGCTTAACACGTTTTGATTTGTTATTTTGCTTTGCCTACTTCCATTACTTCGCTAACACCACATTTTTATAGCATTTATCGTATCTTATACAACTGGTGCTTCTAATTTGGACACAATTATATTGTTGCCTGTAAAAAGCATGAGACTGATTGCACTATAAAAATATGGTGTGATACACGCACACAACTTCCTTATACAGTGCTCTTATAATTAGCCAAAAATTTGATTTTAAATGAATTATTAAGCATTTGTCAAAAATTTTCAAAAATTAAAAATTTAAAAAAACGGTACAAAATAGAGTGTTAGTTCAAGAGACAAATTTTCTCTAGAATTTTAAGCTGAATTCAAAAATGTAATAATATACCGGGTGTTCTATTTAAAATAGGAGTTAATAAAAAAATAGAAAAAAAAACAAAAGAAACCCATTTTAGAAGTATTCAACTGGAAAATCACCTATCTCACATCAATACACATTAAAAATGTAATAAAAACGAGAAGTTTGAAAAAAATCGTTAGAGCCGTTTTTGAAAAAATCGAAAAAAACTAAAAAATCACAAGAGTAAACATCTACTTCCGGTTATGCGATTTTCTTCAAAAGCTTGCTGTCGTATCTACATAGTACACAAAACTTATATATGAAGTTTCAACGCCATACCTCTTTTCGTTTTTGAGATATTCTGTTCACAGACAGACACACAGACAGACACACAGACAGACACACAGACAGACACACAGACAGGCAGACAGACAGACCAATGAAAAAAAAATGTTTTTTGGGATCAGGGGACTCTAAAACGTGAAGATCTGTTGAAAACTCAATTTCGAATTTTTGGGGTGAATCCAATATTTCCTTTATTGTAAAAGGAAGTAAAAAAAATCGTGAGTGCATAACACGAGAGTTTTTTATGTAGAAAGTTGAGTGCTTTTGTCCTGGCAACACTATAAGAGTGCATTTGTTTGATAAAATTATTGAAGCATCACTGCATGAGTGGTATTTGCAGAGAATATTTCACAAATGGGTCACAAAATGCAACGCTAAAATTGAAGAAGAGTATTTATCTTTATATATATAATTCTTCTGTACGTGTGTATGTGACTGAACTCCTCCTAAACGGCTGGACCGATTTTGATGAAATTTTTTGTGTGTATTTAAGTGGGTCCCTGGATGGTTTAGATTCACAATTGGATCCGGTAGGTGGCGCTGCAATCGGGTTCTAGGAATTAAAAAAAAAATTATTTGACGAATTTCTTTTTTAATTTTTTTTTAAGATTTCTCGCTTATCAGAACATATAACCCCAAAATTTAACCCCCCCCCCACCCTCCAATATTTTTTAAACTAAAATAAAATCTAAAATTCGAAAAAGACTTTGCTGAACCTGCTAATAGCAGGCAAACCAACGTTCGGGCAGGACGTCTGTCGGATCCCCCAAAATTTTACCCCTCCCCCACCGCCCCCCAATATTTTTTAAAATTAAAATCTATATATATATATCATTCTTCTGTACGTGTGTACGTGACTGAACTCCTAAACAGCTTGACCGATTTTGATGAAATTTCTTGTTATTCTATAATCTATCTATATATATATATAAAACTCAAAGTCCTGACTTATTCACTCACTCATCAACGCCCAGCCTAAACCCTTGGACCTAGATAGCTGAAATTTTGCACAGAGGTTCCCTTTATGATGTATACAAAGAATAAGGAAGGATATTTCGAAATTCAACCCCTAAAGGGGTAAAATGGGGGTTGCAATTTTGTATGGAGAAATAATATTAAATAGACATTTCGACTTTAAACTTCGTAGGAGTACTCCTAAAAACAAATAAGCAAACACGTATTTCGTAATTTTCCGAAAATCAACCCCTTAGGGGTGAAATAGGGTAAATAAGCCTAAAATACGATATGGGTGTCGTTATTGAGGTTTTTGGGACGTTGATTGCGAAAATGGCATTTATTTTTAAATCCAAGACGTTGGACATGACATAAGGGAAGGGACGGGACGGGACGGGACTGGACTGGACTCGAAGGGAAGGGAAGGGAAGGGACGGGACGGGACGGGACGGGACGGCACTGGACTGGACTGGACTGAACTGGACGGGAAAGGACGGGACGGGACGAGACGGGACGGGGCGGGACGGGACGAAAAGGGAAGGGATAAGATGGAAGGGGGGAGGAAGGGACGGGACGGGTCGGGAAGGGACAGGACGGAACGGGAAGAGACAAGACGGGGCGGGAGGGAACGGGACGGGACGGAAAGGGACGGGACGGAAAGGAAAGGGATGGGATGGAAGGGGAGGGTATGGGAACGGAAAGGAAAGGGATGGGATGGAAGGGGAGGGTATGGGATGGGATGGAGGGGAGGGAAGGGATGGAAGGGGGGACGGGACGGGACGGGACGGGACGGGACGGGACGGGATGGGACGGTACGGAGACGGGGACAGCAAAAGGGACGAGGAAGGGGATGGGGATAGGATGGGATAGGATGGGATGACAGAAAATAATTAGTCATTATTTAATACACAAATAACGAACCTCGCGCGAACGAAGTCGCGGGTAACAGCTAGTATAACATAAATTTGTTTATCAAACTGCTTGTTGACTGGTAACTATATAAACACCAAAAGAGCAGAGAAAGTAATTTATCGCAAATATTTCGGCAAGTTAATATTTGTAACTTCTACGCGATTGCTCATTATCTTGTTCACATCTTATATTCTCTCAGGATTTTTCTTTTGCAGGTTACTAACAGCCTGTCGTTTTCAAGGTGTTTTATTTATAGGTCAAAACTTATAGACGAGGCACTCGGTATTTGTCGTGCTTACCTATAAACATAATTGCAGTAGCTGGGCAAAATATATACTCGTAGCTATTTACTTAAAAGGCACCCGATTTCCAAAAGTTTGCATTATGTACAGAGTGGAACAAAAAAATTGCAATCGGTATTAAATTGTAGTAGGCTAAATTGTTTGTAAAATAAAAGGTATTTAAGAACTGCTCTGTAGGATTACGATGTTAAACTCTAAATTAGAACTATATTTTGGATTCTAAAATTACAAGAAAACGTTTGGACCCTAATGAAAAAATCAAATGGAAATAAATATATGGAAAATATGCTTGTTACACGTTTTTTCTAAAAAAGTTGACCATTTATAAGTTTTGCAGAGAAAACTTTAATGTATACAATACCTGTTCAAGGAAATTGTGTTTTTTTTGTATTAAGCGGCTTTAATTTCATATTTGGGCTTGTTCCTCTAGTCTCATTAACTTTTCATAATGAAGATTGGTTCTATTTTTAAGAATATGAGTAGGTACTTAACTGCTGAGTCCATACTCATTTTTTCCTCCACTTTATATACATATACAAATTTTCGAGAATCTAATTTGCCCCTTTTAAGTATACTGATAACTGTCGATCATAATATTCTAATAACACCAAACATATTAATATTTCAATTTGTTGCAAACTTTTATCAAAACAAATAAATTCTTTAATTTTCCATTCTCGTATTGCAACTACATATTTCCTTATTTTAGGGTACCTGGTTGGGGGAAAACTTAGGACCCACCATTCGGAGTTCTAAATTTTCAGGAATAAATATATTGACATACGAAGATATGAGGCCTTTCCTCCTTGAATATGTTGGTGACGTGAGTATATTTTCTATTTTTGTTCATGTACTTAATGGAGTTTACTGTGAACTTAAGAAATCAAAAACTTATTTGTTTCATAAACTGTTTATGAATTACTTTAAAGTTAATGTTACGTAGAGCTAGATATGCTGACAGTGATTAATTTGTTTTACTTAACATTGTTATGTAAAACCAGCCACACACTAACCAATTAAAGTTATACTACGTAATGATGAAGGTCACATAAAGAAGTTAAATACATGAAAAAATCTTCAAAAATATTGTCCACCAAAAATGTTGCCTGCCAAAAATGTTGCTATAAATACTGATTACTAAAATTTCGCGTTAAACGATAAAATAATATAATCACAAAACGTGCCACAAAACACGGAGCACCCTAGCTCCAAAAAAGAAAAAGAGGAAGGCTCCGAAATAAATTCGGAGAAAGAGGAACTGCTTCTCGGGTCATCAGGCAGCGAATCCAAGGGGGAGACTAGCGTTTCCCCCATGGATAAAGCAGCTAGGGAGGCCCGTCGCAAAGAGAAGCGAAAGGAAAATAAGCGAGAGACCAGAACGCTTAAGAGGCGAGAAGAGAGGGCAAAACGGAGGGAACTGCGGGAAGGCCAGGGTCCATCGGCCCAGGCAAGCCAGGCAGAACACTCCTCCCAGGAAGCGGCTGACAAGGGTCCTAGGGAAGCAAGTCCAGGCGACTCTCCAAAGAGTGGCCAGGGCCAGCAACCTAGGGGCCCATGTAAGCTGCAGAGACAGCCCTCGGGAAAAATAAGAGGTCCGGAGGCGAGGAGAGCAAAAGGGGCTGCTGCACGCAAACCCATAGAGCTCATCACGCACTCCATGGGACGAGTCAGGGTAACGGAAGGCCAACCAGGTCCTTCAGGTACCCGACCAACCATTAAGAGACCGAGGAGTGATAACACTCCTCCAGAGGCAGTGAAAAAAAGGCCAAAAAGCTTACCGAAGCAAGCAGGGAAAGCCAAGGCTTCTCATCCTTTGAGAAAAACCACGGCTAAGTCCCAGCGAGCAACGGAGCCGAAGCCGCCTAATAGGGAGAACCAGGTTGTAATCAGGTCTGACCGACCAGATGGCCAGGTTCTCCCAAAGGAAGCTGAGGCAATTAGAGCGAACATAGTTGCCGAGATGTTCAGTGCCATGGCAGGCCCCGAAGGGGGTCCCCAGGGGCCAGAACTCCGGTTTAGGAACTCAGGACTAGTGGAACCAGGCTGGTTCTTAGTCACTGCCCAGGACGACACCTCAGCAAGATGGCTGGAGGGCTGGACACCTCTCAGTGCCGAGGGAGTCACCTTTGCCCCAACAAGGGCATCGGAGGCACCATGGCCAGAGAAGGTGGGTTTCTGGCTCAGAAGCCAAGAGGAGGTTGACCTGGAAAAGCTGAGGCAGATGCTTTCCATGCAGAACCGCTCACTAAGAGTGGAGCAATGAAGGCATGTTCAGACGACAGGAGGACCAGGAGGGTGGTTCTTGACCTTCATGGTCAGCGGAGATACTGTCCGAACTCTGGAGGAGTCTGGGTGGCAGCTCGACTACCAGTTGGTTACTCTCGCAGTGCGAAGGGTGCCGACGTGGAGTGGAGCAGTCCGCCAGGACTCTTCTGAGGCCGGCGTGTCAAAGCAGGCCAAGAAGGACAACTAAAAGAACCACAGCCCAGCACCATTAACTCCCCATAATAGATTTACTGCGGGTAAGTCAGATCAATCTTCAGCACAGTAGGGGTGCTACGGCAGAGCTGATGAGCGCCCTAACTGGCAGGAGAGAAATAGTCCTCATTCAAGAACCGTATGTTTACAGGAATAAGGTCAGGGGACTGAGGATGGCCAACTACGATATAGTGGTTGGCGAGGAAGTAAACGATCGACCCAGGACCTGTATCATGGTGTCCAGGGATCTCAGCATGGTACCACTACCGCAGCTGGGAACCAAGGACCTCACTGCAGCGGTTCTGGAGTATCAGGTAGGTGGTAGAAACCATAAGGTAGTAGTAGGAAGCGCCTATTTTCCCTCGGATGACGCGCGTATACCTACGGAGGAATTCGAACGCTTAATATCGTTTGCGAGAGATAAAGGTCTTCCGGTAATTGTCGGATGTGACGCCAATGCACATCATTCGGTGTGGGGGAGCTCAGACATTAACCCTCGGGGCGAAACCCTACTAGAATATTTGGCGTCCACGGATCTTGAGATAATGAACAAAGGTACAGAGCCCACTTTTGTCAATAGCATCCGAAAGGAGGTAATTGACATTACAGTGGCCTCTAGGTGTTTTTCAATCAATATTGAAAACTGGAAAGTGACGTCGGATATCGTGACATCTGATCATCGTATGATCAGAATGGAAATGAATTCCGACAAGCCTCTGGAAATTCCCTACCGGAACCCCAGGGCAACAGACTGGGAAAACTATCGTTCCAGTCTCGTTCGCCAAGGAGGCCAACCAGAGGAAGGTATATGCACAAAAGAACAATTAAGTAAAGACGTAGAGCAACTGGCAAGTAAAATTGTCTCAGCTTATGAGGAGGCTTGTCCTCTCAGGGAGGCTCGAGTTCGTAGGGTACCATGGTGGACCGGCACTCTAGCCGATCTGCGCAAGGAATCCAGGCGAACCTTTAATCGAGCTATCAGAGAAGGGACACAGGCCTCATGGGACACTTTCAAAACGGCCAGGAATAGGTTTAAAAATGAGTTAAGGCGCAGCAAAAGATCTAGCTGGCAGAAATACTGTGCAGAGTTAAACTCAGTATCAGACTCTGCTAGACTGATGAAAATCTTAAGCCGCGAAACTAGTCAAACAGTAGGAGCGCTAAAAAAGGCCGATGGGATGTGGACAACGTCCAGAGAGGAGTCGTTACAACATCTCCTGGAAGTCCACTTTCCAGGAGACGGCGCCATTCAGTTAGCACCCACAGCGGAACAGGAACCAGTTCCTATAGAGAACTGGCAGTTCGCTGAGGGAATTATAACGGAAGGTGCAGTCACATGGGCAGTACAGGAGTTTGATCCCTTTAAGTCGCCGGGGCCAGATGGGATCTTCCCAGCATTGCTTCAGAAAGGAATGGATATCCTTCTTCCACATATAGTAAGGGTATATAGGGCCAGCGTAGCAATGGGATGGGTCCCAGAACAGTGGAAGGCAGCCAGAGTGGTCTTTATTCCCAAGACGGGAAGGGAGGACTACACAACTGCCAAATCATTTAGGCCCATTAGTCTTACATCCTTTCTTTTAAAGACCTTGGAAAGGATCATTGATAGGCATCTAACGGAAAGGGTAATAAGAACACACCCATTCCACAGGAATCAGCACGCATACAGACGTGGAAGATCGACCGAAACTGCACTCCACGCTGTCGTGCACAAGGTCGAAAGGGCACTACACTATAAGGAAGTGGCCCTTGCAGTACTTTTTGACATTGAGGGCGCATTTGACAAGGCAAGAACGGCTACAATAAGTCAAGCCTTACAGGCCAGGGAAACCCCTCCCGTTCTGGTCAGTTGGGTGAGAACAGCACTGGAGCAAAGAACCGTGACGGCAAACCTAGGGGACTGTTCAGTGAGGGCCAGGGTGACGGGAGGTTGCCCGCAAGGCAGTTGCCTCTCACCTCACCTGTGGTGTCTTATAATGGACGGTCTACTGGGATGCCTAACGGAAGAGGGCTTCTATGCACAAGCATACGCAGACGATGGACTGGTACTTGTTACTGGCAGGTTCCTAAACGTCGTTTGCGATAGAATGCAGGTAGCTTGCAGGATTATTGAAAGATGGTGTGAAGAGAAAGGTCTGTCGGTAAACCCACTAAAGACTGAGATCATTCTCTTCACAAAAAGACGAAAACTTCAGGGTCTGAGGATACCCATTATGTATGGAAGACCACTTGCATTAGTGCAAGAGGTCAAGTACCTGGGGGTAATCCTCGACAGCAAATTAAGTTGGAGGTCGCATGTCGACAGGACGGTGAAGAAGTCGACAACGACCTTATGGCAGTTGCGCAGAGTTATAGGCAGGAACTGGGGGATAAACCCCAAGATTCTGCACTGGCTCTACACATTGGTAGTAAGGCCAAGAGTTCAGTACGGCTCAGTGGTCTGGTGGCCTAGTGTAGAGCGCCCCAGTATTTCCGTAAGATTGGCAAAGGTCCAACGACTAGCCTGTCTCGGAATTACAGGGGCAATGAGGACAACCCCAACAGCCGCACTGGAGGTAATACTGGGACTCCCGGGCCTCGACACTTGGATAAAGAGAGAGGCCATGGCTACCCACCTCAGAATGCGGGATACGGGGCTATGGAATGACCAGGGAGTTCGCACGGGCCATGCTAGGATCGCCGACATGGCTGCTAGAGAAATACCTCTATCAGCCTACAGGGTAACCGAAGCAGAGGACCGGCTAAGGTTAGAAAAAGGTTTCTCTCTCACTATCCCAACAAGGGAACAGTGGGAGCAAAAAAGGGTTAAGCTCCAGTCGAATGCCTTGATATGCTACACGGATGGTTCTCGAGTGGCGAAAAGGCAATCCTCTGGAGCAGGCATTTATATGGAAGGCCGGGGGGTGCAAGAAAGCTATGCTTTAGGAAGATTCACTACGGTATTCCAAGCAGAAGTTTATGCCATCCTATCGGTGGCAACAAGGAACGAGGTCAGGATATCCCCAGAGCAAAAAATTTATATTTGCTCTGATAGCCAAGCCGCACTAAAAGCAATCTTCTCGGCCAGGACAAGATCAGCTCTTGTCCAGGAATGTGGAGATGCTTTGGCCGAATTGGCAAGGGAAAAGGACGTTGAGCTCATCTGGGTCCCGGGACACACGGGGGTCCAAGGCAACGAGAAGGCGGACGAACTAGCCAAACTCGGAGCCGGGGAAACTTGTTTCGGACCGGAACCTTTTTTGGGTATAACAAGGCAGCAGGTCTCAGCAGCCCTAACCGGGTGGGCCTACAAGACCTGCGAGGAAAAGTGGAAAGGATGCAGGGGCTGTCGTCAGGCAAAGTACCACATAGCGGGATTTGATTCAAAGAAATCGGTCTGGCTAATGGGAAGGAGCCGAAGAACCACAAATCTTTTGATAGGGATCTTGACAGGCCACTGTAAACTAAAGAGACACCTAACACTGATAGGAGTAGAGGAAGATCCCATTTGCCCAAGATGTGGGAGGGACGAGGAAACGTCCTTTCACTACTTGGGAGAATGTGAAGCGTACCAGCGACTGAGGTATAGAACCTTTGGAGCACCTACGCTTCGAATGGAAGAGTTGAACTCCCTATCCTGGGCCGAAATTCTGATCTTCATTAGAAAATCAGGAAGGTTTAAGCAGGGAGAAGAGCTCATCGAAGAGGACGATAATGAAGGCGGTTGAGGGGATGGCATGGGGTTGGCAAAAAGGGCCTATGGTGGCCTACTTGCTAGACTTCGGTCTCCCCACAACTACTACTACTACTACTACTACTAACATTGTTATGTAAAACCAGCCACACACTAACCAATTAAAGTTATACTACGTAATGATGAAGGTCACATAAAGAAGTTAAATACATGAAAAAATCTTCAAAAATATTGTCCACCAAAAATGTTGCCTGCCAAAAATGTTGCTATAAATACTGATTACTAAAATTTCGCGTTAAACGATAAAATAATATAATCTCAAAACTAAGATAAACTGGTTTTGAGAATAAAAATAAAATAAAAAGCTTCGGTTTAATGATGGCGTTAGAACCGAAGCAGCACAAAAAAGAAGCTTATTGCAGATACACGACTACTAACACCAAGACAAACCGCCAAACTGAAACATCATTTGCAGTACAACAAACGAGAAAAAAACAGACTACTGGGAGGGATTCTCCAAAACTATAGAATATGGCCTACACGGTGAACAGAAAAGAATGTAATAAACTTTGTAATCAACTTTTGTATGAAAGAAGAAATTAAAGTCTTTATTAATTTTACACATTTAAATGGTTACTGACTGTATCGGTCTTACACCATGCCATTCAGAGTTAATATTAATACTACTCCTACGTAACTGACTTAATCCTATAATTGTAACAAAATCCTATCTAGCCTAATCAAAGTTCAATAATTGCACAAACACATAACATGTCCACATATATACATATTAATAAGTAGTGTTAACTAACCAACCTACGTAACACCACAAGAATATGGAACCTGCTAAGAAGTAAGGTAAAACCAAAGAGATAGAAAAGATACTTTAACGAAGGTACTAATAACCAAACAACAGAGGAAGAACTTGTAAGGACATTTTTAATTGTTAGGAACGTACGGCTATTTAGCATTATTTTCTCGGGTCCGAATTACGTTTCCGCATGTATTTAGGCGTCTCGAGCCGTCCACTTGCAGCCAACTGTTTTAAACGCCCACATTCTGTGTTATCGCGGGTTTGGGGCCCATTGGCGGCGCGCAGGTAGTTCTTGTCAGCCTGTCTGGCGACGTGAATTCTAGTATATATTTTAGCCAGAATAGAGATAGTTGCCATGCGTTTGAGAGAGCAAGTCGGAGGTTTCGCCCTCACCACTTTTCAATGCGGCTGTTTTCGCGAATTTTTCGAGGCAGATTGGACCAATGTTGCAAGAAGCAAGAGGTGTCTTTGAAGTGGTCGTACGCCACGCACCCTTCGGGGTCGCGTAGGCGTGTGTGGGCAAGGCTTTGCAGTTTTTTGTTTGTGCTAATTAACGCCTAACGGTCGTTCCTTCTGTGTGTATGTGCGTTTCCGCATGTTTTGATCTCGTTTTTCGAACTCCGCGTCGTTGTGAAGCATGTTTTGTTCCGTACGCAAGTGTTATTCGTCTTATTGAACTGCACGTGGGATAACCTTGGCTTGGGGCAGACGTAACGTGGTTATTTACCGTTGTAAGCCTTGGAATTTTTGTTTGTCGTGGGGCGGCAAATCTTATAATACGTCGTTTGGATGAACTCTTTGTAAAAATTCATTAGCAGCTTATCATAGTTTGCGCAGCGAGAGCTTTGTCGTTCTACCGTTTCGTGCGGGCTTCGAATTTTGCTATTTTGTGAGGGAATTATTCCATGGTTCCTCCTCAGCCAGCAGCTTCTCGCAGTTGGTGCAGTCCCCGTAGGTGTCTTCTGTAGTGTTTGGAAAGCGACCGAGTGCAGTAGCATAGGACATCAGTTGCCGCTAGCCAAGCTTCTTAAGGTACCGTTACAATATTGTTAACAACTTTTACAGTGCGAATTTAAAGTGTACAGGGTGTTTCGCCGAAGTATCGGACAGTTGACGTAACGTTGCGGTTGTTTAACCTTTATTGTGTGATTTATTTGCATTTGTCAAATTATTATAATTGTGTACCTGTCGATTTAATTCAGTACCGTTAGAATTACATGAGCCTGTTTAACTTTGCGTGGTTTCAGATTGAAATGTGCCATGTTTATTTGAACACCGCCTGTTTATTACTGCTAATTGAGTCAGCTTTGGATTACCCAGTGTTCATACCGTTTACCAGTAATTTCTACAGTTGATGTCAAGTTCACCGACTATTTTAATAGATTAAGACGTTACGGAATTTACCTATCTTATGTTTACTAACCCATTTCATATTTTTATGTAACTTCTATGCATTTAACTATTTTTGCTAATACATTTCATGTTTGTTAACTGTGATTTTCTTTTGTTATTGTGCATGCGATATGTATGTGTATTTTTTACAGTTGTAAGAGGAGCTTGGCCAGTTGTTCAAGTGAGTTCTTTGAAAGGTAGGTCCGTGGTGGTGTACTTGGCTCGTTGACCAAAATACTGTCAAGGTTATAGTTAAAAGGTAAACCGTTATGCTTCCACTTTTCCTCGGTGCGGTGGGTTCTCTTATACATTTCCCCTAGTATAGAATTGTGGTGGCGCCTTATTATTTTAGATGTTTTTCGTTTATTAGGCCGTTCCCCTATGTGATCTCATGTCGGACCACCCCTCGCTCCACTGAAGTTTAGTTGGCAACTCTTTTGTAACGGGCTGCGACAGCGGTCCTATGTATTTCATTAACGATTGTGAGTTAGCTTACGCGCTAGTCATTTAGCTTTGTTTTTTGTGTCTAATACCGGTTTAGCCTGAAACAAACTTGCAACACTCACAATATCACAAGAATTAAAAAAATAGAAAAACACCTGGCATCGAGGGTATTAGCAATAAAATTATCAAATATTGAGGAAACACGCTATTTGAAGAACTGGCTCTACTATATCATAAAGTACTAGCCAACACGGAATCTGATCAATGGAAAACATCAATGAGAATATATATTTTCAAAAAAGAGCAGAAACTGATCTTGCTGACAATCGCGGAATATGTCTACTGAGCTCGGTGCTGAAATTACTTACAAAATTATCACGAAGAAAATCAGCAGGTAAATACAAATATTAGAGGAACAACAGATCGACAGTAGATGCCATATTCATTCTTCAACAGCTAATCAAAAAAGTTATCGAGAGCGTGAGTCGAATGAATACCACGAGAATAGTAGAATAGCACTCCAAAACCGACTACTACATGGAAGAAGACCATCCGATTGACCACCAAACAGAAGGACTGAGAGCTGGACGTCCACCTCACATGATAATAACTAGTGTATTAATGATAAACCGAAGTTTCCCACTATATAAACCAAGATGAAGATTTGGAGAATATTAAAACAGGAAAAATCATCTCTGAAACCTTTTTGTGGCGTGATATAATTCATGTTCTTATTTGGGTATAAATAAGAACATGAGGAAAAATCATGCCAAATTATTTATTTAGAATACGATTTTTGGTTGATATGCTCCAAAAAAATATATGAAAGACTATTCAATTCACCCGCCATCTGTCAAAAAGTGACCAATAAAAATCCAGAATTCTGACGTTTCTTGACCAATCAAAAAAATATCAGTGGATATATCTTCCTAGAAGGTATTCAAGTGACTATTCAACACTATAACATATAAGCCAATCACATTGCAGACATTTGCTTTTTTCAACCAATACCAGCAGTATATCACTGAATATTGGGCACCATGCAAAATATTCACAAAACAATGTACGTACTCAAAAAATAAATAGCCTTGTTGCGAAGTATCGCTTAGCAACGATGTTCTGTCCTTAGTGATATCGCTAGGTTACGTAACACTAAACCCCAACAAACTGTGTGGCTTGTTTAAAAAAATTTAAAATGCTGTGTTTTGGAAGTATTCCGCTGAATTTAATTGAGAATGAATAATTATTATATTAATTGTTGGATTATTTTTCAATAAAGTTAATCGTTATGTATTAATATTGTTAAATAGTCGTCCCAAATACCACTCGAAGTGGATATATATTTTTTAAATATTTTGCCATTTCCATAGAAATTATTGCAAATTTCACTCAACAAACTCACATTTAAATGTCACTAGCCTTCGGCTCGTGACATTTTTGATGTGATTTTGTATCGTGAAATTTAAACGCAATAATTTACATGGAACCGACAAAATATTTGTCAAAAATATATCCACTGCTTGTGGTATTACCCTTGACTATTCAACTCACTTGTCATCTATCAAAAACTGTCCAATAGAAATACAAGATTTGACGTCTTTGAGCCAATAAAAATGAATTATATTGACAATTTTCACTAGTGAAAATAATCTACAATTTTCACTAGTGGTATAGTGAATATTTTTTGACAATTTTCACTAGTGAAAATAATCGACAATTTTCACTAGTGATATAGTGAATATTTTAAACAAATGTGATTTTTATTAGAAAAAGTCAATATTAGTGTTCTGTTACTATAGAAATTGCGTAGTTTGTTGCTAGATTTACTGAAAAGTAATTTGAAAAGGGAGTTTGGTTCATTAAATAGTCCCTCGAATGCCATTCTTAGTCAAAGTTAAGTAGAATATTTTTGCGGTGGTATCACTCATGTTCATTGCGCTTGGGATTAGGACTCGTGCTAGCGCACTCGTCCTAATCGAACCTAAAAGCGCAATGGACATTCGTGATACCACAGCAAAAATATTCGACATAACTTTGACTACTCATGGTATTATAAGTGACTATTTTTAACAAATGCGATTTTTATTAGAAAAAGTCAATATTAGCGTTCTGTTACTATAGAAATTGCGTAGTTTGTTGCTAGATTTACTGAAAACTAATTTGAAAAGGTAGTTTGGTTCATTAAATAGTCCTTGGAATACCGTTCTTAGTCAAAGTTAAGTAGATTATTTTTGCGGTGGTATCACTACTCATGTCCATTGCCCTTGGGATTAGGACTGGTGCTAGCGCACTCGTCCTAATCATGCCAAAGCCCAATGGACATTCGTGACACCACCGCAAAAATAGTCGACATAACTTTGACTACTCATGGTATTATAAGTGAGAATATTTAGCTAATCATTTCTACATCATGTAACAGTTAATTTATTATTTTCTGCATGTTGCAATCAAAAACATATTAACTTACAAAAGTAAATCAGCAACATTTTTTGAACTTGTTTGATTCGGGAATTTATTATATTAATTAAATATTCTCAGTATTCAGCTATCACAAATGAAGTAAACTACAAAAATGTGTAGTTCCTTTATATTAAATTTTCAAATTATGGTTAGGAAAGCACACTAACAATTGTACGTACTAATATGTATTTATATAATATTTTTTAGATGTTTAAAGCAAATCCAATGGTAGAGACTTATACGGATGGCATTGGAGTACATTGGTACCTTGACAATATGTCTTCACCTGACGTACTCGAAGTAGCACACCGCAAATACCCTCATAAATTTATTTTAAGTACAGAAGCATGTGTGAGTAAGTGCGACATCTTTCTACCACACCCTCTTTGTTATTAAAACATATCTGCTTCATAGTTCTTTCATTTGATTTAGTAACTTAAGATACATTACAATAAATTTAAATTACTTGTATTAATAAAATTACAATTATTACCTTTAGTGGACACCGCACATGGGCTTTGGTCGTTTGGAGAAATGTATCTCATTGACATCATACAGGTAATTTAAAATGACGATAGCGTGACTTATGCTAATAGAAAATATTTGATTTCTACAGAATTTAAAAAAGCGAGCAGTAGGTTGGGTGGACTGGAATATAGCCCTTGATTGGACAGGAGGACCGTCATATGCCAATAGCCATTTAGGGGCACCCATAATAGTAAATGCGAGTGCTGGAGAATTTTATAAAGAGCCAATGTTTTATGCTATGGGCCATGTTTCCAAATTCATTCCTAAGGGGTCTGTGGTAGTTGATCATACACAATCTGATGATAAAGTACAAGTTTTAGCGGTCAAACGGCCTGATCGTGGTATAGCTGTGGTTATTTTAAATGGGTAAGGTTCAATAACATATACATACTAAAGTATGATCAAAAATTTATCTCATCTACTATAGCTAGGGAATTTTTTCTAATTTATGAATGCAACTATGTTTACACTTAAATATCAAAGGTGACATTTGATTTTTAAGGGAGTTATAGTTGCATTCATAAATTAGGAACAATTCCATAGCCTTACTAGATGAGATTAATTTTTGATCATACTATATATTCTTTACGTATTTTAAATTATCATTTAAAAACCCAACGATGTAGAACTTGGTCGATGCTCGAACTCTCAAGCAGCGTTAGATAATGCGCGAGAATCAACAAAGCAGTAGGAACTGATAACATGGAATCAGAACAATTACAATCAGGCCTGTGGCCAGGGGATGCTTGGCACCCCCTGGAAAAATGTATGCACTCCTAGAGAATTTCCAACAATAGGACATTTTGGAAGATGGCACAGGCGATCGAAACAATAGAGAAAATGTTGCTATAACAGTTCAATATGTATTAAATGGTAAAGTCAAGGAATTGAACGATCAAAACCTGTACTGAACTAGATGCAAACACTTTTAACTATTTGATGACTATGGTCTTGACCACGGTGGTCTAGACACATACAAAAGTACTGGTGCTTCAGTTATGAGCTGTCGTAAGCGAGTACTTCAAGCATTAATACGAGACCGATTGAACAGAATGATCTCTTACGTACATTACTGTAATCACATATTGCACCTCGTTATTGTCAAAGCGGAGATTAGGTAATTCTTTGATCAATGTGGAATGCTCTGTCTCCCTCAGAAAACTGATCAATTCTGCCCTGCATGCGGATCATATTCTTTCTCCGATTTTCTAACAACGACGGAATGACTATCTAATGCGACAATTATTAGTTATTTTGAAAAACTATCGAGCAATTCTGGAGGCCTTACAAATAGCATCAATCAACACTGAAATTGATGGAAATCATATAGAAGAAGCCACTGCAATGTTGGCTGTTATTAAATCCAGAGACTTCCGCTTTTACATCATCTTTATCAAAACGGTTTTAAATACTTGAGAGTCAGCGAACAAATCCCTCCAGGCACTTGAATTAAGTTTGAGAGATTCATTTAATATTATAAATGCTGCAATAAAATCTCTTGAAGAAACGAGAACTGGCGCCAAAATTTGAGGAAATAATAAAAATGTTGAAACTGAGTCTCATATTCCCACACCAAAAAGCAAAAGAAAAACAACAAAGAAACTGCAAGATCACACTGGAACAGATCGTTAGCTGGCCATAGACACGCGTTTAAAACCGCCACGAATGTAGTTTTTCGTGGAAGTTTTGAACGCATGTCTATGCCCAGCTTATGGCTGCGCATATGCACACGTTCAAAACCGGCACGGATGTACTACATTCGTGGCGGTTTTAAACGTGTGTCTATGGCCAGCTATTGGGGAACATGCAGATGCTGACTTAGTATTGAAACACCATTTCAGAATGATATTTAATCAAGTAATTGATATTATTTTGAACGAAATGAGAGAACTATGAGAGATAATAAAACAATCAAAGAAAAACTTTCTGTCTAAAATTAAATGACTTGCCTTAAAATTAGATCGCTTTTAATATTCTATAGTTTCCATTACTTCCTTTTACAATAAAGGAAGTATTGGATTCACCCAAAAAATTTGAAATTGAGTTTTCAAAAGATGTTCACGTTTTATTTCGAGTCCCCTGAACGCAAAAAACATATTTTTGTTCATTGGTCTGTTTGTCTGTGTATATGAACAGAATATCTCAAGAATGAAAAGAGGTTATGACGTTGAAACTTCCGCCAAGGGACGTTTAGGCACCCACCTTTAGGCGCGCATTATTAGGCGCGAGCGTTTAGGCGCGAAGCCTTTAGACGCGGCACTGTTAGGTGCGGGGACAGTTAGGCGCCACGTGACCACGTTTCCGCATGGTTTGAACGTATACTATATTACCTAACTGTAAATAGTTACATAACTACCTCTTTTATAACAAACGTAGAAACTAGTTATTTGTGTTAACTACTCCCAAAATGTGAGCGTTTTTTTCAAGTCGGAACGATTTCGACGAGTGTAAGGTCCATTTTGAACGTGTTGCAATTTTCGTATAAAAACTGAAATTTTGAATATATTTTGAGATTTCCAAGTGATTAATGTAATAATCTAAAACTTTCGTAAATAGCAGTTGTGCCGTTGTATTAGTAGGTTATCATATCTACAGTCAACGATAAAAAACTGGCCGCCAACAAAATACATAAATCTTTCAAATTTACAACTAGTGAATAGAGAGAGGGTCCGATCTTTCAAAACTTGTTATTAAATGATTGCTCTGATATTTGCCTAAAACACTGCTTACATACATTAATTTTTGACAAATAAAATCTACTGAAGTTATTTTGAAAAATGCGTGCTGCATAAATTTTGGAATGGCACATGGCGAAAAGAGATCTTCACAAAATAAAAAAAAAAAAAGGAACCAGAAGATGCCTCTTCAATAAATTGTTGCATACATGGTGTTCAATAAATACCATACAAAATTCCAACCTTTAAATAAATAAAATTGTTAAAAATAATATCCTCTAGATGTTGTATTTTAGGCCTAAAAACCAGTCACTAAAAATAAAAATTAAATAATGATAAAAATGCCACCATACTGGTCTCTATCGTTACTTTAGCCACTATAATCAAGTAGCTCATATCTGCATTAGTTTTTTTTAAATTAAGTGTTCTTGGTTCCAAGTTAGGATACGTAGTCCGTAACTTGGGACACAATTTGTTTCAGCTTTTGTACCACGTTAGAATTCATACTACCTTACTTGGGACACTAAAAACCTAATCTATTTAGAGAATACTAGATCATACTGCAATTTTTTTAAATAAAATTCAAAAACCAATTTTTTATGGTTTTATTAAATTTTTAAGGTACAAGTCAAATCAAACCATATGAGAAAAACAAAAATCAAGACAATCTTGTTTTACAATTCAAAAGTATATCTTCCTCTAGACTCGCAAATAGATTTGACAAGTCGTTTAATTCAATCAGACGAAACTTTATCATCAATATCCTCTATAACGGGGAAACTTAAACACTTTTTAGATCCCATGTAATTTCGCATAAAAATGACTTTATAGGAAGAGTTGTCACTGTCCTTGCTCAAAATCTTACCTATAAACTCTTTTTTTGATTGATTTTTTTCTGTGATCAATTATTCGTTCTGGATTCTTACAGCTTCTGCGGACAACAACCTTACTGGTTCCTGGGTTATCCTGAATGCTTGTCTCATCGTAATTGATGAGAGCTTCCAACGGAACATCCTTCAAAGATTCAGAAAGATCCTGGAAATATGCTTCTATCATCTCTGGAGAAACAGCTGCCCTAGCCCTTTTGATGTTATGACACATGCGAGTTTTTAAATTAGGACTTTGTCTTTTTATAAAGCCTCTCATCTATTTCTTCTTTGGAAAGTTATTCTTGAAATGAGATACAACTACACCTTTCTTATCTAAGAATCGTTTCACAATACATCTTACATCAAATCAAGTAAGTGGAAAACCCCATTCAGCTGCTAGGGCTAAACATTCAGACAGTTGTTTCTCTTCTTGTTTATTAAAAACGGGTGGTCTGCCATACCGATTTTGTTGAACAATCTTTACTTTTCGCTGAATTGACGACTTCGGAACTCCAAACTTTTTCTCGGCTTTTCGGTAAGACATACCATTCTGCACAGCTTGAACTGCGTGATCGAGCGATTTATCTTCAAAACAATGATACACTTTTTTGGGCTTACTCATTTTTGAAATTATTTCACATTAACCTAAAATAAAACAATAAAACTGAAGAGCAAACTAAAAATGATATCAGTAAAATAGGTATTCTAACATGGGACATTCCGGTATCCTAACCTGGGACAGTGTCCTAAGTTTGGACCCTCGCATTCATTTTTCTATAAAATGATTTAGAAAAAAACTAATTTTTAATCAAACCAAATAGTGATTACAATCTTTAGTAAACATAGTCTGCTTATGATGCCAAGAGTCGGCAAACTCTTAAAGTGTATCAGACAGTGTGGGCAAATGAAGTTATTCCGACAATAATATTTACTTGTTTTTAATAACTTATTTAAATTGGTGAAATTCAACCAAAAACCACTTGTTAAAGTCTGTACTTCACTCAGTTACACGCTTTAAACGTGCTTAATAACATAACCTAAGTGGCAGAACATTACCAACTAAAGTCAAGATAGCCAACTTAAAAAGATTAAAAATGTCAAAATGTCCCAAATAAGAGTACTGTCCCAAGAATGGGCACTTGACTGTATTGGATTCGCCCCAAAAATTCGAAATTGAGTTTTCAACAGATCTTCACGTTTTCGAGTCCCCTGAACCCAAAAAACATGTTTTTGTTCATTGGTATGGCTGTCTGTCTGTGTGCCTGTCTGTGAACAGAGGTATGGCGTTAAAACTTCTTATACAGGTTGTCCGAAATCTGTTTTGAACATAGGAAATTAATGAGTGCGACAAGGAAAACATAAACAAAATGAGTAGCAGGACAAAGACGGAACATAATCATGGCTAGCTAAATTTTTAAACTAAAATTAAGTCAATGAAACAAACAAACACTTCTGTCAAATATTTTAGCTGTTGTTAAGAGTATAAAGTCAGGTTTAAATATACTATTGTTTACTATTCACATAATTATTGTAATTATTTAAACCTCACTTTATACTCTTTATGATTATGACAGATAAAATATTTGACAGAAGTGTTTTTGTTTCATTGACTTAATTTTAGTTTAAAAATTTAGCTAGCCATGATTACGTTCTATCTTTATCCTGCTACTCATTTTGTTTATATCTTCCTTGTCGCACTCATTAATTTCCTATGTTCAAAACGGATTTCGGACAATCTGTATAAGTTTGTGTACTACCTAGATGAGACACCAAGCTTTTGAAGAAAATCGCATAACCGGAAGTATGGTGTTTACTCTTGTGATTTTCCAGTTTTTTTCGATTTTTTCAAAAACGGTTCCAACGATTTTTTTCAAACTTTACATTTTTATTACATTTTTAATGTGTATTGATGTGAGGTAGATGATTTTTCAGTTGAATGCCTCTAAAATGGGTTTCTTTTATTTTTCCCATTTTTTTTTATTAATTTCATATTTTAAATAGAACACACGGTATATTATGACACTTTTGAATTCAGATTACAATTTCCGAGAAAATTTGTCTGTTGAACTAACGCTCTATTTTGTACGGTTTCTGTAGAATTTGCAATTTTTGAAATTTTTTGACAAATGCTTAAAAATTACAAATCAGAGAGAGATGCAGCCGGGGAATCAACAGTAATAGACTTCTAGAAAACATCATATTTTGCAAATAACTACACAAATAACCAGTTTATATGTCTGTTTAGAAAATAGGTCTAGTTACATAACTTATTTCAGCTAAGTAATAAAGCACATTTCAAGAATAATGTGAATTCCATTCATGTGGCGCCTAACTGTCTCTGAGCCTAAAAGTTCGCACCTAAACGTGCACGTGCCTAAGAGCGTCAGCGTCTAAAGCGTTCGCCTCTAAAAGTGCGCGTCTAAAGATGCGCGCCTAAAGAATCGCGCCTAAATGTCCTAGACCGTGAGACGTCATATATAAGTTTTGTGTACTATCTAGATGCGACAGCTAGTTTTGAAGAAAATCGCATAACCGGAAATATGTTGTTTACACTTCTGATTTTTCAGTTTCTTTTTTTTCAAAAACGGCTCTAACGTTTTTTGTCAAACGTTTCATTTTTATTACATATTTAATGTGTATTGATGTGATTTTCAAGTTGAATACCTCTAAAATGGGTTTCTTTTGTTTTTTAATTTTGCTTTATTAACCCCTATTTTAAATAGAACACTCGGTATATTATTAAATTTCTCTTAAAATTGACTAAGGATTACCATACTGAAATATTTTAACGTAGTTCTATTTCACCCTGCATATAAAGGCTGTATTTAGGTTTTTAATGAAATAATTATTTGACCCCTCTGAATCTCATGAGCACCTACTAAAATTCGTTTCTGGCTACAAGCCTGCTTACAATATGGAAGAAGTGAATTGTATAAAGAAATACACCTTTTAATACAAGAAGTATGGAAGCAAGAAAAATACCGAAGGAATGGAACATGAGAATACTTACGCTGCTTTCCAAAATACAGAGGAAGAAAATTGCAAAAGCTACAAAATGAAATATAAAGTTTTTCAAGCATATTCAATACACGGCTGGAGAAACAAATAAGGCAACTAGCAAAAAGAATCTAAGATGATCAATAATTAACGCCACACGCACCATATACTTAGCAGATAATGAGGAAAGTAAAAAAACATAATTTGAACTTATAAGTACAAGTTGTTCTTAAATTTTGAATGCTCAGTTGATTCCAGAAACAGAAAACGTATGTTGAGGGGCTTAAAATAATTAAAAATATAGCAAAAACTCGTTAAATTAACCTACACAACTCTAAAAAAGGCACAGAAATGAAAGTTAACATAAACGGTTGAGAAACAGAAAAATTCTATAGAAGGGTATAAAACTAATCATTATCGTCAACACTTTTTAATCTACATCTAGAAAATAGAACAAAAAAACAACAATAAATGGTAAAATATACTATAATGCAGTTCAGTCTTTAGCATATGCTGATGATTTCATGATAATAGGAAGAACAAAGTGCTAACTCCACAGAAAAATAAGAAACGTGTAGTAAACGGCGGCAAAAATATGAAATAAAAAAAAATTAAAAAAAACAGAAAGCAAGGGAAGGAAACTGAAACAGATGAAGAGGCATTACAAGTGAAAAATTATACTTTTAAGTATGTACAATTTTCCTGCAACTATTGTAACAACTAGACAAGACAGTATAACTGAAAAGGTTCAAAAAGGAAGCAAAGAAAAATCTTTTGGACAGTAAAAACCTTATAAAACACTTATAAAACCCGTTGTGACCTAAGTAATGGAAACATGAATAATCACAAACAAAAAGAAAAAAGTTAAGAAGACATGAGAGTCCAATTAGAAGAGCAGTAGGATAAACTATAAAAATTATATGGGGCAAATAAAAGGTGAAAACAGGATGAACTTTAATGAAGGTTCAAAGATTGAAATGGCTGGGGCACATACTACGGAACCAATGAAAACGAATGATAAGATTAATAAAAAATAGATACCCCTCAAAATCACAAATAGAAACATACCAAGAAATAGATGGTGTGGTGAAGTAATAGAGTGCTTAGAAACCTTAAGCAGAGGTCGGACGCTCAGTGGTTAAATATCCTGACTACTCATCCGAGAGTTATCAGTTCAACCCTGGTGCCGGTGGAGTTTTTAAAATTTTGAGAAATGCGGATAAAAACCCCTACAGAATATCGTCTCTCGGAAGTAATGTAAAACTGTGGGCCCCATGTTACTACAATCTGTAGCGCGTAGTCTTAGAAAAAAAGGACTTTGACTTTCTGGCCATAACAGTCAGTGTCTAAAGTACCTGATACTCTACTTGCCTAGACTTTGTCCATAACAAACAACAACAACAAAAACCTTAGCCACAAATTGGAGAAGAGTATGCAAAGACAAGAAAGCTTATTATAAGGACACCAAATTTGATAATAGGTTATAAAATAAGAGTTTAAAGAGGACTTTATGAATCGGATACTTCGTGAAAAGAAGCTACAAGCCTGACCATGATGATAAATAGTAATCACAGTTCTAACTGGTAAAAAGAAAATGACTACCAAATTTTGTGAAAACTCAAATTGGCTACCCGACGCCATAAAGGCGTATAAACCACGCCAGAGGCAAAACTCTTTTGCAAGGGCCTTCGACTTCAATAATGACATGGTCCAATCCCGGAAGTCGTTTGTTACTTAATCCTCCTATTTGACCTAAAAGTATCAGTTTGAGCTTACTTGTTCTGCTAATAAGCCATATATATTAGAAATATTAAATATTTATAAAATAAATAATTTTTTAACAATATTTTTATAGCAACTCCCACAATATATTACTTGACCTCATTGATAGAAGAAGAGGAATTATTAAAACGGAAATAATGCCCAAGTCTTTCACTACTATTTTATATTGGTAACGGTACGTATGGCCAGGACAAAATGATTTAATGTCTTACTATGCGTTATATATTATACAATATGGTGTAGGTATTTCACGAAAATATAAAGCTTTAAAATGTGATTTAATATTCTATTTAGTCATCATCACACCGAACGGTGCATCGTAATGAAACCAAAGTCTGACACCATCGTTCAAAAACTTCATAGCACAGCTCTGTAAATTTTCATGGAAATCCGACTTTGCCGCTAAGTGTGGAACATACATACTGTCAAGGTTATGTTATATTATTATTATGAGATGATTATAATTTAATTTATAAATACACACCCTACACATATTTTATTTGTTTAAAATCAAATTTTTACTGATTAAAAATAAATAAGTAACTGTATCAATGGGTTCATTGAATTCAGTGTTTTGCCCTTTGTAGTATTGCGCACATCTGCAAGTTAAAATAAGTTATGGCTAGCTCCTTTTTCGATAGGCATGGACTCAAAATCTGGTTAGGTTCACCTATTTGTTTAAAATAAAAATCCCCGTGATACGCCACTGGGCTATAAAATTTAGAAGTAGCAAACGCGCAAACTCGCTGCGCTGTCAATATTATCTATTACCAAATTGATTTTACGTGCATCTCGTTTCTGTGTGATTATAGTGAATTCAAAAGGAAATCCATGAACAAATTAACAGGTAATTCAAATCTCGCGCTTTATTAAGCGTTCCTAATCGTGTTTTGTTTTAGATCGTTGGCGGCTTTCTTGGCAGTTCAGATGTTTTTAAAGCGTCCCTAACATAACCTCAACTTATATTTTTACAATTTCTGAGACTTCTGCTCTATTTTGACGTATTGTAATACTGGGATCGGCTTCTTCTCATAGGGCTCGTTCCTCATGGTAAATTTCGTAGCTCTAGCACGCTTATTTGCTTGGCACCACTAACCTGACCTTTTTTAGGCTGCGGCAACTTGCTCGGACAGCTACTCCTAATGCTTGCGGCTGGATGCTGGGCCCCCGGGATGCTGCAACTGTTGTGCTGGCCTCGTACACACCGGCCGGAACTGCTGACACCCTCTCTCAGGCTCTGGACCTTTATTGGCCCGTAACTGGTGCTCGAACACTGGATGCTGGTTGCCTATGTTGTCGGAAACGGTCACCGGAGAAAATATTTTTTGTGTGATGGATTTTTATACCCACACTCTCACATGTGCACTGTTATGTCCTGAACACGCCGGTATAATTACTTTTAATTTATTTTTATGTTAAAAGGTATAAAATTCAAATAAACTGGAGACACAAATTAGCTTGTCATGGCATTAATTTATTTCAATTGTTTCTTTTTTTCTGTTCGTTAACAACAATTGGCTATCTGGCTACATAAAAACGGATGTTAACTGAATACAATGTAATTACTTATAATCTAGATTTACAACTTAATTTATAAAACTGTACATAATCTTATTTCTAAATTATTTGTTCATGTTTGCAATTTCTAGCGCCACTCACAAAGTTTTATTTTAATTGTCTGTTCACTTGTGTCATTACACTGACTTATTTTTATAAACACAAATCTTGTCCATTTCCTGTGGTGTAATTTTCTTGCATTATATAAAACCTGTCTGATTTTAATCATTTTTCAAATATTACTGCTCCATTTTTTATAGCCTTATTTGATCTAGTATTGTGCTCTTTTTGCACTATATTGAACATTCTGTCCTTCTTACCTTTATTTAAAAAGTTCATAGAACTGTACTTATTTAACTAAACTGACATGTAAATTTATTTAACCTGCATGTAATAAATCCCTTTGGTGATAGATTTGTTGAATTTTTGATTGGCTTTACTTTGCACCAATCTCTTAATTTATGTTAATTGATAAATCTGTGATTCTAATTTACGATTTGAGCTCTGCCTTATTGCCATTTATTCTAAAGTAGTTTCATTTAATATCGGCAATGCTTGACCGATGTAATCATAAATTAAAATTTCTAATGTGACTTCTTGCAGTTGCCTGCTTACCCCAGCTCTGTGCTTTATTCTCTTGCTTTAAATTATTGATTCTGCAAGCAGAGTTGTGTAACGGGCTAAAGACCATTTCAATACATACGTACATACATACATACATACATACATACATACATACATACGTACATACATACATAGGTACATAGACGAAATGAATTTTCGCCCAGTCGTATCGAAAGGCCTCGCTTTGCTGGCTCAACTAAGGTCGCAGGTAGCTCTGGGCCAAGAGATCTGAGATCGCTGGAGTGATCAAATTCGAGTCAATATTTACAATGTCTATTCTTAAACCTAACATACAAAAGAAAAATGTCTGTAACTTAAATAGAGGTATTTACACTAGAAAATAAACAAAAGAATTCTTGTGTAGCACCTGCCGTCAAAAAATCGTCTGTTATCCTGGTAAACAACGCAAGCTAGAATCAGATGTTTTTAGTGTACCTACACCGACGTAAGATTGAGGGAAGTAAATTGGGCGTCTCTTCACACGTCCCGGCTTACAGCACGGACCTCGGCGGTTCATCTCGCAGGCGTACAGAATGAAATCTTAGCACGCATTTTGTCCTGGAAGACCGCTATATTTTTAGTGGCTCGTGGCGCAAACGACGAACTTGCGACGCTTGCTCTTCGAGCTTTGAGGGATGAATTTGTCTAGCCGGCGAACTTTAGGCTGTGGCCGAGCTCTCGGGCCACGTGAAATTATTAAAGTTTACGCTTACGTTTGGCAAGCGTCGCGCGCTGCGAGTTAGCAACGAGTTAGACGGGCTCCTCCGACTAACACCTGTACCTGAGAATTATGAGACCGAACGTGTCCAATGGTCGGTACGACCCTTTGGAGGCTAGATCTTTACTGCTCGGAAAAAAATTAATTAGCAGGTAAAAACCCCAGGGCTATCGACACGATCTTTCGTGCGCATTCGCTTTAAGAAGCCAGGTTGTAATTAATTGTGGGTTAATACATAAACCTCCATGCTTATCAACACGATATTCCGTGCGCATTCAGCCTGGACGCAAGGGCAGTTCTAGACAGAAGGGTTGCTAAAAGCAGTTTGACTAATGAGGAAAGAAGGGAAGTTTCCACTCAGGTTACGGTTCTCAGGCAGTTCAGCTTTTCGGAAAGAAACTAGAAATACAACTTGTGATACATAATTGATATCTTACTGCATAGCAAAACATTCATCTGTTTTTCAGATATGTGAGTTTGAACATCAAAAACAATTCAAGCCCCCTTAAGATGTTGTTTCTACAAATAACAAACAAACGCTATTAAAATAATAATTTAGATACTTCATTTCTTCAAACAAAACATAAAATTAGGTTTAGAAAATAAAATTCCAGTCATTGTTGATACAAGAAATAATAAACAATAAATCCTATACGTAATTATGTATGTCAAATGTTCAAATATTTCTCCTTCTGTTCTCTGGGTGTTAAAGCTATACTTAGAGCTCAAAATTTGCAAATGTAGGCGTATATATGTTTTTATTCAATTTTGATGAAATTTTGAACAAAAACTTTCAAATTAAGATAAAAATTTGCCCATTCATCGTCGATTTGATCTAAATTTTAGTCTTCGAATATATAAGACTCATATGTTCGAAGATTTTAGTAATTATATATTACACACTACAAAGAGAAAGAATAATTGAATGTAGATACTTGTAGAAATAATAAAAATATATTGTTCTTCATTGAAACTTTTTTAATTCTCTAGTGAATTAAAACGCCTTTATTTCACTTATGAACCATAGACTGTTTATGAAGGTTGTTATGGAGTTAAAAATGTCACTTTAAACTGTCAAATTGAATAAAAAGATTTAAACCTCTCGACCTCGCAAACAGATTTGAGTAACTATATATACAGTGAGTGTCGTACACCCATAGGCTAGTCAGAATTTGTTAAATTAATTTTATCTACGACAGTGGGTAAAATTGCATTTTAGTTGGCAGTTTTAAGTTTGTAAAACGACTGTTTAATAACATGTTTTCATTAGTTTACGTCGTCAGTAGTAACGTGTGTAAAAGATTTCATTAAGCACGTTGTCAGTGGCAACGTGTTTTAAAATTTTTAAAACACGCAAAATTACGACCGGTTGCTAGTAATCTTAATTTACATTTAGATATTTTTTATATTTACCGTGTTTTCTAGATTCTATCGTAGATAAAATATTGTACGATACACATGCGTAAAGCATCTTTAGTCACTCGCGGGGCTTAAAACGCTGGTTCACTCGCGTTTTAACTCTGCCCCACTCGTGCCTAAAGAGCAGCTTTACGCACTTGTATCGTAAATTACTATTAGTTTATTATAGGTGAGCTCTCACTGGAGGCTCAACCTTCATGTCTTCATCCATTGAAGTCGACATGTTTTAGTTTTCAAAGCAAAGCTTAGTTTCACTTTCTTTTGCTCACATGTTATTATGGGGAAAGTTAAAACAAATGAAACGTGGATTTTTCAGACTTTACATAAAATATAGAGCATTTAGCAAACACAAAAATATTTAATTTTTTTTTAAGTTGGCATGTGCATATAATTTTTTTACTAGGGATTCTGTATTTTGTTTTGCAAAGGTTTCACACCTGTATACAGGCATATTTGAATTTAAAAATGACAATTAATATTTCTCATTGTCAGTGTCAAAGTAGATATTTTTCTAGAAATTCTTACCTGAAGTTTTATAAACTGTAATAAAAATACATAGTATCCAACACAGTATTTGTAAAATATCCTTAAAAGTAGTTATTTACATTTATGACAGATGGGAAGTAAATGTCACACACTTAACCTATTTATTTTAGTAAGTTTTTGGAAGTACACTCCTAGACAAACATAAATTTTGGAAGTATCCTCATCAAATTTTGGAAATCAAAGGCCACTTTGTGTTTTTATGTTTACTGAACAGACCAGAGGTACAAGGTTTACATTCTACGACGATCGACTTTGAAATTGACATATCGTCCATGCAACAACAATATGTTGTAAGCCACAAAACCATTATTTTACAGGAGAAACAAAAAACTTCTTTATTTGAGTTTGATCAACATTAGGCTTGAAATTTATCTGTGTTAGAAGCATAATAGCAGGTTTTTTATATATGTAATCAGGAAAATGGCTAACGCCATATTATAAGGAAAGTGGGTGGATTACGACATTTTGAAATTAAAAAAGTTACAGAAATGTGGGTTCCTACATTCTGCTATTACTTTTAAGTAATTAATGTAGTGCATTTTTACATTTATTAGCAATTTTTTATTAACATGTATACAGATATTTTACAAATTACAATTATTTAATCATGCGGCAAGGTCTCGTAGAAGGCTTGGCAGTCCTTGGGTAGCATTGATTTTAATATCTGGAGATGGCCATACTTTACTGAAGAAAATTTTTCTTTGGGAGCTATGTAGCTGTGGCCATTCTGGGGACGTCTCAAAATGCTTAATTCTCTGGGGCAGTAAGGCCCATGGCTCATCAAAGTCAATTTTAAACCAAATTTCTTCCTGAGGAGTATACTTCAGGGCTCTAAGGTCAGTAACCTTCTGTGTTCCAGGACGAATGCTGTTTACCCTATAAGTAAGAATAATACAAGGTATTACGTATAAGATAAAGGTAGGCTAAGGCATACCTTTGTAATGATGGTACGGAATAATTAGTAAAGGCATTAAAATCTACCGATGCTGTTTCATATGGAAACGGCTTCTTTCTTGCTTCTGTGGTGGCTGTGCAGTAGTTACTTGGAAGATGAATAGGCCGATTCTTCAGTCTTCTTTCGATAGTGCTGTGAACAGAGTCACACTCCATTTGAGTGTGACCCCGTTCTAAAAAATTTTGAATAATTATTTGTCCGCAATTTTTTGAGTAGGTAATCTAATAAGGCATTTGCTAATATTGCATTCCGGTTTTGATAGGTGCACCCGTCACTGTAGATAATAACTTCCTTTTCAACAGTGCAGTAACTCATAAGGTAATCTACAATGAGTGAAGCGAAAGTAGATGCTGACAAGTCGGTATCAATTTCTGTAAACCAGTAGCATTTACAGTGTTTGGATGCCAGGTTATATACGGTAAAATTATGGCACGTTAGTTTCGTTTTGAAGTAAAAGGCGGTTGCTTGAATACATGGTGATACTTTAACGGCTTCCAGGTCCATTGTAAGCACTGTGGTTTTATATTCTTCAGCCAAAGCCTTGTCCTTCTTCTTCTCATCTCTAGCTTTATTTTTTCTTAAGACGTCCTCTTGCCATTCTTGGTCTGGTAGGTTACCTACTTCATGTAAGGCGCAAGTATCACACTGATCTTTTTTTAGCGTGTACAAAGACAGCTTTTTTTCATAGAATACTGATGTAAATTTCGTCCTGCTTACTGGCTTTGCGGTTAAAGGTTCATCAGCTTCTATTCCTTCGCGATATATATTATAGAGCTGTGTTAGTGACTGAATGCTCTGCTCCAAAAATAATTTTGAAGTATTTGATCTCGCATAATGCGAGGGTAGTTTTGGAAGGTCTTTAAAGAATTTATTTAATGCTTCACTGTCTTTCTTGCGACTGTGATCTACTGGCTTTCTTTTAGTAAGTGCAACTTCTTGGGAGTGGTGAATACCATCTGAGCTGTTTAAAACCCATTCTCTGACAGATCGTTCCCCTAAATTTAGCGTAGACAGAAACATAGCTTTACATACTGGAAACTGAATACCATTTATTTTAAGGTGATACAAAAAACTGTGGGATCTTCTAGAATTTGGATCTGTAGTATAGCGTCTTTTTGGATTTATTTTGACGACATTATTCGCAACATAAATTTTTCGTTGATCCCACGACATTTTTGACCAGAATTTCTCAAACAGTTGGTTTCTTTGAACATCGGTAATATCAGAACACTTTCGCAAGTTGTACCGGTTACAAGCTACATATTTACAACGTTGACCTAGTTGTCTTTTGCTTCTAGGTCGGTTCTGTTTAACAGTAGGTCCCACTCTAGTAAAACCCAAATAGGGTTTTCCTTCCATTCTTAGTTTTTTGTTCACGTTCCTTTTCCAGCCTCTACTGTCACCGCGTTTTTGTTTTTTAACGTTTTCGTTGTTATCATCGGTTTCTTCGAAGTTTATACCCTCGTCTCGACGCTCATTCTCACTGCCGGCTATTTCTTCAGATTCACAGTCGTTGTGACTTATACCTTCTGAGTCATTGCTATTTTCCAAGTCGCTAAGATTCTCACGTTCCCAGTCACTTCCACCAGTATCGTCTAGATCCTCCTCATCATCATCTTCATCATCATTGACTTCTCTGTCACCCAAACCTTTTGCTGCAGTGTCACAAACACTTAATCCGGTATCCACATTATCAATCGTTTCAGATCCACCTGAATAGTTATAATTGCATTTAACCTACTCTACATAGCTTGCAGTTTTGCAGATAAAGATCGATGCTCGCCAAGCAAAATAAAAATTTTGTTTATATAGGTTGTTCTTAAATTGAAAAAATGTTCATCGATCAATCCACAAAATATTATAAACTACTGAGTACCTTATATACTTATTTATTACTTACCATTTAATGGCATAGTATGTTTATCAAAATTATCGGAATCAGCAGCAAGTTCTAAAGGTACACTGATTGACGTGCTTTGCACTATGCAGTCAAGTAGCTTATCTGGTTCCATCACATAGCAATTATCGTTATCAATAACTTCGTCCAACTGCTCAACAACGGGTGAAACGAACTGTTCTAAGGCCATTTGGACAATTATTTTACTCCTTGAACACATTTTAACCTGTAAAAAATGATTAATTCTAAATTAGGGTGCAAGGAAAATTGCGTATAACCTCAAATAATAGGTAAATTATGTGATCATAATGATAAAAATTGGATTTGTGTTTACTTACTTTATTAAAAATTAAAACTGTTAGATAGTACTTCACAATTTTCTTATTTAAATTTACACTTGAATGTGTAACACTGTGTAATACCCCACAAACTGATCAAAATTCAAGTAAGCAAATTGTGTCAACCACACCTAACCACCACAATATTATTTGTTGCAAAACGTCGTAACCCACGGTTTAGTGGGTTGCGACATGTTGCCATATTATATTCGGATATGGTGGGGTTACGACATAATAGTAAATAGATATATTTCTACAAACGTTTCAAAAAGTTACCGTTTTGATTGTTATTTGAGTATCGAAACGACATTCTTTTAGGCACTAGTGCGTAAAAGAGTTTACTTTTAAGCACTAGTGCTTAAAACTAACACAACAGTTAACTAAGTTTTTATTTTTGGTAAATATGTACAACACAATTATTTAATTGATGAAAATGGGCACTTGATGATGCTACACTTAAATTATCTTTCTCTTGTAAATTTGCATATTCTTAGAAATCGCAGGAAATGATGTAGCCGCACAAAAAGGTGCCTGTACCTTTACTGGTTCTCTTTCCTTTTCACCCAAAATCTTATTTGCTACGCTCTTCTTATATTCCAAGGAACTTTCGACGTAACTCTCAGCGACAGAACTTGATCGCCAGCCGCCGTGCCTTTTGAGTGTCGACATGCTCGCACCAGCATCAGCCAAAAACGAAGCAGAACATCGGCGGAAGCAGTGCCCAGTATATTCTTCACAGTTTGAAAGTCCAAGAAAACCAGCAATTTTTTTAGGTATAGCACCAATTGTGTTTATGCCTACAGGCTGCACAATACATTTACCATTTCTGTAGCCAACGAAAAATCGTTGATGGTCCGTACTGCACGGGCGTAGACTAGCATACTTGCGAAAAATTTCCAAAAAATTAATGCCATCGATGTTTCCCTCTGTTACTGTAAACATTCTTGAAACCTTGGTTTTCGTGAATGGAATATTAATTTTTATGAAAGTACTGGCATCCTCAATATCAGTTACTCGCATGAATGTAAGCTCCTCCCTGCGACAAGCTCCGGATAAACCAACAATTACGGCTACCTAGAATTTAAATAAAACGTTAGTGATGTGCTGCATATAAGAATTTGGTGAAATACTGCACTTACTTTCATTAACAAATAATGTTTATCGTCCGCTTCCTTCAAAAACCTTTCGATTTCTTCCCTTGTAAAAATTTTCGACGTTTTAGGCCTATATCCCTCGGCTTTTCTTTTTAGGAAGGCGATAACATTCGCATATTTGCTAATGTCCAGGTTTCTCTTGAAATATATCATGGATCGCAGCATAGAATAGGTGCTCCATAACGTAGAGGGCTTATAAGTCGAAGAAAGGTCAGATAAATATGCCAGCACAACCTTTTCTGCGACAGCACGCAAATTTTTTCGGTCACACCATCCCTTGAATTTTTCGTAGGTTGCATTGTAGACGGATCTTGATTTTTCCGGTATCAGCGTCGAAACTGCGGCCTCTGCTGCATCTTCAATATCGGATGGAAGCTCGGAATCGCTCATTTTTGCCTAGTCGGAGATTTTAAATACACAACGCGTTCATATCAAACGAATCTTGTTTGTAAACAACGATCTGAAAAATTACCTAACAACCAAGTAACTAACGCACGCCTACTAGCATATCTAATTCGGCATTTCATGAACGAAATTATTTTTTTAGACGACCACGTATGAAAGTAACATTATCGCGACAGCAGCCTACTACAGAAAGTTGACAATTTCATACACTAGCACGATATTATATCGTGCTAGTCATATCGTAACGGCACAAAGTTATTCACATCACGGCCTGCTGAATTGTGTGACAAACGTCACTTTGACGTTTGTCACACTGTCACACAATTAAGCTGACCGTGATTCAAATAATACAGACGCTTTTGCTTTATTCGTTGTTCTGCTTCCAACAAGCTCTAATTTTTTATAATTGTACTAATAATAATATAACGATCAATTTTGCAAACAAAATAATAACAATTCTTAAAAATAGAATTTACTTTGAGTGGTCGTCTAAAAAATAGTGTTCATAACTCGCCCGAAAGTGCAAATATCTGTGCTCATGTTTTAGATCCACTCGGGCTCCGCTTCGCTACGCCCTCGTTTGTCTAATCAACACTCGCACGATATTTGCTACTTTCGACGCTTGTCATGAAAATAACTATTTTAGACGACCACGTATGAAAGTAACATTATCGCGACAGCAGCCTACTACAGAAAGTTGACAATTTCATACACTAGCACGATATTATATCGTGCTAGTCATATCGTAACGGCACAAAGTTATTCACATCACGGCCTGCTTAATTGTGTGACAAACGTCACTTTGACGTTTGTCACACAATTAAGCAGATCGTGATTCAAATAATACAGACGCTTTTGCTTTATTCGTTGCTCTGCTTCCAACAAGCTCTAATTTTTTATAATTGTACCAATAATAATATAACGATCAATTTTGCAAACGAAACAAAAACAATTCTTAAAAATAGAATTTACTTTGAGTGGTCGTCTAAAAAATAGTGTTCATAACTCGCTCGAAAGTGCAAATATCTGTGCTCGTGTTTTAGATCCACTCGGGCTTCGCTTCGCTACGCCCTCGTTTATCTACTCAACACTCGCACGATATTTGCTACTTTCGACGCTTGTGATGAAAATAACTATACTCCTATTTGTTGTTTTTGAAACGTATGTAGAAAAAATCTTGTAAGATACACATTGCAAAACTCCGTGTTTTACGCACACGACGTGTTTCCACACTCGCTATGGCTCGTGTGGAAATTTTCACGTCTAGTGCGTAAAACACGTTCATTTTGCAACTTGTTGAAACCAGTGAATTGTTTTCTCGTAATTATGCAGTACTCTCCGCCTGATTGCAGGCAACCTTCGTTGTTTCTCGAACAATACTGATCGCAATTGAAACAGTTCTAGTGGAAATACAGGTTTCTATTTTCTCTTTGGAAGGGTCGTATTTAAAATACCGGTTCAGGGCTCTGTATTATCGGCACCAACAACTTCCGCCGTTGTCGTGAGATGGCGTTAGGGAAGCGTCCTTTTTCGTGAAAACTTTCTTGCTAAGATGTCCGCCCGCTAAATTGGTTTTGTTGGACAATCTTCGAGGTGCATCGTCTCCCATGTAGGAAGCTGAACTGAAAGAAGGGTTCGTAAAGGACGCCCAAAGAACCTAGTGGTTGTGGCAGCCGTTATTTTAACATCCTTTCCGTCGATGGGCCAGGAAAGATTACCGAGACCTCTGATAGTGTAAAAGCACATTTTTCTGTTAGGCGATTATCAGGCTTTCCTGGCTCCTTGCTTCGGGCTGAGATCATCCCAAAGTCGATTGCTGTGGTTCCTCGCACACCCCTCGGAGAGATTTGAGGCAGAGTCCTGTTCGCGGTGGCTCACAGCTTCCCGTAGGAGCAGCCCCCTGGTGTTTGGAGTGACCTTGTGATGCCGAGTCTGGTTTGAAACCTACCTCGATTATTTTGCACATTGTTATACGAACTCTCAAACGATTTCGTTGTGCGGCATAGTATGTTCGTTAACTGCTAGGATGTACTGGAATTTTCAATTGCCTGCGTTATCTTGTTTAGCAATTCATATAGGGTTCTTTTATTAGCGGCTTCACCGCAAGTAATTGTTGTAATCAGGTGTCACACGAATTGCGAGCTTTCGCTGTGCTTATTTTAAAGTAATTTCGCCGAAGCTCATTTTGGATTGAAATTTCGCTGAGCGAGTGGCAAACCTAGTTGCGATAGTTCCATGCTCCTTCGGATTAATTAAAATAGCTGGAACAGTAGTCAGCAGTGCTCATTTCCATAGGGCAGACAGATCTGATTGCTTACGTGGGTATTCGTAAATTATTAACTTGATACATACTAAAAAGTGGAACGCAGTACAACGGTGACATTCTCTTAGCCTCCGGTTTGCTATTAATCAATGTGTTTTGGCCAAATTTAGTGCTGAAAGTAAGTCCATTTAGAAATTAGTTACGAGGCCGTCAGCCTAGCTGCGATTTCGGATGCACCCGATTGAATCTGTGAAATAAGTAACAATGTGATATATATTTGCCTACTGTGATACATATTTATTTTGTGCTAGTCTTGTCTGTGTACTTTATGCCAGTAATTACAAAACAATTTTATGCCTCCCTGTTATCCGATCCATTATCTATTGGAAATATTATACGATTTATCACTCTGTGGGTTTTGTTTTATTGTTTACGTTGCATTGCTATCTTGAGCGAATTTAGTGGTTTGTTGCTTAAACAAACGAGTGGAATATAGGCTCGAAACCCCTTGGCGCCCTTATCCGTTCGATCTTTAGTTTTTTTGGAAGGTAAGTTGCCCACGACCCTTCTCCTGAGTTAGTGCGAGCATGTTCCGATTTACCATCAGCAATTGTTGATGTAACAAAAATGGCGCCCAACGTGGGGCAATTTTTTGAGAAACTTTTCTAGTTAGGGATCCCGTAATTACTGGCAAATATTTAGTTAGGATTGTTTGATGTTATTTATTGAGTATATTACTGGTTATTGTTTATACCTTAGCCCTTGTTACTCCTTGTATCCTGTTCGTCTTGGCGAATTTGTTTATTTCAGGATATGTTTATAGGAGTCTTGTGCGAATTTGGGTATTTGGTTTGGAATATTTTTTTGAGCTACGAAGCACCGATTGTTGAATATTTGTACGGCTGGAATTGTTGTGTCGTTGTTGCGAGATTTGTTAGAACATTCTCCATCCGTGCATATGATTTTAGGGTTTGGCGTTTAAGCCATTATTTGAGATTTAGGGATTCGTATGGTAGAACTTTCTCCAACCTTACGAACGTTTGGATTTTTGCTTGGTAGCATATTTGGCATTCGAGCCATATTTTTTTTTTTGGTACATTAGGTGCATGATAGATTTTGGATTTTGGCATTTAGGTATATTTAGGTATATTGAAGTACATTTAGGTGTAATTGGGAATTTTGGTGAACCTTTGTTGGTGCATGCTATTGTTAGGGTATAAATATTTAATCGATTAGTTGAAGTTACTGTATTAAGTAGTCGTTTGTATTTATCGATTGTGATCATGGATCCTCATCGTCTAGCTCGCGACGAACTTATTTATGAATTATCGGTTAGGGGTTGTACCAGCTTGAAGGGCGAGACTGTTGCTACTATGAGGAAGAAATTAAAGGAATTTTTAGGGAAAGAACAGTTTGGGGAACTTCCACTAGCACCGAATTTTGTGGCCGATGTTGCGAAAGAGATTGAGGTCTGCGATAAGAAGACCACTGAGTTGGCAGACTTTGTTAGTACGATTAGGTCTCCGGAACAAAATTAGTTTAGGGTTGTCTCATCCAAACTTCGACATTTATATGGACGTTTGAGTAGGTTGGTCGTTTCAGATAAGGAGGTCGGCCTTGAGAAGTCGATCAACAAGGTAGTAGATCAACTGAATTGCATTGAGGACAATTTAGACAAATTAGGTCAACCTGCGGGAGATCCTTTGGTTCCAGCAGGAGTGGGGAGTTCTGCCGCTGCTGTTAATGTTACTCAGCCGCCTTCAAGCAATTCTAATGCTAGCTGTAAGGTTGTACCAGTCCACAAGTGGGGTATTTCTTTCAGTGTGGATAATACTGGACTTAGCGTAAACGCTTTCATTGAAAGAGTGGAAGAGTTACGGGTCGCCCGAGGAGTCGCTCCAGCAGACTTGAAGAATGCCATATCATCGACTTGCTGTGTGGTAGCGCATTGATCTGGTATCGTTCTGTTAGGGGTCAGATCAACTCGTGGGACGACTTTATTCGTTGTTTGAGGGAGGAATACTTGCCGTTCGACTATGAAGTCGAACTGTGGAATGAAATTAGGGCGCGGGTCCAGGGTCCTCAGGAAAAAGTTGGAAATTATTTCGCTTGTATGGTGAACTTGTTTTCTAGGCTATCTCACCCACCATCAGAGCGGGAGAAATTAACGGTGATTCGACGTAACATCGATCCATTTTTCATTAGGGGGGTTGCTTTACAGGATTATCATAGCGTTTCGGAATTATTGCAGTTGTGCAAGAAGCTGGAGGCTACTAAAGATCTAGCAACTAGTTATCGAACCCCTACGGTCAATAAGGTTGATTTTTTGGAACCCGACTTGGCTTGTCCTGCTAATGGTAAAACTCCCAAGGCTCGTGTGGAATCCATTGATACGGTGGTCCCAGCGGGGAAGTGTTGGAATTGTCTGGAGACGGGTCACAATTTCACTAGGTGTTCTAACCCTCAAACGAGACGTTTTTGTTTCTCATGTGGCGCTACAGGTGTAGTGAAGAGTACTTGCCCGAAGTGTTCGGGAAAACGAGGCGCGAGGTCGTCGGGTAGCCGGACATCGATCTTAAGAGGGCAGTCGGCCAAGTCATCGTGGAGTTCGGGTTTTGTTAATTTTCAGGGCCGGAGGGCCAGAGTTTTTAGTGCTTTCTCTAATCGAAAAGGGGATCCTCGTCCTTACTTACAGGTGGAGGTTTATGGAATATCATTCGTGTGTCTGTTGGATTCCGGGGCTAGTCGAACTGTGATTGGAGGAGCCGGTTGGAAGAAATTACAGGACATCGGACTTACATTAGAGAGCAGTTACTCTTCGGTTACGGTAGCTGACGGTCGATCTTGCACAGCGTTGGGTGAAATTTATGTACCCTTTAGGTTGAAGGATAAAGTCAAGGTTATTAAGGCCGTGGTAATTCAGGATGTCGCCGAGGACATCATCTTAGGCATTGATTTTTGGAAGGGAATGGATCTGGTTCCCCACTTTAGGAAGAATACTTGGGATTTTGGTAATAAGGCGGTCGTCAACGCCATCCGCATGAAAGAGGAGCTAACCAGTGGGGAGGCTCAAGCCTTAGATGACTTGGTGGCACATTTTTTCCAGCAGATGAAGCCAGGCTTAGGTTGTGCCAAAGGGGTCAAGCATGTTATCGACACGGGAGATGCCCTTCCTATTAAACAGCGTTATATCCGGTGTCGCCCTATATTCAGGAAAAGATTGACAAGGAAATTGACACCATGTTAGAGTTGGGAGTCATTGAACCTTCTTCTTCGCCATGGAGCTCACCAGTGGTGATGGTCAAGAAGTCCAGCGGGGAATATCGGTTCTGCGTAGACTTCAGGAAGGTGAACAGCGTGACCAAGCCGGATGCGTACCCTTTGCCGTATATGTCCGTCATTCTTGATAGACTTTCTAACGCCCAATACTTGTCGTCCATTGATTTAAAGTCCGCTTACTGGTAGGTGGAGTTGGAGGAGAGCAGCAAGGAAAAGACAGCGTTTGTCGTTCCGGGTAAGGGGCTCTATCAATTTTGTAGATTACCGTTCGGGTTACATAATGCCTCCGGGACTTTTCAGCGTTTGGTAGACCAGCTGTTGTGGCCACCCCTACCTTCACAATGCATTTAGAGATTCTGCAAAAGGTCTTCACCAGGTTGTTACAGGCTGGACTCACGGTAAATCCCGAGAAGTGTGAGTTTGTGAAATGACAAGACAGTGACCTTTGTCAGCTTTAGTACACAATAAATTGGATTCCATAAAAAACTCCATAAAACTTTATCAAAATTAAACTTACCTAATAATTTCACTCTTTGTTCTTTTGATGTAACCAAAGGTTTCCTAGCATTCCTTCTAATGAATGTGTGTCTTTATTAAAAGAAATGCTTTTTGATTCAGACCTTAATAACAACCAAGTTGAAACTTTACTCATTTGTTTAAACTTAGCTTTATCACAAAACTTTTTCAAATTTGACTCTTCATTTTTTAAACAAAAGTCTGGTTTGGCCATGGGATCTAACCTATCACCTCTGCTAGCTGAAATTTGTATGAATAACCTGGAAAACAAAATTTTCATTGAAGCCCACTTTATTCATAACATTATTTACTGGGGCAGGTACGTCGATGATATCCTGGTTATTTTTAATTCTAATAACCCTAATATTGATGATTATATCACCTGGCTAAACTCAGTACATCCTAATATTAAATTTATTTTTGAAATTGAACACAATAATTCTTTACCTTTTCTAGACATTTTGATTACTAAAAACAATAGTTCTACAACAAATTTTTTAAATTTCAGTATTTATAGGAAGCCCAGTTGTACTGACCATACTATCCCTTATTCTTCCTTTCACCCCTTATCCCATAAACTTGCTAATTTTCAATTTTTGTTCAGACGTTTACTTTCAATTCCTATGTCCATAGAAAACTTCAACAATGAATTTAACATCATTAAATACATTGCTATCAAAAACGGTTATCCTCTTCAACTCATTTTACCTATTTATTATAAACTCCGTATTAAATTTTCTACAAACTTAACCCCTATCAATAACCTGGATAACAAAACTTTTTATTCAATCCCTTATTACGGTACTATCTCGATGTCCATTAAAAACATACTGAGTAAATACAATTTTCAAATTTCTTTTTCTACTACCAATTCCCTTCAGAAATTGGTAGTTTTCAATAAAGATCCCACCTCTTTATTAGATAGATCTGGTGTCTACCGTCTTGACTGTTCGTCATGCAACTGCTTTTACATTGGTCAGACTGGACATACTTTCAGAAAAAGAATCAAAGAGCATTCAGCTTGCATTAAAAACAACAACTTTAATATCGACCAACCTAATAAATCAGCTTTTGCTAATCACATTTTGGAACATAACCACAACTTTGATCCTAATAAAGATTATAAAATTTTACATATAGCTAATAAAGGTAGGTTGTTGAATTTACTCGAAATTTTTGAAATTATGTCTAACAATAATGAATACAGACTCAATGAAGTCACAGATTTTGATACTAATTACATTTTCCTCAATATTAAATAGTTGTTTTGTCTTTGCCTTTTTGGTTTTAACTTTGTTCTTTTACTTTCTGACCCTCTCTGGTAATTTCAGTGTCATTGAATTTAGGGACTTTTGATCTGGTTCTAGTTACTTTTGTACTGACCGTAAATTTCCCATTCTAGTGCCTTCTCCGTCAGAGAATGGTTGCTATTTTACTTGCCGTTTTTTAATTTGTTAAATTTGATGAAATAACCAGTACAACGATCTTTATAACGTAGTTTACTGGTTATTGAATTAATTTTCTTCTCCAATGTGGTGTTCTTTGTGAATTTTTATTACTACCTCGCCTTCAGCGCTTAACTTCAACTTAACCTATAAATTTGAACACGTGGTTTCACCTGTTTTTAACCAGTAAGTTATTCTCTTTACATTGTACACTATTGTTAACCATTTGCCTCTGTAGATGATCATTTTGGCCTGAAGATGAAGCCAGTTTGGCTTCGAAACATGTCGCCTTTTTAATAAATGTACGTGGAGAAGACTACTGCGTTTTATTGCTTCTAATTAAGACACCTCCACTATCAGCATGATGGATCACCTCCCTGTAAATATCAAGATAAAGAATTCTACTTGCAACACTTGCAAACTTGAAAATTTTACAGAATGAAATTATACAACTACAGCTATTAACTTAACTTAAATTAACCACTCAATTTGTCCAAGGCGTTTACTGAAGGCGCACAGACAACTGATTCGGGAAGAGCGTGCCAATCTCCAAAAATTCTGTTGAATAAACAGAACTGCCGACACATTTTATTAAATCTTTCGCGCACTAGCTTGGATTCGTGGCCACGCAACTGCACATTCTCACTAGTAACAAACCCTTCAATGACTACAGTGTAGTAACCATGGAGGATTTTATATTTCTCTTATTAGGTTACGTCTTAATGTCTTTTAGAAATCGATGATAGCCCCTCTACCTGCAGCCTCTGTTCATATGGCAGTTTTAAAATAGTTGGCGATAACTTGGTGATACGTCTCTGGGTGAGTTCATGAATGTCTTTAGCAAGGTTAGGCTTCCAAACGCAGGACGCATACTCCAAAATTGGCCGAATATAGGTTTTCGCTAAAAGTTGAGGAGACATGTTTTTAAAAGCGATCGAAACTAGCTACGACACGATATTTACTTTCTTGATTGTTTTAGCAACGTGGTACTCCCATTTAAAATCCGACGACACGGTGACCCCAACATCTCTTTGTTGATAAACCGCCTTTATAAGCACATTGTTCAGAAAATACGTGTAGCTAGGGTTGTGCTATCCCATCTGCAACACGCTGCCATTTTGTTCGTTGAGCTCTAACAGCCACTTGAAACACCATTCTCGGAGTCGCAAAAGGTCATTTTCTACCATTCTTCAAAATGGTGCATCTTGTAAAGGACAAACTCAGTTTCAGAGCAAAGTAGTGTTCACAAACTTCTTTTATTAGGATCATTAATTTCCTTTCAACCAGCCTCTGACAAGTTAAAACGATTAGACATGGTGACCTAAAAAAGTTATCATGAAAAATGGTGCTACTTGAACATTTAACTTGTTAGACCTACCAGTCAAACTGTTGTTTACATGGTTTTGATTGCTATTATTATCAACCGTAAAACTCAAAGACTCTAGTAAGTGGATATCTGCACACAATCTTATCGAGTGAGGTTATGTGTTGACTGTTGAGGTTATATTTTCTAATTCGTGTTTATTTATACGATTAGGTACTTCTTTTCTACATTTTGTAGCATTTGGAAACCAAAAAGACTAGTTCTTGCACCATGTAACACGAGTTAAATGTATTTTATCATAATTTCTTTCAATTACGAGTCAAAGTACCTCTCTAAAGGATAGCGCTATACGTAATGCACGCACTGAGAGTGACAGAAATAGATGGTACGTCTTGGTCAACTATAGCAACGGCACGCCGTATCTAGTACTTATATATCCATGGTTACACTAAACCCCGACACTGTAAATGGTATAAGGGGTTACAGATTATGTATGTATGTAAAATCATTACAATTGCAATACAATATATTATCTTTGCTTCCGGTTTAAAATCACAAAGCAACAACAAAATTATAGTTTATTTTTCGTAAACAAAATTATTTCTCACTGAAATGCTGTGTGGTGTTCATTTTCAGCTAGCCAAACATCTACATGAAGCATCAACAGATAAAACCCAGGATTCCCAAAAAATTGAAAAATTTTAAGGCTTGCACAAAAAATTGTGTTAAAAAATCTTCGTCTAATGATGATTTCCAAGGCTGACGACATAATAAAATGTATTATAAAAATAATTGAAAGCTTAAAAACATTTCCCGGTGAGTATAGCAAATAAGCTCCAAGCGCTATCGAAAAATAGCAGTTCAATAATGTAGAAGTGAAACACCCAGCTAAATATGAAATAAGCAGCAGCCATTTATACAGGAAATTGTAGATAATCTCAACTACAAACTTTTCATAATTTGGAAGATACGACACAAAAAGAATACTGAAGAACAAAACGTCGATAAATAGAAAGATCTGCTACAAAATATGTCTTTTGGATCCAGAGCAATTTCTATGGAAACGGCAAAATCTTTTTAAAAAATATTCACTTGGAGTGGTATTTGGGACGACTATTTAACAATGTTAGTACATACCAATTAACTTAATTGAAAAATATAATCCAACAATTAATATAAGTTACAAAAACAATTTTTAGTTATTAAAATAGTAATTATTAATGCAACATTTTAAAATTTTTAACGTAAGCCAAACTTTGTTTACACAGTTTGTTCATGTTTATTTTCACGTAACCTAGCGACATCAGTAAGGTGAATATCGTTGCTAAGCGCTACTTTGCAACAAGGCTACTTGATTTTTGAGTACCTACATTGTCTTTTGAATATTTTGCACGGTGCTCAATATTCAATGATGCACTGTTCCTATTGGTTGAAAATGCAAATATCTGTAATATGATTGGCTTATATATTATAGTGTTGGATAGTCTGTTGAATACAGTAAACTCTAACTGATCAACTACAATGAAAATAAAATTTTGATTCCCAAGGATGGTTACGTTCAAACCATGCGGAAACGTGTTTACGTGGCGCTTAACTGTCCCCGCGCCTAAAGTTGCGGCGCCTAAATTTATGCGCGCCTAATATCGCCCGCGTCTAAAGGTTTCGCGCCTAAAATCTCGCGTCTAATAATGCGCGCCGAAACGTCCCTTTCCGGTATATTATATACTAGAGGGTATCTCATAATTTCCCATCACTTTTATTTTATTTGTATGTTATTATGAACAAAGTCTAGGCATGCCGAGTACCAGATACCTCAGACACCGACGAATAATTTATATGGCAAGCTTCGCACACTTCAACGCTAGATTCGCACTGCCCGCTCTCCCGCTGCGCTCGCTTATATACAGTGTGTTTCACTTTTCATGGAGAATTTGCAAGGAATGTATATACCCTTAGTGCCACCCAGGACACAAGGACACATAAGAATAGGTCCATAGGCGTCCGTCTTAGGACGAAAAAAAGGGGCTACTTTTTCAGAAAGTAATATTAGCGATTTTTTCCGGCCAAATTTTTTAACATAATCTTAATCCGCGCCTTTGAAAGCCTTTGTGGCCAAATTTTCATGCAAAAATTCCTATGCGTTAGAAAGATATCAAAACGCAAACTTGAAAAATACTGTTCATTTATTTCGTCATTTTTCGAATACTTACTTTAACTGTTTTCGTTTTTCTAAAGTGTGATTATCGCTAAACTATTGTTTTATCGCTTTTGTTAAATAATTTGCTTGGAATTACCATAAGAAATGTTTAAAACTCAGCTATTATTCGAAAAATGACGAAATAAATTTTTGCATGAAAATTTGGCCACAAAGGTTTTCAAAGGCGCGGATTAAGATTATGTTAAAAAATTTGGCCGGAAAAAATCGCTATATTACTTTGTGAAAAAGTAGCCCCTTTTTTCGTCCTAAGACGGACGCCTATGGACCCGTTCTTATGTGTCCTTGTGTCCTGGGTGGCACTAAGGATATATACATTCCCTGCAAATTTGAACAAAATTGGTTGGGTACTTTCTGTGATACATGACCGTCCCCATAAAAAGTGAAACACACTGTATATTGCCGGGGATTCCTTCCAGAACCTTCGAGATATTCTTGACTATTCTAGCAATGCTGTCGTATCGCGCGCATTAATCACCGAGGTCGTTCTCGAATGATCTGGAAGGCTGACTCATCTGTCTGCACGCGATCCGGCACGAAGGTCGTTACAAAACAAACAATATAAAAGTGATGGAAAATTATGGCACACCCTCTAAGAAGAGACAAAAGTGCATCATTTGATCCCGCGAGTAAAGTTTATTGCCCGAGACGAAGATGGTGGTTTTAAAATGTATACGTTCGATTCGGAAATGTGGATGGCTTTGGAAATGTAGATGAGTAACCCAGGTAATATAAAATTTGATCTCTCGGGCACAGAAACACCTAAGGACTCAGAAGCGACACTCGCGGCAGCGCCTTTGATCTTTGATGTTCGAGTAGCCAATTTTAGCTATAGCGGCCATATTGAAAGAGTAGATCAAACGGGATATTAAAAAAATTACATAAGATTACACACCACTGACAACCTTTTAATGTACTGATGATTATTTAAATCTAGGAAAATTTCGATAAGCAGCGGGAAATAGTAATTTTTGTATTAAGTGCGCGAAATGAGTGTTTTTTATGGCGCGTGAGAATGTCAATTTTCGCCGAGACCGTTGTTCATTTCTTTTTTGTTTATTGTTAATAGTTATTGGTTGGTTATTAAATTAATGTATCAGAATTATGACATTATGATGTGCATTTTAATATTTTAACGTATGAACTTATTTTTACAAAATTATGAGAAATGCAGGTCCGTATCTAAAAAAATTTCTGATAATGATCAGAAAAAAGCTCGAAACGTAATTAAACCTATAATATGTGGCACATTGTTGAATTCAGAGTAACAAGGGCTTTACAAATTTGACATCAAAAAACCAGGACCGTATTTAAAAAAATGAAGTTGATAATGGTTTCTCGAAGGCGAAACGTCGGATAAAAAAATTGATAACGTAATCATTAAGTCCACTAAAAGTTGCTACAAAGAAGTTTAATCAGTTTCGCTCTAACTTTAATATTAACGCCAGAAAAAAATAAAAAAGAAAATCCAAAAATTCGTTTTTTTTTAGATAGTGCAAAAACGAAAAATCATATCAAGAATTTCTAAACGTCATTTTTTTAGCCCTTTAATTGCGCAACTTTCTTTCCATTTAACCAAATTTGTATCTCTTACCATTACCGAGATCCCCATACTGGCCCTCCTTATCTTAGACACACTGTATACTATTTTTTTGCACTACCAAACGGCTTCATACCTAAATTCCCAACAAATTTCGAAAATATTTTAACTGTCAACCTGACAATACAACTCTTTAAAACGTCAAAATTAAAATAGTCATATTTGGTAACTAGCAATTTATTAGTTACCACGGCGAAAATTGTTTATTTTATTTTCTCTCCCTTGGTGGAGAAAAGCAACCTCACGACCTAAAGATGGGCCAATAACGGTGCGTTCTGAAACTAGTAGTGCAAAATAGTAATTTACGATACAAGTGCGTAAAGTTACTCTTTAGGCACGAGTGGGGTAGAGTTGAAACGCGAGTGAGCGAGCGTTTTAAGACCCGCGAGTGACTAAAGATGCTTTACGCATGTTTATCGTACAATATTTTATCTACGATCGAATCTAGAAAACACGGTAAATATGAAAAAATAAATTAGGATTACCAGCAACCGGTCGTAATTTTGCGTGTTTTAAAAATTTTAAAACACGTTGCTACTCACAACGTGCCTAATGAAATATTTTAAATACGTTACTACTGACGACGTAAACTAATGAATAGCTATTTATGCAACAAGTGCTAAAAGTCGACGTTTATGCACGAGACATGAAAATTATGAAACGAAGCCGAAGGCTGAGTTTCATAACATGTCTCGTGCATAAACGACTTTTAGCACGCGTTGCATACAATATTTTATCTACGACCTTAATTTTACCGTTATTAATCCATAAATATCGATGTAACAAATGTTTGCATCTACGACACTTCTAATTTATGTCATAATAAATAGTAGGTCATGCGCGGCCGAATGTTTGCGAAGCCAGTGCTGTCAAGGTCAGTTACGAAATGTAATTATTAATACTCTACATCTGAGTGAATTCATTACATAACGCTTTAATTATTTCAAAAACACTTTACCTGTAACGCAAGAAGCAACTAGAATAACTTTACAACTTCACTTCCAGTTCGAAATTGTAGTTTTATAACCTCACTTCACTTTTGGCACTAGAGCTAAAAGTAAACAGCTGATTTCTTTAACCACGGTAAACTATAAAACGTCACTTTTAGTGAAACAAGCTAGCGCTAAAAGGCCTACTTTTAGTAGTGATCGTAGATAAATATTATTTTTTCTACAAACGTTTCAAAAAGTTACCGTTTTGATTGTCATTTGAGTATCGAAACGACATTCTTTTAGGCACTAGTGCCTAAAAAAGTTTACTTTTAAGCACTAGTGCTTAAAACTAACACAACAGTTAATTAAGTTTTTATTTTTGGTAAATATGTACAACACAATTATTTAATTGATAAAAATGGGCACTTGCTGATGCTACACTTAAATTATCTTTCTCTTGTAACATTTGCATATTCTTAGAAATTGCAGGAAATGATGTAGCCGCACAAAACGGTGCCTGTACCTTTGCTGGTCCTCTTTCTTTTTCACCCAAAATCTTATTTGCTACGCTCTTCTTATATTCCAAGGAACTTTCGACGTAACTCTCAGCGACAGAACTTGATCGCCAGCCGCCGTGCCTTTTGAGTGTCGACATGCTCGCACCAGCATCAGCCAAAAACGAAGCAGAACATCGGCGGAAGCAGTGCCCAGTATATTCTTCACAGTTTGAAAGTCCAAGAAAACCAGCAATTTTTTTAGGTATAGCACCAATTGTGTTTATGCTACAGGCTGCACAATACATTTACCATTTCTGTAGCCAACGAAAAATCGTTGATGGTCCGTACTACATGGGTGTAGACTAGCATACTTGCGAAAATTTTCCAAAAAATTAATGCCATCGATGTTTCCCTCTGTTACTGTAAACATTCTTGAAACCTTGGTTTTCGTGAATGGAATATTAATTTTTATGAAAGTACTGGCATCCTCAATATCAGTTACCCCATGAATGTAAGCTCCTCCCTGCGACAAGCTCCTGATAAACCAACAATTACGGCTACCTAGTATTCAAATAAAACGTTAGTGATGTGCTTCATATAAGAATTTGGTCAAATACTGCATTTACTTTCATTAACAATTAATGTTTATCGTCCGCTTCCTTCAAAAACCTTTCGATTTCTTCCCTTGTAAAAATTTTCGACTTTTTAGGCCTATATCCCTCGGCTTTTATCTTTAGGCAGGCGATAACATTCGCATATTTGCTAATGTCCAGGTTTCTCTTGAAATATGTCATGGATCGCAGCATAGAATAGGTGCTCCATAACGTAGAGGGCTTATAAGTCGAAGAAAGGTCAGAGAAATATGCCTGCACAACCTTTTCGGCGACAGCACTCACATTTTTTCGGTCACACCATCCCTTGAATTTTTCGTAGGTTGCATTGTAGACGGATCTTGATTTTTCCGGTATGAGCGTCGAAACTGCGGCCTCTGCTGCATCTTCAATGTCTGATGGAAGCTCGGAATCGCTCATTTTTGCCTAGTCGGAGATTTTAAATACACAACGCGTTCATATCAAACGAATCTTGTTTGTAAACAACGATCTGAAAAATTACCTAACAACCAAGTAACTGACGCACGCCTACTAGCATATCTAATTCGGCATTTCATGAACGAAATTATTTTACTCCGATTTGTTCTTTTTGAAACATATGTAGAAAAAATCTTGTAAGATACACATTGCAAAACTCCGTGTTTTACGGACACGTGTTTCCACACTCGCTATCGCTCGTGTGGAAATTTTCACGTCTAGTGCGTAAAACACGTTCATTTTGCAACTTGTATCTTAAATAGCTATTTTCACGTGTTAAAAAAAGTTAAACTTCGCGTATCTATAGCGATGCATAAATGTCACGTTTTTTTGACGGCTGTAGAAAAAATATAATAAGATAACTCGGAATGTATCGCCTATTAACATTTTCGGCAGCCAACAGGCCGCGGTTTCGCCTTGGGTTGTACTTGCCTAGGTACCTCAAATGTTAATAAGTCCTTACATTCCTTGTTACTTAAATAGCTATTAAAAATATATGACAGTTATTATAATATTATAGAAGTGAATTACGTGATCTATTTTGCTGTGCTTTTATAGATAGGACTGCATCCGCTTGATTAGATATAATATTGCATACAGACTGTTATCTTTCATTTATAAGCCCCTGTGGGAATAATTTAGTCAGTAGTAGCTTGCACCTGTATCGAATGCTGTAACTCTGCTCCGAATTTTCTGTAAATAAAAAGTATAACTTTTTAAAAACAGTTTTCTTCGTAAAGAAAAGTTAAATGGCGCAGTCTTTCGGATAGACAAAAGAGCTTTACAAGATTTTCGAAAATTAAAATCAAGTAATTGCTCTTTGAATATCAATTCTTAATTGTCTACAACCCGATCCTTCGTTCATCTGGAACTACAAGCCGTTCCTCCAACTGCATACGCACCGCCGAGGCCGAGCCACGGGGACAAGCATCGCCCCAGGTGAATAGCATCGCTGGTTGCAGTTTCCTGGTTATTGGAACCAAATCAATCCATCGAGGATACCTTGATCATTGGGATCACCGGGCTAATCGCAGCCGCCCTCGACATGAGGATAGAGTAAGAAAATTTAAATATTTAAACTAAAAACTTAAACGTCTACTAACAGTAATTAATTTTAATTTAAGTGCATTTACCAAACCAGTTACTTGATCGCCTTGATATTGATAGACAATATAAGCCGATCGATCGACTGTTTGTTAATCATTGCAATTTAGTTATAAGTTCACGTTGCTCTTGGTAAGCGTGACCCGCTAGCGTATCGATTATCGATACTCAATATCTAGCGATACTCTGGAGCAATGGGTAGGACCCTTGGATAGGCCCCTACTAACATAACTCGAATTTAAAAATTAGTGAAAGTGATCGCTCATGATAGACACGGACACGTCGTCCGATAGTGAAAACGAGCACGACCGAAACACAAATTTATCGACATTTATCGGAAAATTTTCCTTACGCCCACCTCGTTTAACACTAGGTCAAATGGCGAATGAACAAGGCTTTGTACCACCCTTACAAGCTCCTGTTGTGCAGCAACAGCAGCAGCAACAACAACAACCGCCTTTTGCTGGCTACCCCGCTGGTTTTCACACCAGTTTATTAAATGAAATTCCCACGTACAACGGAAACCCTGCTGAACTCGCCGAGTACATTAGGGCCGTTGAGGATATTATTAATCAATTTTGGCAACGACAGGATCAAAATGCTTACATAAATAAACTTTTACTTTCATCAGCGCGAAATAGACTAAAGGGTGCCGCTTTAGAAGTCGTCACCGGACAAATTTATAATAGTTGGAAATCGTTAAAATTAACTTTAATAAATAATTTCGGAGACCAACGATCTGAGCTTAACATTAGAATCGATTTAACCAGAATGAGACAAATGGCAAAAGAATCCCCTATTGAGTTTTACAATAGAATCAGATCTCTATTAGCTATTCTTAACTCTAAAATTTCACTAGGAAACGAACAACAAGTAATAAAAGATTACAAGACCCAAGACGCAAAAGACTTAGCACTCAAAACATACTTAGGAGGACTAATGGAACCCCTTGGTAGCTTTCTGCGTAGCAGAGCACCTAACACCCTTGAATTAGCTTTGGCGTATATAAAAGACGAATTAGACGTCCGATATTTCCAAAATTCTAATCATAATAGTTACCAACATAAACCTGTCATTAATGGCTTATATTCAGTTCAGGCAAAAAATCCTAACAAATTACATCCTAATTTCCAAAATCGCCCTCAAACTCACAATGCAGCATATATAGGAAGCCGTATTGCCCCTCAGTTTAGGCAAACTTTCAATCCAACTTACCCGTCTAATTTTAATCAGCCACCTCAGCAATTCCCAGTCGCCCAATCTAAATTTGCAAAATCCAATCAAAATGTCTTTGCTCCAAAAAGGAATTATCAACCCCAAAATCGTCCAGAGCCGATGCAAACAAGCACCATTCAAAAAAGACCGGCTTCTCATCAGGCCCAACGCCCTAATCCACCTATGAGACCTTTTAATCATACTTTCAATCAAATTTCAAATCAGCCTAATTACATCAGACAAAGTTCACAACCACGCAACTTTTATTCAGAAGAGCTGTATTCAACAGACCTCCAAGAACCAAATACACAAGAAAACCCGGAATTTAACAATTACGAACCGGAAGTTATGTACCCAGAATATTACCAAAATGAGCACGAAATGCCCACATATTTCGAAAATGACAATCCCGAATGCTATGACGATGCAAATTTTCAAATAGATGCCTCGGAGAACAATTAGAATCTTTTTCTATAAATCCCAAATCTTCATTACCTTTTATAATAATACCCCAAACTAACGAAAAACTTTTGATCGATACTGGCAGTTCCAGAACCATTCTTTCACCCGAATTTGTACAAAAACATTTTCCCGAATCTATTTATGAACATTCATTTGAAATAATAACATCTCATGGTACAACACACCATAACCAGTGTTGGGTAGTAACTAAGTAAAAGTAACTCGTTACTGGTAACTAGTTACTTTTCAGTAACTTAATAGTAACTTAATTACTTGTGTGTTTTCAGTAATTGTAACTATAACAAGTTACAATTATTTAGTAACTTAAGTAACTGAATATGACAAGTTACATTTTCATGCTACAAATGTAAAATATTTTAAAATGTTCGCTTTTTAATGCGTAGTATTTAAGAAATTGTACCTGAAGCTGAAGAGTTTGTGGAAATTTCGAATGTTTTAGTATGCAAATGCTAATACCGACCACAGGAATACCTCCTTGTACTTAGTCGACAATAAATAATATTTGACGGATCCTATTTGGGTGGTGACAGCTTTTTCCAGTAATCTTTAATCCTTTAACAACTAGAAGCTCTCTGAGCAGGTATGTGGATTACTGGGAAGTAGGTACATTCCTAACGCCTGCCTGTGCGCAGGTTGGGGGTGTCTAATTCAGACGAAAATACATTCACCGTCTCTATATTTCCATAATAACGAAACAATATTTTAACAAAAAATTGAAATAAGTAACCGAATACGCGATGCAGCTGCTATAGGATACTGCAGTTTAAATTTAAACTACATGAATTAATAACAGATTCGTTTATCTTCAAGTTAGGTCTATAATGTATAATGGTTATTTATATTTTACAGTACAGTAAACATTGCACTTCCATACTTTGACCAAAATATTTTTAAAAGAAATTTCTGTCAACTACACGAACAAATTGCATGTTCAACACATTGAAAAAGTGATTGTTCAGGAATGCATTAACAAAAATATTGACTGTTGTTTCCAATTTTTATTTTAGATTCACAGAAATTCGCAACAATCCTGACTACACTCTGGCTGCGGTTACTTATCCTTGGTTTAAATTTGAGTGGGTATGTGATGCAGAAAAAACACAAAACACTGTTACATTAGTAGAAAATGAAGTAAAAAATCGTGCTTCTACTTCATCAGTTTGTCCACCTCCCAGTCCACAAAATAATGATGGAGACAAAGGAGAACACCATTTTTTTCCTTGAAAACAGTAAAATGGTCCAAAATATGGACGTAACTGAAACATATATGAAGTGCGATTCATCTAATCTAACAACTTTATAAACAGGTACATTTCCAACGATTAGGGAAATATTTATTAAATATAATACTGCCCTCCCTGCCAGTGCTCCAGTAGAACAATTGTTCAGCACTGCAAACGACGTTCTCTACTTCAAACTTATAAAATTAACTAATAAAAATTTTGAAATGCAGTTATTATTAAAAACCAATAAATTTTATACATAAGCAATCAGACAGAAATGTAGAACTAGGAATCTAATTTACTAGTAACAAAGATTATGCCCTATAGAATATTTGCTAATAAACAATTGTTTATAAATACCTATGTGTTTCTGTTGATATTAAGTTGATAGGAATTGCATGTAGATTAGTAACCTCTCATAAAAAAAGTAACTTAAAAAATAACGAGTTACTTTATGGTAACTTAGTAACTTATTCAAGTTACTTTTATAATTCTGTAACTTAGTAACTTACTCAGTTACTTTTTTGCCGAGTAACTGAATAACTTACTTAGTTACTTTTTTAAAGTAACTTACCCAACACTGACCATAACCAAGTAGCCGAAATTCCCATACCCAGCTTATTTAAAGAAGAGGGAAATCATTTAGTTTATTTATTCAATTTTCACCCAGAATATGTTGGTTTAATCGGATCAGACCTTCTTGCAGATCTACCTGCAAATGTCGATTACCGTTGGAACCATATCCAAACGGAAAAAACCACAGTACCTTTCTTTTATAACGAGTCCCGAGTAAAGCAAGAAATACAAAAAAGAAATCAATGTAACTTTTCCAAAATTAATCAACACACACTAACTTGCATTCATGTGCCACCTAGGACAGAACAAACCGTCAAATTACCCGCAGTAGGTACAAATGGAAACAAAATTTCACCTAAACTAAATTTTACACAACATTTGGCTATGCCATCAGCTATAGTTCGATTACATAACAATTGGTTTTACACTACTGTAATTAATACTTCTGATGAAGAACAAACATTAACCATCAACAATCCACTATATTTAACCGACTACGTTGACAACCAAAATATCGATCAGGTTCAAATTAACAACCATAATACTACCAATCAACCGTCACATAATAATCGTACAAAAAATTTATTGCTACAAAACTTAGAAAATAACCTACGAACGGAACATTTAAATCCCGAAGAAAAATCTTTGCTAACAAATTTATGTCTTGAATTCAAAGAAATTTTCTATCATCCGGAAATTCCTTTATCAGCTACAAACCTCGTAAAACACCGAATTAGGACAAAAACCGAAATTCCTATTTTTACTAAAACATATAGGTACCCCCATGTACATCGTCCAGAAGTCAAAAGGCAGATAGAAAAAATGTTACAAGACGAAATAATCGAACCATCCGAGAGTCCATACAATTTTCCTATATGGATCGTTCCTAAGAAGCTCGATGCTTCCAATAAACAAAAATGGCGCATAGTAATCGACTATCACAAATTAAACGAAAACACCATCGAGGACAAATTTCCATTACCCAACATCGAAACAGTACTAGATCACTTAGGTCGTGCTAACTATTTTTCCACCCTAGATTTAGCCTCGGGCTTCCATCAAATAGAAATTGAAAATGAGGACAGGGAGAAAACGGCGTTTTCCACAGAGGAAGGCCATTACCAGTTTAAAAGGCTAGCTTTTGGGCTCAAAAATAGCCCAGCCTGCTTTCAAAGAATGATTAACACAGCTCTCAAAGGTTTAACCCCTATACAATGCCTCGTCTACTTGGATGACGTCATTGTTTACTCGTCTTCCTTACATGAACACATTTCCCGACTAAAAAACATATTTCAACGATGTCGCACCACCAATCTCAAGATTCAATTAGATAAGTCCGAATTTCTACACAAATCCGTAAAATACCTAGGACATGTCATAACATCTGAAGGAATCCGACCGGATCCCTCAAAAATTCATGCAATAAAAAACTTTCCTATACCCAAGTCGAAAACAGAAATCAAGAGTTATTTAGGACTATTAGGATATTACCGTAAATTTATCAAAGATTTTGCTAAACTAACTAAACCCCTAACTCAATGCTTAAAAAATAATAATCTCGTCCAACACACCCCGGACTTTGTAAACGCTTTCAATCACACCAAAAATATTCCTATTAACGAACCAATATTACAATACCCTGACTTTACCCAGACCTTTGAACTTACTACAGACGCTTCGAAAATCGCTTTAGGAGCCGTATTATCCCAAAACCAAAAACCAGTTTGTTACGCTTCAAGAACGCTCAATGAAACCGAGCAAAAGTACTCCACGATAGAACGGGAATTGTTAGCTATCGTTTGGGCTACCAAACAGTTTCGCCCCTACTTATACGGAACTAAATTCATCTTGTACACTGACCACAGGCCCTTAGTTTGGCTGAGAAACCTCAAAGAGCCGAATTCAAAATTGACCAGATGGTCGTTAAAATTGGAAGAATTTAATTTCGAAATTAAATATCTCCCGGGAAAAACCAACAACGTGGCAGACGCTCTCTCTCTCGTATTCAACTACATCCCCTAACTGTCTCAGAAGATGTCATTAACGACATAGACGACATCTTACAGACCACCGAAAGAATTAATACTCCCGAACTTAACATTGACAATTGTAGCATGATTCCTAATAGACCCGATACACCAAATCTTACTGACTTATTCGATATTCCAACTGTTAACCCGATTACCACCACCAACGAAAATCCAACACCGCAAATTGCACACAACCCCGATGATGTAGAATCAGACGACAACACAATGCACACGCAAGAAGATTCAACACCCGCAATACCCATTTGCGAAAAACCTCTCCAATGCTTTCCTAATCAAATTGAATTCATACAAACACCACTACCTAAACAAATAAAATCCACAAGTATCGATGGAAATCGAGTAATACAAATTTACCTAAATCAGTCTAATCAAAACGAAAAATTTCACGAACTGTTAATCGAACAGTGCCTACCTAAAGTCAGTTACCACTGCTTCTTTCCCACTGACTCTTTATACAACGATTTTTCTCATTTCATTATTTCTGTATCTAACGAAAATACCCCTAAATTTTATAAATGCCTAACTCAAGTTACATACATAACAGATAAAAACGAGAGAATTAACCAAATTCAAAATTACCACCAAGGAAAAACTAATCATCGAGGAATCCCTGAAACTGTAGAACATTTAAAAAGAAAATTTTATTGGAAAGGGATTAACAGCGACGTCAAAACCTATATAGACTCTTGTGAAATATGCAAACAATGCAAATACAATAGACACCCGATTAAACAACCTCTTAATTTAACACCCACCTGTAACAGACCGTTCCATACTATGCATATGGACGTATTTCAAGTTAACGGACGAAAATATCTTACATTAATAGATGCATTTTCGAAGTTCGCACAAGCATACTTTTTAGTGTCGAGTAACATTATAGACATCACAGACAGATTGTTTTATTTCATAACGACCTATACGACACCAAATGTTTTAGTTGTCGACGGAGAATTTAATAAACAACCTTTCAAACATTTCCTAGAATTACACAAAATCAAAATACACGTAACAACCCCCTACAACCATCAATCAAACTCAATAGTAGAAAGGCTACACTCTACCCTACTAGAACACTATAGATTACTTGAAAACACCCCAGAAGAAAGAAAAATCCATTATTGCATTTTGGCCTACAATCACTCTATTCACTCTAATTTAAAATATACCCCCTACGAAATCCTATTTGGTCATACTGATAGCCGAAACCCTTTTGAACTCGAATATGATAAACAATTTTTCGAAAATTACGTTATTGACCATCGAGAAAAAATGAAATACTTTTATAATAACCTTCAAAACGAACGTCAAACAAAAGAAAACCGTACTGCTAAAATCAACCAATCTCGTAAATCAAAAACTTTTAAAATAGGTGACCAAGTATATGTTAAAACAAATGCCCGAAATAAGAAAAAACCACGCTTCATGGGACCTTACGTAGTCGAAAAGGCCCATGAACATGACACATACGATTTGCGAAACATACCCACAAACACATTAATAAAAAGGCATGCTAACGACTTGATGCCCTTTTCAGGACGACCACCCTCATCGTCCTCACCTGGACCTTCGTCCACTGCGACGTAACGATCCACCCACTGAACGACAACCCCGGACTTTACCCTTTTGTCAAAGGAAAAGCCCTCCTAAAAGAAAGCACATGGACCTTAATAAAAATCTTGGATTATTCTCCCTTGCTGCACAATTACGAATCATTCAAAACAAATTTGTTTAATACCATATCTTTGTTAAACAATAAAGATTATCAAATCCCACGTTTTAATGTAACAATGGACGTTCATATTAATTACAATAACCAACTAATGTTAATACAACAATATTTAGGTAAAGCTGATCGACTAGTAGATCAATTATTTCCTGGAATCTATATAAAACATAGATCTAAAAGAGGACTGATAGATGGGCTTGGTAACGTAGTAAAATTTCTCACGGGAAACCTTAATGCCGACGACGGTAGACGATATGACGAGCTAATAGACAAATTAACTAAATCCACTGACACACAAAAAATCATTTTGCAAGAACAAGCGCATATATTAAACGATACAATTAATACTTTTGCCACCAATATTAAAAATCTGGCCGACAACCAAAATCTTCTGAATGAAAATTTGAATAAACTCATTCTCGATACCAAACTAGAAATTGACGAAATTTTAGGAACCCTCTCTACTTTTGCTATCCTGGATCAATCAATCCAATCGTTGCAACTATTTATTTCAACATGTACTGACCTCGAGACTTCACTAACATTTGCTCAAACACACCAGTTACATTTATTTTTGATCGATAATGACGATTTGCTATCTGCTCTAGGACAAATTTCTAAAACCCTACAAAATTTACAGACAACCGCTAAGAGAGTTCTAGATATTCCTTATCCCGTCACTCATGAAAATCTACATTTATATGAATCATTAATCCAAATTAAAGCTTATCAAAAAGATACCACTTTTACCTTTTTATATGAGGTTCCCTTGATAAAACCACATTTCGAGTACCAATACATACAATTGATTCCATTTCCTGCATTCAATACCAATTATTTTCAAATGATCATACCTAGTTACAACACCATTCTTTTCAATACAGAATTTAGCACCCCTGTTAATAAGGATCGCTGTATAGAAGTCACTCCTTCTCATTATTTTTGCCTTCAAAACGACCACTTTCTAATACCAAATTCAAAACTGTGCGAGACACAATTATTAACACTTAAAGATGATCAAACATGCCAACCTCTTATATTTCATTTACACTCCACAAAGATAGTAAAAATAAATCGATCAACTTGGATCGTTAGCTCTCCTAACAAAACTATCATTGATATAAAATGCATCGATTCCCTAAATAGAAAACTCATTACCGGATCAATTGTGTTACATGTCACAAAAGGTTGCTCAGCTCTGATAAATCAAAACGAACTGTTGACTACTTTTGAATCGTCTCCCAATGAGGAAAAACAAATTGAATTAATGTCTATTGGAAAACTACGATCAAATCCTTCATATAAACCTGAAATAGCCAAAATTGACTTGTCACCAGTTAATGTCCACAATCTTGTTCAGAACCAAGCAAAATTAACTAAAGAAATTTCAACACTTGAAAATCTAGACTCTATTAAATACGAATATTTAAGTTTTAGCTCCCTAATTATTGTTATTGTAATGGTAATTATTGTAATATGCATAACTCTTTACTTTTATTATAAACGTGTATCAATTATGAATAACCTATGTAAATTAGCAATACCTCCGAATCGAGAAGTTGAAAATATAAATTCTAACTCAATACCCTTGGTCCAGTGCACTTAGATTAAGCTATATATGTAATCACAAAAAATTATTGTTATCATTTTATTGTGAACGTAATGCCTAACATCCGTTAGTTGAACTTATTAATTAATTTCGCAGACTTGTCTGAATATAATCTCCTATTATATTCATCGCTAGGGATGGAGGAATTACGTGATCTATTTTGATGTGCTTTTATAGATAGGACTGCATCCGCTTGATTAGATATAATATTGCATACAGACTGTTATCTTTCATTTATAAGCCCCTGTGGGAATAATTTAGTCAGTAGTAGCTTGCACCTGTATCGAATGCTGTAACTCTGCTCCGAATTTTCTGTAAATAAAAAGTATAACTTTTTAAAAACAGTTTTCTTCGTAAAGAAAAGTTAAATAGTGTCAAGTTGTTTAAATTTGTTTAAATTGCAACTTTGAACTCTTACAGCAGTTCCCTAGAGAAATAATAAACAGTTGGTGGTTTATTATTTCTCTAGGAGCAGTTCTTATAACTTAATACGTAATTATTGATGTAACAGATATAACATTGGTTAAGTGTTAAGTAATTTTTATTTTAATTTTCAAATAATATTTTAACATGATAGTCGGTGACAGTTATGCAATGGTTTAGGTTATGTATGTGTATTTCACATTGAGATAGGAGCTCAATGGTATTTCATTCTAGAACATTAACATAATGTGAATTAATAATCGATATATGTTTCAGTTTTCAAAGCACTTTCGTTTGCTCACATGTTATTATAGGAAAAGTTAATAAAACAAATGAAACATGGATTTTTCAGACATCACAGAAAATAGTTGTATACAAGGTTTACATTCTGCCAGGATCGACTTTGAAATTGACACATACAATGTACACCCCTGTCATCAAGTGTACAATGTAAAATGTTTCTCAATTTAAATAACGTTGCTCGCTAAAATATAGTTACTTGATAAACATTTTAAAATGTTAATAATGTGAACTTTTCACTATTCTTCCAATTTCGCGCAAGTATTTACCACGAAACCGTTTTTTAAAAAATGATGTTAAAAATCAACTTACTATTCCCAAAGAGTCTTCAAAATGATAATGCGAAAACGTAGAGTATTGTTAGTAACTGTGCTAATAGTCACATTCTTCGTGATAACAACACATTATTTTATTGGCATTTTAAGTCGAACAGAAAGTGGGGTTAGGAACGATGCTGAACTTACGATCGAACAAAGAATACTTCGAAAAGTGCCTTCTGTAGCAGAGAAGTACAAAACCAGGCGTGCAAACAGTAATAACACCACGGACATTTTTATTCGCAATTTAAAAAATGTAAAAGTCGAAAATACAGAAACATTATGGAAAGAGGCTAGGTCATGGGTGTCCAAAACACGACTCTATGATCACTCCAGCGTTTATCTGGGAAGTGTTGTAAATGCCCTCCAAACTTCAAGCATAATTAAAGCTGATATTGATACTAGAGGAACCCAGATGAAATTGTTGTTAACGTTAGAAGTAAGTAATAAGCTCATCGAGCACAATTTTTAAACAAAATTTGATTTTCATGCTTATAACATTTTAATATTTTAAGTAGGCTACATACCTAAATAATGGAATATAAAATTAATATTTAATATTATCACAAAAAGGCTCACTTGTATGGTATTTTACTATATAGTATGTCGAATATTTTCAAAACTGAACATAGGGAATCTGTATGGTTATTGTTGTTTGTCATATAACCATACAGAAATGGTAATGGCATCAATCAAAAGCGAAAATTGTTGTGCATAAAGCTGTACCACAAATATTGTTACAGTTGTTTGTAGCAAAAAATTTAATTTAATATTGACAATTTAATGCATACACTAAAAATCTCATAAGCCACGGTATTTTTGTCACTATGACAGCGACAAAAGTTTGCCCTAACTTTTCCAGCGATAAAACGGAACCTAACTTTAAAACGGTCTAATTCTAGTAAGCCTAGAAGAGTTTTTTTGTTAATTTAGTGACTTCTAAATTACTTAATATATAAATTAAATGTGTATTCATTAAATTGTACCGAATTACACAACATTTATAATTCGAGTTTCTTTGCCTTTAGGCAATTCAACTCAAAAAATTGCCAGAAAAAATTACTCGTCCTTCGGACTCCAATTTTTTCAGAGGCAGCTTTTTCGTTAAATTGCCAAGCAACGAAATTTTCATTAAAATGTTAAGTTTACTTCGACAAAAAAAAAGTTCTCGTGTAAATATAAGTGAAAAAATAAGGTGCCACTGCAGCAACCATGACGGTTCGATACTTAGATACTCCTCAAAAATGAGTATCTACAATTTTTTATTGAGACTACTCAGGTTAGTTTAGACTCGCAAATTAATAATCCAATTCTAGGGTGGCCAGCAAGCAGTATTCAAGCCAAAATGGTATCCCATAGACCGAGTAATAGAGGGTCCTGTATACGCAGGAAAAGACAGATATGGTGCAGAAATTGTAGCTTTTTATTTATCAGCAATTTTGGAAAGACCTTTAACCCCTGTAGCGACTCAACGTCAGCTTTCGTTAAAAAACGAAATAGTGCCCGTTGCTACTGCAAGGCTACTCAGTACAATTTTTGAACATAAATCATCTACATGCGTATATGGGAAATGTTACTACTGCAAACGAGAAGATCCGGTGTGTGAGGATGCCAGCAATACTCTTACAGGAGCAATCATATTTAATGTAAATGCGAACTTTAAGAACAACAGGTCTCCTTGGCAAAGGACATACAAGAAAGGGAAGAAAGCTGTGTGGGAAACTAACATTAATTATTGCAAGTATGTTAATTTATCATATTTTCTCAACCATTAACAGAGCCAACAATCAATATGAAATTACGGTTATTAGTACTAATTACTTTCATTTATTACAGAACTGTGCGCTCCAAGTTATCAGCGTATAGATTACTAGACCTTATAGACACAGCAATCTTTGACTTTTTGATGCAAAATGGAGACCGACACCACTATGAAACCTTAGATGATAACATAGTTTTAATAGACAACGGCAAAGGGCTGGGCAATCCAAACATACATCATTTGGATATTTTGGCACCTTTATATCAGTGCTGTATGTAAGTTAATTTTTCATTAAGGTAGAATTTGAATAAAATAAAAACTAAAATATTTTAGCTTAAGAAGTGATACATGGAAGCGACTCGAACAGTTACCTGGTGGTTTTTTAAAGGAAAAATTAGAAGCTATGCCTGATATTCGAAGTTTTATAACAGATGAACATTTAAATGCTATTGAACAACGGTTGATATTGGTGTATGCCACAGTTGAATACTGCAGAACTAGAAATAAAATTGAAAATAGTTTGTTTTAATAATTGCTTTTATTATTTATTTATTTATTCTGGTACTCAGCCAACAGCCGTTGGACCAATTATAGACGTTGCTGTACATTTTATGGGGACTTCCAACCCCACTAATGACTGTCATGATGTTATTATGACATCCGGGAGAAACTATTTCCGTGACAGCCGTATCACGAGGCACTGAGAGAAGTAGCCATGGAACTCCCATCCAAGTTCTGACCAGAGAGAGCGTTGCTTAACTCTGCTGATTGAATTTGGACGCTTATTCAAGCTACACCACCCGGGACCTTTTTATGCTCGAAAACTTATCAAATCAAGGTTACTGCTAATTTATGAGTAACTATGAAGAATTGCTTTAGTTGATATAAATCAAATTATACAGGGTGAGTTTTTTTGAATGTTTAGCATGGGGATTTCGGAAAGTATTGGAAATACAGAGACAGTTAAATGGGGAAAGAATTGCAGTTTTACGAGCTCAATTTAATGAGCTTTTTGTTTTTTGAAAAAAATGCAAGGCTAACTAGATATTCAGCAAAAATGATTATTTTCTAATTTTGTTCGGTGCCTATAGCTCTGTTATTATTGACTTGAGACAAAATGTGTAAAGGAAAAAGTTGTAGATAAATATGTGCATAATAACACAGTCTAACCAAAGAGCATATAATGAAACCAAAGTTTTTATTTAAGCTATAATTTTTGAGTTATGAGACAAACTTGTGTTTTTTCTAATGGAAACCTTAGTCAGCTATGACTTTATAAAAAAATCCATTTTTCAACGATTCTAACGATATACCACTTGATATAGTTATTTTTATAAATAAATAAATTATAGAAATTTTTCTCTTTTCGTTTCCGAACTGTTCAAGTAGTAGGCTATGGAAACAATTAATAGATGCAAGCGAAAATTATTGACAGGTGCATATCATTTAATGGTTTCTAATGTTGATTGAGGTTTCATAAATTATCAATATGAATTTTTCGAATCAAGAAAAGCGTGATAGATTGAGTGTTACATTTTGTGCCATAAAAATGCCGTACAAGCTGCACAACAGTTTTTCGAACGATATTTTGATCGTCGCCAGCTTTCTCTACCTACCTTTAAGAGACTGTATGATAATTTGGGAGAGTATGGTTCTTTCTGTAAACCAAATAAGACTGCAAGAGGCATTAATAAAGAGGCAGAGGTAAACTTGTTGGCACGTGTAATGCAAAATCCATTGATTTTAACCCGAGAAATTAAAACGGAAGCAGGCACGTCACAACGTACTGTTGTAAGAGTACTGAAAAAGCATAGGTTTCATCCCTATAAATTATCAGTTGCACAAACACTACACCCTGATGATTACAATAAGCGTATTGAATATTGTACTTGGTTTAGTAACATGTGTGAAGCTGACCCTCAGTTTACATTTAAAGTTTTGTGGACGGATGAAACACGATTTACGAACTGCGGCATGTTTAATAGACATAATCAACATCTATGGATGCAAGACAATCCCCATCATGTTGAACAGAGGAGACCCCAAATTAAGTTTGGATTTAATGTTTAGTGCGGCGTCATTGGTTCAACAATTCTTGGTCCGTACATTTTTTACGATACATTAAGTGGTGATCGTTATCTTCACTTTATGCAGAACGATTTTGATAATATGTTAGATGAATATCCCTTACAGACACGTGGTATGCTCGAATGGTTTCAACATGATGGGGCACCACCACATAATCAGGTAACGGTATGAAATCATTTAAATGAAACATTCCCAAACTCATGATAGGAATAAACGCGCCGGTTACACGGCCACCTCGATCCCCCGATTATCTGTTTTAGATTTTTATTTATGGGGAATGGTAAAAAAAAGGGTGTATCAAAAGTCGTACGACACAATAGATGACCTTAGAGAAGCTGTACTAGAAGCTTTTGCTAATATTGATGGACGTTTCGTTAGAAAAGCAACAAATTCGGTTTTAAAAAGGTGTAACTTGTGCATTAATCATAATGGTGGACCTTTTGAACATCTTTAGTCTTAAATACTTTACTTACTTTAATTACGTTGTTTTGGTACTACTTTATTTATATTTCAATTTCCTTTATTGTTTCTTAATTTATCGTTTGTCATTCTCTGTTTATTAGTTTCTCAGAAATTATTTTTATTTAGAATTGTAACCCCAACGGAATAAATATTTCACACTAAAATAATTGTTTATAATTTCGAAATTAAAAGAAAATTTTTGATAACTAACATGAATTTTATTATTAAACACGATGTGCATCTATCAATTGTTTCCATAGCCTACTACTTATCGTTAGAATCATTGAAAAAGGGCATTTTTTATAAAGTCATAGCCGACTATGGTTTCCATTAGAAAAAACACAAGTTTCTGTCATAACTCAAAAATTAAAGCTTAAATAAAAAATGTGGTTAGACTGCGTTATTAAGCACATAATTATCTACAACTTTTTCCTTTGCACATTTTTTCTAAAGTCAATAATAACAGAACTATAGGCACCAAACGAAATTAGAAAAAAATCATTTTTGCGAAATATCTAGTTAGCCTTGCATTTTTTCCAAAAAACAAAAAGCTCATTAAATTGAGCTCGTAAAACTGCAATTCTTTCCCCATTTAACCGTCTCTCTATCTCCAATACTTTCCGAGATCCCCATGCTAAACATTAAAAAAAAACACCCTGTATACAGGGTGATTTATAACGGGCGGACCAAACTTCAACAGTTTGTTGGGGAGGTCATTTTGAGTAAAAAATGTTGTATGAACATAGGTCGTATTCCATTTAATTAGCTAACTACAAGAAATCAAAGTTTTATTAAGGGGCAGGTAAAGTTAAAACTGCTCAAAGTAGCCAATGTTTCAAGCGTCATATCTGATACGTATGTGGGCCAATCATATCAAACTTTTTTTTATATGATAGCCTGTAGTATTATCTGTAAAACGATATGGATTTCATGGCAATTTATTGGTAAGAAGGTCACTAAAAAATATTTTGAAAACACCTTGCAATTTATCTCCAAGGAATTTTTTTTTGCGTAAACAGAATTTGACATTTATATTTCATTTTTGAGTACTCACCGAGAACTATTTTTTCTGAAAGTTTCAACGTTATATAAATTTTTTTGTAAAAGTTAAGAACAATTGAAGAATCGGCTATTTTTAGCGGTTTTTTGGCGATAACTTTTTTTCTAATTAATCGATTTTGACCATCGAAAGCTTGTTTTATTTGTTTTTGTAAGCTACATAAGCGTATGTATTTTGTTTAAATTTGCTTTTGTGCGTTTTTGTATGCAAAAAACCGTTTTTTCAGTACTTTGACCGCTATTTTGAATCACTTCTCCACTGATTCAGCTGTTACTTTGTGTAGTTTATTGAATTCTACGGATTTTTTTCTATAAAAATACATTTTTGGTTCTCGCCGACTTCTCCTTTGCAAACAAAACAGTAACCGGACATTTTGTATGAACAGAACAGAACGTTTTTCCATGAAGTTTTACTCCGAACTGATGCGTAGAATGCAATGAAATGCAAGTTGTAACACGTTTAGAACAACATGTGTTCAGGGAAAATGCCTGGGAAAAGGTTTGTCACTTTTCACCCCTCAACCAGCAATATTCATCCGCAAGCGGCAATAATGCACTTTCAGCTCTTAACATACAATTTATTATTCAGCTCTACAGGATGTTCAGCGTTTGCTGCTCATCACACAAGTTATTTGTTTTACTGGAACTCCCTGTCTATGGTTTGGTATCTAGTATCTATCCACTATTTATTTTCCTTTCTGATGATTTAATTTTTAAATTCATATGCAGCATTACTAAGTCAATTCTTGACAAAATAGACAAAATAGTTAACTTTATGGGTTTTTTTTTAAATTGTAACGTGATTATTTTAACCAGTTAAAGAATAAAATTAAGTGCTTTTATCATGTGATAATAATAGTTATTTATTATACATGAGAAAAAGGTAATAGATTTTAGCTCGGGGTATGGTATCTCTCCCGATGCAAACAGTGAGAGATGAGGAACATGAATTTTTAAAATTGTAGGTTGTAGTATAGCTATATACAGCTATTTCATATGTGCCATTTTCATTGTTGTAAAATATTCTTGTGACAATTGAACAGAATTGCCTGGAGGCTGAATCAGGATTCCGTTGCTTTGCGCTTGTTCTATCCCTTAAGCACATAAAGGAGACTGCGTTTATGTTTTAAACCAATGTAGTCAATGGTACTTAAAAGGGACGACAGTAAACTACCCTGAGAGACGCAGCCTCACGTCTCGATAATATTATGGCTTGGTATCAGGGTAGCGACGTAGTGAATGAATCAGACATTAGATGCAGATTGTTTTATTACGAAAATAAACGTTCTATTTATACAAAACATTTCAACGCGAAGGTGGGAAGAGAGGAAAAATACAAGCCAGTGATAGGTAGCTATAGTAAGCATGACATTAGTAACGAGAACGGGGAATTATTAATCGAATTCGCAACCAGAAGAGGGCTACAAATAAGAAGTACCTGCTTCGCCCACAAGGAAGTGCACAAAGGGACATGGGTAGCGCCAAACAGAAGAACTATTAATCAAATTGACCATGTATTAATCGAAAGAAAACTAGCAAAACAAATCATAGACGTAAGAAGCTACAGAGGTGCGGAGGCAGACACGGATCACTACTTGGTAAGGGCAACGGTCAGGCAGGAGATACCAACGGTAGTTAAACCTAAATATAAAGAAGGAAATTATATGACATACAGTGTTTGACAGAAAAGGAAATGCAAAGAAGGTACTCCCAGGGAATAGAGAACCGGATGTTACATGGAGAAGAACTAAATATAGAAGAAAGACGGGAAAAAATAGAAAGTACGGTACATAAGGTGGCGGAAGACATCCTAGGAAAGGTCCAAACGACAATCAAGAATAGGTGGTTTGATGAAGATTGTAAAAATGCAGTAGACGAAAGAAGAAGGTTAAGAATGAGGATGTTACAAAATGAAACCGAGGAAAATTGGGAAAGACATAAACAACAAAAAACACTAGTGAACAGGCTATGTAGACAGAAGAAAAGGGCACACTATGCTAAAAAGGTGGAAACATTGGAAGAAAATTATAATAGCAGAGAAATAAAAATATTCTACAAAGGGATAAGAGAAATTAAAAAGGGTTACCAGACAAATAACACATTTTGTAAGGATAAAAATGGAAGGTTAATTGGGGGAAAAGAGGAAGTATTGAATAGGTGGAGAGAGCACTTTAGGGAAGAACTCAACGTAAGGGAAAACGGTCTGGAAATACAGAAACATCAACAAATGGGACACATAACCAGGGAGCAAGTAGAGCCGCCACCGGATCTAACGGAAGTAGAAGAAATAACAAGAAATTTAAAAAACGATAGGAGTCCCGGCAACGATGATATAAAAGGGGAAATGATCAAATATGGAGGAGAGTGTTTACACAGAGAAATACATGAACTGATAAAGGTAATATGGGAAAAAGAAAAAATGCCCACGGAATGAACAAAAGCAATAATATGTCCCATACATAAGAAGGGGGATAGAACACGTTGCGACAATTATAGGGGCATAGCACTAGTAGGAGTAGTCTATAAGATCTTGGCCAGAACAATCACCAATAAACTAAAAACATATGCCGAACCTAGAGTAGGAGAGTATCAGGCGGGATTCAAAAAGGATAGATCTACAACCGACCAGATTTTTTCCCTTAGAGGCATTCAATCAAGTTTTTGGGAACATAATGTGGAGTTATATTTGCTTTTCATAGACTTTAGAAAAGCATACTACAGCATCATAAGAGAGCAGCTGTTCAACGCAATCACACAAATAGGCGTTCCACAAAAGATAGTCAGTCTAGTCAAAATGACACTGAAAGACACGGAATATCAGGTCAGAGTCCAAGGTACAAAATCAGAACAGTTCACAGTCAACAACGGGTGATCCAATGTCAGCACTGCTTTTTAATCTAGTATTAGAAATGGTGATCCGAGATGCAGAAATAAACAGGACCGGAACGATCTACAACAGAATGCATCAATGTCTGGCATACGCGGATGATGTGACATTAATAGCAAGGTCAAAGAGAGAACTGAAAGACATAGTAGAAAGGTTGCAGAAATCGGCAAAGAAGTACGGGCTAATAATAAACACCCAAAAAAGCAAATATATGAAAATGGGAAGAAATGGTATGGAAGAGGACCAGTTAATAGCAAAGGACGAAAACAACGAGGAATATAAATTTAAAAGTGAAGAGTGCGTCTCTTATCTAGGAGTAAGGTTTAAACAGGAAAGTGAGTGCACGGAGGAAATAAAAGCGCGAATAATAGCCGGAAGTAGAAGTGCAGCGGCAGTAAGATAACTCTTAAAATCAAAAAGTGTATCCCGGAATGTAAAGCTAAGAGTGTATAAGACGATAATAAGGCCGGCAGTGATATATGCGAGTGAGGCATGGGTATTAAATAAAAGAGACCAACTAAGGCTATGTGTGTGGGAGAGGAAAATACTAAGAGGAATATACGGTGGTAAAAAGGTGGCAGGCGAATGGCAAAGGCGAAATAACCAGGAAATACGGGAACTATATGGAGAGCCGGACATTATGAGCGGAGTGAAATCGCGTAGAATTAGGTGGCTCGGACACATAGCGCGTATGGAAGCCGGAAGAATACCCAAAGAGGTGCTATTCGGAAGAGTGGATAACAGTAGGGGCAGGGGAAGACCAAGGAGGAGGTGGATCGACTGCGTAGAGGACGACCTGAGGAAGCTGAAGGTTAGGAACTGGAGACAGGAAGCCACAAATAGAAGCAAGTGGAAAAGGATTGCCAAAGAAGCATTGGGCCTACACGACCCGTAGCGCTAAATATATATATATATATATATATATATTTATACAAAACAAGAATGCTTAACTAAGTAACATATCAAAGTTCAGAATAGTGTAGTGTACTGGAACGCGTTTAAAGGTACAAAAACAGCAATTCAGCACAGTAAGCTTTTATAGTTCCGTATGTGTTTGCAGGACAGAGCGGTGAACTTGGGTTTACTAGGTCGCGTACTGCGTGAAATGCCAAGTTGCAGTTTGCTGCGGTTTTTAAACTCAATGCTTGCGAAACAAGATTAGTTTGTTAATATTTCGTAAACAGGAACTGAAATTTGCCTGTTTTAATTCAAGATTAAAACAGATCTAAATTAAATATAAACTGGCGAAATTATGAAGTAAAACTGGAGGTTAAAACTGCTTGTTTATGAAATCAGAGTTACATTTAGAACTTCTGACTGGATTTCGTAAATTTTGTTATTAAAATTTATGTGTGTTTAAATCAAGTTTAAACACAATTGCTTACGCGGTTGGTTTTTGGCACCATCAGATGGTGAAATAGAGCATCTAAAAGTGGCATTTTAGCACCTGCAAAAGCGAGAAAATATCAAAGTTTTTTTCCATACAAAAAAAAATTATTTAAATTTACAGGGTCTTGAATTCTTTATATAGAGGGAACCACTTGCATGTAGAAAAAGATTGGTTCTTCTAGTGGTGTCTATCCGTTCCGGACGTTGACGACCATCCTGGCTATCTTAACTTTATTAGCTGTTGCACGAAAAAGTCCTGTAGTGGTGAGAGAGAATAATTTTCTTGAGTTCTGGAGCCATGAGATTCTTCCGCCCGGGACTCTCATCCCATATACTTTTCCCTGCAATATAAGTTGCAGTAAGCTGCAGCTTTGTTTGTTCCCCATAATGTGGCTCAAATATTCAAGCTTGCGCCTTTTTACATAAAAACCTATTTCACATTCTTCGTCCATTTTCATAAGACCTCAACGTTGGTAATTCGGGATACCCAGGAGATTCTCAATATTCGCCGGAAGCACCACATTTCAAAAGCCTTGAGTCTTTTCATTGATGCCTCAATGCCAAAATTCAACACCATAAAGAAGGACTGAAAACACATAGCATTGGAGTAAACAAGTTTTAATTTTTAGTGATAAGTCATAGCTCTTGGAGACGTTCTTCATCTTGGTGAATGCAGTTCTGGCTTTCTTAGTGTGCTGCTTCATCTCAGCTGAGTGGTCCCACTGGTCATTTATGTTTGTGCCAAGGTAAGTATAGCTGTTAACATTTGTTATCAGTAGTGATGGGCCTATCCGGAATGAATAATCGGAAAGTTTCCTATTGTTCAAAAAATCGGAAGGTTCCGATTATTTCGGAACGTTTCGGAACTTTTCGGAATTCGATTATTTTACTGTTCGGTGCACAAAATTCGGAACTTTCGGAATTCGATTATTTTACTATTCGGTATACAAAATGAGAAAACGAAATGCCAATTTGGACTGAACGGAAAACGGAATGTTGTGTTGACTCACTTGACTGCTATATGCTGGCACTAATGGCAGTGGTATTTCGTAGATTAATTATTAGATAGTACACCTTACAGACTTCAAATTCATGTATTGTTTTATACTATCTATTATGTACTTTATGTGCCATTAAACTTTAAAATATCACTACCATTTTCCGAAAGTCTATTAAGGTAACTACTGTAATAATTTGAAAAAATATTTTATTTCCTCTTATATCCCACTGTTCGACTCAAACTCATAAATTGTTTTAATGGCCGTCCTATAAACCCAAACAATAGATGCCAACGCAGATAAGGGCTTACGGCGCAACGGCGAGTACACGCATCGCAAATTTGGAAGCACTTCATCTTCCTTCCGCTTGTTGTTGTTTCGCTCGCTTTCCCTTGCTTGCATTTACGGAATGTAAAATAATCGGATGATATTCCGATTTTATAAACATTCCGAAATGGAACATTCCGATTATTGAAATTATCCGATTATGCCCATCACTAGTTATCAGTAGTTGA
>OW679195.1:67906898-68067843 GCA_940337035.1 Agriotes lineatus
ACTCGTATAGTATATTGCAACAATTGATTTAAATCAATGCCTAAATCAGCAAAATACCTCAGGTAAGCAATAATTATTCTCGCATAGCAACAGTACCAACAGCTTTTGTTCTAACGTGACGTACAAATAACGCCAACATCAATTGTTTTAGCTTGCAAACGAATGAACAATTTTCCTTTAAATTCCTACAAATTCTAATGACGTCACATCAATTTCTGGGTTCTGAGATGCACTGGATAATCGGGAACTGCGGCAATGCGTAGTGGAAACTCCAATTTCGCAGGCTCCAGCAAAATAAAAAGGCCGTGGACGATGAAAATTGCGCAAAATACCTGGTTTGCAGACCCTTCCGAAGCTGGTCGCACCTCTCAGGGGAGGCCAACACGTTTTCTCGGTTGCTAAAGGCCTGATGACTTGAATCTCTGCCTAAAGTTCTGCGTGGAGGACTCCTCTAGATGTTGAAGACACCAAACTTGGCTCCAACTAGCTGCTGAAGGCGGTATCGACTCTCGAACGCAGCCCGTATCTGGACCGCATCTGCCTGGATTTTGTTGACGACGAATAAGCCCAAAGTACACCACTTGAACTCTGGAAAACTAGTTCCAATTGTGCCCAACACTTTTGTGGTTAAATAGAACCAAACCTTGCACTAAATAAATGTGTTTTTATTAACAAAAATTAAATTTTTCTGGGAGCTGATGTAGAACAATGTTAACAGCTTGGGCAATTCCAAAGCTCTTTCTGTGGTTGTTAAACAAAAGAAGGTCTGGTATCTTAGCAACATATCACCACAATTGTTTAAAAGAAATAAGGTTTGATACTTAAAATTAACTTATAGGATAAGGTTTTGATAACATCTTTTTCTTAGGTTACAATGCACTACACTGAATACTCTGCTCTTTCACTGTGTTTTTAACCGCACTGTTATGTTCTGTAGATTATTATGCACTTAATAATGTCCTTCGTTCTATTTCTTTGCTATTCGTAGGTTGCTCTTTTGCAACATTTCTTGTCGGTTGCTTCTTGCAACGTTTCTAATCCTCGTACTGCATTGCTATACCCTTCAGTTACTTTGCCATTCTGGTCCTAACTTTCTGACCACTACACTGCTCATAATTTTGTACTTGTGCTAACCATTTCGTACAATAACAAACATAATACTGCAAACGTTAACGCTACCATCGCCAGATGCATTCGCACTTCCAAAACCTCGTCAAATCTGAGCCCAAGAGCGTAACCCTTTTGAACTAGCTTTTCATGTTACCTTTGCCTCAATTTGTGAAACTCAGCTGCACCCATCAGTGCATTTATTTCAATAACAGTAAGCTAAGCTTGCACTAATTAAAATCATTAATTATGTGCCTCGGTTTGATTTTTAATGCATTCAAGTTCAATTGGCAAGCAGAATTGTAGAGAGCACAAAACCATTGCACGTATAACTACAAAAGTATTATTTTTGCCTGAACATTCTTTGTTTTTTTTTTTAATTCTGCCATTCAATGTTTTTGTTATATGGAATTTTGTTATATAAGCTATTCTGTTCATTCAATTAGTAACCATTTAACATTAAGACAATTCCCTACAAAAAAGCTGCAAGTTACAAAACATATTTTAAACTTACGGATCAAACAGCAACTGGCTGATATATTCTTTGGGCATTCGCGGCAACTGATGCGAGAACACATTCTGCAAGCCTATTAGCCACAGCATAGTCTGTTTAGTTACAGGAGCAGTCAAACTGTTTCCCACAACATGAAATTCGATGATCTTCCGCTTCTCTTCCAGCTTGGGGGCCTCGTCTCGAGCAGCAGCATTCTCAGAGAACACCACCTAAAGCTAAACAAAGTTAGGCTGCTACCCTAACAGCGCGAAGCCCTTACATCCGGTCCGGTCATATGATTCGGATCGTCGATTGTGGCAATGATTTCAGCCACAGTTTCACTGCTGAGGTCCTCAAACTGCTCCTCTACTTTTCTCTTCTTAGATTCCCGAAAGATGCCGTCGCTCTTCCTTTCGAACTTCCCACCTGCGTTCAAGGTAATGGTGGTGTAGCCCTCTTTGTCGCTTGGGATTAGCTTTTCAAATTCCCCAGGCCGCTTATTAACCACTGTTTCTGTAAACCCTAATTTAAATTGACAGCATTATGTAAATCAAACTTTTTTACTTGTATCAAGTAGAGACTGCAAGTGGGGTGAAGGAACCTGCTTAAACTCTGGGTCCCAAATTGGCGAATTCACTGCATATATTTCCTCGTCTAACTGATTTAGAAATGGTGGGAAGTGCGTTAAAACCATTACCTAAGAGATCAAAAAATTGTGGAAATATGTAAAATTTACCATAAATGTATGCCCATACCCTTCTTTCTAGAGGCATTCGCTCACGCTCTTGATGAAACTGGTCCATTATCTGCCGTCTAACATATTTAAATACTGCTCTTAGAAGGGGGCGCCCAAATACTTGTGTTGTGTCATAATGTGGAAGAGAGTCGCAAAAAGCTGGGATATGACAGAAGACTAACCATCTGAAATGTGTCTTTTATAAAATGCCGTTTACATAATAGAGAACGGGTGTTCAACAAAAACAAAGGATTCAGACTGTTGGTTATCTCTACCTGTTGCAAAGCTAGGTTGTTTTCTACGTGACGCATAATTCGTTCATATAAAAACAATACAGCGTACTCAATTTTAAATTATAATTAATAATTGTACAATAACCAATCCTGCATAAGGTTTTATTTATGCCCCCCTATAAACAAGTTGCAACAACCACCAACACAGCATATTTGACACATAAATGACCGCGCATAATAATAACTAGATAGCGCAGTTGAGCCATACCCTGCACTTAAAAAAAGCAGTCACAACACTCTGGACCCCCTTTTTTTTTAACACCCCTTATAAAAAGTAAAGTCACCTTGTGTATGCAATTGTATACACAGTAGCTTCTTCTTGGCTTACAACTTGTTTTTGGCTACTTGGCGAAGGGAAATCCCAGGTATTAAGACAATGAAGGAATATTTTGGCTAATTCGTATATTGTCTTCCATTCTTGCTGGGGGAGGTGTGAGAACTTATACATAACTAAGTTAGTGACGGCTTTGTGTATCGAAGGTTTCTCAAATGGTGGTTGGCCTAAAGGGCCCTCCACCACTGGATTATCCAGAGTTAAAATACACTTTCGAAGAAGCTGCAGCAAATAACATAGAGAAAAGATTGCAAAGAAAGCACACTAAAATCTACCTTAAATAAATAACTGTAGACCTTCTTGGTATCTGGATTTTCTTCCCTATTCATAGAAGTATATATATTATCGACATCTACAACCATGCCTAAAAGCCTGTTGATATCTACTTCTGTTTTATTTCTAAGATGGGTAATGTGCAGTTCTAAAATTGATAAATAATACTAGTTGCAACAGGCATATAACTAAAACTTACCTAAAGGATGTTCACAACGACAGGGGTCGTTAAAGGAAGTATTGGGCAAGGCATTTTCTGTCTTTTTCCAACCAGTACAATCGCATTTATCACACTAAAACGATAATCATAGAATTCGCGGCCAAATCTCTCAAGCCCCAAATTCGGAACCCCAAAAAAACTTCATTAATTACGTCCAACCTTACCTGACACTTAGAGTAAATTGCAAGCTTTAAAAGCTTCCTGTTGTACGGAAAACTGAGCACGGCTTGCTTACGCTGCTGGATCCGCTGGAGATTAGTCTGCCGAGAAGCCTGTTCTGGCTTGACGTTTGTTTGATGCATTTGATTACTATGGATCTCGCCAGTTACAGACATTACTTCGGAACCATCTAACAGGTGATGCGGATCCAAACTAGACATTTTATGCCCGCTTACAGAATAGGCAGCTCTGCCTACTTGTAGGTTATGTTGCAGTTATCTAAAATTTAGTTTTGCTCCATTATTAAACTTTTAAAATTAGCGAAGTTTATCACAGTTTTTATACATCAGTTTGTATGTTGTTTATTAAAAATTTAAATAAATAAAGTAATTACACTATTTGCACTGCAAAACCGGTCGTTCGGTATACACACCATATGTTATACTTAGTATTTCCTACTAAACGCATATTCCTGAAAAACCACTAACTAATATAAATAAACTATGACGCCTTCAAGCCCTGTTGCCCAAATAAATTATTCTATTCTATGATATGATAAATATAGCTATTTAATACCACATGTTCATTTAAAAGGTCCATAAGGGGCGGCTGTGGAAATTCAAACATGAATAATATGATATGTTTTTCGGACTTTTTCCACTGTCTAGGGTGTAAATATAATATGATGGTGGCATATACATATTGGTATTGAATATATGGATGGTGGCACTGTAAGTCTATGTCAAATTCGAGGTCATCAGGTTAGGTTTTCCGTCAGTTTTGACACACGCGGGCTTAAAACGCTTACTCACTCGTGTTTTAACTCTGCCCTACTCGTGACTAAAGACTAGCTTTTCGCACTTGTATCGTAAATTACTATTTCCGTTGATAGTTTATTATTTATGGATTTCGTTAATGCATACAAAATCATTCATTAATAGCCCTTATTAATGCTTTTTTTTAATTTATAAAATCTAATGGATGATTTTCTATTAATAAACGATTTAGAGGTTTTAAGTGTCAAACTTTTGTCATGCAATAAAATAAAATTGTCTCCAATTTAATAAGATACGATCAACGAAAAACTGTTGTAACTAACTCGTGTGTTAATTGGCGGTTAATAATCTCAACAATTATCTCGATTTTATTAATCGCTCTCATTAACACACTTGTTTGTTAAATAACTATTAATACTAGGAACTAAAAGTGTTAAGCGGCACTATACTCGAGAGTAGAGGGAAGTGGATGGTTCTGGAACCTCCCCCACCACTTGACCTTGAGTTCAACACAAGGCCACGTTCAAGCCCAAGGCCACGTTGAAGGCATGGCCACGTTCAAGCCCAAGATCACGTTCGGAGCGAGGCCACCGACAGTAACCTTGAAGAATGAGTATAACAGGAGATGTAGTTTTGTGTTCAGTAGTGTATCGTGTGCTGAACGAGCGCGGCCAACAAAACAAAAGGTTGCTGTTGTCATACGTGATGCAAAGTGCGGCACCAAACCATTCACTAGTTGCCATCGACTTGTTGAACATGCTACCAATACAATTTTTGGTTGTTCTCGCTGCAGTTCATGATGAGATTCTCTACGTCCTTCACCCGCCACGGTGCAGTTCAGCTTCTTTCGCAATGATGGAGTGCACAACGTGACGTGGCGTAAAATGGATACCAGTTCCTTGACAACTATTTCCGTTTTTAAAATACAAGTGAACAACTTTACTGAACATAACGTTTTAAATTTCAAGATAAAATACCATTTCCCTTCATATGCGGTAGATGCGAATTGGCAAACGATTTTGCTAAAAAATAAACCTGATGTCTTGAAGAAGCTGCTCTCACCCGCGGATAATTCCTGCTGTATATCTACTATTGTTTTAAGCACTATTTTATTCGGTCTAATGTGTATGTCTGTAACGTATTTCTTAATCTGTTGGTATTATAATCATTTAGTCTAGCCACTACTGTAATTACTCTTTGTATGCGCATCTTAAATAAAACTTTATTAAATTATGTGTATCTTTCACTCTACGAAGGTACTCTGGATGAGTAACCAAATATTCTATCAGACTCGATGGTCTAGCGATAAAGATACCCTCGGCTGCAGGTACCACTGCGGATGAACAGGGGGACCTAGGTTCGAATCCTAGTCGAGTCATAATTTAGACATGAAATATCCTAGACGTTTAATTAATAAATGTGTTAAGCGCAGTCTGTTCTAAGCACTACTTAACTCTTTCTATGCCCTTGGCCGTAAACGCGATCTTGACCTTGAATTTTTTTAACGTGACGTAACCTCGAACGCGGGTTTGACCTTGAACGTGGCCTCGCTTCGAACGTGAGCTTGGGCTTGAACGTGACCTTGGGCTTCGAACGTGAGCTTGGGCTTGAACGTGAGCTTGGGCTTGAATGTGGCCATGCCTTCAACGTGGCCTTGGGCTTGAACGTGGCATTTTCTTGAACTCAAGGTCAAGTGGTGGGGGGGAGGTTCCAGAACCATATACTTCCCTCTACTCTCGAGGTCGGGATTCACGTGGAACAGATACCAGTTAGCCCCATCGTGGAAAATTGCACGGAACACCTCTCGACTCGAGTGCTAGGTGGAGAAGAAAGCCCGTCTCCCAAAAATTCGGCGACCTGGTAGCCCTGAAAGTTGACTCAGCGCTTTCACACGTGCGCGCCGGTTGCCTTTATCAGAATATACGGAGACATTAATGTCCTTAACAGTTTTTTTTATCGTCTCAACGATGCCGAAACTTTATGAGCACTTCCGAATTCTTGTCGCCTGCTATCTTAAGACAACAGTCGAAGCCAATTTGTTACTACAATGGAAAATTTACGCTGACGAATTGCATCCCAAGAAAAGTTTACGGTCGTCTGTACTGCATTTTTGCTTGCTATGATCGGAACTCTTGCCTAATTGTTAGTACAATAAATTCACCTAACATTCTCTAATTAAATCTACAGCTGTATACTCAAAATCATTAATATTGAAGTAAATAAGGGATTGATGTGAATACGTTATGATAGCCCTGTATATAAACGTGTGCTGTGCCTGCATGCTGCTTCTCTGCTTCACCTTTTCATCTGACGTGTCGTCACCTCATCATTTATAACGCAGTTATAAGCAAATAAACAGGATCGCGGTCGTGGGCGAGCGGTTGAAGCGTCAGCTAGTAATCGAATTCCACTTAAAACCGCGAGTTCAAATCCCACCGGCTACATTGTTTTTTTTTAATTTGTGAAATTATGTTTCAGTATTGATATTTGCGCCTAAGTATATTTTGTGCATAATTTTGAATACTCTGTCGTGTACTGTTTTTGTTAAAGACGTTATAGTTATTAACGTCGTTAGGACGATATATAGCAAATAATCAACGTCGTCGCATTTTGTAATACATCTGTCCACTAAATTAATGCAACTGTTAATGTCAACATTTATAAAAAATTCTTAATTGTAGTCTCAAATTCAATTTCTTTTTTGGAATGTGCTTCAAACCTATAAAAAATAGCAAAAAAGCTACTAATAAAAGTTAGGCTAAGAAATGGTACTTGGCAAAAATATTGTGAAAATATATTTACAATATTTACATTTAAAAAATCTGGTGTGATACACGCACACAACTTCCTTTTACAGTAATCTTATAATTAGCCAAAAATTTGATTTTAAATTTTTAGCATTTGTAAAAAATTTTCAAAAATTACAAATTTTACAAAAACGGTACAAAATAGAGTGTTAGTTCAAAAGACAAATTTTCTCTAGAATTTTAAGCTAAATTCAAAAATGTAATAATATACCGGGTGTTCTATCGAGAGATCCCAAAAAAACTGTTCCTCAGCGGGCTGTGGAAATTCAACGTATGAATAATATGTTGGTGACACTGTACGTCAATGTCAAATTCGAGGTTATCAGGTTAGGTTTTCCGTCAGTTATGACACAGAATGACGCAAATCCTAACCTATTAACCTCGAATTTGACATTGACGTACAGTGTCACCAACATATTATTCATACGTTGAATTTCCACAGCCCGCTGAGGAACAGTTTTTTTTTGGATCTCTCGATATTTAAAATAGGAGTTAATTAAAAAGTAGAAAAAAAACAAAAGAAACCCATTTTAGAAGTATTCAACTGGAAAATCAGCTATCTCACATCAATACACAATAAAAAATTTATAAAAATGTAAAGTTTAAAAAAAATCGTTAGAGCCGTTTTCGAAAAAATCGAAAAAAACTGAAAAATCACAAGAGTAAACACCTACTTCCGGTTATGCGATTTTCTTCAAAAGCATGGATGTCGCATCTACATAGTACAGAAAACTTATATATGAAGTTTCAACGCCATACCTCTTTCCGTTTTTGAGATATTCTGTTCACAGGTAGACACACAGACAGACCAATGAAAAAAATAATATGTTTTTTGGGATCAGGGGACTCGAAAACGTGAAGATCTGTTGAAAACTCAATTTCTAATTTTTGGGGTGAATCCAATACTTCCTTTATTGTAAAAGGAAGTAAAAAAGTAAGTAGTAATTTACTACAGGGCTTTGTTCTCTCCTTAGCAGAGCAGGGCCGCCGCTACCATGTGTGCGTTGTGTTCAAAACACGCAGGCGGCCGATTTAAAGGGGCGGCCGCCGCCGATCCTAATGCAAAAACAAAAGTAAAGTGTAAAGTCCTCCAAATAAATAAATCCATCAAGCTTTAAAAACGAAAATCTCTAATATTCTAAGACGAAAATAAACCGAAAGTATGTCTTTACGAAGTTTGTACTGTATCCTGTATCCCGGCCTTAATAAAACCATTGATAAAACCCATAAAAATATCATAACACAAGCAAAGAAACACTGAGTCGTATTACATTTACAAAGGTGAGTCTGCCAACATAGTCGGTGACAGACGCTGCGTCGGCAAAGCACTGACACAGAATAAAACAATTGTTTTATTCTGTGGCACTGATATTATGACTGTTCCTTGTTCCTTGAAAAACATTACAGTGGACCAATCTAATAATTGGGCTTTTTAGAGCACGAGAAGTACCTACCCGAGAATACTTGCTATGGGCTATGGGTTTGTTTATTTCTACGCGTCCCATGTAATGATTTTTAATTTTTAGTATAACAGCCCTTTCCGATCGGATAGTTTTGCAGGTTTTGCGTGTGCGGTGTGCCGTGCAGATCGACTAAGATTTTTAAATGTGACAACACTTTGACGTTCGCAGATTTTTACCTAAAACGTTCGTAGTTTCGGTGTAGTGCAATTTTGTGTACGTATTATTGAGGTTTTCATTTCCGACACGGAAAAATGTCCGACAGAAAAACCAAAAGACTGTCCGGTTATCAGTATAAACAAAAAAAGAAAGCGAGGCTCGAAGAACAGCAAAAACAAAGTGGTGCTTTAGAGAAATATATTAAAACTGGAAGTAATAATAGTGATATTAAAAGTGACAATTCAGCAACTAAATTTTCAAAAAATGTAAATAACGACAATGTAAATTTTGGTGCATCAACATCCACTTCTGAGGGTACCGGGTGTCTAAGAGATGACTCTGTCGTGTGCTGGGAGGCAGACAAAGAAATACTATTTGCTGAAAAAGTTCATGATGTTGATAATTACGAAAAAGATGAAAAGGAGGAAGTGAAGGAAGAAAAAGAAGAGGAGGCAACCAAGGGCGTAGCCAGGATTGCAGTTAGAGGAGGGCATAAATTTAATTACACAATCAACTATTATTATTATTATAGTTTAATTTCATTTTTTACAAATTACAAAAATTATAAGTTGAAATATCATCAGTTTCCGCAAATCTGCTGCAGATCGTAGCTTCTTTTTTTAAAATGTTGTAGAATGTGAATTGCAATAATTATTATAAATCAACTGCCCTTTGCTCTTTATAATTATTTAGGGGTGGGCAACTGCCCACCCCTGCCCCTCTCTGGCTACGCCCATGGAGGCAACTGAAAAAGGTATGGGCGTGGAGGCTTTAAGTACTTTGAAATCTTTAGAAAAAGACGTCGCTTTTTATTTAGTTTATGACGATCCTGGTAAATGGCCTATAAACCTAACCCACAGTACGGTACAATATATCATTGAAAATTTCCCAAATCAAGTTAAAAACGCAGCATTTCCTAGAGATAACCAAAACAAAAGATTTTCGGAGTCATATTATTACCGTACTTTAAGCAATGGTGAAAAAATCCACCGTCCTTGGTTATTATATTCTTTATCTTTAAATAGTGTATTTTGTGCTCCTTGTAAACTATTTTGCACCGACGCCACGGAGAAAAAAGAGCGTATATATGGTGAGGAAGGAGTCAAGGATTGGCAACACTTGTCTTTAATCTTGAAGAGGCACGAGAACAGTTTAAGCCATATTAAATGTGCTAAAAAAATGCATGATTTAAGTGTAGCACTGAAAAAGGGTACAACAATCGACTCCTCCAATCAGCGATTATACGAACTAGAAACAAGTCATTGGCGTGCCGTTATCGAAAGACTGATGCTTATTGTCAGATATTTATCTCGTCAGTGCTTGGCCTTTAGGGGTTCATCACAAAAACTGTTTCAGCCAAATAACGGAAATTTCCTCCAACTGACCCAGATGATTTCCAAATTTGACGCTGTTCTTTCCGAACATTTACGAAGAATAGAATCCAAAAATGATAAAAACGCGCCTCACTATCTAGGGTGGGAGCACCAAAACGAAATGATTCAGTTATTGGCAACAACTATACAAGAAAATATGTTAGACAGAATAGGAGAATCAAAATATTTTTCTATAATTCTGGATTGCACCCCAGACATTTCACATACGGAACAAATAACTGTTATAATTCGATGTGTTCCTTGTGCCACACCAGTTAAGATTTATGAACATTTCTTGGGATTTTGCCCGATTACAGATGCAACTGGTCAAGGATTATATGAGTTTTTAGTAAAAAAACTTGAAGAGCTAAAACTGGAAATGCATAATTTACGTGGACAAGGTTATGACATTGGGGCTAATATGCGTGGGAAACACATAGGACTACAAAAAAAAATTTTGGACGCTTATCCAAGAGCATTTTTTATTCCTTGTACAGCTCACAGTTTAAATCTTGTTGTGAACGATGCAGCTAAAGTAAGCTTTGCATCAGTTGACTTTTTTAATTTAATTCAGGAATTGTACGTTTACTTCTCAGCGTCAAATCATAGATGGAATGTTTTATTAGCCCATATTCCTAAACTTACATTAAAACCATTATCAGATACAAGATGGGAAAGTCGCATAGAAGCAATCACACCACTTAAGACACAACTCGGTGAAATATATGATGCCCTAGCAGAATTAAAAGATGATGCAACTAAAGATATAAATACGAGAACTTTAGCAAATTCGTTGGGCAAAAAAATCAGTACCTTTAAATTTATATTCTCAGTAATCATCTGGCATGCAATTCTTAATAAAGTCAACGTTGTGAGTAAACTTATACAAAGTCCAAAATTAAACATTAAATCTTCAGCGGAAGCCCTAGAAAATTTAAAAGACTACTTTGTTCAAATAAGGTGTGACGAACATTTTAATATATTTAGAAATGCTGCAAAGCAAATTGCTGCCGAAGTTGAACTGGAAGAAGATTTTCCATCTCTATCAGCAAAACGTATTAGAAAAAGAAAAAGAAATTTTGATTACGAACACCAGGATGAAAGCATTTTAGATCCAGAAAGGTCTTTTAAAGTCAACTTTTACTTTAAAATTTTGGATGCAGCGATCGGAGCCATTAATGAGAGATTTCAATTATTACACCAACATACTGATATCTTTAAAATTTTGTATAATTTACACCAATATGGCGATCTTAGAGACAATGAATTGAAAGCCCATTGTGCCGAAGTGGAACTAGCCTTGACAGACAAGGAACTAAACCATAGCGATATTAACGGGGAGGAATTATTCGAAGAAATTAAAGCTATACAACCACATCTTAAATCTGATATGAATACTATTGATATTCTTGAATACATACTTCAAAGTTGTTTATCATCATCCTTTCCTAATTTAACCGTGCTAATTAGAATTTTCTTGACATTACCGATCACTGTTGCAACTGGAGAACGTTCATTCTCCAAACTCAAGTTGATAAAAAACTACCTTAGGTCATCTATGAGTCAGGAAAGATTATCGGCTTTGGCAACTCTCTCTATTGAACACGAATTGTGCGATACCATAGACCTTAATAGTGTGTTAAAGAGATTTTCACAAACAAAATCACGGCGAGTGCAATTTTAACTTTTAATCCCGATTTTACCCTAAAAACAATTTATCAATTAAAGAAGTGTGTCCCAGGCTATCTATTTCACAATTATGAGGTAAGTTTGTTTTCGAAAATATATGTTAGTTGAATTTTTTGGCTCCCATCCCCGAATATCTTATTTTTATAATTTTATTTTTAAAATAATTGTGTAAAAAAGTTATCGATTTATATTTGTCCTATTTTATACTGAGACATTGGGTAGTGTTAATAAAGAGTAGTAAAAGCTTTTACTATACCACTATCTTTGTTTGATGAAAAACATATATTTGTGTCAGAAAATAAAGCAAAAGCTTTTGCTTCGTTTTATTCACACCACCCATTTACTTTTTAAGTATTAGAAAAGCAAAAATTGATTTTTAAAACAAGTTTGTTAGAAAGTGCGTTATTTGCAAAAAAGTTAAAATTTACATAAAATAATATCAATTCCAAAGCTCTTTATTTTGTACTTTACGAGGGGGAAGGGGCGGCGAAAATTGTTTGGCACACAGGCGGCTAACACCCTAGCGGCGGTCCTGAGCAGAGTAGTAGGGCCGGTTGCAGAAAGCAATGTTAAGTCTGGTGTTAGCTAACATCGCGTCAAAGTGAACAAAAACGAATCAAATCTCAAATGCTTATGGTAACTAATACATTAGTAAACAAAATTTGATGCGATTTTGTTCACTTTGACGCGATGTTAGCTAACACCAGACTTAACATTGCTTTCTGCAACCGGCCCTAGTAGGTTTTTTTCTAATAGATATTATTGATGCTCATATTTGCTTAAAACTTGAAAATGAATTAGAATTGTAAACGTCACAGTGACTATTTACTACAAATTTTCAAATTTGAAGTTTTTAAGTGTTGCCAAGTTAAAAACTGAAAGTTGCCAATAACATTTGTAAACCCTATTCAGTATTCACTATAGTCCCGGATTGTCAATGTCAAAATCCTATTAAAAACTATCCCTTATATCATAGTTAATACGTTTAAGTCAAGCTATGGGTAACTAGAAACAATTAATTAAGTTACTAATGTCAAAACTATAAATTATAGGTTATGGTAAAATCAAAATATTATTTATTTCGAATTGACTTAAGCAAAAATAAATAAAAGTTGCCAGGTAACAAAAACGCAAATTTTAAAAATTACGCTTATGCGTTGCCCAACCTAGTAGCGTCGTCTGCGTTTCTGTTTATAACACAAAGCAACCACCAAAGAGGATGTATCCTCTTTGGCAACCACTAATAGAGCGATTTCTCAAACAGTAAGCTTGAATAAAAGTTTCAGCGCCCTACTACGGGTGGGCCAGAAACTATTCCAGCAAGGCGGCAAAATTTAAATACTCCATTACTACGATATTTGGATTAATCAAGGATATACCGTCAACACCAATACAAATTTTGCATATACATAATTTGCCTTCATCAGAATCTCGATTTTAAAGTTTTGAACCGCATAAATCGGAATATGCAAAATCTTTATAGGTTCTGAAGTTTACAATAATTATGGAAAATTCAAACAAAATATTTGCGAATAACAAATATATTTAAGTAATTCAAATAGCAATATTGTTTAATAGGTATTGTCAATCTTACAATAGTCGTGCTCAATTGCAACAATTTGCTTTGGTTCAAAATGCTTTTCACGCATTTTAAATGATTTGTGGGTGTCAGTTTGACGTATGAGTTTACTATTTACGCACTTTTCAAAAGGCGGCCAGGTGACACCAGCGCAGTGTTGCCAGGTCTAGTGACATTTCATTAGATCTAGTGATTTTTAGTCAATCTAGTGATTTAGTGATAACTTTTGCCAAAAGAGAATTATCTAGTGATTTTTTCCAGTCTATTTTATAAAAAAACCAAATAATAAAGCAAAAATTCCTTCGCCCCTTTCGCCGTTGTTGCAGATTACTACCTACTATTATTATTCCAATCTTAGAAATTAGTTTTCGCTGTGAAGGACAGATGGCAGCCTGAGATTTGAAATGCGAAGGTAAGTAAATTCCATGAATTACTTAACAGAAAATAGGTTTTTCCCTGGTTCAAACTAAATGCCCCAGACTATAAACACAAGTCCGAAAGGGAATTGTTCACATTTGCAATTTTACTTTCGGTAGAACGTAAAAAAATTATCAAAGTTCGAAGTGTGCTGTGAGTACTGTGACCACTGGGACTCAAGTGGATTTTCCAGTAATTTAATGATATGAATTTAGAATTGCAGGCTGAAGCTCCAACGATTCACTTGCTTTATCCAAGAATAGCAACTGCTTTTAAATTATTGTTGAGTTATTACATCACACCCGAGTATTTAAAAAACACGGATTTAAGCAAATTACAGTATAGAAATCCGTAACATTATGTTTTAATTGAGCACTTGTACTTAGGTCCAAATATCGCAATAGCGCTAGCAAATAATAGTTTAACAGATAGTGCAAAACATTTTTTCCGTTTGAAGCGCATCAAATTTTCAAAAGATTTCCCTTTAATTACCGTGAAGCTGTTATGCTTAAATCATTAAATTTTCTAAATCCTTCAATAGTTGCAAATGTTAATAGTCTCGGCCCCTTAATTATAAATTTTCCTAATCTAATAACGGATGTCAATGCTTTAGATCGAGAAATTTGATCGCTAAAATATTCTGCCATTAATTTTGAAATGGATGATTTAGAATTTTGGAAAGAAATTTTTAATTGTAAAAACGCCGACGGTAGGTAATTTGTTATATCCCCAACTTTCTCAGTTTGTAAGTATTTTTTTAATTCTTCCTCACAGTAGCGCCTGCGTTGAAACGGTTTTCAGTTCAATTAATTTAAATAAAACTAAACCAAGAAATAGATTAAGTACTAACACTTTGACTGGAATTCTTCATTCTAAAAACTTAATTTTGCCAGAAAACTGTTATGATTTTGTTATTGTATGATTAAATTACATATTGTATAATTATTGTAGGTGTATTTTGTTATTCATTTATACTTTTTATTATATTTTTAAACATTTTATCTTGTTCGTTATTTTGTTTATTTTTTAAAATTGTTGTGAAAACTTTGATTTTGTTTCTTAATTTCCAGCTTTTTTCACGTTTAAATTAATCTAGTGAATTTTTTGTCAATTTAGTGATTTTTTCCACCGCAAGCTAGTGACTTTTAGAATTTTGACCTGGCAACACTGCACCAGCGCCTCCTGACGGGTGGGCCAATTTCTAACAATTATTTGATTTGACAGATGCATTCAGAAAACGCTTCTATTACTAGGTTTTTCTATGCCGTTGGGAAACTTGTGTCTCCTACACTACATCGGTACAATTTGAAACAACACTCCTTCACATACCGACCCATAATTAATTATAGTTTGGTTCACAACCTTGCCGAGTGGCGACACTAGCGCCCTCCGACGGGTGGGCCAGTCCCTAACAATTATTTGACAGGTGCATTTAAGAAACTCCTGTATTAGTGGTTGCTTTGTGGTTTATAAACAATCAACGCAGACGATGCCTAGTAGTAACAAACAAAAACAATAGAAATTCAACAGTGCTACTATAAAACGTCATTTTTGACAATCCGGGACTATTAATGAATCAAATAAAAAAAATATGTAATGAACAGAGTTTAAGTATTACATACCAAATTTAACGCTGTATGCTGTATGACAGTTGCAAAACTTTGGTGAACATATCGTATACCTATTAATAGCAGTGCTGCCAACTTAGGGGAAAATCCCCGAAATTTAGGGGAATATTTTGTCGCCAGGGGATTTTTGGGGGGAAATTTATTTCAGGGGAAATTCCAGGGGTAATTTCTGGCGTTTAGAGGCTTCTTGGTGGATTTTTAGCTAAAGCTTTGGTTTCCTAAAAAAGCGGTGCCGTTATATAGCGGCCGTAAGATGTCGTTATGCGGCGGCGTCTTTATGCGGCCGTCTTAAACGGTGACGAAGCTATGGTTTCCTAGCGTCAGTTTTCACTCAAGTGGTGTGACGTACAGTCGTAGAAAATGGACGATCTATACCTTTTCAACTTCAAATTGGGACTAATCAATTTCAAAATGGGAATAAACAATTTCAAAATGAAATAAACAATTTCAATTTGAGAATAAACAACTTCAAATTGAGACTAATCAACTTCAAATTGAGAAAAGCTTTTTGTTGACGGTAGTCTTTGGAAAAGGACAATTACATGGTTTTGACAGGACGGAACTAATTATTGTTAGTTGTTGCTCGTGTTCCATCCTGTTACAACCATGTAATTGTTATTTTCCAAAGACTATGTTAACAAAAAACTTTTCTCAATTTGAAGTTGATTAGTCCCAATTTGAAGTTGTTTATTCTCAAATTGAAATTGTTTATTTCATTTTGAAATTGTTTATTACCATTTTGAACTTGATTAGTCCCAATTTGAAGTTGAAAAGGTATAGACCAGGGATGAGCAACCTTTTTTTACAACGGGACAGCTACAAACTTAAAAATGTTGTGCGGGCCGCATGTAAGAAACTTATGATAACACTGAATGATGAACTCAAATTATCTCTTTATTAATAAAAATACACCTAGTATAAAAATATACAAAAATAAAACACTCATTAATAGAAATACTATTAAAAAGACGGCGAAATATATATGTGGAAAATGATAATTTAATGAGAAATAGGGTACAATGAGGATGCGGGACACTGTAGGAATTTTTAAAAGTCAAAATGTAAAATCTTTGAAGGGCGTACAAGAAAGTGTGGTGGGCCTCAAGCGGCCCGCGGGCCGCGGGTTGCTCATCTCTGATCTAGACCTAGCATTATTAGTATATTTGGAAGATAGGAGTAATCAGAAGACGAAAACCATCGTTTGTGCTTCGCCATCTGCACTGCAATGACGAAAAATTCAGACAATACTTTCGCTTAACACCAGTATTGTTTGATTATGTACTGAATCGCATAAGAAATTACTTACCTTCTAAACCATATAATAGACACAAAAAGCCTATATGTCCAGAAAAAAAGTTATGTATACAAGTGAGGTAAGTACACTGAATTACACACAATGTGATGTCTTTTTAGCTATAATATACAGTATCCGCTAAAAAGTCGGCATATGGAAAAAATTTCTTATTTTTGAATTTTCAGAAAACCTTTTTACGTCAATATTTTTTGCTTGTCTAAAACCCTATTTAGCCCCTATCATATATACCGAATAATTTTTACTTGTTTAGAAAATGAAGTTTTTCGAAATTCTCAAAATCCAAAAAGTGATATTTTTCGGAAATTAATTAAGATTTCTATGAGATTTTTTAGAGTGTGTTATTTTTAGCTAACTGAACAATCTCAAGGCCAGAAAACACCTATTTTTTGAAAATAATTTAAATATTATAAAACTACATTCGCCGCTATGCACTAGTCACACCGTCAAAAAACGTTGCTGAACTGTTTCTACCGTACTGGCCCACCGCTTCAAATGAGACGGCACCGCTTTATTACGTTCGGTGTGCGCTACCGCTCTTTTGGAAAACACTTCGCTTATTATACACGACACCGTTTTTCGTGACGTCACCCACCGTATTTTTACGGCCGTTAAATGGCGGCACCGCTTCCTAGGAAACCCAAGCTTTAGCCATGACAACTAAGAATTCTTCGAATTAATTTGAAAATTACGGGCACGAAATTGAAGAACGGAACCATAATCACAAATAATTAGGTAATTCAGTTGTAGTTTATCGCACAACAGGTGTGCATTCAAATATCAAATCTGCGCGAATGCCGTGTGCGCATGTGGCTGGAAGTTCTACCATGCGCATGCGTAGTAAAATTCGGTGACAAATTTTAAGTTAGGGCGAGTGCGACGATTGGTTTCGTTTCGGTGGTTTCGATTTGTTTTTGTTACCTAGTTTATAGATTATGCTAAAATAAAGGAACAAGAACTGATCAGCAATGGGGAAAGGTTTGTAATGTGTTTTGAATATTTCTTTGTGTTTAGTAATCACTTTGCGTTCTATCAACAGATTCAAAGAAGAAAAACAAAGTGAAAGCATACGTACAGACTTACTGCAAAGCATGGGAGTTGGATGTGGCTTTGAAAGGTTAGATTTTATTTTTGATTTCACTATGAAGCGGACTCTCAAAACTATGCCTTGTATCGTAATACACTTTTTGACCAACAAAATTTTCAGAAGCACGTTTTATTGTGGGCTGTGTCTATGCCGTTTCAAATGAGATCTATCATTATTTTAGCATTTAATCAAAATATTGATACAATATGTTTTAGGTTGGGTGGCCCCAGATCCTGCTGGTGACAGTAAAAACGCATACTGTAAATATTGCAAGTGCAGTCTTATAGCCCACAAGAAGGATTTAATTAAACACGGACAATCCAAAAAACATGAGGAGAGGGTAAAATGGAATGTCCAGGCAAAATCAAACCAAACTATAAATTTTTCTGTCCGGAAATCTGATGAACAAAAGGTTGCAGAGCTCAAGTTAAGTGTGTTTATTGCGGAGCATACTTCGATTAAGACAGTGGACCACTTATCAGAGATATTGCCCACTCTTGACGAAAAATCAAAAGTTTTATTAGACCTAAAATTACACCGCACTAAATGTGCAATGCTATTAAAAAATGTTGTAAGCCCTTGTATGTTACAAAACCTAATTGAAGATGTCAGTGACTCTCAATATTCTTTGATAATTGACGAGAGTACAGACGTTGCTTCAGATAAGATTCTTTGTTGCATGATTAAATATTTTTCTGTTAAGCGTAGAAAAATTGTTACTACCTTTTATAGGTTAATTTTAGTAAGCAAAGCTGATGCTGAAAGTTTGTTTAATGCTGTACGGGATCAATTAACTGTTGACAACTTACCTATTCAGAATTTAATAGGAGTTGGAATGGATGGTGCGAGTGTAATGGTTGGAGTCAATCATTCTTTTGCAACTATGTTAAAGACAGTTGTTCCAGATGTAGTCATTGTAAAGTGTGTCTGCCACTCATTACACCTTTGTCCTGAGTATGCATGCAAAGAAATTCCGCAATGTCTAGATTTTTTGATCAGGGAAATATGCAACTATTTTTCTCATAGCCCAAAGAGAATAAATGAATACAGAAATTTGTATTCCATATTACATGATAAGAATCCCAAAAAAATTGCAAAGTTAGCAGGTACGAGATGGCTTATGCGCGAAAGGGCAATAAATACTGTTTTAAACCAGTGGGATGAACTGTTTGCTTTTTTTAAGAAAGCCAGCAGAGATGACAAATGTTACACAGCACAAAAAATAATTGACATTATGGTATGCGCTGCTTATAAAGCGTATTTAGTATTTTTAAGATCAATGTTACAGGTGATATGCAAAACAAATCTCTTGTTCCAGGGAGAAAATGTGTCTCCTTTTATACTGTTTCAAGATTTGATGTTGCTTTTAAAGGGTATGTTAAAAAAAATTGTTGTTCCAGCTCATTTCGAAAAAATTACAGACTCTCACTTAGTGCAATTTGATTTTGAGAATTATCTTATGCATACGGATTCCATTTATTTTGGTTATGAATTTGAAGAATCGATAAAAAATGTAAAATATGAGGAAATTAAATCTATACGAGAAAGATGCAAGCAGTTTATTGTGACATTCTGCAAAGAACTCCAAAAAAGGCTACCAAGCAATATTTCAATATTGGAAAATATTCATATTTTCTCTCCCGCAATTGCAACTTCTCAGCAGAAACCAAATATTGTTAATATAGTTAAGTTATTCGACCGTTTTTCTGAGGACTCGTGCCAACAAGAGTGGGAAAATATTCCTAACAAAGTATGGCGCGAAACAAACGATCTGGTTGAATTTTGGTGTGATGTATATAATGATGAAGACAGTGCTGGTAACCCAAGATTTAAAAATATAGGGGCTCTGGCTTTGTCACTGCTTTCACTACCTATATCAAATGCCACCGTAGAAAGGGCGTTTTCGATTTATAATGTGATAAAGAGTCACTTGAGAAACTCTCTTTCCCTTGAAATTATGCAAAGCATTATGATGACTAGATATTTCTTAAAAATTGATGACCTAACGTGTGTAACATTTAAACCTACTGATGATATGATAAAAAAATTCACCGTTCATATGTATGATCATAAAACTAATGATCGGTCAGACGAAAACGTTGTGAATTTAATTTATGAAACCATACAAGGCCAAGACTAAAGCCGGAATTCAGGGTCTTGCTCCAAAACTTCGAGTCTTAAGTTCTGAATTTGGGTCTATGTGCATTATAGCTTGTTTGAATTATTTAATTAAAATAATTATTTGTCCAAGTGCTAATATGTACTACGTGCATTATATCGTGTGCTCCAAAAAAAAAAACTCATTTATGGTAGGTCCTGGAAAGAAAGATAGTAAATCTAGTCATGTCTTAATTTAAGTCTGTAGGCGAATGTCAGATTGCATTTTGTTTATGAAAACATCTGTCACTGTGACAGGCAAAAGTTTACACTGCATTAAGTTTAATTGTATCAAGCAAAAAGGAAAATAACATGGCATTCACACAACAACTGCGAGTGTAATAATCATAACGTGAATAAAAATTGTTTTTGTTAAGTGTTTTGTATATCTTTAGAAAAATAGTTCAAGGTCAAGATGTAATTTACTTCTCGCTGACTTATGGTAGTTCATTTGCATCAATGGGTATATCTCAAGTTACGGCAAACTTCAATTTGATTATGGCATGCTGCAAATGACTTTTTTTTGGAACACACGATAGAATATAGCAATATGTTTTAAGATTTTTTTTTGGTCTGATTAGTTTTTAAGTTTCTGATCTGTAAAAGTTTATTTAAATACATCTTTATAAGTTTATATGCGTAATAATATATTATATATATAATAAAGGGTTGTTTTCTTTTTTGGGGGAATTTCCATGAAAAATGGGGGAAATTTTATTATTGTCTAGGGTAAAATCGCGGCAGAGGGTTGGCAGCACTGGTCGTGGGTTCGATTCCTACGGCCTCCTGCCTTGATTCAGGTTTTTAGGTGGTTTTCCTGAGTCAATAGAGAGTACCTTCTCTGAGGCGAATGCCGGGGCAGTATTTCTCCACCTTTCCTGACCTTTCTTCCAGCCTCCACCCGTCCTTTCTCTCACCCATCCCGAGTTTCCCGTTCTAGGCTGAAGAGGGACGGAAGGTCCCTATAGCAGCCCGCCCCCAGTTGGGGGAATTGAAATAGCCTTTAGCTTTGTTGCTTTTGTCCAGTCGGGATGCTTACTACAGTGACAGCGTCCTAACAAAAATCAACACTGTCAGAGATGTTTAATATTGTATGTGCCTAGGCTTAAACCACCGACGATTTCAGAAAAAAACTAATTAGATTCTCCAGCTTCCTCCGGGACTCTTTATTTGCATAAGGTTCGGTGGTAAAGCCTACGCACATACAATATTAAATATCTCTGACAGTGTTGATTTTTGTTGAAACACTGTCACTGTCACTGGAAGTGTAAGCATCCCGAGTGGTTTGACCACGAGGCTTTAAGCGAGCGCCGTTGTAACATGACTTGCGAGCGGTGCGCTAAGCGCCCTCTCTTGGCGACGGCTGGAACCGTGGAGCGGTGTAGATCCGTGCTGTCGAAACCTGCGCGCTAGGTGTTACAAAGAGGTATTTCAGAATAGTATATTAAAAAAGTATGAGTGGATAACAAGGTCTTTAAAACACGCGCGAATTTTCGAGCACGACGGCGTAGCCGGAGTGCTCGAAATAGAGAAAGTGTTTTAAAGACCAGTTATCCACTAATACTTTACGCTATTTTTTATTATATATACCTCCAATACTGGAAATAAATTACGCACTAAAAACTTAGAAATATTTTTTGTCGTGATAAATCGAGAGGGCATAATAATTGTTTTTTGTATGATTAACTTGATAAGAGGCTTCCACGAATGGGGCCCCCAATTAATCCACTGCGAATTCCGGTTCAATGGGATTGCCGGGAACTGCCACTTAATAACCCTAACTTGGGTTCAGTTAGTTGTTGGAGTGAAACAAGACTTAACAAACACGAGTATATTGAGTAACAACGATTACAAACGTCACTGATGGACCGATGGTTTTTTACAAAAGCTTCAACTGTTGTGGCACGCTTGGATTGGCCACGCGAAAATAGCGAATTGCGCGTAGCCGTAACACAAAACAACCTGGAAACGTCTTTCCCAGGGAGTTAGAACGACCGCAACCCAGCACAAAGCCTAGCTGAACTTGCTTACTCGAGGCTCTGAATCTAACTAACTCTGAATTTACAACGAGCCGAACTCGCCAATTCAAGGAGGGGCAAGCTCAAACACTATTGGCTGAGGCGATCCTGCGTAGCCAATCGGAGCGTCGCACGTTATTTAGGAAAAATGCTTATTCTAAGAAACCTTAATGCTAAGCTCTCTTAATGAGGCAATTGAACGAAATCCATAAACCCATGATTCCCAAATATGCTAAGTCGGCTTAAGTTCTAGTAGAAAATGTATCCATCCGCTTAAAAGCCATTAAGGGAAGCTTACAAATTCCTTTCCAACATTAACAGAGGCAAACAAATACGGCAAGATGCAAATTTGGCTTTACCACGACCTTTGAATGAGATAGAACAGTTATGAATTGAATTCCATGATTAATTATAAAAAAGGTTTTAATGCACGCATCTGTGTGAATCAAACATGCCGCCCCCGAAGTGCCGACTATGGCACGACGTGATTAAATCCCAAAATTAAACTGAAATCTGACACTACCAAATAATCAAATGCATAACAAGAACTAATGACAGATGATAATCCAAGAGCCTTACAGATAACTTACAACTAGCATGAATACAAGCAAATAAACAACTAAACCTAGCAAAATGTTCAATTAGCGAAAACTACCAACTAAGAGCAAAGTCAATGTTTATTGCCCTTGATCGCAATGATCGTCTTTGGGTAGGATGTACACTTTACGCACCGAGCGTTTCAGGAGATTCCCTCGGGAATCGCGCACCTGCACCACACGCACAACACCATCCGCTCCTGGATATGTGGCCGAGATGATTGCCAGGGGCCAACGGTAGCTTGGAGATGCCTCGTCGTGGACGAGTACCACGTCGCCCACCTGGGGGGCTAGAGACGTGCTGGAGGACTTCCACTTAGGCCGGCGCTGCAGGAGGTGGAGGTAGTCCCGGGACCAACGATCCCAAAACTGCTGAGACAGCCGCTGGACCAGCCCATAGCGGCTGAGACGATTTTCCGGTATGCCCTGGAGTTGGGCTTCCGGAAACGAAGTCAGCTTACGACCGATCAAGAAGTGGGCAGGAGTAAGGACTTCGGGGAATGAGGCGTCGGTAGGGAGAACACAGAGTGGGCGGGAATTTAGTATCGCCTCCACTTGAGTCAGCATGGTGTAATACTCAACGAAAGTTAACTTTGCATTGCAAGATATTCGCCTTAAATAATATTTCAATAACTTTACCCCCGCTTCCCAAATGCCGCCAAAGTGCGGAGAGCGTGCCGGAATAAAATTCCACTTAATGTTATGTTTCGACAATTCTTCCCTTATGCATTGCTCACTAGAGCCTGACAGGATATTTTTTAATTCCGATAGCTGATTTCTGGCACCGGTGAAACTGGAATAGCGCCTGAAAAGTTCAAATTCTGGGACGCGATGGTGAAGAGTGGCCACTACTGGGCGCGACTCTTGGGCTGCTAGCTCACCCGAATCAATTTTAACGGGCTGGGGTTTTAAGTCCGCCTGTGACAAAAATTCTGGCCCGTGCCACCACAAGCGTGAGTTGAGTAACTCCTGGGGTAACATTCCCCTGCTAATTATATCGGACGGGTTGCAATTTGTACGCACGTGAAACCATTCTTCCCTATTGCTTAGTTCGTGAATCTCGGACACCCGGTTCGCGACGAACGTCTTCCAATTACTCGCATCCTTATTTATCCAGTGCAGAGTTATGGTGGAGTCCGACCAATAGTACACGCGGTCAAATTTAAATGCGGAGGAATCGAGTATAGTTTTAATCAAACGAGCCAACAGTAAGGCTGCGCAAAGCTCCAAACGAGGCAAGGATATTGTTTTTAATGGAGCGACCCTTGACTTAGCACAAAGCAAATTGGTGGTGACATTACCGCGCGCGTCAACGCAACGTATACAGGGTGTTTCAAAACAAATGCGAAAAACTTAAGGGGCTGATTCCTTGTTTATTATATAAACATTGGGTCAAAAGTCAACCATTAGGGAGATATCGCACTGCAAATATGGCGGAAAAATAATGTTTTTATTTGTTATCTTAAAAACGAAAAGAGGTAGAACAATAAAATTTTATGGAATTATTACTATTATAAAAACACACTTTTTGCATATTTCTCAACTTTTTTAAAAAGAGTAGAGGGGATTTAATTAGACTACAGTTACCATTCTTCTTAACTAAATTTAAGAAAAACTTACGCAATGACATGGAAAAATATCAATTGATAGCCTGGTTTATTTAGAAACTTTTTTGTCTCTTGCAATTTTTTCATAAAACTTACCGCTTCCAAATAAAAAAATAAAACGTAAAGCATTGCATGTCGAGAAAAAGAAATTTATTTTAGAAAAATAATCTAGTTGGCTGTTATCACTTTTTAAGACGTTTCTTATTGTTGTTTTATTTGACATTGCTCACTTAGTTTGAATACAAAATACGACTAATTTAATCAAAAAAATTTTATCTGATCATTTAATTATTCAGTAATAAGAGTACAGTGCGATATCTCCCTAATGGTTGACTTTTGACCCAATGTTTATATAATAAACTATCCTTTATTTTGAACAAGGAATCAGCCCCTTAAGTTTTTCGCATTTGTTTTGAAACACCCTGTATACACGGCGCACCCATAGGCTACAGAACTCGCGTCCGCAAATCCGTGGAGATTTATCGAATTTATGTCATCGCAAATCACCCGTCTCGGAATTGCCAACGAGCCCAAAGAGCGTAATGAAGAATGGAGTTCGTCGTATCTGGAGCGCATCTCCATGGGCACCGTTTCGTCCCATGACAACTTCAACTGCCAAAGCCGTTGCACGAGAAGTTTCAAAGTTAGAACGCTTGGACCAAGTAGTCCCAAGGGATCGAATACTTGAGCCATACTAGAGAGTATAGCCCGCTTGGTAACTGATTTGCAACAGCTAGGGTTCACTCTGTAACTTAGCACGTCCCGCCGAGTATCCCAAAAAATGCCGAGAGTTTTCTCCGTGGCGTCTTCCGTCAAAGAAATGGGCTCCACGCTGCCGCGATCCACACCAATGGCGCTAGCTACTTCACTGTCGTTGGATGCCCACTTTCGCAATTCAAACCCGTACCCCGACAAAGCGCTACTAATTTCGAATTGCGTTTTTATGGCTTCCGCCCTATTTTCAAAACCAGTCAGTAGGTCATCTACATAAAAATCCCGGCTAATTCTTAATGAGGCCTCTGGAAGCGATGCTTCGATTTCCTGGGCGATTTGTATCAAGCACCTAGTTGCTAGGTACGAGGCTGATTTAGTACCGTAGGTGACCGTTAATAATTTGAAGCATTTTACCGCTGAGGTTTTGTCGTCACGCCATAAAATTAATTGGTATTGCGTCTGCGAGGGGTCCACGAGAATTTGCCTATACATTTTGGCGCAATCTGCTTTCAGCACGTACTTGAATTGCCTAAAGCGACAAAGAATTGCAAACAACGACTGCTGGACCACTGGGCCCTTATGTTGAAGGTCGTTAAGCGATACTCCGGAGGAGGACGCACAACTGCCGTCAAAAACAACGCGATGTTTGGTCGTTGAACTGTCCTCCTTTATGACTGGCAAATGTGGTAAATAAAACCGAGGATGAGGAAGGCTCGCTTCGTCGTCCACCTTGCTCAAGTGACCAAGCGACTCGTATTCTTTGAGAAATGCGGAATACGCGGTTTTCAACTCGGGATTTTTTGACAATTTGTTTTCTAATGAATAGAAACGCTTCAACGCTATACCGCGCGAGTCTCCCAGCGATGGAGCATCTTTCCTGAAAGGTATGCTCACGATGAACCTACGCGGCTCCGACGACGCCCGTTTCGTAGTCGATTGAAAATGGTCTTCGCAAAATTTGTCATCAGCAGAGAGTCGGCCTGATGAACCGTACGCCCCCTCGATTTCCCAAAATCTCTGAATGCCGTGCTCGATGCCGGTTACACTTAAATGAACTCTATTTGAACGAATGAGCGCTCGATTTTCGACATTCATGTTTCCGCCTAAAACCCAACCAAAAAGAGTTTTTGTTAAGAATGGCTTCTCTGGGCCCAATTTCACCTGTCCCTGACAGAGCACTTGCCAAAAGACATTCGCGCCTAATAAAAGATCAATCTTTCCCGGTGTATTACAATCTGAATCGGCTAGCACAATGTTTGGTGGGATCTTCAAATCCCTCAACGAGAAAGCAAGGACCGGCAGAGGGTCCGTAATTTTGTCTAACACAACACAGCTCAAAATGTCCTCGTATTTCCCGTTGCGGGAGCGGATTCGAACGTTTGCTCTGAATTCAGCGTTCAGAGCCCTGGCGCCAACACCCGACAGTGAGGTGATATTACCTCGTTTCGCAATCTTCAAATTTTGACACAAGTCGGCGCTAACTAAGTTAAGTTGGGATCCGGGGTCCAAAAGAGCTTTTGCCCGGGAAAATGACCCGGAGGATCCTTCTACGAATACGCTAACCGTGGACAATAAAACTTGCGCTGACGCCGCGATTGCAGGACGGCTACAAGCTGCTGAAACGGATGCGACGGGTGCCTCGCTCGGGGCGACGGCCCCGACCTCCCGTGCGTAGCTGCTGGTTTCTGGCGGTCCAGGACGCGGCGACGGAATATTTTCGTGCGCGTCGCGCTTTGGACGCAAACACAGTAAAGTATGGTGCTTTTTTCTGCATACGCGACATCTCGACGATGTGCATTTTACCACGAAATGTCCGGGCTTGAGACAATTGTTGCATAGTTTCAAACGACGCGCCTCTTCGATACGAGCGTTAACCGACAATTTTGAAAAAGATTCGCAAGCGCTAATCGAATGATTACTATTTTTGCAAAAATTACAAGAGTGATTACCTTGCTCTCTGGCTACATGAGCGCGTGCATGACTTTTTTTCTCGGATCCCTGATTTCCCAAACTCGAACCTATTTTCGCAGCTTCCAGCGAACCTAATAAGTGACTTTTGCTTTCTAAAAAATCTAACAACTCTCGCAAAGTAGGAAATTGTCCGGTATGATTGTATAATTCCCAGTCAGTCTGCATTGCTGAGCTGAGCTTCGAAACTATGATATGTATTAGTATGGTGTCGACTGTGGGTTCCCCGTACGCCTTTAAAATTTCCAAAATTCTAACTACACTATCGAGCAGCCTTTGAACAGACGAATGTGAATCCTTTTTTACGCTCTCTAAACTGAATAACGCATTTATGTTTGATTTTACTATCAGTTTCTTATTTTCAAAGCGCTTGACTAGGATGTCCCAAGCAATGGTATAGTTATCGTTGGTAACTTTTAACGACGAGATTGAACTAGCAGCTTCTCCCTTAAGGGAAGAAATCAAATAGTAAAATTTCTGAACGTTGGTCAAATTAGCGTTGTTATGAATAAGCGACGTAAAGGAGTCATGAAATTGAACCCAATTCTCGAATTTCCCCGAAAATGAAGGCAAATCTAAGGGTGGTAATCTTAATCCAGCGAGCTCTCCTGAAGGGCCATTTTGCAAAGAATTTTGACCTAGATTCGGCTTTATACCCGGACTGATCTTATTTTTTGATAAGAATTCCTCGACTGTGCTACTAATCTCGCTAAAATGAGTCATAAAAGAGTCGAATTCATTGAAAAGTTCATCAAAGTGTTCAGCGTCGGCCTCCATTAGGCCCTCCATTGACTTATTATACTCATCCAACAAATTTTGGAAACAACTAAACTCTTTTGACAAGCTGCCGACCTCGTGAGCCTTCACGGGGCTGGACGAAGAAATTCTATGAAATAGAGTTTCGAAACGATCTACTTTGGCTTTTATGAATTTGCAACGAGTGGTTAAAGCACGAGTTTCCGACATGACCGCTGATGCCGAACGAGTTTCCACCATGACTGACACAAGCAAAAAACAACACTAAACGAAGGTGTAATGGAAAAGGACTTACTTTTGATTTGAGAACGCAGTAACTTCTTGACGAACAGAAAACCAACCCGCTGCCGATCGCTGCCGCTTGACGTGGGACCTGGACTCGGTGTAAGCTCTCGATGGTTGAATTTCCTGGTGTTGGCGAAGCTTCTTGACGCTCTCCGACGAAATGATGTTGGAGCAATTGCATCCACCAGCTACTGGAAACTTGTACACTCGTGTTTTTTAGCTTCTTCCAAATCCGGCTCGAAGGACCAATGTTTTTTGTATGATTAACTTGATAAGAGGCTTCCACGAATGGGGCCCCCAATTAATCCACTGCGAATTCCGGTTCAATGGGATTGCCGGGAACTGCCACTTAATAACCCTAACTTGGGTTCAGTTAGTTGTTGGAGTGAAACAAGACTTAACAAACACGAGTATATTGAGTAACAACGATTACAAACGTCACTGATGGACCGATGGTTTTTTACAAAAGCTTCAACTGTTGTGGCACGCTTGGATTGGCCACGCGAAAATAGCGAATTGCGCGTAGCCGTAACACAAAACAACCTGGAAACGTCTTTCCCAGGGAGTTAGAACGACCGCAACCCAGCACAAAGCCTAGCTGAACTTGCTTACTCGAGGCTCTGAATCTAACTAACTCTGAATTTACAACGAGCCGAACTCGCCAATTCAAGGAGGGGCAAGCTCAAACACTATTGGCTGAGGCGATCCTGCGTAGCCAATCGGAGCGTCGCACGTTATTTAGGAAAAATGCTTATTCTAAGAAACCTTAATGCTAAGCTCTCTTAATGAGGCAATTGAACGAAATCCATAAACCCATGATTCCCAAATATGCTAAGTCGGCTTAAGTTCTAGTAGAAAATGTATCCATCCGCTTAAAAGCCATTAAGGGAAGCTTACAAATTCCTTTCCAACATTAACAGAGGCAAACAAATACGGCAAGATGCAAATTTGGCTTTACCACGACCTTTGAATGAGATAGAACAGTTATGAATTGAATTCCATGATTAATTATAAAAAAGGTTTTAATGCACGCATCTGTGTGAATCAAACAATAATATTGCTACTATAGTTACGAATTATTTACGCGTCCATGTCCGTTGTTGCATTCAGTCGTTTCCTTGACAACCTTTAAAGCTCGGCGAGCTTTAATCGCCTGTATTCGCACGCTCAGGCGTGCTTTAAATGGCGATTCTGATGCAGGTATAATAAAAAAATTTAATACATTACACAGCATGAAAGTGTCTATGCTAGACTCGGAGGCTTTGAAGAAGTACTCGAACGCTTTGCGTCCTCCTATTCTTCAACAAGCCTCCTCATCTGCAAAGTATCACTTTCATGCCTTGTAATGTAATCTATAATATAATTTTCCTTAATGTGTGTTTGTATGTGTGTCTGTGGAACAAAATAAAATCTCACGTTCCGGCTTCACAGATGTTTATATTTGTTTAGGTTTTGTTTTTCTTATCTCAGCGCTCGGCTCGGAGCTTGACCTTTCGCGTATCCTATTTCACGTGCGCGCCGATTCAAGACAAAAAGCACTGTTGTTTAATTGTAAAATTTTCACACCGATAAGAATTGTTAAATTTGGTTTTCAAACAAAGAGAGTCAGTTGAAACGTCTTTAAGGATTTTTTAGTTGTGAACTGTAATAACGCAGTAATTCGTAATAGTTTTTTGTTCATCTAAACAGCTAATATGTCAACGTTTCACACTACACAGCATGAAAGTGTCGATGCTTGACTCGGAGGCTTTGAAGAAGTACTCCCTCGATCTTTTTTCAAGGATAGTTTAATGGTAAAAACCAAAATTGGCTACCGTCTTTTGTTTTCGAGTTATAAACAAAAACTAGATTTTTTCACTTTTCGTTTTGTGGTTATACCTCGCGTATTTAAGAAAATAGAGAAAAGTCATTTCAACGGTCTTCAGGTACTTTTTTAATAAGAATGTGGCGTAGACAATTTTTCAAAACAAGTCTTGAAATTCAAGTTATAACAACAAGTTGAATATTTTTATATGGAACCCATAGTTGGCTGTGGCACTCTGAGAAACAGAGCTGTTTCGAGTACATACAAAAAACACTCTAGTACCGAGTACAAATGCTTTACATAACATGTAATTGAGTACCGAGTACAAGTACGCAATGATAAAATCTCAAATACCTATACGAGTACAGAAGAATGAAAAAATGGCAGTCAAAATCGCTTTTTTAGGAATATCCACGTTAGCGTTAGTCATACGACCAAAATACCTATTATCATTCTTATCACGAACGTCATCTACAACAACTTTTGCTTGAAAGATTTTTCTGTAAGTCAAATTACTCTGAGCTCTAGCAAGTTTTTACATAGAAAAGGTGCTCTTATTTAGAATAGCTGAGAGTATTAGTTTTGCTTGAAACTCGCTACTTCAGGAGCGTAATCTACTCATCGCAATATGTTTTTCCATTTAACCTTCTCAAAGCTGTAGCTCTCATAAAACGCATTTCCGTCTATATTTATATGAACTAATCTTCTTACTTTAATTTAAGCTATCCACCATTAAAACTTTCTTCTCACTTATAATCTAGTGCGGTTTCTAATCATTTAGATCCCTTTGTACCCACTGCATAAATGGGAATGATGACTACATTTTCTTTGTTTGCCAAGTATTTTACCTCTAATTAATATTGTATCAGTAGTTGCGAAAGCCTTCGATTTTCTGTGCACCAGTGCAATCAACGTTGTTTCAGGCACCCTTATAATTTCGACCTTGTTTAACTCAAGAAAATCATTAGCTGCATCAGACCATCCCCTTGAGTCAGTCGAGCACCTTCTTTGTAAACTCAAACGCATCTGAAACCAGCAACATTTAACTTCAAGCTATTTCTATGCGCCAATTTATCGAAAGCTTATGTTTTTTTGAAACATTCTAACCCCCCATCCCCCCCCCCCCCCGCGGTTCAGTTAACGAGTCTTCTATGCAGCCTTCCGTAATTAAGTTGTTTCCCCGACAATTTTTACAATGAAGTACAGTCAGACCTCGCCGTTCGCGGGGGTTACGTTCCAGAAAAATGCCGCGAAGCGCAAAACCGCGATGCGCAAGTAAACACATAAATGATAAAAACGGGGTTAGGTTCCATTAACTAGATTATGTATTTATACTATGCAACCTCAAAAAATTTCTGCAGAGACGCTCGAGAAGACAGTAAAGCTTGAACTAAAATTCCATACGTAACATAAGTCTGCACTTGAATCTAGAGCTCGAATGCCCATTTGTTTATTCAAGTTATAATTTACGACTTATTTCAGGTCCGATTTGGTAATACGAGATTCAAAGAAATAGGCTCGATAAGTGTGTTTACAAGTTCGTGATAAATAATGTTTGGGTGTCTGCTTTATTTACTTACGGTCACTAACCTGACGTTAACTTTAAATCGCTGTTAAAATAAACAAAAGCTCATCAAAACTTTGGCGCTTATGACATATTATTCATTAGTAAACAAATTTTTATGCGCTTTTGTTTATTTAACAGCGAATTAAAGTTAACGTCAGGTTAGTGGCCTTTATAAGACCGGTCGTTAGTGTGTAAAAGTTGAAACAGTTGACGTTGGCACTTCCATCCGCGAACGGCAAAGCAAATATCCGCGAACGGCAAAGAAAATGGAGCACAAAGTTGCCCCGCGGAAAATCAAATCAGCGAACCGCAAAGCCGCGAACGGCGAGATCTGACTGTATAATACATTTGTTGCCCTGACGATTACAATGAACTACGTGATATTTTTGCTCATCCATGGGCGGGGAGCAAACTTAATAACTAAAGAAAATATGCAAAAAAGTACTCAAAAAAGTTGTTGATTTTGGCGAATTCTATTACGAAATAAAAATAATGTACCCTGTATACATCAAATTGCAGCCTATTCTGAAAAATTTCAATACATTCCACTTATTTTAATTTCTTGTAAATATTGTATGTTGAGAGAATCACAAATTTTAATCTGCTAAAATTGGAATTAGATTATCTAAAACGTGTTTTCATTAATTATTGTGAAATCGATTTAATTATGTAGTTAGGTGTCTAAATAATCTAAATATGCAATAGTTTCATTATTAAATGTGAAATATGACTGGCAAGTAAAACATGAACGACTTAAAAAAAATGTTATCCACCTCGAACGAACTGAAACGTCGTTCAAATAACCAGTTGGAACACTTAGCACAATGCTGTTGTGGTTTTATGGACACGCATCTCAGCCCTACAGTTATGAGTCATGGGAAATAATTCGTCATGTCAACCTGGCCCGAATTATAAACGTTTATTATTTGTCATCTCCTAGAGTTTAATAGCCCCGGAACGTGAAGTGAAGCGTCTAACGACAGGTTACTCGTTCGGCGGTGCTGCGCATCCACCAAAACTTAATGGGTGAGAAAATATTTTAGTCTAGAAATAGCCTTAATATAAAATAAGTATAACGTCGCTCGTCAGAAAAATTCTCAGAATGTACAACGTTGGTTTCTTCTGTGGTTACTAAAAGAACCTATTAGCATTGTGATTTTTGATTTACATTTAAAAAAACACTACTGAACTGAATTCAAATGCCACTGTAAAAATCTAATAACGAACTTGACTCAATGCTACTTTCGCCACATGCGCTAGATGGAGCAACAATACAAGAACCGCAAAGTTCAAAATTAGAAATGCGCGCAGCTATTTATTACTACTAGTCGTCCAATCGGTGAAAAACGCACAGCAGTACACCGATTACTCGAATTAACATTAAATGCTGCTTCCAAGGCTATTTACACACGCCCAATGCCACTGGCAAAAAATAACCTTAAACAAAAACAAACACACGTGTATACAAGTTCTGCGTGTTCACGGATTTTGGCAGTAAAATTTGCGACTTTCTTTTCCTAATAAGGAAGATATCCGCGCTTACCTATGCAGACTGAGTCGAAGAAAGTGAACCAGAGAAAAAGTTCAGGAAATGTCAGGGTTACTCGTTGAAAAGTTCACTTAGCGCAAGCGAACGCTTGCAAAATTGAAAGGTTCCATTATACACTCCATTGGTTTTATTAGCTGCGGGGAGCTAATGCGGAATTGTAGGTAGCAACCACATTCTTAGATGTGGATTTTTATGAATTACAAAATATCAGTTGGCACCTACACACACCCTCGATTAACCTATACGACTGTACGCAATATCGATACCTTTTTATATTGCGATTGTAAATATTCAATCTCTCATTCATAAGTACTTTTTTATTATGATAAGCTTTTGAATAACTATAGCCTACAACCCTCTAGGCACGTAGTAACCGCACATATGCACGGGTGGATGTGAAATTTGATACCACAGAGGGTGGCACTCCACTGCAAGAGCTCTGATATGATTTTTTGTGTTACTAGTGGTAGTTCGTGTGGAATACTAGAAAGGAAGAGAGAATAAGGTCTGTAATAGAAATTATTGCTTGCGTAGTCTTGTAATGGAGGTTGTGTGTGGTTCTATTATGCAGCTGAATTTTTGATATTGCTGCATTAATTTGTACATGGCTTTGTTATTGGGTCGATCCTCGTTGTTGGGTCGGAGCCCAGTTGGTACTGCGATATATGCGATACAGTGTACGTTATGATCATTAACCCTTGACCCAAGTGACCCACGCAGCGCACCTGGATAGCCTGGGATGTTCATTTCCCACAGGTCTTGCAGTTACACCATCGGCGGTACACCTGATTCCTGATCGAGATATTCTACTGGAAGCTACGTGGGAGCATCGCGGCGGCTGAAAGAGCCCCCCCCCCCCCCCAAAGCATTATCATCTCGAACATGGGACTGCTAAACGTAGTAAAGCTTACTTGCTTTTTTACATGCCTAGCATCGCAATATGGCTGTTTTGTGCTTATGCGAGTGAAATGAATCGCTCGGTGACTTGTCTGACACATAATTGTTTGAAATAATGGCAAATCTACAGAATTAAAACAATTTCAAATGTTGAGGTAATGGAAAATTGTGCTGTGACAACATTTAGATAAAAGGAATAATAACCATATCAAAGCTCAGCAAAAATAGGTACAGTACGTCTAGAGAATATACAACTCCAAGTTGTGAGCGTTGCTAGTTTTAAGCGTAGCGATGTCAAACTATTGGCATCCTCTTCTGCATTACTGGTTTGCTCGCAGTAAAATGAACACGTATATATTTAAGTGTTCGTGATGCTATCTGTGTTGACTGATTTCTTCCACGCAGATCGAGAATTACCGGGTTGTCGTATCTGAAACTTGTTTTACCAGGTCATATAAAATCGACCACGGTTCTTTCTCTCGTCTACATGTAAACTACGGTGAGGCATTTTTGTTACCACTCAATGCGCTTGACGCCGAATGTTTGGTGAAACTAATTATTTGCAATATTCAAAATTTGCAATAATTACCAGTCATTAATCGACTCGTATTATTGAGTCAATTCGAAACTAAATCCATTGCAACAGAATTTTAAGCGCTTGAGCTGTATATTCGCTAGACGTACTCTATTGATCATAATTGTTAATATATTAAACGTGCAACCGCTTTTTATGCCCTCCTAAACGTTTTTGTAGATGACACCGTTTTGTCATTGAGACCAATTTTCAATAATAGCATTCATCAATAATGAGGTAGGAGTTACATATAGTTTAATACATATATTGCTGCACGTTAATCACATGTGTTTATACAACCAATTATATATATGCAACGACATCTTTCAGTAATCAATTTATTTAATTAATCTTCTATCAAATCAATATTTATAGTTAATATAACGCGTTCCATTAAAATCGGTGGTAAATACTGACTGCCTCCTACAATTTGCAGGTAAATATCCACCATATAGCTGCACCGTTGGGAGTAATAACTTGTTTATTTATGAACATTTGGTATCTTACGGTTTTCTATATAAACCGAAGCTAATTAGTTGCTTCTGGTTCCGCTCTTTCCTAGACGTAAATATGTTGAAAGCATTCATAAGTTACTCAGTGCCCATCAATGATTTGCCTAACGTCGATTTATATTGGGGTAAAAATTTTAACTGGCGCCCAAAGGGGGAAATTGAAATTGAAAAGATTATTTTGAAATATGATAATTAGTACATTACGTTTTCTAATATTTCCAAACTGTCGATTTTGCTTCTTCTTCTTGATGTGACGTATCCGATATCGACCATTTGCTTATTACTTATTTCGTTGTATAATATGTTTTATGTTGGAAAAAGCGAACTACTATCCGCGTGATTTTTGGGGGGACCCTTCCTAAATGAATCAATCCCAAACCAAATACTATTTAAGCTATAGGTTCACTGTCTGCTGTTTCGAGAGGGTGCTACTCACACACGCTAGAGCTCTTTAGCATATTTTGCTTAGGGTGAATTTTATTGATATAGAGGCCGTCAAGCCTTGGTGGAAGAGCGCATCGTACCTTATAATATTTTCATATTCTTTGTCTCGCCCTTTGGAATCCCTCCAGCGGCGGTACATAACGGAGGCATCTACGTTGGCAGGACTAAATGTGTTGGGTTCATTGAGGAGCGAAATTACACTCAACAGGATTGTTCGGACATTTTGTGTAGGGTTCCAGCGCTCGCAGGGCAGCTCGCCTGATTGAGGGTCGTCGACAGGCGGATGTAGTATACTAATGCATAAGTCCCCATTCTGAAACAAAAATCATGCGTATAAATATTTTCAGAAAGCGGCATAGCTAATACAGTAGGCTGTTAGATCGAACCAGCAACCTCTATTTAGAAGTCTGGAAAATATAGAAGCTTTCTGAGAAATATGCTCGCCCTAGAAGTTATTAAAATTTAATCGTGTCATTATTTAGTTAAACTCAAAGTATCGCCTATGTTCGTACGATTCCATCACGGGTATTTACCTGTTGTCCAGTCACCTAAACACAGTCCTAATGAAGCGTCTTCCGAGAAAGGGAAAACTTAAGTTAATTTACTTCAACAACGGCAAAAGAGAAAAATAAATTGTTATTGTTGTAGTATTTACTTTAGCACACTTTCTTCTTGTGTTTGTAAATATTTGAGTCTCTAATTTCTATCGAACCCAACGGAAAGTTATTTTAAGGAACCGAGGGTAGCTTTTAAAATCCCGGGGGTCGGCAGGCTGTTGGTGCGATTGCATGTGTGCGCTTTTATGTGCAATTTGATACCACAGAGTGGATGGCATTCCACTGCGAAAGCTCTGTCGTAATTTTGTAAATGCCACTTGCGGTAATTATTGGATCAATAGAAAGGATGAAAGAATAAGGTCTGTAATATGTTGGATATTCTTGCTTGAATAGCTTTGCAATGGAGGTTGTATGTAGCTCGATGGTGCGCTGATGTGGACACTGTTTCGTTGTTGATATTGATGCATTGATCGTAGAGAGCTTTGTTGTTTGGGGAGTTGCTCATTATCATTGCTGGGTAGGTATCGCAATATAGTGCACTGTCTTACCTGGAAATAGCGGACATCCGGCAAGATGACCACTAATCCAGACCTGATAATCAGTTATTATCAGTGATACTGGAAGGCACCTGGGTAGCCTGGGATGCTCATTTCCCACAAATGCCTTGTGAAATTGATTTTCTGCGGGGCGGCAACGACAGTTGCAATTCACACTGACTTGAATTGGAGCTCATTGGTCTAGTTAGCAGTCGGTTAATGGGCTCTAGATGCGGTAAGCAATCGTTATCCACCATAGGTATACTATGAGCTATTCTACTAGGTGCTACGTGCGAGCTCTGCGGGGAGCGCAAAGCCCCTACAAGTGCTATAATCACGAACACTGCTGCTAAGTAGTAATTCTAGTTTACTCTTGTTGACATGCTTGGCTATGAAGTTTGACTGTTGTGTGCTTGCGAGCGAGAAAGTGTGACAACATGAAAAAGACCGCTAATCGTCTTGCCTCCCCGGTGTCGTATTTCTGACCCACAACCCTCAGACCGAAGCAACGCCGGCGGTACGGAATTTTTGGTAAGTCGTCAGCTTGTAAATTTATGCATGAGGACGGATTTAAATCCAGAAAAAATTAGCCCCGAACCTAAATAAATGTGCTAAGATTCAGTTGTTAATACTTATTGGTGGCCTTTGGTGTCCGATGAGGGGTATACAAGCCATGGGTTGTTTGAAATATTAATGGACTGAAGACTCGAGATATATCCAAAAATTAGTACATATAAGCGCATCACCATACTTAATGCAATATGGCTATGGCTACGCGAAGAAATGCAAATCTAAGATGTCGCTTTAAAAACGGTTATGCCACTTCCTTCAAAACAAAAAGTGAATATGTCAACTTGCTACGTCAGCGGCGTTTCACCTTACTAATTTTACTAAAGAATTCTCCTTTTGGCTGCCTTTTTCAAATCACTTAATATTTACTTAGATCGGAACACTTTTGTTATTACACAGTGTATACAGGGTGCCAATTTTAACTTGTGTACTATTGGTAACTTGTTTAATTAGGTTAAATAAGAAAAGTGGCAGTATTCTTTACTAGTATTACAAATCTCAATTTTTTCTATTTATGGCACTTCCGGTTCAACATGACTGGTGTCAATTTTCTATTTTTAAATAGAACACCCAGAATTTTTTTAAATTTTTGTATACAAAAAGCACATATGTACTCCTAAAACCGAAAATAACTGATATTTCTCTTTTTTTGGAACTGTTATGATGTTCTTACCGGGTTCATCGCTTTGAAATTATTTTTGGTTCAATAAGATCTAACAATCACATTCATTGTTATTTACATTAGGACACAAATTACAAACACATACAAGAACGTCAATATGTAGAAAATACAAATAGCTAATTATATAAACACGAAAGCCGAAATCTGATTCGAAACGCAGGCAAAGGAATCTGACCAGAGCCTTCAACAAACTCAAAGTGAACAGACCGGAATTTCTAGACGCAATTGTTTATTTATAAGAGGCTTTGAGAACTGACCAAAGACCTTGACTCGCTTAAAGTAAGTCAAGTCGGGATGCGGCGACGCAATATCATGGAACGCCAAACTTTCTGCCCTTATAGACAGGTCGCTTATGCAAGAAGAAAACGTTCCCTCTTCTTTGAGTACAATAGGTATTGTCAACCGGGCACAGGCTCTATTGTCGCACAAGGGTTGCTCTCACTTTCGCCTGAAGGACGTTTCACTTTTCTCGACCCAGGTATATGGCCCATTGTTCGCCGAGTCGGATGACCGGCCGTTTATTGCACTTTGTACAATTGGCCCTGTCGCATTACGCAGTGGGTAAACTTACAACCCTATAGTGTCTTTATTGCCCGAGACCCTCGCCCTGTGATGAGATGGAAATCAGGCTGTTTGGATAACTGAAGTCCGACAAATCAGATCTTGACGTAAAAAGTTCGCTTAGCGCGACGTGAACTCATCGATTTTTTGACATTAAGCGATTTCTTAAAGCACATGCACAATCGGCTACGAACACCCACAGGCTTATAGGCTCCGCTACAATATAAAAATCTCGAATGCCTTGAAACAATAAAGAAGTACGTAACGCAAACTAGGTGACTACACACAATTAACTAAAAGTATAGGACTATTAACAATGAATAAAGTAATTAATATTGCAAATGCTGTTCGAAATTATTTCATTGATATCATATGCACACTTCTGCTCAACAAGGAATGTTTCGGGAACGACGACTCAGTTTTCTGCTATCGGTGTCAGATGTCACCTAAAACTTGCTCAATTTTGTTTTGGAGCATCTAGGTGTAACTTCAAAAATAAAGAAGGTACCAAAGGTGGACAATTTAAAATTGCCACCCTGTAAGTGTCCCTATTGTTTGAGCATCGATTATGAATAATGTGTCCTGTACTGAACAAGCACGAGACGAAAGTCTCGAGAGAAATCTCGAAACGTGATGGTGCAATAATTCTACGCTAGAAAGAGGGTTCTAAATATAAAAGTGATACGCGACAGGAATTTCAACTCACGGCGAAAAAATTTACAAAATCTATTGTGAAGGGCACTCATCCTGCTTTATTGAGTTTATTGATACTCGGTTAACGCATAAATAATTGAGGCGAACCTCGTCCTTGTGAAGGCTAAGTTTAATAATTAAGTGAGCTATCAAAGGCAAACAGCAATTGTTCCTGAATCATTTACGGGAAAATCGAATGCCGACGATGACTGGTACAAGTGCACAGTACGAAGAAATTGATTGGCTATTTACAATTTATCGGGATCGTCGAATAACAGCAAATAAATCGAGAAAAAATTTATGGCCGGTGCTATTGTTTCCTCAAGAATGTAACGACGAACTGGCCGTTTTGCGCAGTCATTGGTGGAGTTAATGGTCTAAATCAAAAATCAATTGTTACAAAAGCGAGTATGATTATTGTAGGAGTTTTTCCGATTGAGTGAGTAACTGCAGGTTTCTAAGAAATGTCATTTTTTTAAGAAATCACCATACGCAATAATAACATATTCTGCATTCTTTTTTAATTAAAACAGTTTAAGGGGTAAGTTTTACTATTATTTTTCTTCCTCTTAAACCGTTCCATGCCGTTCCTAGACAGGCAGATGGAAGAAAACTACATTCGCTAAGCCACGAAGTTTGTTCCAAAGGGCCCGCAACAGAGATGAATGGAAAATACTGAAAATGTTATATACCAGCTGAGTTAAGTTAGTGCCATAGGATCTTAAGTTAAGTTTCCGATCTTAACTAATTGTGCCAGGTTGCTTAGCAGAAAACAAAATATTGTAGTATTTACGTTAGCGCTCTTTTACTTTATGTTTGTAAATATTGCAGTCTCTCATTTACTACTATTTTCATGATTATAAGCCTTTGAGTAAGTCAACAGCTGAAATATATTACGTTCTAAATATTTCTATTGAAACGAACCGAAAATTATTTTGAGGGACTGGGCGTAACCGTTAAAACCTCGGGGCTAAGCGGTCAGTCGGTACGGGTGCATATGTGCGGATGTGAAATTTGGTACCGCAGAGGGTGGCATTCCACTGCGAGAAGTCTTATGCGATTTTTGAAGTGTTACTTGTTGTAATTACGCGGATTGATCACATGAAATAATAAAGTCTATAATAGATATTACTGTTTGATCAGCTTTGTAATGGACGTTGTGCGTAGTTAGGTGGTGCAGCTGCATTGATTGTAGAGAGCTTTGTTGTTTGGGTCGGTGCTCATTATTTTATTGTTGGGCTAGTGCTCAATCGGTACCGCATATAGTCACTATTCTACCTGGGAATCCGGCGAAATGTCCGCTAACCCTCGACAAACAAACGCAATAATTATCAGTGATCCTGGAGCGCATTTTGATGACCCATCTTGTCACGTCGATTATCTGCGGAGCGGCAACCACAGTTGCAATTCATACCGACATCAGTTGCAGCTCATTGGTCTAGTTAAAAGTCTGCTAATCGGCGCTAGATGCAGTAATTATCCATTATCATAGGTATATGACAGGTAGATCATCGGCGGTGCACCTAAAGATCATCCCTGATTAAGATATTCTATAGACGCTACGTGGGAGCGCTGCGGGGGCTGCTAATCGCCTTGTCTCCCCGGTGTCGTATTTCTGACTCACAACCCTCACACCGAAGGGGCGGTGCGGAATTTTAGGCAAGTCGCCAGCCTGTAAATTTATGCATGAAGATCGATTTGAATCCAGGAAAAATAAATTAGCCCCAAATCTCAACCGTTGTACCTACGATATCGTTAAGCAACGACAACAAAAAATCGCTTTTAACAAAGGTCCTATATTACATTCTTCTGTAAATCTAACGATTGAGCTGCTACAGACTTGACACTTTTACAGCATTTAGTTGCATCTATTGTTTAGATATATTGGGTTTTTGCCAGGGCATTGTCCAAATAAATTGAAAATTTGCACGAGTTCATTACAGCGTACTGAAAATATAAAAGCTCCCAGTCCATTCCGGCTGAGTTTTGAGATATATTGCGTGCGATCTACATCAACCCCCCCCCCCCCCCCCAAGTTATAGTATTTACCCCAATAGAAAAATTCAATGTGACTCATGAGGTGACTGTAGTAATATACTTTTATATACATTTGAAATACATTCCAATTATCGCACAATTGCAAGTTTGCACGTTGCATCGTCTCTTTCAGAAGAAACAAATGCAAGCCAGAAAATGGTAGACATTAGTATTTTATGGAAAATTTTGCAGCGAATCACTTGTCGGCAGTTTACGCTCGTTAACTTCGACGGTGAACATTCAAAATTAGACGAACCGGCCTTGCTTGCTTCTGTATTTCGTTCAGCCTTGACAAATCATCGACCAAATAGCGTTACTGCCAGAAATCGGCCGACGTAATGGCTCGTTCTGAGTAATAATAATAATCCACGTGCATTATTTAAAAAGTAATCGATTAAGTAACGGGTTCACCGAAATTGGAATCGTTCTCCAAGTGCGACCGACCAACTTGTCGATGGCCTCATGGAGTCTTCTAATGAATGGAATTAATAAAGGATTATCCCAAAAATAACTCCATCCCCAGCGTCGATTTCCATACACACGTGCGGTCGGTCACGTCTGGCATTTATTAATGTAGAAGGCAACAATAGGACGATGACTGCATACTTATCGAATTTAAGAAATCAGTTATCATAACGTGACATCAGGATGCTGTGCGTAGGAAAGATGCGCAGATTTCCTTGGCCATGGTCAAATGGCGTGTGCGCTACCACTATTTTAAAAAGAACTTACAATTAATGCTTCGTTGTGCGTTGTTCACGAATTGTACATATGTAAAAACTTTCTTTAATTATTTACGGGAATAGTTATTAAGAAGTTGTGCCTTTGGAACAGGCCAAGAGAGGAAATCTAACATTCTCGACAAAGAGGTAGAAAATAGAAATAATGGGTTGTTGTAGTTCAAAAAATAGCGAAAACGTGTACGCACGGCTCGTAAACTCTTTTGATTAAAAAAAATCTGGATGATTTTCTTGGAACACATATAATCACATATAATTAAACGAAAGAGAGCGCGACAAGTGGAATAACAATAGGACATGGTGATACCTCAAGAGGAAAATATACACGCACAAAACAGCTAATGTTCTGCCGAAGCTGTAAGTAATTGAGAAAAACAACTTTCTTTGTACTTTTTGATATCTCGAGTGTTGGAGAAAGCCCGTTACAAATCGTTTTGGTTACAACACAGTCAAGATAAGGCAGAATAACATACACATGCTAATATTGCTAAGCAGTTGTTTACGTAATTTTGCATAAATAACAAAATTTAAACAAAGTGTGTATTCCTACTGTCTTTCTCTACTTGCAATGTGAGATCATCTGCTTCGTTTATCTTTGTTCCTGGTATTGCTTGTGATAAGCCTTATTTCTTGGCCTTTTTTATTTCCTACTATCCAAACTGAATTAAGGTAAAATGCAATATAAGTTAATATGAACTTAAAATATCTTCTTACAAAAGGGCAGTGATATATCTTAAGAGTGAAAGACACTTTGGCACAAAGTACCAAACGACAACGGGATTGGACCGTGTCATTACTGAGGTCGAAGAACTTAACGTTTCGCCCACTTCCGTAAGGGGTTTCATCAGAAGGAAAAGCAAAAATGCACGGTAACTCAACTTGTAAACCACGCCAGAGGCGAAACTTTTTGGCACAAAGTTTATTACGCAGATAGGTAGGTATGTTGCAGCATTTTTCCTAAATCGGAATTCTACAAACGCGTTAAATGTTTTCCATGTTTCAAACTGAATTGTAAATAAAGAAGTTACAGAAGAAACAGTTTTTAACGTGTTTAATAAAGAAAATGCAAAAAAAACAACTTTTGCTAAATCGAATAACTGTCGATGAGTGTAAACATCTTAATTTTACTAATAACACTAATACTAATAAACAGTCACAGGAAACACTTCGTAATGTGTATTAATTCACAAAGAAAGAAAAAATCGCAGTCGGCAGGATTCAAACGTGCGCGGGTAATGTGATTTCTACTTTTCTAGTCAGATACCTTACCCGCTCGGCTAAGAATTCTTCGTAGAGGGCATACTTATGTATTACGAAGGGCACGGTGACGATAAAATCGCGGACGAAGTTAGCCCGATCAGTGACGATAAAAATATGACACACGCAACCAGGCTCAACACACGTATTTATAAGACAAGATGGATCCATTCATTACGGTTCGTTAACCTTTTTTATCTTATACAGTATCAAAGGTTATTCATACAATATGAGAAAGGACTATTTTATAAGTAAAACATTAATATTTCTGTTAGGGTAAAAATATTTGATAATTTGAAGGTGAATTATTGTAAAATGTACAGGTGTAAACAATGTACCGTGTCAAAGAATATGTGCTGGTTAGGAATAAAATTCCAATCGAGGGCACAACGTTCGGGGCTCTTGCAATGGCGCGACGTTTGAGGGCAAAAGTGGGCTGTTTTGCGTAGTTGTTGGCGTATATGCGATTATACGAACAAGTGGCGTATAAAGAAGGGCCCAGAGGGTCCAAGCCCTACCCGAAACTTTTAATACGAAAAATAGTAAGTTCAAAATAGTAATTAATTCATACCGCACTAATTAATTTTCCCAAATAGTCGAACATGTCTACCTTTAAATTTTTTTTTTGTTTCAATTAGTTTAATTTTATTGAGAACTTGATTAGTTTCGTTTAGGAAAAAGTTCAAAATAGTTGATACTCGGGTTGTTTTTCTTTCGAGTTAAGAAAACCTATTTTTCAAATAAGTATTTTCGCAGATTGAAATTGTAACTTCTCATTTAAAACCATGACTTTGACAAATTCAAAATTTTAGCCCGCGGCGCCTTTACAAAACTAGCTGTTAGTCACAAATATTGACGCCCCCCTAAATAAATTGCCATATACACCTCTGATGCGAATCAATATTTAATTAATATGTTATGTTGCAACAATGCGATGCGGTTTGCGAGCGCTGTCACGCGTACCCTTGGTAAATTAGATGGTAGCGACTGTAGAATGCATGTGCTACGTAATTGCATCATGTTGGTACCCACTTTTTTTCAAATGACAGCAGATGATGCGTCAAAGGTTCTTGTTCGTGCTTGATACTCATGTGTATTATAATTAGGAGCGGGAGGTCTCGCAGAGACATGTTGTTCCGCTTAGTGGAGCCCGCGGAGGCATGTTGTTCCGCGTTGTTCTGTTGTTGGCAGCAGCCGAGCGGATTCACAGTAAGTGCTTTACTGTTAGTAGTTAGCCTAGCAGGTTACTAATGGGCAGTACTAGCGAAAAGTACCGACAGCTAATTCAACCGGTGACGGTGTTAAGGGGTTGTTATTGAATATTGATTCAAAGAGAGTATTGTAACGTAAGTAAGTGCTTTACTGTTAGTAGTTAGCCTAGCAGGTTACTAATGGGCAGTACTAGCGAAAAGTACCGACAGCTAATTCAACCGGTGAAGGTGTTAGGGGTTGTTATTGATGATTGATGCAAAGCGAGTATTGTAACGTCGCCGTCGGAAGGACGAAGGGACCAGGGGACCAGGAGGAGAGGGCCACCCCCCTCTGAGTACAATTTTTATTATCGATGAGATTTGGAGGTCAGTATTATGTGCTTTTACATTTAACAGCATGTAACTTGCACTGTTTGCACTCAGTGATGTAGTGGCAAATCTGCCAGTGGGGGAACGCTATTCTTCTGAGGGGTATGGAATATCCCCCAAGAAAAGGGGGATCCGGGGGTCCTCTTCCAGAAAATTTTTAAAAGTATAGGTGCAAAAATATGCGTTTCGATGTTTTCTGGTGCAATTTTTCCGTATTACGATGTTGCCAGTTTCGTAGCCTTAATATATAAATATCAAACCTACAACTTTCTAATTCAAACTGTTTTTAATACTTTGCATGTTCATAGCAAGTAGCAAGTCATGTTTGACGTAATATTTCTAAATAATAGGGAGTTTTTGCACAACGTCACGTTAAAATAACGTTACGTTAAAATCGAAAGATTTAATTTTGATTGGCTGTATTGTGGACGTCGCTAGGTAACATGGGCTTTAACGTGCCGTCATTTTAGCGGAACGTTATGCAAAAACTCCCTAATAACATACACCACTAGCCTATATTTAAATGACACTCGAATGAATAATTATCAAATCGTTTGTTCTAATAAGTAAATGCCATAAATTCCTTCATTTTTTTAACTTAAAAAAACCAGTGGGGGAACGCCGTTCCCCCGCGTTCCCCCTCGACTACACCCCTGTTTGCATTCCACCGCACGTTGTGGTAATGGGCGAGTTGCATCCACCACTTTGACACATTATAAATGTATCAGCATTTGAATTTTAACAACACAAAAAGCGCCTAACATTTCCTTGTATAAAAATCCCATGCTGACAATAAGAATAATTAGTACTATATAGTTTTTTTTCTTCACAGCATTAGTTCGAGGTTGACTAGTATGTATTTCCATGTCACAGCCACTAGGTTTATCCATATTTCGAGGCATTACAAGTTGAAACTTTTCTCCATTTATTGTATTTTAACTATGTAGCACTTTGTAGCATGATAAAATTACAAAAAGAGAGGAGTTATAGTAGGCATATATTACACTCGAGGTAATTACATATAACCTTTTTCGCGTGACATTACTTTGTTTCTTCAGACCATTTTATTATTTCAATCATTTCTAGTATTGCAGGTATTTACATGATGATACAAAGTTTTACAACATTAATCTGAATAATAAGCACGTTTCGCCACTTTTGATATTGTAGCATTACAGTATTGTTTTCAGCTGCTGGCATCAGTGAGCTTGTTTTATTGTGACAATCGAACTTATTGGATCTATAATTTTATAGCTCTCTCGCGATGGTTCACTTGTCCAGGCCTCAATCATATCAATAAAACGTTTCATCCAAAATTCAGTACATGCGGGGAAATTATTCTCTTGGGTTTCCCTCAATGCGTCGTATATATTTTTGTTGCGTTATCAACGGGTAACGCCATATAAGATTTATAGACTTGCTTTATTACAACAACCGTTAGGTGTTCTGTATTCTGGAAGAGTAAAGTTTAATCTCTCAAATATGTGTTATACAACTAAACACGTACTAGTGCGTATACGACTTGCATTGTAATTAGCACGTGGTAGCACGAATACGACAGGATGGTTACAATGTACGTAACAGGTACAACTGCGTTTCATGTTCAAAATTCGCAACTGGAATATTAACAGGACATCGTTGGCTTTAAGTTAACCCATAATAACTAGAGCAAAAAAGGGATTCGTACTGATTTATCCACGATCCAGTTAGATCATTACTATTGGTTGCGCTAGCTACTAGTATTAGCATTTGTCAACCGTGCTTGGTGCAGTTGCAAACTATATTTTTGAAGACCACGATGATACCCCCAATTTCGCTGCGTAGCACAGAATCGAGAAAAGGACGTGGAGTCGGGGACCTTCATTGAAGTCGTAGTTGGCATGTATCAGCCTCGTTAGTGCGTTGCCCTTTGCGGGCCTTTGTTGCGCCAAGATCGTTCACCAGAGACTTACAAAACAAAGAGCGCCAGACAGCAACGGCCCCCTGGCGTGAAACAAGTTTCGAATTTTCTGGGAAAGGAGATTAGTATCGACAGGTGCTGGGGACATTCGGGATTTGACGTGGGTGATCTTGGCCCGGATCGCTCCTAACTTCGTTTTAGTAGATGTGGGATATATTTTACAATTTAGAGGAACGTACTTCCTTTCGGAAATGCTGCCTCGTTTTTCAGCTGTCGAAGATATACGCGACTCGATATGAAAATTGAAACAGTTTTTATCATGCATGTCATTTATGGCATGTAGGCTTTCATGGCACAATTGATTAATACGTATCGATGTTTTCATTAGCATAATAAAACGTATAGTAAAGTATTACATGTCTAAGATAATGCGCCGTGATTTCTGTAAACCTTGTAGAAGCCATTCTGGGCCAATGTCTATTTTAATAAATGTTTGTACCAGGAACGTGTACTCTCCATTGTTAAACATTGTTTGAGTTCAAAGATTAGAATCAGAAAAACACAAAAAGAAAAGTAATACATACGAAACTAAAACATTGTAGAGACAAAATGATTCATATTAGCTTTGTACATTAATAAAGACTGAGACAAACATCTAACAAACTTGTTATTCGTTCATAAGGTTTCTAACCAACAGGCTGATGATGACGTCTCAACATTTGCAAATATTTAATGGGTATTTATTAAATACGATCTTCCTAATCGATTTGAGCACCCTGTTTATAAAAAGAAGACACTAACTGATCTAATCAGTCACGTCAATTAACTGTTTACGACTTTGATTGCATTCCAATTCAATAACTCAACCCGTAGATGTTTACTCAAAGCGATTATATATAGCGTGCACATCAAGGTTTATATTATTTTCATACAACCTTACTAATCGATTTGAAAAATATTCACAGTTGTTTGTGTTCAAAGCTATTCAGAATGCTTTATTTTCGTGTCATTGTCCCCCTCCCTTTTCCAATAGCACGAAGAAAAAATTTCCACAGTTATTAACTGAACATGTATCAACAGTGTGTGAAGTTTTATTTCAAAGCAAAATGAAAGTAACTTATCCAAACAGTATGTCGATACGTTCCTCCTTATTTGATCGTAGTTTTTCAAAAAAAACGGGAAAAATAAAGTCAATTAGAAAAAGACCATGTCGACTTTAGCCCCATGCGAGTTGATGGTTCGGTATATCAAAATCATTTTGTGGCAATAAAAATATATTGATTTTCTTCAACATATTGTTATCTAACCTATAAAGTCTTATATAGTTTAACGCAATCATGGTACGCCCCCTTTTCTTTTTTAAGATATTTTTTTCAAAATGTCAGTAATAGTATTGAAGGGTACCTTCGTATCAATATGGTTCCACAAAATCCATTTTGAAAAACTTTGTTTAATCATAAATCACATAGGTAATTTAGTATTTTCGCCGTGATTTCGATTTTTCTAGCATTACATGGGCGAACGAATAAATAGGAAGTCATGGCACACGAATTAAAATTAAAATTAAATTTTAAGAAGTTTTGACTTTTGGTGGCATCATTACATTTAGAAAATTATTCAGAATTCAAAAATGCAATAATATACAGAGCGTTCCATTTGAAAATCAAAATCAATCACTTTCGCTAAAACTGGAAGTGTAAAAAAATACGTATATGTTAAAAAGTGACGTTTAGTACATACGATGTGGTATGCACTGATAAAATTTATCATTTATCACTAACGTTTCGATTATTTTTCAGAAATTAATTATGGAAGATTCATTGCATCTATTTCTTCTTCCACACACATACTCTACACAAACATACACATACACACAGGGTGCTCGAAAATTAACTGTGTTATTAAGGGACTAGACAACAAAGTAATAAAAAAAATCGTAACTTTTTTATATAAAAGCTAGTTGAATTGACAACGTTTAATTACAAGTAGATTAGGCTACACTGTCTACATGCATATATGGCTCAATTAAAATAACTTATGTGCCACTTATTAAAGCCATCGCTGTTACATGAATTTTCACAACTTTTACACACTTTTTGAATGTTCAATCTTTGGACCCAATATTCAAAAATATATCTAACAAAGAATCGTTTTATTATTTTTTCCTACTTCCCCTTTTTATCTACCAAGTATCTCTTAATAATATAACATGAGTTTCCAGCAATGTGGGCGAGTCTTAACAAATCTTTTATACGCAGCACAGCACGCTATCTATGTCTTATCGTATAACTGTTAGGAGTAATTGTAAGTACGGGAATGAATAATTGACAAAACCGTTTTTAGAATTCTGAGTTTTGTGCGGGAACCATTAGGAAATTCCAAAAATAGCGGTGTACATGTTAATTAAGTTCAACTTATATTCAAGTGACTAAGTCCCGTGACCTCATTTACTGTTCTTTATTTCCTAAAAGACAGTAGACGCAGTTAAAATATGATATACAGGGTGTTCCATAATACGAGGTTTATAGCTTAAGGGCGTGTTATCCACCTCATTTAGAGCTGAAATTATTTCATAAACATATCCGAAAAGGCGTCGTTTCGAGATACAGGGTGTCCAAATAAAAAAAATCTATAGAATCTCATGCGTCAAATTTTTCATACTTTAATAAGCGGCATTTATTTCCAAAATTTTAAAAATCCATAGAATAGTTTTTCAGCATCCTGTATCGTGAAAACCATGCATTTTTGGACGTATTAATTAAACAATTTCAACTTCAGTAACAAACCATTTAAGCTATTGACCTCGAGTAATGAAACACCCTTGATAGTGTGGTATCGGAATATTTGCTGCAAAAGAATTGTATCGCAATATTTTTAATAATCGAAAACTAAAATAAAACGTTGGTAAAAAAGTTCAACAACATCAAATAATTTATTTTACATGTGATAAGATTTCTCAACTAAACTTGAACACAACTTTAGCCTCCCTCGTAACCATTTTGATTAAACAGAACACAATCAAAGTGATAAACAGATAAACATATCTATTTACAAAAATTACTATGTATATGACTTTATTTAAAAAATACATATTGTGGCACATTTCTTATATATAAACAGATGTTGTGCCTGTGTGTGTCACGTTTTTATCGTCATCAAGCGGGCTTATATTCTTATGTCGTCACCCTCCTCTTCATCACACAACGATAAGCCTGTGTGTTATTCATTATGTAACATTCCTGGCCGAACGATCACGACGCTTAATTAAAAATCAGTTTGCCTCTGCGAGCGTTAGTTCGATCTTACCGACTGCGATATTTTTTCTCTTTCGCAAATTAATAATTCGCATTCGTTCCGTTGGGACTGTTTCAGTCTTATCAGAAATGCAACGGGTATAAATCACCCCCACGAAAAGGGCTGAAGGATGAAGCGCCCAAAAACTTCGGCTGAAGAGAAAATTGTCATATGCCAGCAAGAGGTTCGCTTGAAAACGCAATGTGAAGAGGGTCGTGAGTGATTTGACAACCTCCATTGACGCAGTGTCAGTAGGTGGGGCAGTTAACGCAAGTACTGAAAATGAACACGCCCTGCAAGAATTCCCATCTCGCTAGACGGGCGGTTATCTAGAGAGGGTCAAAGCCATAGAACTCTCAAAGACACAATGACTTCGTTGGCGCACCCTAGTACACGGGGGCGGGGGGACATGAATTCTTCCGCTGACGCAATATAACAGTAAATATAAACCCAATCGGGTGCAAGAACCGAAGCATTCTTTACGTAGTCGTCCACCGAGCTCTTAACATGACACTCGCGATTTCACTGTTAGCACGCTAGTTATTAATCGCGCACCGTATTTATTTATGCACTGATTTGTATATACGGAAATTGCACTAAATTTTATTAGTGTTGATGTTATAAAAAATCCCCATCTATAATTAGACCTTGCTTCATTCTTCTGATTTCTCCAATGGAGTCACTGTGTCTTCTAGGGTTCTATGGTGTTAACCCTCTCTACGTAACCGTCCGTTTGGTGAGATAGGAATCCCTGTAGCGCGTGTTCGACGCTCCTGAAGCAACAGAATTAGGCAAAGCGTGTTAATTTTTAATCGTCGCGTTAACTGCCACGTGTACAGACACTGCAGCAGCGGAGGTTGTCAATCACTCGCGGCCCTCAGTATGCTTATTATTGTTAGTCTTTGCCAGAAGTTTTTATGCGCTTCATCCTTCAACCCCTTTCGGTTGGATTATTTATTGCCACTATACATAACTATGAACTGACCATACGTTATTTGCATAAAAAGCTAGCATTATTTTATTCATTAGAGTTCACATTAGCAAGAGAGGTAGATAAAATGTCATGGTAATGTTATCTCAAAGTGTTGTTTTGTTTTGTAACACTTGAACATTATTCTGATAAACTATTGGCTGCAGCTTAGTAATTTTATTACTATCATATCAAATTATCTTTTCCTTCGCTAGGAGGTTGCATTCAATACTACGGTAATATTCAAATGAAAAATATGCTGATATTGTCTATGCTGGCAGCACAACACATTAGAGAAGTCATCTCCACAGAATGATTAGTAATAGTTATGAAGGTAGCAATCCAAGATATGCGGTTGGCTGAGAAATTATTCACAAAACCATAAATAATCAAGGAGTTCTTGATTTATTGCAAGGGAATCCGACATTAACCTTGTGAGGAATTGTATTACTAATATACCGGAACAGGCAGCGATAAGGTTTGTTTAATATCAGAGAAATACGCATTGTTCTCTTATAATCGGCTATTTCATATTGGCAAGTTTTGGTGAATAGCGAAAACAATGTCTTCCACTATGGGTTTGGGCCGATGACTAAAAGCTTAATTTTCATTGCTATTTCAAAATGCTTTTGATTTAATGCAGAGTTACGTTTGTTATTGTTACTTCATGGTTTAAAGTTGTTGGGGTGACTTTATGCCCTTAGAGCCAGCAGATTTTCATAGTACATAATAACAATAATTTTATGACCACAATTTATAATATGCATTAAAACCTAAGCTAGCAACTACATGCAACCGTCGCTATGGCAATCTGTAGTTCAAAGTTATGTTTAAAGTTAAATCGTTAGTAAAAAACTACCCGTTATCAAAGCAAGTTTCGGTTCGTTGCTAAACAATGGACATCGATAGTTCACCGCCTGGTCAATGGCACTGATTACCTTTTGTAGTTAACAGTTAATTTGGTTATTAGTTTACTTTGGCCGTGTGATATCCTTTATGCATGATAATCAAAGCGGGTTTTAAATTACGATATGCAGAAAAGCTTACAAATTATAGATATGATATCAAATAGATAGCGTACCGGTATTTATTTATATTTGCACATGCTCCAGCGCGTATTTCGAACATCAAACTTATCTCTAAAAGATGAAATGACATTCTGGAATGTGCTTCTTAAGTCGCTGCCCAAATGACAGAAATGAAATATCACCGTTGCTCCCAATTGTTCAAGTGCCAGAATTTCAGTCACGTAATGAACTACAAAAGATATATTTAAGGGTTGAGTTCCTGAGCACCTCTTACCAGATCAAGGCAACAACGCTAGTTTTTTTCCTCGTTATTCCATATAGTACCTATTACATAATATGTTTGGTTCCTACTGCGAATTGTTGCAGTTTTAAATGTCAATTGGTCTTAAATTATATCACTGTGCATATTGTTGACGATTCTGTTGCGCCAGGGACTTAGAACTATATTTATCTAAAGCTGGACAGACTGCTTTAGTTACGCATAGAAATCGACCATTTTGCCACAAACATGTATGTACAAGAATATGTAGCAAAACGACAACGTTGGGATTAATAATTGATATTATATTGTAACAGTAGAAACATGTCAGACCACGAAGCGTATGAAAACAAGACTAATGGAACATTCGACATCTGGTGGCAAAGCGCACTACCGAGCGAATTATGCATCTTGAAACAAATTTTGTAGCTACACTCCACTGCCTAATAAATAACTATAGTAGTAGTTAATTGATTTCGTTTAGATGGTATAGTATTCACTAGTTTTTAATAAACCTTTCTTAAGTCTCAAAAAACGCCATGCAGTCTATATAAATATGAGTACTTTAAGGTACACTTCGGTAGCTAGTGCACTCATGCCAATACTACTTCCTTACTGACGTAAGTTATGGCTAATTGATTACTCTTGCTTTCAAACTACAATTTAAATGTGACCTTGTCCTATAACATTTACGCACAGTTAGCTACATTGGCAAATCGTTATAAAAGGAGCAACTATTTACAGTATCCTGGCCATTACTGAGCTTGAAACCAAATTATTACATCAAATTTCAAATCATACACAACAAATCAAAAGCTTTAATATACATATTTATTAAATTTTCAGGTACTCATAAATATATCAAAACGGATTAAAATTAATCTTCGTCACAATTAATAATTATTTAAGTTACAAACGTCAAGTAGCGATCCAATTTGTGGTTGCTGGCGTTTTATTATGCAATGCCCAGCACTAACTGTAAATTGAATAAATAAAAACAGCAAGCCTCTGAATCTACCAGCAATTTCCATAAAAACGTAAAAGTTGGTATGTATGTTTTAATAAATGATTAAGTTTAATGCCGTTATCCCTGAAAGCCGGTAGCGGTCGTCTAGACACAGCGAATATAAAATTCTTGTCTAGTCACGAATAGAATAGCACTTCATGCTTTGGAACCCGAGGACTTTTCCTCGTGTTTCAGAGTTGAATACAATACCAATACTGTGGTATTTAAACAAAAGAGCTAAATTAATGCAAAACCGACCGGAATTGTATACCATGAAATTGAAAAGTAATCCGTCATTGGATATCACACTCTACAAATGTAACTAATTAGCTATTATGCAATGGTTTATAGATTTATTTCTTATGCACAGATTTTACACATTCTAATTAATAGTTATTTTCTACCACGCTAATACCTGTAGTGGTCGTTAACCCCTAACGAGGGAACTCTTCCTCGATTTAGAAGGGCTAGCCACCTACCCGACTTAAGAGTAAAGAGGGCTCATAAAACCAATGTGTAATTAAAACAGGCTACTGGCCTAATTTAAGAGGAAGTGGGTTATTTTCTACAGATACATGTACAGATACGTCGAATCAAATTGTCCATAATGCCAACCATGTATTACTACAATAACACCTGTAATATGTATGAAATTTTAATAAATCATATTTTTATGATGAATAAGTGGGCAATCTCTATATGCTAGCGAGAACTGAGCACTTCAGAAAAGTATGAGTGCAAAATAACAACAATAGAAATAAAATATTTACTGAAAATAGCTTATATGATGTTGAATGGGAAGACAAAAGAGATGGTAGAGGGAGTTAATACTAAAATAAATTGAACTGCTTATGAGGTTGGCACTTGATAAAACAAGAATAGTTAACTTTTAAAATATTAACAAACACTTGATTTGTTTTATATGATATACGAGGGTTGCGCTGAAAATTGTTAGTTATTAAAAGACCGTTGCATTTTTTAACAAAACATCTTTATTGTTTTTCAAAATATTCTCCATTCAGACTAATACACTTGTGCATTCTTTTTAAAACATTCTGAAAATTCATTTTCGGAAAGGACCTCAAAAATTCTTTGACATTTTGTAACTGCTGCATCTGCGCTGGAAAATCTTTTACCTCACATAATTTTTTTAACAGTGGAAACAAAATAAAGTCGCACGGCGCCAGATCTGGCCTATACGGAGGATGAGTTACCAATTGAACTCCCGAATTTTTCAAAAAATCCTATGTTCTGGCAGCAGTGTGGGAGGATGCGTTGTCATGATGGACTCATATGTTACGCAAACCTGTCCTTTGGCGACTTGTCTGTAATTTTCCAAACATCTGTGGTAAAGCCACTTCGCAGTACCATTCAAAATTAACAGTTCTGCGATCTTAAAGTGGAATAACAGCAACAGGACCACTGCGGCGGAAAAAACAGCAATCATTTTCTTATTGACGCTTCTGCCACGAATTACTTTTGTGGGCAAGTCTTCATCTTCGAATACCCAAACACTAGACTGCTGTTTAGTTTCGGGGTCGTAACTGTATACCCAAGATTCGTCACCTGTTACAATGTATGCCATTTGCTTGGAAGCTACTCTGTCAAATTTTTGCAACATAAATTTATACCAGTCTACTCGATCCCGTTTTTTACTTTCTGAGAGCAAATGCGGTATCCAACGGCTTGCTAGCTTTCTTACCCCAAGATGTTTATGCAAAATGGTATTCACCGCCGAGGATCCAATCTTCACTTCCTCCTGAATCTCCCTATAAGTAATATTTCGATTGGACTGAAGCAAGCTTGCCACACGATCAACATTTTCTGAACAGGCAGCTTGCGCAGGTCGTCCAGGTTCGTCTTCTAGCAGCTCTCGCCCTCGTCGAAATTCACGATACCAGTGACTAATAGCGGATAATCAAGAGGCAGCATCGCCAAAAGCTGCTATCAAATTTTTATGGCTTTGCGGGTATTCTGTCTTTTATAGTCATACAAAATCATAGCTCTAGAGGCAGTTCGCGGAATGCTCATTTTAACTGAATTAAAAATGCACATCTACTTAACTTACAAAATTAACTACATTTCACAAGGAAATCGGAACGTTTGACAATTGTGGGTAACAAATGGCAACTAATGCGACATTCAATTGTTGCAATTGTGTCTAGCAAATTGAGCTTCCATGGACTGCTACTGATTATTAACAGAGCATCCCTCGTATTCAAATCTGTCATGTTTCGATCTTTCGGCCACTCTCAAAGAGTTTGCACCAGGAACTCTGAGAATAGTTGACAGACCGAACCATTTCAGCGTTGAATATGTCCTATCAGTATGAAACAAACCAAGCGTTTTATTAATTTTTTAAATGTTGGTTAATACTAAAGAGGCTAGCAAAGAAACAAGTAAACTCTGGTATGGACATGTCTTCTTCTTAATCAACTTTCTTCTATCCAATGTGGACCATAGGTCTCCCCTTTAATACGCCAAGCTTCTCTGTCGTATGTTTCCCGTTGCCATACTACCAGCCACTCTCTTGATATCGTACGCCCACCGGAGTGGAGGTCTGCCAGCACTTCACCTCGTTGCCTTGGTCTGTTAGTCCAACTGTCACTAGGCCTCATGACATGTCCTGCCCACCTGTGCCACTAATCTGACAGCATCTTCTACCCCTGTTTGCTGCCCGACCCACTTGTTGGTTTTTCGGTCTTTAAGCTTTACACCTAACATACGTCTTTCAGTAACTCATTGAGCCTGCAGTTTATCAATAGTTTTACGGGTAAAATTTAGAGTTTGAAATCCGTATGTTAGTACAAGCACCAAAATAGTAAGGATTAATCCAGAGAAAAGATTAAAGAAAAAAATGGCAAGACTTATGAACACCTGGATAAGGCAAATTGTAAAACTAGAAAGGATACGACAAAAGACAATAGATAAAATGAAAATACTAGCGCGAAGCAGAATAAATTACTTCAAGGGCATACGGAGTCCCCGAATAGGCAAAATTATAAGAGAATCAGAAGAAGAATATGTAGGCAAATCTTTGCGTATCTACCTAGCCATAAAATAATAGTTATTTACGCATCAAGGGCGTAAGATCGCGTTTATGGGCCGCGGCGTGGAAATTAGGGCCCAGGGCGTGACCGCGGTTTTTAACACAAGGGTCATAAACGCTAGTTATGGACGCGGCGCATACAACATTTTATGTACACAACGAATATTCAAACGTCAATTATATTTTTTATAAATATTGACAACCTACACTGTTTGTCAGACTGACAAACAAGACACTAAGCGGGCCGTAAAGTACTTTACGGTCCGCTTAGTACTTTATTCGCAACCATATATATCTTATAACATAAAATCGTTGCTCTCTTTGTATGTTTGCGTGTAACTATGTTTGTTCGCTATCTCCTCCGAAGATACTCGACCGATTAAGTTGTATGATGGCTTAAAAGTTTGCTAATTTTTAGACTTAGATCGTGGCCGGTTTTTATTTTCAAAAAAAGTTGTAATTTAATTAACTCCTCTAGGCAGCAGAGCGGAGCGCCTATCGCCGTGTACTATTAGCTCGGGTGCGCGCATTATTCAAACAAGAGAGGCTGGTCCTGCGGTAGAGTGCTGGCCTATCACGCGGGTGGCCCGGGTTCGATCCCGCCGACGCATCCTTTTTTTTTAAATTTATATTAATGAATCTCTCTTAATTTTGCGAACCGAAACGTAGTTCGGGTGACTCACTAGTATATAATAAGGTCATTACCTCATTACTGACTTAAAAAGTTGAAAATGACGCATTACCAACTTTTACTTCCCATCCTGTCGGGAAGCGGGTTACCATGACAGCGGGTGGGAAGTATTCATTTCCAGACCGCTGTCATAGCAATGGACTTTCGATGCATTGTATTATTTTTAGCTTAACGTCAATTTTGAAGAACTGACAAATCCATTTTTCCAATTCTTGTTTAGAATAAAGTAGTTGTAAATAAAATAGTATACACACCACGGTAAAAATTTTCGTCTTGACAGTAACGAAACACTTTCCACATCGGTATGTAATATACTATTAAGGCTCTTGGGCTGTGAAGTGACACATCACGCCCTCAAAGGTAGGGTATAATCAGTACAATCATCACCCATGAACGGGGGCAACAATCCAAAAGTTTTATACAAGAGAGAGTGATCGATACTAGCAGTGATAAAAGAATAAAGACGAAGAAGAAGAGGGATGATTGTTGTGTGGGAATAACGTACCAACGTATATTCATCAGATCCAAAATCCGAATGATCTCTGGAGTTATGAACACAAGAAATAACTCAACAGTTGAAGACACTGAAAGATCTCTAAACGAAAATCTTTGTGACTCCCAAAGATACCAATACACCTCAAACAACGGTTCCGGAGATTTTACACGACTATTTGGCCATGGAAAGTGTTTGTACAGTATTTTTCTGAAGTTCTCAGCAAAAGGTGTGGAGAAACTACATTTTCCATGACCATTAGGCTTGAAGAACAGAAATTTTCGCTCGAAGCAGAACTGTCGATACGGATTTTCGACCAAACAAAATGAATGGGTCACAAAGGATCCTAATTACAGAAAAACTCCAAAACACAATTTGCCAAAATGCAAAACAACCGTTTTCTGGGACTCAAAAGGGATCTTGTTGAACATGTGAAGGACCCTACTATAGTTGCAGCAATGATCAAATTCTAACAAAATTTGTTGTTGACCGGTGCATAAGACGTATACAGTTCAACCGATTTTTAAAGCTCAAGGGTTAATTGCAGAGAACACGCACACGTTTCGAGTTCCATATCGCAAGTTGTCCAACAAAGGTGTATACGGAGGCTACCTTAGTATAGAAATGAAATATGTATCTTCTTTCACAGATAACACAAAAATCTACCCCAATGGTCGGTAAGTTCGAATAAGCGTCCCCTATTAGAAAACAAATTGCAAAACTACAAGTCTACAGGAGAAATAATCTATCTGACCATTAGAAACAAAGCTTACATACAATTTTACCTTCCACACATTCTTCCTACAGAATCATTCATGATTAAGTGCGAGTGGTTATTTTAGGCGGGTACAAAGTCCAGAGTGTCGTATCAAGCAGACAGAAATCCAATACAGCTCTGGATTTTGTACCCACCTAAAAATAATCGCTCTCGCTATATCTCTAAAGTCTAAAAAAAATACGCTACTTCCTGAACAATTGAAGTACTGCGAGGTACACTCGTTTCAGATATTGATAACCTACGATGACCTTTTATAAGTTTATCAATTGTTCTTTCACAAGACGCAGATGCGAATTCCAAAATATTGGGGAAGGGGGCTTCTATTAGTCTCACCTGAAGAATAGGTTTTTCGAAATTTTTATCAGATTTCACTGTTCATTACTGAAATGTCTTTGCCGAATAGTAATGGGTAGGGGATCCGTATGTGATTGATTTCATTCAAGTTATATTTGGCTATTTAACTACCTATTAATTCTGTATTGCAAAAGAAGGATGAACCATGTTCACACGCGCCCTTTCGCTGCATCACTCAAGCCATCCGACTCTTTCAGTGCATTTTATCATACAATACACAGGGGTGCTGCGGATCCCGGCCATGTACGGCTACGAATACCCCAACATAGATCCTTGTCATCAAAGTTGCACCCGCGAAGAGTCCATGCTATGCATGTTTGTTCAGCCTGCGGTGCGCAGAAAGTTTATTACGACACGTCGTAGTTTACCTCGTGTCAGTATTGCACAAAAAATTGATATTTGAAGATTCCCTGGACTCTGTATTACAAAAGGTGGGTAAACCGTGTTAACACGCACCCTTTGGTTGCCCCACGCAAGCCATCCGACTCTCAGTAAATTTTAGCATTCAAGCCACAGGGATGCTGCGGATTCGGGCCATGTACGGCCAGAAATAATCCAAAATAAATCCTCGTCCTCAACGTTGCATCCACGAAGAGTTGGGTCGCGAACTAGGTCCATTCTATGTATGTTTGTTCAACTTGCGTTGCCCATAAAGTTTCCTACGACAAGTCAAAGTTTCCTACAACAAGTCGTAGTTTACCTCGTGTCAATCTTGCACAAAAATTGATATTTGAAGATTCTCTGGATTACAAGAGGAGGGTAAACCACGTTCATACGCACCCTTTGGTTTCCTCACTAAAGGCATCGGACTCTTTTTCAGCCTGCGTTGCTCAGAAAGTTTCCTACGACAAGTCGTAGTTTACCTCGTGTCAATCTTGCACAAAAATTTATATTTGACGATTCTCTGGACTCTGGGTTACAAGAGGGTGAACCGCGTTCACACGCGCCCTTTGGCTGCCTCACTCAAGCCATCCCACTCTTTCAGTGCATTTTAGCATACCACAGGGGTGCTGCAGATTCCGGCCATGTACGACCAGAAATAACCCAAAATAAATCCTCGTCCTCAAGGTTGCATCCGCGAAGAGTTGGGCCACGAACTAGGTCCATTCTATGCATGTTTGTTCAGCCTGCGTTTCCCATAAAGTTTCCTACAAGTCATAGTTTACCTCGTGTCAATCTTGCACAAAAATTGATATTTGAAGATTCTCTGGATTACAAGAGGAGGGTAAACTACGTTCACACGCATCCTTTGGTTGCCTCACTCAAGCCACCGGACTCTTTTAGTAAATTTTATCGTTCAAGCCAGGAGGTGCTGCGGATTCCAGCCATGTCCGGTCAGAAATACCCCAACATAAATCCTCGTCCTCAAGGTTGCATCCGCGAAGAGTGGGGTCGCGAACTAGGTCCATTCTATGCATGTTTGTTCAGCCTGCGTTTCCCATAAAGTTTCCTACGACAAGTCGTAGTTTACCTCGTGTCAATCTTGCACAAAAATTGATATTTGAAGATTCTCTGGATTACAAGGGTAGGGTAAACCACGTTCACACCCACCCTTTGGTTGCCTCACTCAAGCCACCGGACTCTTTTAGTAAATTTTAGCGTTCAAGCCAGGAGGTGCTGCGGATTCCAGCCATGTCCGGTCAGAAATACCCCAACATAGATCCTCGTCCTAAAGGTTGCATCCGGGAAGAGTTGGGTCGCGAACTAGGTCCATCCTATGCATGTTTGTTTAGCCTGCGATGCCCAGAAAGTATTACTACGACAACTCGTAATTTACTCGTGTCAGTCTTGCACAAAGAATTGATATTTGAAGATTCTCGGGATTCTGAATTACAAAATGATGGTGTGCCACGTTCCCACGCACCCTTTGGTTGCCACACTCAAGCCATCCAACTCTTTCAGTGAATTTTACCATTCAAGCCACTGGGTGCTGCTGATTCCGGCCATGTCCGGCCTGAAATACTTGAGGATCCTCGTCCTCAATCATGCACCCGCGAAGAGTTGCAAACTAGGTCCACCCTCTGCATATTTGTTTAGCCTGCGGTGCCCAGAAAGTACTCCTACGGCAAGTCGTAGTTTACCTCGTGGCAATATTCCACAAAAAATGGGATTTGCGGATCACATCATTTGTTGGAAAACTTCCGTACATAGAAAAGTTCTGTACTGTTTTGAAATTTATGAACTTGATAAAACCTTATAATGAACCATATAATGATGTGGAGACAGAATATCTATTGATATTCAAGCCAATAAAAAAAAATAACTCCTACGTCGACAAGCTTTGCAATTTCCGGAGATCCAGGATTTCGCGAAATATTCAAACAAGGAATACGGGGGAATCCAGGCTGATAGGAATAAATCGGAACAGGAAATCCGCCGAAAAGCGAACGAATTCTAGAATCTGCCAGTTTTCCGAATAGTTCAGCTAGATAGACGCGGTCAGGAACAAGCTTGGCACGAATTCTTTGATGTCTAATATTGGCATTGCAATTCAAAATAGCCGCAAAGGTTAATGATCCAATTCCACACATACATATATGCATGAGGTGCGAGGACCCGCAGCTCGCATTTACCTAAACAAACCGAAAAGCGCAAAAATAATTCGCGAGAGTGGCAAATCGACCTTAGTGGCGATCTGCAGCTAGGAGCAAAAATATACATAATTCCGGGGGTATTTCGGGTGACCGCGTGCGTGGGTGCACGGATGGAAGCCACGAAAATACTTTCCACTTACGCGTGAGTCATGATGAATTGTTTTCCTTGAAATTGCGAGAAAATCGAAGCGATTTCTGACCTCACAGTGCGGCATGGAATAGTGAAATTAACAGGAAATTCGATTGGGGCTTGCGGTGAAAATTGAGCAAATGCCGCTGCCTGCCACTGTGACACAACTAGCACGTTACGTTCGCGACCCAGTTGATATTGTTTAATTAACGCTTGCAAAACGTTACACAATTAGTACTGGCTGCAGCGAGAGTGGATCTTTTATAGTTGAGCCGACTTCAGTTTTAATAATGACATAAGCAGCTTGCAAATGCATTTCTATTACAACACTATTATGCTGCCGACCCAATTTGGATTTATTATTTCAACGTGCAACCAAATAGTATGTACACTGACAGGTAGTTTTTGCGAAACGTTATGATACGTAAACTAACGATAAAAGAATTTGAAAACACGTAACCTCAATTCTGTTAACAACCAGTGTTATTAGTTTCCTATTTTTATGTTCCTAACTCTTACATGATACCATTAGTACAGTGAAATACTTCAATTGAGAGATTTTTAGGTTAATTGTAATACAGAACTATATTTAGATATATGTACCTGCATTTTTGTTTTCTTTATTAATCAATTTATTTCTAATAGCTTTTCGTAAATCTATATTTCGATAATTATGTTACAAATAAATAATTCGACACTTTTTCTCTAGTTAAATTTTCAATTTTCTAAGCAAAGTAGATGAGATGTCGTCAGTTCTGGAGCTGGACTATAATAAGCAATTTTTACCAACACGGTTTGACGAAATGTCACTCGAATACCTGAACGACAACGAAAGTTACTAAAGGACCGTGTTAAATATCACGGGCACAAAGCATATAGCTTCCAAATAGAACAGATAATACCTCAAACCCCACCATAACGAGTCTTATCAGTTAAACAATACGAGATATCACGGACAAAATTGACTGGAATTAGTGGTCGCGGACTGAGATATCGCCTAAATCACCAACGTTATATTATCAGATACCTAACCTTCAAAACGTCAACCTCAATCTAGCAGTAAATTTTTAGCTCCCAGAGCTAATTAGTCGAATATAATTCTTTCAGCGATGGCCGAATATCACCAAGGAACGTCGCATAACTCGAGGAGGAAAAGACGAGAGCCCAAATGAAAAACACACCTGCAATTCCCGTGGTCGACCAAACCAATCACCTATATTATATTCAATTCGCATAGCAATTAAGTAGGTTAAGCTAAGGAACACTCAGGTGAGGCAAATTATTAGGGCTAACGTTAATAAATATAGCGAAATGAACGTAACGAGTAGCATCGGGGAATTACGTGATCTTGAAACGCTTTGTTGTCTAACAGTATTGAGTGTCTGTATCACTGTCAGAAGCATATTCGCTTGTAACGTAGATGTTAACTAAACTAAGTAATCCTAAAAATCGAATACAGTATAGACACGCGTTTAAAGCATGATGTTTACTAAATGTTGGCACAATTAAAATTTTTTAGCACAAAAAATAAATATGTTTAATACTAGCCGGGCCGTGAAGACAGTGATATATTATACAGCGTGCAATGAGCATTACTTTAGTACCCATAACCTTCCTGTATTTTTGTGTATGATGGTCATTCAACATATTCCATCTATTTTAATAAAAGCCTATTCGTAGCGTTCTACAAAATATTCAATGTGTTGAATAAAACTGCTGTGTACCTTTCTGTATTTTTGTGTATGATGGTCATTCAACATATTCCATCTATTTTAATAAAAGCCTATTCGTAGCGTTCTACAAAATATTCAATGTGTTGAATAAAACTGCTGTGTCAATTACTTATTTTGCATTTGACCAATGGCGGCTCGCTATAACGAGTCAAGGATTAAATGAGGCCCGACCATAACAAATCAGCCATTCAAGACTTTTTCGTTTTGAAAAAAAACATTTTTGTACTTACTTTTTCATCATTTTAAAGCTTAGACAAATCAGGAGCAGTTTTTATTTATAAATATAAATTGTTCGGTAAGCGCTGCTTGTTTCACGGACGCATGGGAGCCAGCTAGAAGCGGAACTCAGCTTTCGACAAGTTATTGACTGCATCGGAGGAGAACGGCGAAGGAGGTAACATTGTATTGGACTTGAGCCACCTCAGCGTAGGCTCAAGCCTCAAGCCCCAAGCGATCTCAATTAGGGCTGGCGGATATTGAAATTCTGATATCGATAACTAAGAAATATCAATACATATCGATAATTATCAATAAATATCCATAGTTATCGGTTAATGCATACTATATCAATAATTATCGATATTTAGAAATAGTATACATATAGATAGATTGCGGACGTACATGTTAGTTGGTAGTTCGTATTGTAATACATTTAATGCTCACCAAAAATCTACTCTGTTGAACGACTTCAAGCAAATGAAATGTAACCCTATATAAATATCCCTTACGTGCTAACGTGTATCTATCTATACATATACCGGGTGTCCGTTCTCAAAGTCGAACATAGGCGATTAACATTGTATTGAACTTTTTTGCAGATTCCTACTCGCCAATTCAACTTACAGGGAAGGTAATGGTATCAATGGAAAGAGGAAAATTATTACGCATCAAATGATACCAGTAATAATATTCAAGATGCGATTTTTATTTAAAATATTAATTTAAAACTTGGGAATTTTTTAATATGCCATGCCTTGCTTTTCAAGTTCGATAGCATTTGTCAAAAAAATGGTAATTAGTTGGCGTAAATCAGGTAGATTCTGTCAACGCATGTTAAAATTATCTACAGAAAAATTAATTATTTCAATGAACAACTAGGGAATGCACTAATGTTAATTGCCTATGTTAAACTTTGAGAATGGACACCCGGTATATGGCTCTATCGTTTATCTACGATTTATCAATATGTATTGATAAATACCGATATCTGAAAAACCTGATAAAATTTAGCTAAATGTGGATACAGATATATTGATATTTTTGCCCAGACCTAGTCTCAGTCTGATCCCGACTGCGATAGCACGAAAGTCTGATTACAACTTTCGCAAGTAGGGTGGATGATGCGTCGCGCCCTCCAAACTTATTAAAGAAATGCCGATATCATATCAGTTACTTGAGGAACTAGGCTAATATCTATTTTATTATATTTATAATTTACTGGCAAATTGTTGCATACCTTGATCACGATGCATATATCTATCTCAAACAGTGCAGATGCATTTTTTTTGCCGAATTGTACATTTAAACGAAAAATTAAAGAAATATATTCGATTAGTAGCCTGTAAAGTTTGGTATTTTTTTCACTGATTCTAACGTTTACCAATCCATATACAAAATATTTAAATCTCGGGATGTCGGAATGTTTCTTTGTCTGCGAAAGAGAGAAAAATGCATTTTACATTCGGTTGGCTCTGCCATCAAAATAGTAGACAAACGAATTGTAGAGTTTTAAAAATGTTAAAAAAGTAAAACACTGCTTGCTGATGAAACAGTTCATAGAACCAGCAACAGAAATGATTAAGAATAAACCAATGGCGGTGAGATTAAGTTAGAAGAATAACAATCTCTTGATATAAATTTTTATTATAACATACGAATTTCCACTAAAAGCATGGCTTCTTCATCATGGAATAGACAGCAAGTGCATAAAATATGCAAATTTCTCAATTTGAACTACTAACATGGTTTTTAATCTAATTTTAAACGCTTCAACTTCAGTCAGGTTTATCCATCGGTTTATTTTAGTAACGCCAACCAGGACAAAAACAGGTCAGAACAAATTGCCCAACCAACATCTTTGTTTGAATGTTACAAAATGACGCGCACTAAAAGATAGAATAATTCGCCGTTTAACAATTTAAATTTAAAAAAACTCAAACAATATACAATCTCGAAACTGCGTTTAATTGACGATTTCCCGTAGCAATATTTCAATACTTCTTGATATAGAAGTGTAGCAATTAAATTTTTCTATTATTGTAGCAACTTCTTCAACAGTTTATTATTCTAAGTACACAAGCTAATTGTTTAAGTTCAGTGGGAAAACTAAAATGTCTAAAAAAATGTTTAAACTTCTTTTTAATGACAGTAGTTGTTCATACTTCCACAACATACATTTTCATCAAAATACAACCTTGAAACGATTCGACCATGAAGTATTCGCATCTGCTAACAGTTGTACATTGTTCGAACGGGAACCATCAATCTCCCTTTTTGAAGTAAAAAAAGGAGGGAATCAAATTCACATCCTGTTCATAAAACGGATTAAATTATTCCCTTGCTACTTACAACTTGCTTTCTATTTAAATAAAGCAATTTCCATATGGTAAATGAAGTTAGAATTAAAAGAACTTTTGTAGCAAATTAACTTGAGGGGTGACGGATTGCAATTTCCATCTGTAATTCATCTCCTTCATTCTCGCATTTCGCTCATGATTCCGGAAGAGGGTATTTAGATCAGCACAAATACCATGGATTCGAATAATGAGGGAATTAGGCATGTAAAATCCTTTTTGAAAACTGCAAATAAAAGGATCGCGCCTTATCGCCAGCATAATTATAATTACATTCGCGAAAGCTAATGAAGTTGCGACCTTGTTTCCTGTGTTATTATTGATACGCTTAGCGAAGGTCTTTCCTCTTGGATTTGTAATTCTACCGGTTTGCTTTATATGGAAAACTGTCGTAAACATTGAGGTTGTGCGTCTTTTGTGGCAGATATGAGTCGTTTTATGTATCGCGTGTTTCCTGTTGCTAGCCCCATTCTGATATGGTTGCGAGTTTGCTCTACTGTAAAAGGGCGTGTACCTACCTCTCCATATCGAGGATAAGAATGCAATGATTTGTGGTCAATTAACAATTTGTGAAAGTTATAATAATTCACGATTACTCAGCAGATAAACCATAAAAGGAATTTTTAATATACACCCTGTTTAGCTGACCATTGACCAGAAATAGCCTAGCCACAGCAATGCCACGATGTAAAACAGTCAAAGGATCTGCCTTTATTTAATCTATAAAAAAGTTATATTTCCCGACTATTTACTGCAATCGAATTTCATTTCGTCTGAAAATTATACAAGCTAATTGTAAATACAAATTGTTGACATTTTAGATTTTACTACGTTAAATCGTGGGCTGTGATAAGTTAAGGCAGGATTTTGAATTCTACAGCGATTGAGATCATAAACATTGAATTTGTTCTCTGCTGTCGATATAGTGGCTTTGCTCTACCGCAGTGTTTTACTCCACTTGAGACTATTTTATTGCATTTGTAAGTGTTTCCCTTAATACATTCGCAACCGCTAATCCGCGGTGAGTTGAAAAAATTGCTCGTGTCCTTTTTGTTTCACGTAGTACTTCCGGTTTAGACAGCAGAGCCTCAAGTCATGTGTGGAAAGCTTAAGGTCTCTTTTTGGAGTTTTCACGAGCATAAATAGTGCGTATCGTTGTGCAATATTGAGGGACGAGTCCGAAATGAGGTATTTTTCTGTACGTTTTATCGATGAACAAATTTGAAAGTCTGTTATCGGCACCTAACCTAACACCACGTTCTGCGTGGGCGAGAAAGTTACAGTTTTAAGACTTATTCAGGTGGCAGAGCTCCGGTAAGCAGTCTTGTCCCGCCTTGTGAGTTCACTCCTTAGTTATGTTTTCGTTATATTTTTTGCGGAGGCCTGAGTGCCAAGTTCGGACCTGTTTTTGATATCGGGGGTAGCTGTGTAAGACCTGTAGGTTTTGGTTCAAACAGCCCTTCTAGTCTTAGTCAGGCGAGATCAAGTCAGAGCCTACGTTGGTTCCTGCAGAAATCGCCAGCTACCCCCGTTCCATAGCTCCAGATGTACTAGACGAGTAATTTCCTTATGTATACCACGAAGCGTGGCTTGGCTAGCTAAATAATTATATTAATTATAACATCAGTGCGTAGCTTTAGAGGCTTCACCCCACGTTGTTTAGAGGTACGAACTTCTATCGTTCAATTTTATTCGTTCTTACATAATTCTATCGAGCCTTCGCCATTTTACGTTTTTGGAGACCATAGAGCAATTCCAGTGCTGACAAGTATGTTTATTACAAAATAACAGTTGTCAGTTTAGAATTTATGAATGGAAAATCAACCTTTCCACATTTTTAAGCTGTTAGAGCTCCGTGCTTTCTTAGTTAAAATTGCATGCTGGTTTGTTTTTTCAGTAAGTAACATAATTTAATTGATTGTGAGAAATATGCAGGTACCTGAATAAATAGCCCTCAGTTGTACCTATTTAGAGAGGTGCAAAATATTTTAATCACTGATGAATATTTTTCTCCAAATTACACTAATTTCGGGCCCTTGTACTCAGCAGCATTATACACTATACAGCAACGTACCGGAAGCAAGGCTTCCATGCCAATTTATTGTTCGATATAAGCCATTTTTTTGCATGATCTGTAATATTTGCTACTTTGTGATATTTGTTATACAATTAGGTGCTCTCGAGAGTTTGTTTATACCAGTAATTACGAATGGTTATTTATATCCAATTTTTAAAAACCTCTAAAGTGCGAGTTATTATCATTATATTATCTTTGTTAAACCTGTTAAAATAACAACACGGATCAATATATATTTTGAATACACATTGAGTATCTGTGTTACCACGATTCGTGTACGTTACGTTGTAGTCACAAGGGGCTGACTATGCATCATCTTTTGTCTAACAGCCTTTAGATGCATTTACATTAGAACTAATATATAAATCTAAAATTTTTACATCTATACTTCGACTACCCCAGGGCTTTAGCATGGGAGGATACAAATTAGAGCGAGGTAGAATTACACTTGCTGTAATAATTTGGCAAACAAAACGTACTGCAACTCAAATGTTTTGTTCAACACTCAGTAGGAAGCATTTGTTTTACTTTCAATCGGAAGTGTTTGCTTGACACTTACCAGAAAGCGTCTGTTTAGCACTCGGCAGGAAACGGGCTGTTGCCGCAGGAAGAGGGCTATTTTGACAGGAAGCAGGTTGTTATTAAAAATCATGGACTGTGATTGGTTATTATTAAGAAATTACCGACAAAATCGTTAGAAATTGGTTAGACATTAGTTCATTTATTTGAATGCCTTGCAAACATCAAAAGCCAGGAATTATAATTATTACCGGCAGAATTATAATAAAATAAAATTTGACTACTACTGACATAAATAAATTTACATTAACCTCGTTGCTGTCAAAAGGCAGTTAATTTCAGTTCAATTACGGAATTATGCTACATTTTGCAAAAACACCCTGTACAAACTATTTAAAAATAACTGCACAGTAGTTTGAAAATTGTAAACATCATTGGCTTTAAAAAAACCTCATTAAACCTATTTTTAGAACGCCAGTATGAATCAAGTATTTCAGTGAAATTGTAATTTCCTGCCGTGCTTGTTTACTAGTACAACTATGATAGCAACTAACTACGTATACCGGATATGGATTATATAGCACAAGTTAAAAAAAATTATAGTTCCATGAACGTTATTCATTTAACAGAAAATACTATATTTTTTACAATATTCATGGCCTACCATGTTTTTGCAAATACGTAGCTGATTTAGTTTACTTTGATTATTAAATTTCTTTGGAATAAAAAATTAATTCCTTCGAAAACTGTGGAAAAACGTTGACATTTCATTCTGTTTTTAATGGGCCACATAATCCATTTATTATTTTTACTTCCGCTGTTAGTTTTAAGTAACTATATTATTATACTATGTTTAATTAATTAGTTTATTACAATATGTAAATTGAAAGTTCAAATGAACAGTGACATAAATTTTATAACTATTTATAAACTATCAAATAAATTCATGTTGGCGATCCCATAATTTTTATTTCAATTTTTCTTATATTACTGCAGTTTTCGAAAGAAAATTGGATTGCAAAGTGCTTCTGCGTTCTCAGATGAATTTTTTTTTTTTGAGAAGCCTGGTTTGTACGAATTACTATTTAAAAACGATCCTCAAATAACTCCAACGTCGACAGATAGAGCAAATTATAATGATATCATAAACACAAAACGCTGCAAATTCTCAGACACTGATAATGGAGACCATTGATCCCCTGCTGTTCTGTAGTAATAATTTTGAAAGCGCTAAATTAAGATCTGTTTCAGTATTAATATTCAACTTCCCTCTTCTTACTTCGTTAATAGTATATCTGTCTGTCTGCCTGCCTGCCTGCCTGCCTGCCTGTCTACCTGTCTAGCAGTCTACCTGCCTGCCTGCCTGTCTATCTGTATGCCTGTCTGTCTGTCTACCTATCTGTCTACCTGTCTGCCTGCCTGTCTGTCTGTCTGGTTGTCATATAGGTAAGAAAGGGGGACAGCGCTGCTATTCAGCTACCTTGTTTCGGCTACCATTTCAAGGTCACACATTAATTTCGCGGTTTAATTAGGTCAATCAATTAAAAGTGGTGGGGTAAACTGCCCTTATTTGGCTATATGGGTGACCTTGAGATGGTAGCCGAAATAAGGTAGCTGAATAGCAGCGCTGCCCCCCTTTCTTACCTATATGAGGTCAAAGAGTGGGGAAATGTACGAGATTTGCAGATTGACGAAAAATATCTAATAATAAATGTGTATCGGTGTCCGACTAAATACGGCAATAAAGTAGTGGTAGAATTGGACAACTTCAGATTCATTCTTCCAGCACGCTACGATTGCCTAACAGACGCAGACCTACAACAATTAGGAGAACGTCGCTACTATATCATCTCGGGTGGCAAGTGCGGAAGCAGCACGAAACTTGTCTTCGAGGAGATCGTCCAGACAGAGCTGACAACAACATCCGTAACACAATGTGTTTGTTTCGAGTTTTCAGTAAATAGTGTTGTACATAATTAAGGATGTGACCAAAATGTCCTTTGAATTTTCGTTGCTTTCTAGGAACCTCGTCACTATTTTTATCTCCTTTATATGTTCATGGTTGACGATATCAGCATCTATGCGACACAAAAATTGACAAATAAAAACTACTGCGTTTGGAGGTGCATTTCTTAAACAAGCTCGAAGAATATACGTACATATACCAATATCGCGTTGTGTATTTTGCGAAACAAAATCTATGCGACTTTTGGTGATTTCACTTGTGTTAGCAACGAAGACGTTATAAATGAAAATAAGCAGCTTACGAGACGTGCTTCTTGTACGTTGTATAAGAATTTGTAGTACGTGGGCATTTTTGAATGTGCACGCAAACACTTGCAACATGCGTGTATTCTGTTTAGTACCACATACGTAGCGACTGTTTAGCAGTTTTAAGTTACCGGTCTGTACAAAATGTATCAGAGTACGAACTTTGTTTGATGGCAGTAGCGTGCGCTTGCATCACTACGAAGAAATAATGTAATGAAAAAGAAACGTTCGAAATGGATACAAATGTGGCTGTTAAAACGTAAGGAATTGGCACATGTAAAGATGCTTATAGAATTAAAATTAGAACTTGGTGATTCGTTTAACTACCTCAGGATGGATGAGGAAACCTGCCAGGAACTTCTAAATACTGATACTAAATAACATTTTGTCACGAGCATGAACAAAAAGAACTGTGTGCAGTGTGCACACATGGAAAGATTTCCCAGTGCATTCAAAACTGTGCGAGGAAAAAATCAAGCAACGCCAGATATTTTTGTGACAAGACTTATTGCAATGCGCATTCCAAATAAGTCTTTTATTAAGGTTTCAACCACACACACCCGTTTTGAAATGAACTGTTCGGAATGCATACGCAAGTCTTCGGGTAAGTCTCTGCTGCAACTGTGTCTGAGATTTATACTGTACAGTAATTTACTATTTAACTGGCACGCATTTTATTGGTCCACTTTCAGAGTAAGGTCCGCGACGACCATTGATTTCTACATTGTAAGCCGAAGAACGAATTGATACAAATTTTAAAATTTCCGTTTCCCGAAACAAAAAACCGCTCTGTTTACATGCGACGGTTGGAAACAAGCTGTTAAATCGCTAGCTTCTGAAGGCAAGCTTAATCATCGAAACACTGCCCATAACTGATCAACGGCTAAACATTCCAAATGTAGCACCAATTTATCAAGTTTACCTGCACGCCAATAATGCCCAGTTTAGTATCAAAAAGCTCGGATGATTTAGGTCAGCTACAACACGATGCCGATTAAATAAATCCTACTGACCCTTAAACCTATAGAAAAGCTTAACAAACACAGAAAATTGATCCAATGCGGCGTCGACCATTGAAAATAACGGCCGAAAGGTGTATAAATACCCCAAAGATCATCAGCAATACACAGATAAGCTCAGCAGGGCGAACTAACTCGTCCGCCTAACTAAGAGCTTTGGCATCCAATCTCTGCAGTCGAACTATTGGTTCGCACTTAGTATCCTCAGCGGATAAGCATTCCACGTCGCCCCGAAACTACTCTTTTCCTCCAGGCGGCCGCTCCGTTCTTCACCAGCTACACAGTCCCGTCCAGGTGAAACCTCTCAACGCCCGGAACTGCATCCTACAGGAGGCTTCCCCGTAGTTACATTTCCGTCTAGGTCCAACCTCTCAACACCTGGCATTATGCATCCTCAAGGAGCCAGAACCGTTATTCACCCCGCCGCCGTTACGCCTAGGCCGAAGCGCCTCTTCCAGCCCTTGCCAACCCCGAGACTCGAATCACCGCTCAGTAGAGGTACAAGAACCACCGTAATCACGCACTTTAATCACTTTACCTTGGAATTATAGTACATATAAATATTTATCAATTAAAGTAAAACCACACATAATCAATCTCCGCCCCGGGGTTCTGATTAACATACCAACACCGAAGCAGCTAAGCCGAGCTATAAGAAATGAATTCTTTTGTTTTAATTGGCGCCCAAAGCCAAAGCCCTTTTAATTGTATTATAATATTTATGGGCTCTTGCAATTACATGACATGTCATTTCTGCAGTTGGCGAAAGTCAGGTTAATGGTCAACTGATTTTTAAGAATAGGTTACATAAAGCGTAATTTATCTAAAATGAGAACAACGGATGTTGTCTATTGACAGCATCGACAACGTGTGGCAGGGTGTATGTGTATGCACGATTTCAAAAAGGCGTGTAGGTACTCTTATCTACAGTACAACTTCATGAAGGTGAGTATGAAATTGTTAGTAAACAATTCTAATCTATCAGTCTATATCAGAACAACAGATTAAAACAATTCAGCTATTTTTAGATCAAACATTAAAAGGGACAGAACATGTAACAAAATAACAGAGTAACATTCGACAGTTGCAAATATTAGAAGTTATTAGTTTTGTTACGAAGCATTAACGTTCGGTCTCTGCCATCTATCTACGTAAGTATATTATTTGCCAATAGTATACGAACTAATTGAGAAAACCTAGGCAAGACTTTGTTACGTTTTAGAAACCAACGAACACAATGACCTGACTGAAATTGTAAACGAACAAACCATGGAATGGAAGGGGATTTTGCAATATAGATTATGAAAACACTCATCGAAACCAAGCTTAACTAGTACCGTCTAATTCGATTTTCTCTATGCAACCGTGCCTAGTGTAGGAACTAGCTCGTCCATAAATTCACTTTCAACGTACTTTCTTGTTCGGTGAAAGGTCATTTTCTAGCGCCTCGCGAAACGGGGGGCCGTTATTTATCTGCTTTATGGCCGCCCGCAAATAGATCCGCGCGAATTAAAACAGTCACCTTGACGAGCATGTGTTGTGTTATTATTGTTTACCACAAGCTGGGACGTCGACGCCGTTCTGAATGGACGAAGGGAGCGTATAGACGCGAGCATCCTGCAGAGGGCGCCCAGAGATTGCGCCTAATTAAACTTTATTCCCATAAAATAGAAACCGGCGAGGTGAAGGACCGTTTAGGGATTCGCGGTCCTCGGCTACGAGAACAGGAAGTCGTCACTTAACTACCATCGCTGATATGTAACTACAGTAAATAATAAGATGAAGTCGACAAAGTTAATGACAACTTAAAAGTTGGATGTTCGTGTGATGAGCGAATGTGGTTTTGAAACTAGAGCTCCATTGTGGTCAATGAAGAAAGTCCAATAACCTTGTATTCTGTACATGCTTTAAATTAACTATTTCATAAGTTATTGGTCTATGAATTAGATCAGATGTATCTCCTTCCCAGTGGCGGCTCGAGGAGAATTTTGATGGTGGAGCCAACCACCAATGCATTTTTCACTCCCTCACAGACAAAGATAGATTCTGACCTCCCTACATCTATAAATACATATTTCGCGTATGGACTGGAAAACGTTGACTTCTGTGAAAAGTTATCGAAGGAGTCAGGTCAGGCCGAGACTGCATGGGGCTTGAACCTTCGCTGAGATGGCTTCCATTGAATTTTACATATCCTTATCTTTTGACATACTTCTTGCCCCCACTGCCGAGAAGCTGGGAGCCGGTTCAATCTGGCACCAATGCGTCTGTGAAAGCAAGCAGCGCTTATCGCGCAGTTCATATTCATGAAATAAAACTTACTCGTGCTTTGTTTAATCCTTAAAATGTGCAGAATGATGAAATTTAAGTACAAAAAATCTGAATAAAAAAAGGTTGCCACTGCTTCTTCCTCCGACAGATGTTAGGTCAATGACATGTTTTAGTCAAATGTTTGGGTTCTATGAGTCCATTCATTGAATTGATTGAAGTAAGAGGCTAATTCCCGAGAAACGGAGAAAGAATGTTTTATGAGAATTAACAATAATTGCCTCATATCTTATTGTATATCCGGGAAAAACAGTTCGTATATTGAAAATACTATGCGCTTTCTGAACCTATTTTTGCTACAATGCAGCCTACAATCTTGACGAAGCAAAGTATTGGCCTATGGAAAGTGTTGGCGATGATCGATAGCATCACTATACTGAAATAAATAAGAGATCATAACTAAATGTAAGATCAATGAACAAAAAAAAAACAGAATGCAATGCTCGAGTGAAAGAGATAAACAAAGAAAAAATTTTTTTAGTAGGCTTGATGATTTTAATTATGACAATAATAATTCATTCACAATGTTTTCTCCCTCCCAGTAAGATGTTAAATGTGTTTCTTATGTAGAGAAATCAACAAGTAAAGACAATTACCGTCTGTTCCTTTGATGTCAGAAGCAACGATTTGAATGACCTTAAAAGGTCTCCTGGGTGGAGGGGGGAGGGGGGGGGCGCTTTCCGATATAATTTACCAACAGATGGCACCACTACTTTACCACATAAACCTAAATGTACAAGTATGACAATAAAAAGTAACACAACCTATTTTTTATATTTATTTGTTACAATTGCAGAAAAAATTATTGGTCATTAAAGAATGAATTGAAATTTATGAAGTATTTTACATTATTCGTTGTTCTGCCACCTGGTGGTGAAACTCCAAGTCCCTCCAAGTCATTGTCCCAGGCACCCAGACAGATTCAACATTGGAAATGAATGTCTCCACTTGTTTTAATTTATATACGCTGGGACTACAGTCAACCATTTAAAGAGCAACCGTGGAAGCTTTGAAAAATCGTAACCACAAATTTAAAGCAACATACCCCAATGTTGTCACGTCTACTTATTTCCCATGTACGCAAACAAAAATTTCACTCTAACATAGCCTACTCGAAGCAGGAAACAGTGTGAATGAATTATAATATTAATAATATAAACACGCAGATCTATCCATCTAACGGGTGTTCCGGGTGTGTATACGGTACGCTCTGAAGTTAGTAGCAGACACGTATGCCATCTAGCGTAAGACTAACAAACTGTTCACAGTTTTCTATATATATAAATTAAAGTAAATTAATGTAGAACGTATAATAACAGATATTCCTGTTAGAACTGCAACGCAAATACACACTTACAAGGTGTCACCACCCCCAAACGGGGAAAAGCTTCTTTCACTTTTATATAAACAAGGAATTTGTGAACAGAATCTTAACTAAACATATAATACTTTAAAAACAGGCAAAGTTCAAATATAAATAGGTAAACTGTACCTAATTGTCACTTTATATTGGCAGATGATGTCTACGGGTTGTCTAGTATGTCATAATTAAAATCAGCATCAAGTCTATTCAAATATTGAGCCAGTATGAACAAAAAACAGAATGCAATGTTTGAGTAAGAAAGAGATAAAAGAACATAGAAAAAATTATTTTAGGAGACTTGAATTAAAATTAGTGTCAAGCGTACTATTTTTTAATGTGTATCTCTTTCTTACTCTTTTTGTTCACGCGATCTCATTGATATTATACAGCAACGTGTTTTTCAAATCAAACACAAACAATTGGTTACAAAGTGACAGTTTGAAATTCAACAACAATAAAATTTGCTCTATGGAAACGACTTATTAGTGTTCTTTTCCTATGATCGACATGAAAAAACTCTCACTTTATTTCATTATGAACCCATCTGTATATTGGTAACTACATACAGGGTTCAGCAACGATGTATATAAAAGTTATAGGTACGAAAGCGGTTCACATTACTAAAATAGTTTTGATTATACAGGGTGGCTCAAGAAAGTGTGGCGAATTAAACTTACTTTTTTTAATGGAATACCCTATATTTGTTTTGCGTTGAAATAATCATCATTTTTATATAACGTTGTATGGGTGGGTCTAACCTCAACTGTTTTGGAAATATTTAAGATTTTATACAAAAAAAAATGCTGAACTTCTGGCGGCTGCTGTAAGCAACAGAAAACAATTGAATGAAGGAAAACGTTACTACAAAATTATAATTTTCGTGAACCACCTTTCAAGTGAAAAATGCTGGATCTGGGTATTAATTAATTGACATCTGTTTTTGAGACGGTATTTTGGTTCCGATTTTCTTAATATCTCCGTTTATTTTTGGAGAAAAAAAACTGTTCTTTAAAGCGTAAGTGAAATTACAGTATTTTTTATATTTGCGGTTTACACAATCATTTCTCACAGGCGCGGTGTCGTATCAAATTTTTCTGTTGATGTTGGTTGGGATAAAGGGCCAACTGCTGAATTCGCAATGCCAAGCAATGTTACTAGCACTGCTTAGAAGTATTTCAAAAGGGAAAAGCAAAACCGAAGTTACTACAACAAACACATTGGAGAAGGTGGAAATATGTACAGATGAAATGGTATTCAAAATGTGGATTAAAGCGTTAGAACAAATTACCCCTAAAACATAGAAGGGGTACATAAGGCATACGGGCATACCCATGGAATTATTGTAGTAGTACAAAAAAATATTAGTGGAAAATGTCATATAAATATATGGAATGATGATTTCGGCTGCAATTGGGATATGCTAAGTGATGCAGATGTTGCATTTTATGTACAAAAAAAAACTATCATTTAAAATTTATGAAACAATTTTCTTCTCTGGAAATCTGCCAGATTTTTTAAAACACGTTATTTCTAAAGAAGTGAGGAAACATCATTAAATTATGAACCCTAGTTTTAAAATGTTTAAAGATTTTTTTTAAAGAATTTTAACATATGACTTGGTTTTGACTAGCGCAGTTGTTAACGTTTTCCTTTACATGAAACTGATTGTTATAGTGATGCACGCAGTTAATCAGTTGGGCCCAGACGAACGTTAAGATAACGTCACACCGTTCTTAGATGAATTCGACAGTAAAATTGTTTTCTATCGTACCTATTGGAGTAATTTTCAGGTCTTGCAACAGACAGCACAAATGAGATTAATAAGATTCCGAAACTTTTTAAATGTGTACGGTTACTACTGTAGCACTTTTGCAAGGAAAAAACTGTCTCAGAGAGACATGATAAATAACGAAACTTACCTCATATACGTTTGGATGCCATACTTTTGTTAAAAATCGAATAGATGGAGGTGAATACGGGTAGTCTGGTGGAAATTTCATCCGAGCCTGAAACAAAGTAAGTTTTTAGTCACACGTTTATGTAAAATCTGTTGTATTTAAATAGAACTTCTAACTGCTATTGGACCTACGTTCGTTCATCACATATTCTTGATGGTATACGTTGGACGCCAAAATAATTCTACCAAGATATAAAGCACCTGTAATGCAAGGCTAAATATTTTAAGCAGCAGGTAATAATAAAGCTTAAACTGCTTTATTATACAAGGTGTTTTCAAAATGGTGTGCCAAACTGTACAAACTTCTTCGGGAGCTCAAAAAGCTAAAGCTACACCTCTTTACTACTGTAAAAAAAATAGTTTTATAATTTCTTCCCACCGAATCGAAGCATGGGTGATTTAGCCTAGGTGTTATAATGTCATCACTGTAAATAACTACTCCATCTTGCTACATAGTGTTCACCGGCTTTTATAGTTGTCAGAATCTAGTGCCTTCGCCAATCAAACTGCTGACAGAGAACAGTTCACACTATAGAATTGGGAGAATTTTGTATGTGGTTGCCGAAGATTCTGCAACTAGCACTACAAGAGATTAAATATTTATCTAAATTGTTTGAAATGTAGTGCATGACTATATCTTTTCATCATCTATGTACTCTTAAAATAACGTATTATTCGTTCTTGGGCATGAATTCAAAATCAGCCACGGCCAAGAGTTGTCCAAGAAGTAAGACTCCATGATCCAGCTGCCAAAAATCGTATATAGCAATAAGTGACAAATACCTTCTGCTCCCTCTTTACTTCGATTATGATTACACCCCGTCTCTGTCCTTCTGGTTTGTTCTTGAACATTTAAGTATTCTCTCGTTACCCATTCGCTACACGTACCCGTTTCAAGCTTTCTTCCTTCTTTTCATCCACTTTATCGAATCTTTGATCTATCATTTTCACTTCTGTTCTTACTTTTTGCTTATTGGTTCTTGTTTCAACTTTTGGTATAACCACCCTTGACTTTACTATCTAGTAGGGCTGCAACGAGTAGCTCGCGTACTCGGTGCTCGGTCAAAGTTTTCACCGAGTAATGAGTACTCGGTGTTAGGTCTTATATTCACTACTCGGCCGAGTAACAAAATTAATTTAAAAAAAATAGAGAAGACGTAATTTTTATCTGAATTCTTAACCAACAACTATAGAACGAACAAACATTTGGAGAGCGCTTACAGAAAAAGGAAACTATGAAGTGAGATAACATAACCATGTTACTAATAATTAGCGTAACTAAATTTACTAAGATATAATATGTAATCTGGTCATGAATAATCAAATTCAATACTTGTAATTAAGAATAGCAAGGGTATGATGCAAATAACCAAGTGTCTCTCCGTTTTCTGCTTTCAAAAAACTTCTTTTTGACTCAAAGACGTTTCCCGTGCTAGGGTGACCACCTTCAATTTATACAAACCCTGAGATCCTTCGTGAGTAAAAAAAGGTTTTCTTCAATGAGAAATGCAGAATAGAATAGAAAAACAAAAGCAAGCATATAAAAACAATGTTTTTGTTTCTTACTATTAATGGTTAGCAAATATAATACAGGGTGTAACTTAAATACTTGCCCGTATCGTACGTCACCAATTGGCCAAAAAGTTCATTTAAGCATAGCAGGTTTACATCATTTTACTGTAAATTGGGAAAAGATATTCAAATGAAAATTGGCAAATAATAGTTTTTAATTTTTACGTACGGCTTTAAGAGATTCAAATTAGCAACTCGTATTGGTTAAAAATGTATTGGAAAACCTTTTTACTTGAAAACGTTTTAGTCTTTTCTTACAACCAATAGTTTTTTGCAAAAAAAAAATCATTATGGGTTGCCAATTTCAAGACCAAAGCCATAGACATTTGTTTAAAATCTTAAATAAGTCTTCTATTGGTAGAAAATATCTCCTTGTCTAAATGCGCAATGTCATAGGCGCAGTTACAAGAGCCACTTTCCTTTTCCATTTTTTTACTTAACTGTCGAACTGGTGTTTTTTGTTGTTTCTTTTTAATTTTTGATTATTATTCAATTTTCACTTTTATTAATACTCATTTTGTCGCAAATATCAATAACGTTTGTTGTAGTTAAAATAATAAAGGCATTCATAATAATAATTTGAATATCATTTCCCAATTTTCAGTAAAATTTAAAAAAAAATCAATTACAACTCCTTCTCCGACTAATATCTCCCTAAAGATTGAAAATTTAACCTATGGGTCATTCCAGCTCAAGTGGTCCAATTTTTTTTAAAAGTGTAGTTCATCATCTCAGATTTTGATGATTTTTTTTTATGGAATTAGTATACTAAAAAAATGATCCATGTCAAATATTAGCTTCCTAGCATTATTGGGGGGGCCTGTAGCCACCCCTAAAAATGGGCGTTTGTGGCCAAATAGGTGTTTCTTCAATAATTTTTATTTCAGGTTCTGGTTGACATAGAAACATGTTTCTTACATCAAATTAAAGGTAATTTCATTCTCCAACTGCTGGTTTCGAGTATATAGCTGTACATAGTACCATTTTAGTGCAAAAAAATCACAAAGTTTAGTGAAAATACTACATATTCAATAATTTATTGTGAAGGGGGGGGACAACTTCATAAATTGATTTTAAGTGATTAATGTTCAGAATTGACCATAAAATCAATTCCAAGTTGTTAGAAAATATGAAAATGTCCCCCACAGTCTGTACAGCTCTTTGAATTTCACCATTTCCATGTTTTCGGCCATATTTGATGGGGTATATCTCCTGGGGGGGTCAACATACAAAAAAGTTGATGACACAATTTTAAAGGTAATGTCAAGATCTTTCCACACAGAAAAAATCAGAATATAAAAGTTGCTCATTCAAAAGTTATGTGCATTTTTATTTTAAGAAAATTCTTGGTTACATTGTTTACAATATACAGTCTTTGCAGTAAGATTATTTTTTTAAATTATCTTTGCTTAACTATTAGAATGGTCTAAGATTATTATTAAACATTAAAAAAAAATCTTCATACAATTATAGCAGTTGGTAGTGCTATTCTGATAATGTAAAATGTAGTGTTGGTACTCCTGTTCAAGTTTGTCCCAAGAAGTGAAAGTGAGATAGATGCATATGAAATGAGCACGAGCCAGATTTATACAACACATAGAACTGTCATCTTAGGTACTGTAATAGGTTTATATTTTGTTTCTGAATTTACAAATTATATTAATTAATTAAAATTTCTTGTTCATAGCTGATGCAGAACCTAAGTTGCAATCCAGTGATATCAAGGATCAAGTGTCAGTTGGAGACTTTGTTTCTTTTACTTACGACAATCAAGTTTATGTCGGCCAAGTAACAAATATACTGGAGAATAACGAGTATCCATTGTTAATTAATGCTATGGAAAAATCAGGAACTGATTATTATCGCTGGCCCAGCAAATCTGATGAAATTGCTTACAAGTGGGACCAAGTACAACAAAAACTTGAACATCCAGTGCCTATAACAAGCCAGCGAGGGGCCTTTAAATTCCCAAATTATAATAAATAATTGTTCTGTTTATATAATATTCCACTTAAAACATTATCCTATGTCAAATGTTTATCACTATATATATAATTTTCAAGTACATTTTTCACTATATATATGTTTTCAAGTACATTTTCAGTGTTATAGGCCAAGAATATATTTCAAAATCGTACTCTTAAAGTTGTTAATCTGTTTCTTTTATTTTTCCAAACCCACTGTTCATTTACTTTGAACAGAAAGATTTTAATATATGTTTAAATTGCAGCAAAGTTTTGTTGCACTTTAACATATTTATATTTTTTTATCCTGTGAAACTTGAAGTCTGCTCTTACTAATATACATATATCACCCTTTGTACTACAACGTTCCATCTAAAGGAATACACTTACTGATATGTACATAACTTTTGATTGAGCAACTTTCATATTCTGATTTTTTCTGTGTGGAAAGATCTTGACATTACCTTTAAAATTGTGTCATCAACGTTTTTGTATGTTGACCCCCCCAGGAGATATACCCCATCAAACATGGCCGAAAACATGGAAATGGTGAAATTCAAAGAGCTATACAGACTGTGTGGGACATTTTCATTTTTTCTAACAACTTGGAATTGATTTTATGGTCAATTCTGAACATTAATCACTTAAAATTAATTTATGAAGTTGTGAATAGAATATTACTATTTGGTTAGCCGGTTGTACGCAGCTAGACCGACTGTGCGTAACGATTTTGTGTCAAATAATAGATTTTCTAAACGTTTCGCAAGGGTTTTAGTGTGTAACACTTTTGATAGTAGTTTAAATGTCGGCTAGAAGTTAGCAAAATTTTAATAAAATTTGCTGAGTTCGATACTGTTTCCCCCTCCCCCCTCTCCCCCCCTTCACAATAAATTATTGAATATGTAGTATTTTCACTAAACTTTGTGATTTTTTTGCACTAAAATGGTACTATGTACAGCTATATACTCAAAACCAGCAGTTGGAGAATGAAATTACCTTTAATTTGATGTAAGAAACATGTTTCTATGTCAACCAGAACCTGAAATAAAAATTATTGAAGAAACACCTATTTGGCCACAAACGCCCATTTTTAGGGGTGGCTACAGGCCCCCCCAATAAAGCTAGGAAGCTAATATTTGACATGGATCATTTTTTTAGTATACTCATTCCATAAAAAAAAATCAGCAAAATCTGAGATGGTGAGCACACCCACCTGGACCACTTGGGCTGGAATGACCCCTATGTTAAAATGAAATTGTTTTTTGTCTATTTGTGACGTAAAATCCGCTCTTAAAATATTGCCTAGTTACACCATATACATACAGGGTCCCGAAATGATGCGGAGGTGTAAGATATTTCTAAAAATATTATAGTTACATAACATAACATTTGTTTGGATAGGTACTAAAATGGTGCACATTAATGAAATGTCTTTATTGTACAGGGTTGTTCATATTCTTTTTTGGGTATTTCGCCACTCTGCAAATTAAAATTATTAAATAACGAACGTTTCTAGGGACAATCTGCCCTCGTTATCAACGATTAACAATTAAAAAGGAACAAGAAAACTTAGCTTTTTCACGGAGATTAAAAACCACCAACCTCCAATGAATTGCTTGACATTGACGTCAGTGGCGAAATACCCAAAAAATAATATGAATTATAGATTCACGCCACAAAGAAGTTTCAGAGATTATCGTACAGGGTTGCTCATAAAAGTGTGGCGAACTAAACCTACTCCTTTTTTTAAATAGAATACTCTATAGTTGGGAATAATATAAAGTTGCATGGGATTCTCAACCAGGGATGGGCGTACGTCTAGGGGTAAACAGGGTGGTTCCAAGGGGCACTCCTGGTTGTTTATACAAAATGACCGACTTAATTTTTGTTTTCAGAAAAATTATTAGTTATATTACAGAAAATCGAGGGGTCTATCACACTCGGCAATAGGTGTACATATTTTCGGAAATAGACGGCAATAAAAAAGCAATGTCAGGTCAATAAAAAGCAATGTAAGGGCAATAACAAGCAGTAAAAGAAATGGAAGCAATAGGGTGCAATATCTGGCAGTATACGGTAATATTGGGCAATTGTTAAGAAAATTTTGAGAAATAAGGGCAATATTTCCCTAAACAATTGTGCTACATTGAAGGTCATAGACGCCCCCTACTACTTCTGCGATTCACGGATATGCAGGACGCTGGCGCAGGGGTGATATTCTGCAACTTTGCATTTAGTGTTATAACTTGTTTCGTGTGTGAGTTCAGATGTTATAGGATATAGGTTAGTCAGTGATTTTGTGCAAAAAATGGGTAAGTACTAAAGGAATAGTGAGTGCCATTTACACTTACACGTCCATCGGCGAAGGTTTGGAGCGAAACGCCAAACGTGCACGCGGAAGTGCGAGAAAATAATGCACACGCCAATTTCGCGTTGTTACCTAAATCGTAACACTCCAGACTCCAGCCGTGCACACTGGTCTGCAGACTCTGCAGTTTTAGACCGTGCAATCCAAAACTTTTAGTTTAAATGCGATTTCGTCAAGTATTGATGTGGCGTGTGGAATTTTAGAAATTCTACAAGTTTTGGGTTAGCGCGTACTTGATCAGTTGCAGAATAATAAAAATGTTCAAGAAAAACAAAATAAAGTGTGTGCAGTTGCATGTACAGGTTTATATATTTATTATTTGGAAACACTAAAAAAGAAAGCACCGCAACCAGTAAGGGTAAAGAAATGAAGGAAAAACATAAATTTATATGGGCACATGCCACTTGTACGAGAGTTGCGTGAAAATGATCCGTATGATTATAGAATTTATTTACGTATGAATCCCACAACATTTGAGAATTTACTTGAAAGATTTATACATTTCTACACATTTTTCGAATGTATCTTTTGCCCAATATCGTGTGTCGGACATAGTAACTTTTAAACGATTTTATTAAATATAAGTAGTATTATTGTAACATTAATAAAGTGCGCACTCCAAGCCTCAACTATTTTGCAGAAAGAATCTATTAAAATAAAATTGTATAAGCCTGAAATGCGATATTGGCGTGCCTGTTATTACACGTGCTTAGCCTGAACAGTTTTGGTGCATTTACATGCCCACTCTTTGCACTCGTATTTAGCGCGTCCGCTCCAAACCTGTAAGGAAAAGCGTCCGTGTAAATTGCCCTTTATTTGTGACACCGAGCAAATTATGGATTTTTGCACATTTGATATATTCTAAAGAGCTACAAGGAATTAATCCAGAAATTGTTTTTTATGTCGCTAGATTTACTCAAGATCGAGGATGAAATTACTGAAATTGTGAAAGAATTTCCGTCAAAATTTCCAAAATATGTTTTGTACGTTCTTAACGCTGCTGGTTACGATAATCTCCTCTCGTTGGCTTCACTTAAGGACAATTTTGTCGAGAATGTTTCTAATATCGAAAAATTCGCAAGAGAGGATTTACAAACACTTATAAAACCCGATCAAAAAGAATTGTTTTACGGCGCATATGCAAATAACCCAAATATATTTAAAATTACTCAGGGACATTTAGTTTTATTGCAAAAGTTGGCGGAAATGAGTAAAATTAAAATTGAAAAAAAAGCAAAAGCTAAACGTCAGGAGGCAAATCAGGAGGGCGGCATATCATCCCAAGAAATAAGAAAAAGAAATCAGACAAACAACAAACCAAAAGAACCGCTAGAACACATTAAAAAGTTGACATTGGATTATATTAAGTCATTTTGTAAAAAAGAAATTAATGTAATGGGAAAAGATAATGAAGGTTATGAAAAGCTCAAAAACCTTTCAGAGAAATTGGATTCAGTACTTGAAAATATTAATTTTGAATTTGAATCTGAAAGTATTATTAAGATTAGCTGCATATATTGCGATCATATCTCCAAAGCATACTGCATAAGTTCTAAATACGGTAAAAAATGGGTGATGTCTAATTTTAACGCACATTTTGTAAGTCACTTTAAACCGAAATCGAAAAGGAGATGCGAAGAAACTGACAAAGGAAACTCAAAAAAATCTAAATTAAAAAACACTTCAATTGCTTCTTTTTTCCCAACTTCTGCAGCTTCCACATCCAGATCTGCATTATCTTCTCCCGGACCCAGCTGTTCAAGCAGTGCTTCAGTGAACAGAATTGAAGTGACTCGAGATGAAATATTACCTCCAGAAGATTTTTTTGAGAAAAGCGAAACTACTGATAACACAAAAGAGGCTGGTAGTTTTGCAGTAAACCCAAAGCCTCAATTTTCAAAATGGAGGGATGAAAAATATTCCAGAAGGGAAAGACATTTTCGGAAATTACAATCTTTCAATCCATTACAGTTCAAACTAACTGACTTTTATGAAGTAATAAAAGAAATTACCAACAGTATTGAAAACTCTGAGCTTGTGAAAAAAAAATTATGTGAACATGTTCAGGTCGATTCAAAAAACAACGATCAAGATAATGACATTGGTTTTATGATGAAAATGCTTTTTGATACAGCAAAAAAAAATATGAATAAAAAAGAAAATTTGAATAGATTTTCGGATCCAATGAAGTTGTTTGGGTTGTATATTTATTTAACTGGGGGACCAATTGTTTACGAATTTTTAGCGAAAAACTTTAAAAACATATTTCCCTCAATTCCTACACTAAGCAGATCATTAAATAACGAATCTTGCCCGCTAAGAATCATAGAAGGGGTTGTAAGGATAGACAAACTGAAAGTATTCCTAGAGAAGAGAAATCTACCTATGAAAGTCTTCATAAGCGAAGATCAGACTTCAATAATTCAGAGAGCAGAATATGATTCGTCATCTAATAAAATGATTGGCTTCGTCGCTGACATTAATGAAAAAAGTGGATTTCCGAAAAATGATATGTTTGTCGTGAATAGTCTTAGAGATATTCAAACAGCATTCAGTGAGAGGACTAAAGCAAAAAATGTTTATATTTTCATTGCTCAACCTTTAAAAGACAAAGCTCCACCATTCGTTCTAACAGCTTTTGGAACGGATAATAAATTTAGCAGCGAACAAGTAATGAAAAGATGGAAACTTATTAAAAATACAGCAGAACAACAAGGTGTCGAAGTTTTGGGCTATGCATCGGATGGGGATCCGAGATGTTTAAAAGCGATGAAAATGTGGGCACACCTACCTTCTTCAGATACAAACATTTACAGCCCTTATTTTCAGGTATGATTTTTAAATTAAGTTTTACTATTTACATTAACTTTTTCTACATTTGACATAAGACTAGACATCAGATTTTAAAGTGAAGTGAATGTTTTTATCTTTACAGATCAATTTTAATGTAGAGAATCCCACTGTATTTCAAGATACGGTTCATATTGCAACGAAGTTAAAAACTAGGTTTCTAAAGCTAAATGTTCATTTACCGATGGGGAACTACAACGTTTCTGTGAAACATATTGAGCAACTTATGGATAATGTTTCTAAAGAAAAACATTTACTGCAAAAATCTTATTTGGAAAGTGAGGCTTTTCTTTTAAAATCATAACTTTGAGATACATTTGTATTAACTTTTTTTAGGCACGGACAAAATGAATTTCAATTCCATAGACAAATTATGCTCAGAAAATGTAATCTCTTTATTAACTGAGCAACCCGAAGCGAATGCAACAAGGCAATACTTACTACTAGTTAGAAGCATTTTAAAAGCATATTTGGATAAGACTTTGGAAATTACTGAAAGGATACATTCTGCATGGTATCCAATATTTTTCTTACGATACTGGAGGCAGTGGTTAAAAGAAAATAATTTTAATTTGCAAAAAAATTATATAACTCTTAACGCGTACACATGCGTTGAATTGAATGGACACTCACTTCTTCTAATGATTGAAAAAACTAGAGAAAATTGTGACATTTTGCCTTGGCTGTATTCAAGCCAACCCTGCGAAGAAACTTTCCGACATACAAGGTCGATGACGACTACACAGTCAACCGTCGTGAATTATTCTCTCCGGGATATTTTAAGAAGACTAAATAGAATTCAAGTACTCAACGAAATTAGTATTGATTTAGGTAAACATTCATTGCATTCTATTATGCCGTTCTGATATTTTTTAATGTCTAAAAAATTAAATGTAAGGTGTGCATAAAATTAACTATGGAATTTATTTTACAGCTGACAATATTGTATTTCCGAGGAAAACTCGAAAGCTCGGAACAGGTGACACTCTTTGCAATGCCCAATATCCCTCCACTAATGCCATCAAAGAAATTTTACGAATAGCAAAATCAGACGCAATTAAAGATGCTAATGAATTAGGAATGGTAGTATGTTCCAATTCGGAAAAAGTAGACATCACTGAAATAATGGTAAATGATTCAGAGACAGATGGTGAAGCAAGTGACGAAGAGGTAGAAAAAGAAAGTGAAGACGTCAATGAAGTAGTTTCTGACACTGAAAGTTTAGTTGAAACTGCAAAGGAAGTCGAAAATTTATTGGACCTGGAGGATTTGGACTTCAAAGACTACTCAACTATTAATTCCAAAAACCCGTCCGCTTTTTTAAAAATTACCCTGACTAATGGAAAAGAAAAAACCGTTAGAAAATCTAGTATGTGCTGGCTATTTGACGAGAAGAGAGGAAGATTGTCAGCAGATCGACTCTTACGTGTGAGAGGCATGTACGGGTCAAAGAAAAAACTTCAAGAAAACACTATTCAGAAACAAGCATCAAAAATTATTACAGACTCAAATCACTCACGCCCTTGTTTTCATATTACGTCTGAAGAAGAAGAAGAAGAGGATAGTTCTCATGAAGGTTCTGAAGTTCATTTGGAATTCAATGAAACGGAGGATGAAGTAGTTGATGAACTTGATGACAACGAAGAAACTGACAGTGACAAAAAAGAAATTGACTTACAAATAGAGGAAGAAATGTATTATGCCGTCTATTATGACATTACGTGGTATATCGGCAGAATTTTAAAAATTACGGAAGAAAAATGTCACATCAAGTTTTTAAAAGAAAACTTAGACGTTTTTGTTTGGCCAAAACAAAATGATATTCAAGAAATCGACCCAAAATATATATTTCATGGACCCATCAGTTTGTTAGGAAGTGATCCATTTGAAATTAAAAGGAGTGACAGAGTGATAATAAAAAAAAAATTTCAAGAGTTAAAAAGAGCACACAAGATGTAATACGTAACCCAATTTTTCAATAAATATTTTTTTAAATTAAAATTGTTTGTTTTAAAATTTACCTGAACTAGATACTAAAACTATGCATGTACTTAGTACCTAATAAGAAAATGATCTAGATTATAAACGTTATAGATTAGCAAATGATAATAACCTACTTTTGGTTTCAATCTTCAGATTAGCATCAACATAAATTTTTACAATTTTTTCCTAGATACCTAAAAACTTTCTCATTTAAGTCAAAACTTAATTTGTAATTGGATCCTTGCAAATCTTTCCCAATTTTAAATTTTGGGCAATGGGAGCAATACCTTCAGAAGTACGGAAATTTACAGCAATAAGGGTAGTAATTAGGCAATAAGGGCAATATTTAGGAAATTTCGGCAACAGTTGGGAAATTAAGGCAATAGTATCAGAAATAGGAAATACGTACATTTTATTGCCGAATACGGCAATAGGTGTACATTTTTTTGAGTGTGATAGACCCCTTGCAGAAAATTATATGTTGATAACCAACGCTTTTTCTACAATGCGAAGCAATTCTGTCCTATCCACAAAAGAAGAAACGAAACTGATCGATATTTCTTGTGATATGACATACAAAGAGAAAATTTCTTCTTTGTCGCCAGCATCATTTTGGGAACGTCTACTGGGACCTTTCCAAATATAGCGGATAAAGCAGTCAGAAGACTTTTGTCATTTCTAATTAAGTACGGACTTATGCGAATGTGACTTTGCCAAATATATTGCTACACATAACCCGTAATCCTTGACACTTCAGTCTTCAGTAGGTATTAAGTGCCAGTTTACTTCGTGACAACCAAATTTTGAAAACATCGCTGATAACTTGACAAGTGTCTCATTACATTTAGTGCTATTATCCATATATTTTCTAATTTAATTTACCAAAAAATATATACATACTAGTAATTTCCTAAATTGATATGTTTGAGATATAGATTTATCTATGTTATGAATATTTTTCTAAGGTGCTTTTTTTTTGGTTAAATACGAGTATTGCTAGTATTTTTGTGATTTAAATTACTAAAAATATAAATAGTATAAGCATTCTTTGTATTTTTTGTCATTTTGGTAAAATAGTCCCTCAATCATTAATGAAGATTTTTTATTTTGTAATAATAACGTTTATGCTAATATCATACATACAATAGTTTTCAGGGGTACTTGAGAAAGAGCTAACATGCTATAAGGGATGCGTAAAGAAAAAGGGTTGAGAAACGCTGTTCTAAAGTTAACGGTTTTTGATATAATAACGATCTTATTCAAAAAAGACTCCAACGTTACCTAAAAAATATGTTTTTGTGAATTACTTTATGAGCGAGAAATAGTGCTTTTGAGCGTTAATGCTATACGTATAGAGTGCTCAACATTTTCAAATTTAATAATTTCGGATTTTTACCTCTGTATTTTTTAAAACCCCTTTTAATGAGTTTTCTTCTGAGATCTTAAATCACATTGCTAAATTATAGGGTTTAGACTATTATATGCGAGTTAAAACATAAAAAACAATTTTAGCCTCTTTTAAGTTACATTTTTAAAAGAATAATAAATAAACACCTTTAAAATGGCAATTTAAACACTTGAATACTACTCCGAACACATCAAACAACGAGGTTTGAAAAGAAAATTTTAACCATTATTGACTCAAGAGATAAGGATCACGAAAGAACGAGAAATACAAAAACAAATTACGGGTCGTTCCATATCAAGTGATCAAATCCCAATTACCTCACCATTTTTTATAGGGTTGATATTTTTACATTAGATACATCTATGCAAAAGAAACTTAAATATGAAAAAAAATAATTTTTATCTCTAGTTTTTTCAAAATCTTATTCCAAAGTTTAAAAAAAAATGTTTTTGCGCTTATATGAATTTACGTTTTATTTAATATCTCAGGCTAGAATCAAGATAGAGAGGTAAAATAAAAACCATTCTGTTCAGAATTAAATTAGCTTTAATTTGATATACAACATGACAGTATTTCAAGTACTTAAATTTTTCATCCCCACAACTCAAAATTTTAAACGTGAATTCCAAAAAAACGCGTATGTTTGAACATTTTCAAAAAAATACCATGAATTCCTAATGTCATTACTAAGTTGTGTACAAAATTTCAATTTGGGATCTCAATGGGATCACACCCAAACCTTAAAATGTTTGTATAAAAACACAGAAATTTTCAAGATTATTTAGTTCAAACTTGACTTTGAAACGATTTATCATTCAATTCATTGTTACAATTTACAATAAAAAGTTGATTAAAAGCAAAATTTAATTTTATTTAGACATTTTTAACCAATAGGCCTAATAACAGTTTATGGCTAATATATAATCACTACCTTTACAGCAATATTACTTCTGCTCATCACTATTTTTTAGAACAACCACTGATAAAAAAAAATATACCATATACAAAATTCTTTTAAGTTAGTTACAAACTAATTTTTATTTGGAATATAGATAGGTTGCAGAAGCAGAGAAAAATAATTTATCCGCAAACGTCAGAAAAGTGACAACTTATTTGTCTTTATTGACAAGGTAAAAGTGTCACTTTATCTGCCTAAGCAGATAAAATAGCGACTTTTGCATACTTTATCTGCCTAAGCACACAAAATCGTTGCCCTCTTTCTTTCTATGTTTGTTCGTTATCTCCTCCGAGGATACTGGACCGATTAAATTGTATGATGGTTTAAAATTTTGCTAATTTTTAGACTTAGATCCGTATGCCGGTTTTATTTTCAAAGAGTACGAAAAAGTTTTAATTTAAATAAACCTTAAAGCAGCGGATCGGAGCATCTGTCGCCGTGGTTTATGGTGTGACAGCTGCTGTGGCCGTGTGCTATTAGCTCGGGTGATTCAGTATGTTCATATATCATTACAGTAGCGCGTTATTTGAATAAGATCGGTTGGCGCAGAGGTACAATGTTCGCCTGTCACGCGGGTGGCCTGTGTTCGATTCCCGGCCGATGCATTCTTTTTTATTTAAATTCATATTAATGAAATTTACCTAAATACGTTTGCGGATAAAATAGTATATGTTATTCGGAGTAAAAGTGACTTTATGTGGCTTAGCTGAATTATTTGCCTCACTAACGTTCGGCTAAATAAACTTCAGCTTCGCCACATAAAGTATCACTTTTACTCCTAATAACATAATCTACTATTATTATATAATAATAATATAAATAATATATAATATATTATTTCCCTGTGGCTGAACAATGTGGGATGAGTCAGAGAAGTGGGGCAGTTGTGAGAGACTGTGCTCTTTTCATGTCTCCACATGAACATAACAAGTAGAGACTTGAAATCTCTGCCATCCAATTTGTACTTCAGTTACAGCAGTCAGTATCTTCTTCTGCACTAGTGATAAGTGATTTGTGATTGCGAACGTGAAGTGTAATTTTTACAGTTACCTATCTCTAGTATCAAATGAAATTAGATTAAAAACAAAATGAATACTCAAAAATGCTGTACCTAATTATATAAAATTTCCAAATATTTCTCCCTCTTGTTGAATACAAAATTAGCGTAGCCCGGAGAAATTATAACAAAACCCGGAGCCCGGAGACGCGGTGTAGAAACCCTGAGACTCCGGGTGAAACCCTGAGAGGTGGTCACCATATCCCGTCTCTGAAAAAAGTCTTTCACTAAAAATGGTGGATGCTGAAGCAGACAAGTACTGCTTCACAGCCTTGACTATGTATGTATTATTTTTGGGGGGACGTACGTCTAGCAAGTAGGCCTTTATAGGCCCTTTTTGCCATGAACAAGGTCTAAGCATGCAGAGTACCAGGTGCCTTTGTCCTACTTAGAATTTTGCCGAGACTAAGGAGTTCCAACCTTAGCAAGGGATCTTTTACATGCTACACATCGTAGTAACATGGGACCCATGGCTTTACATCACTTCCGAATGATGGCATTTTGTAGAGGCTTTCATCCGCATTTTTTAATTTTTTTAAAATCTTACTGGGATCGGGGATCGAACTCTTGACCCTTAGATCAGTAGCCAGAATGCTTACCACTGAGCTATGGAGCCCGGTTTAGCCTTGACTAACTGTGGATAGACCTTTTGATTAACTTGCCACCAATTAAATGGTGATCATGTTCTATCAATTATAGGCAAGTTCAAGTATCAATTTCAGTTTGCAGTATTTCCCTTGTTGATAAGACGTAACTTGAAGAGTTGGAAATCGACGCTGAAGTAATAGAAGAAAACATATTCCAAATAGAAGTTTTGGGCTTCATCTTTTTAGTCATTGGAATAAGAGCGTTCAGTCGAATATCATCATCGTCAGTCTGATAAACTATTTTCTACAACATTTGGTATGTTTGGTTTTTCAGGCTGGACATGAACATGATCTTCCAAAAGAACACTGATCAGCTTCTCTCTAATTAATTGCATTTATGCAACTGCCTACGAAAAATATATCTTTGAACCTGGGGTGTAATAAAGTGCCGATAGAATAATTGGGATATAAGTCTATATTATTAAAACGGCTATCCAAACCTTTAATTAGACTATCTTTCAAAGGTTCCCACTAAATTCGTCTTACATTCTAAAATATATTTTTTCAGAGCCCTTACACTTGGCATTACTTCTGATATTAGAGCCATCTCTGAACTAAAATACCAGTTGTCTTTTTAAAAGGCTTTGTCAAAGCGTATTAAAAGATAAAACATTTTGCTACTCGGCCAATGCTCTAAGCCGAGTACTCGGTACTCGGTCAAGTAAAAAACTAGGGCTCGTTGCAGCCCTACTATCTAGTTATATATTTCTTACGCCACTCTGTTATTCGGGCAACCCCTTCTTGTTTGGTCTTCATGACTTAAGTCAATAGGTAATTAAACTGTATCAGCTGTTTTATTATCACTCTTTATATCTAATTTACAGCCGAGTTTCACAATCGAGCGATTTTTAGAATTGTCCTACAAAGGGTATGTGGCATTTTGTAACCAGTTACGTAGAATTGATGTAAACAGCTTTATAGTCCGATAGTTGTCTGTGTCTTTCCTATTTCCCCTTTTATATTAGCATTATATAACCTTCTCAGTCCTGCAGCACCTTGCTTTCTTCTATTATCTCTTATGTTTTGAGCACGGAAGCAGTTTGCAAAGCTTGACGCATAATATTGAACACACCTTATACTTTATCACTATCATCATTTGTATTTGGAATTGGCAAATTCAAGTGTGCTGAATAATAAAAAATAACAAGATAATAGGTGTCAAATAAAGATAAGAAAAAAATTGCTTAAACATACACTGGAGCATACATGCCATAAACAAAATTTTGTTACCTTTGCAATTTGTTACAAAGGTTGCAAATTACTTGTAATCCCACGTTCACGCATTTATGGACTGGTCGAAAACAGCAGTGCGTATTTTTCCCAATAAATGTTGGCAAGTATCTAGACATTCACTGCAGTAAATTTGCAATGTAACAAATAAAATGAGGCGTTTGCACTGTTTACTTGGTGCTAAATTAGTTCTCCAAGGTTGAAATTGCTAATGTTTACAATCCCTACAAACAAAGAGAATTATGACAGTACAGTTAAGTAGATATAACAAGTAACAGCAATAACAAATTTTACCCACTATGGGTAGGAAGAAAAAGATTACAACTTTCTATCATGCAAGTTCTTCCAATTAGAACGATTTGTTTTCCCAAAACGGACACTTTCACAACAATGCTAATTATGCACAGCTAATGAACCTTCAGCATGCAAAAGGTAATTAAGGCGCAGCATAAAATGACATGTCTGCCAAAACGTCCATTTCTACAATCTTGCAATTACATAAGTAAATGTGCACACTTTCTCTTGCTAATAATTAGCAATTAAAATTGTTTCTGATTTTAGCAAAGCGTTATTAATCTAGAATTTAACAATTAATCAGGCCATTTCTTGGCAATTCTAAATGACTCAGCTGATGAGTCAGTAATACCGCTACGATTCTGAACTGATAGTCATTGGATACACTTCCTATTATAAATACTTTATTACAGTACGCATATTATTAGACGTTTTATATTACTATTGCAGTTAAGAAATGAATAAATTAAAATAAGCATTGTACTTATTTCCCTATAAAATTGTATCAAAAGTATTGTTTACTCACTAATTGGCCAAACTTTAACATCCTACAATTTATTGACACCATCCAAGGTTATCTCCGGTCATGTTAATATTCGCAAGGTTACTTATTGGTCTTTTGTCTAGTCTGGGCAGATTTAACGAGTCGTTAAACAATCACCCCAATTAATCAGCGCTTTCGTTAGCAAGTTGTGACTTTTATTAAAGCATTGTTTTTAACTAATTATCACTTTGACACCACTTGAACCAATGTTAGTCACTTTTGTTTTGCTATCGAGATACAACAAATGTCCTTTGACAACACCGCCAATATTGACAAATCCAATCACGCCCCCTCTCAACCTTGACAATAATCACCAAGGCTAACGGTTCTTCAACTGTTAAAAACAGTTCAGCTCAGCTGCTAATCTTTTGTTTTGACTACAGGCGGCCACCAACTTTCCTCGTCGAAAGTTCTTACATTTAAATAAAAGAAAGTCCCGGCGCTATTTAAAAGTGTAATCCGACCTGGTTTCTTCTGCGGAAATTTCAAAAGCGAATACAATAAGTGCTTTAATTGCAGCTATGTGGGCCATAGTGCGTAATTGAAGTCACAATTTTGCAACCATTTCGCAGAAGGGGAACACGAAAAGGACTTTCCATGTTTCTGTTGCAGTGACGTGAACAATCTTTTTAAAACCCATGAAGTCAGCAGTTTTTTTTAATCGAATGGGAACCTCGTGGTAGGTAACAAAGAGTTTTAGTCAAACTTAATCGGCGGTTTATGCATTTATTTAAAAAAAGATAGTTTTACCACAGTATAACCTTGACTTGCCAACAAACACCAGGTATTTTTAGCAATTCGCAACGAAGCGTTTACCTTAAAATATCCACCCATGTACAACGTGTCGGGGGGTCCAAAAATTGCCACTTCCCATTCGAAAAGATTGTCTTCGTTAACAAGTTTAACACAGAACCCTTCGACGGGCTCCTCTTGCAGCGATTTGTATTCTACGGCTAAAGCACGAAGGGCACTACTTGTTCTAGGGTTTGCCATCATTTTCGGTGCGCTAACGTTCCCCGTTCACAATCACAAAGGCAACAGTTCTATCGTACTACCTATGACGCCATTTACACCACGAAAAATCCGAAAATGTCACCACAGTCGAAATTCCGCACTTTGTTGACACTGCACGCGGCCTCTTCGTGTTGGTGTTGCTTGAGCTTTGTTTGTGCTAGCGATCCCTGAGACTGGCAATTGAACACAAGACTATTTTCAAACGGCACCACACAAAAACAAAGACCTCCACTCGCACCACTGCCGATTCCTTCTCGATTGAGCAAAACAGCTGGTTTTCCCATTGCGCAGCGTCGACGGCGCAGATTTCACTACAGCGGAATGGACTTTTGACATGCGCCGACTGCGATCCTGTCATTTTAACTTTGCATTCATGGAGGCAATATTTGTGGAGAAGGCGTAACGTTAAATTCTGAAATATAATTAAATAAATAAATATGCACATTAAAGATACCAAATCGTTTTATTTAGTCAATATTTTCATGTGACCAAGGTGTTTCTATACAAATATCTCTTAGTTGCACTGAATTTAGACTGTCTAGACTTTTGTAATAAAAGAAATAAAGAATGTTAACGCCTTGCAAATAAACGGAAATAAACACATCATTGACTTAAACTGGGGGGACATTAACTTTAAGCTATCCGAAAGAAGAATCGATGACTTCCAGACAATAAAAGAGCACTACGTGCTAAGAGTACAATGCTATTGACCCCTCCAATCCTAAATAGTAATTGTAATGACTGTACTTATTACAAGTATAGGTATATCCTTCTTTGGCAAAATTACTATAATCGATTTCATTTTCATCTGATGCGATTCGAGAATTCTGTAGTATTTTGTTTCAACTATTTTTCTTAGTATATTGTATATAACATTTGCAAGTGGTTTTGTCAAAGTCGCTTGGATTAATTGCGCTAAAATAATTTTATGTTCGACTGCATCATAAAGAACTTCTTTATAAAACTGTTTAGAGCCCATAAAGTGAACTTTATTGTACTAGTACCATAAGTAAGTTGAACTGAACTGTCAGTGTCAAGTAACAAATTCTACAATAAATATAGGTAATCATTAATTAGAAATGGTGTTTATAAATGAAGAATCAGCGAGCGATTAATTATTATGGTCTTGAATAGGGTTGCCATATTTGAAAATAACAATTTCGGGACAAGATTAAGACAATGGAGCGATGGCGGAAGGCGGGGGGGGGGGGGGGTGCTTGTGGGGAAAAGGTAATTCAATATTCGAGTTGTAAAATTTAGTTTTTTTAATTTGTTCGTAGTTAATTTTATAAATACTAGAAACTAAATACTAAAGAAACAAATTAAACTATTATTCGCAAAGAAAACTAATAATAAAATACATTTAACAGCAACACTAATACGAAACTTTAATAAAAATGCTAATTTAACAATGTGTGATTATTAATATATTAGATACTACCTCTAACATCAATTCACATTTGCTTGTTTTTGCTGCAGGAGCAGTAGTTTAATTATATTTCTTGGAACTTTATATTATTTCTTTTAAATTTTACTTATATTAAATGTGGATCAATGCCCTATTAGCATAAACCCATAACTAATCGCCTATTTAAAAAAGCTTTTGGAATTCAGCTTCCAGAATAGCGAATAGTTAGATTCTGTATACACAGTTCTTGTTAAACAACTACACCTTTTCCAGTTGTAATTTAGAAAACATCAATTGTCATTCAGAAAGCGTCAAATGTATTTCAGATTAATCAAATGAATTTCAGTAATGGTCACATGTAATTCAGATTGATCAATTGTAATTCGGAAAGCGTCAGGTGTAGGGTTTCCAAGTCCCGGGACCAAAAGTGTTTTCGGGACTTACGAGCTAAATTTCAAGTCCCGGGACTAGTCCCGAAAATCCCGAAAATGGTCCCGAAAGGGAAATAGTGTTCAGGTAAAATTTCCGAATGCAATATTCGAAGATAAACGAGTGTTTTAAGTTAAATAGAGTATTTCTGTGCTGATAATTTGCATTGGTGCTCCTCTACAACTTCATTGCTTTCTTCTGGTACTAAAAATATCTGTCGCTGTTCATCTTTTGCTTTTGTTTGAACTGTAAAGTGTTTATGTAGTCCTTTCGTCAAGCTGCCTCTGATTATGATAATTTTGTAGGAACCAACTTTACATTTCGCCAATTGTTTTATCTTCAATATATAAAATTGTCGCCTTCAAATCGTTTTTTTTTAGTGTAGAAGGAAGATAGGTCGCGAATCGGAATTCATTCTAATCGTAACGCTTTAGCAGACACATAACGAACACACTTAAAACTCAAAAATATAAATTATTCAGCTTCTTCGCACATATCTAAATCCAACAAAAAAAAACAGACAAATACATAAATCGAAGAATATATGCAAATGTGGCCGAAACAACACACATGTTTAATTCTAACCTACCGAAAATAATACCTCTCCTGGCTACGCAAAACGCAAATAATGCAAAATGTGCAAGAGGAATGAGAAGTACGTCGGACGCCGGTGAATACCCATCCTAATTCTTTGATATCGAGTATACGCACGCATGTTGACATGGTCCCGGGACTTCGCCTGTTCTGGCTGTGGTCCCGGGACTCGGTTTTTGTGGTAGAATCCCGGGACTGTCCCGGGACCGGATCCCGGGACTGGAAACCCTAGTCAGGTGTAATTCATAAAACGTCAGATGTAATTCAGAAAGCGTCAGTTGTAATTCAGATTAATCAAATGAATTTCAGAAAAGGTCAGATGTAATTCAGAATGATCAATTGTAATTCAGAAAGCGTCAGATGTAATTCAGAAAACATCAATTGTAATTCAGAACTTAAATAGTAAACTCTTGAATAAACAACATATTATTTCACATAGTTACCATGTCCTTAAAAAGTTTTGTAGTCATGACAACTAACTGTTTTGGTTTATGTGCTTGTATATTATAATTGTCAAAGTGAAAAAGTTTAATAGGTATGGAATTGAGAGATAATTGCGGAATTTGTAGTGTATGTATAACACGGCATTCAATATTACGTACACCACAAGTCAATTGTCCCTTGTGCCGAACAGTGATAACAGGAACAGAGCCTGTTCTGCGAAAACATTACAAACAACACTCTGAACAAGACAGAAGAAGAATTGTAGAATGCGCCAACAGAGCAGATGACTGGGTAGCTTTGGCAGGTACGTTAGGGATAAAATACAAAACAGCATTCCACTGGATTCGATCTGGACGGCCTACAATGCTTAGAAAAGGAGGGTAAAGCCTAAAATTTTAACTGAAGAAGAAATAGATACAGTACTTTCATGGATAGAAGCTGAATGTCACACTACGCTTAAAACAATACAAAAAGATAAGACAGAACTCCCACACAGAAGTCGGTATATCTACAATTGGAAACTATTTGGAAAGTAGATTGTTTACGCTAAAGCAGGTACATCGCAAACCAACGACGATGAATTCAGTTGAAAATAAACGCAAGAGAGCGGAATATGTGCGAATTTTAAACAGGCATATTCAACAGGGTAAACAAATTGTTTGGATGGATCAAACCAATTTTAATTTGTTTTGTCGACGAACTAAGGGTCGCGCCCTTGCTGGTTCGAGAGCCGTTCAGCAAATGCCGTCAGGAAGAGGCCCAAATGTTCATGTAATTGGAGCGATTTCAGCAGTAGGCATTGTGGCGATGGACAGAAGGAGGGGTTCATTCACAGTTGTGTCGGCAAATGCTTGGGTAGCGAGCCTTTTGCATCGTTGGCAAAAGATGGGTAATGAACCAAACGACTTAGTGGTAGTGTGCGATAATGCACCATGCCACTCCAGATTAGAAACCGTGTTTGATGGTACTGAAGCAACACTGTTGCGTCTAGCACCATATTCGCCTATGCTTAATCCTATTGAGACAATATGGTCAAAGGTAAAATCCTTCGTAAAGTGTAATCTCAGAGTACCTCAAGTTGTAGCAACTGGAATTCAAGAGCAAAGGCTCATCTATCTGGAAGGAATTATTGACCAGGCAAACAATTCCATTGTGGGGGAAGAGTGTGGTCGAGCGCCACAGCATACCACAGTTTACCACGCTGCAGCTTTGGCAATGGAAAATATGCCAGTAGGCCGTTAAAGTTTTGCAAAAGTTTAATACATATATAAGTTTTATTGTGAAGATAAAAAAATAATAAATGTTTCAAATTAAGGTAGATGCTTTCTTAATTACACTTGACGCTTTCTGAATTCCATCTGACGCTTTCTGAATTACAATTGATCGATCTGAATTACATGTGAGCTTTTCTGAAATTCATTTAATTAATCTGAATTACAATTGACGCTTTCTGAATTACACCTACCGCTTTCTGAATTACACCTGACGCTTTCCGAATTACAATTGATCAATCTGAATTACATGTGATGCTTTCTGATTTACAGTTAAAAAATCTGAATTACATCTGACCTTTTCTGAAATTCACTTGACTAATCTGATTTACAATTGACGCTTTCTGATTTACAAATGGAAAAGGTGTAGTTCTAAATTCTATTTGAGTTATTGAACCAGAATTTGCATAAATCGCTCGAAATCGGGGCATTTCGGGACAGTATTTCATTTCGGGGCAACTAGCTCCAAATCGGTAAAATCCCGAAAAATCGGGACGTATGGCAACCCTAGTCGTGAATAATTATAACACATTTTTTGTTGTTCTAAATCTTCATCATGAAAAATTGTCAATATTTATCAAGGCACTCTAGCTATTATTTTCATGAACATGTTAATTTTATTTTGCTAGATATTTATTTATTATTTAAGCAGCCGAACATGAAGATTTGCAGGGTCGTAGGTACAGGCCGAGTAGGCTACCGTCTAGAGGGCCACATGCAGCAAGGGGCGCCAAAATGGCATTGTGATCAACCATTATGATCCAATCGTTAAACATCACATAAAATCCGAAAAAAATACAGCAAAATGCTTCTCACCCAGTATTCAAAATGAACTTATTCTAATAGTCGGAAGGGTGCAGGGTCAGAAGGTATAGGCCGAGTAGGCTGCCGCCTAGGGGGGCACATGCAGCAATGGGCGCCAAAATGGCACTGTGATCAACCATTATGATCCAATCGTTAAACGTCACATAAAATCCGAAAAAAATACCGCAAAATGCTTCTCACCCAGTATTCAAAATGAACTTATTGCAATAGTCAGAACGATGATCAAAAACCAAATTTTGTCAGTAATAATGTATTAAGGGCAAATGATTTTGCCGGTAAAAATGTTTAACGAAAGTATTTTGTTTTGGCCATGTAAAAGTTAGTTTGTCGAGGGGCATTACCAAAAAACAACAAATCTTGAGTAAAACATTTTCAGAACAAAATCATGACCCCGAAATACATTTTATGGACTATTTCTCAAATATCGGTTTATTTTGACATTTATACTGATGCACAATGACAGTTTAAATGACGTTTCTGAAATACCACCTTGATTAAAACAACATATTTGGTGGTTGCCATGGATGCAAGTGGTAAAAGAAACTGATCAAATCCCAAGGGACATAAAAGCACGTGATTGGTTGAATTTTGAAAAATCATGGCATTTGATTGGATAATAATAGATGCGGGAAATAGTCAGAAATAAAATCTGCAAAATATTTTTAAGTTCTTTCGATACAGCTTGTGGCTGCTGAACGCTCTAGTACGCAATAGCACTAGAATAAACTAATGATAATCTTGTAAGGCTTCAATCTAAACAAAATAGCAATACCCAAAACTGTCAGAAACTGTCGTAGCCCTGAACTACTCCGGAGGAAGAAGTGGATTAATACTAAAATGATCAAAACCAAATACGGGTGTCACCAACTTAATTGTTCACACCTTGCAAATCTAAGTTGGAAAATTCCCCGATGATATGGTAATCGCAGATTACACTTATCAACCGCAGGCTCTTTGATAAGCTATAACCTGTTATAGAAATTAAAAAATGATAAAAACGACGCAATTAAAGTAATATTTCTTTTCAATACCTAAATGCAAATAAATATAAGAGGATAGTTCCTTATACTGAAATAAAATATTGTATCCAGAGTATGTAAAGACGAGGTATTTACGTAGGTAATTGAATTAAACCCAATACTAACCCAGCGATGTGTACGTTCACACGTCACGGGATAAAGTATGTAATTTATAATTTCAAATGCAAGTTTCACGTACAAAGCGCAAGGTACATAGTAAATATGCATACAAATCACTACTGTATTAATACATTAACGGTAAAACCGGCAAGAGCAGGCAAATTTCAATGGCGCTAGTTATTTTAACCATTTGATGTTTGCTACTCCTGCAGTGTTATGTTTTGGCGTTGACATTTATCATTGGCGTTCATTCGTTGTGCTTTAAGGTGTTGCACGAAGTTTACAGCCGGTTTCAATTATGGTTCTGTGATTCAACATCCCACCTCCCTCAGAGGAGGATTGGAATGTGGCAAACCAGGTCGTAAGGGGAGAAGTGAAGGTAGTCTTTATACCTAAACCAGCGCGTACAGATTATACCCACGCTAAATCATATCGTCCCATTAGTCTTACATCCTTCTTACTAAAGACTTTGTGACAGAGATATAAGGGAAAGGGTGCTGGTTTTACACCAATTGCACCTGAACCAACACGTCTATATCTCAGAGCAATCTACTGAATTGGCGCTACATGCTGTAGTGAACCGGATTGAGAGATCGCTAGACACTAAAATGCTCACTCTGGGAGTTTTCATTGATATTGAAGGAGCCTTCCACAATGCTTCCTTTGAAAGCATTCACTACGGCCCACTCTGTGTGAATAGAACCGAGCTCTGTAGACTAGGGGTTACCATGTCTGCTTAGCATTCGGGAAGTCGCGGGTTCGATTCCCCTGGCCGTCTGCTCTGATTCAGGTTTTAGGTGGTTTTCCTGAGTCAACAGAGTACCTTCTCTGAGGCGAATGCCGGGGCAGTATTTCTCCACCTTTCCTGACCTCTCTTCCATTCCCCACCCTTCATTTCTCTCACCCATCTTATAATTCCTGTTCTTGACTAAAGAGGGAAGCAAGATCCTTATAGCAGCCCGGCCCCAGTTGGGGGAATTGAAAGGACTCTGAACCTTTACCTTTTTACCTTTTGTGAATGGATAAAACACATGCTTATGATGAGATCAGTACAATTTAATATAGGAGACAACTCCATTAGACTACATCCCTCTACAATATGCCTTCAATTGACAATTTAACGTCTATCAAAATGCCGGGTTTATCCAGCATACAGATATATCCATCTTTACTGACAAATCTAAAACAAAGCATGGAACAGGTGTCGGAGTTTCCTCTGACGATCTGAACCTCCGCCAAAGCATACCATTAGGCAAAATAGCCACTGTGTTCCAAGCGGAGGTAATTGAAATAATGCATGGTGCAAAACCAATTCTTGAAAGGAAAATCGAGAATAATGTATTGATATCTTCAGTGACAGTAGAGCCGCTTTACTAGCCCTGGGTAGTTGCAAAATTACCTCAGGTGTGGTATTACAGCGCCATGAAGCTCTCGAGGCTATCTCAAAAAATAATATAGTTTCCTTTGTATGGGTGAAAGGACATAACGGCAACTATGGCAATGAGGATGCCGATGAGAATGCGAGACCGGCTTCCGAACAACTTCTCTGGGGGCCAGAACCCGTAATCTCTATATCCCTGACAACATTAAGCTCTATGCTATATCAAAAAACCTTAAACAGCTTCACACGAAGATGGGTTAACATGCAAAGCTGTTGCCAAGCAAGGGCTGTTATTACAGCGCCCTCACCAAAGATAGCCAAATATTGCTTGCTACTGTCCCAAAGGAACCTTCAACTAATCGTGGGTATCCTATCTGGACACTGCACTCTAAAGCAATATATTCACAGGATGGGAGTGGTGGACAGCCCAAACTGTCGCGGATGCAACGAGAATGACAAGACAGCAGAACACGGTTTGTACCACTGTCCAGCTCTCGCAAGAGTCAGAGGATCCATGGGACTTCTGGCCCGATATGGTCAGAATCAGCAATATTCGAGTTGCGGTCGTTCTTAAGTACATTCAAAGGATTGGATGGCTTGACTGATACCCAACTTGAAGAGCTGCTGGGAGCATGTGGCCGCCGTTAGAAAACTTTCCAGGAAGGGGCAATATTTTTTCTATATTGAGATAAGACAATTAAATTCACAGATGGTCTAAAAAAGAAACACTTAATGCGCATCTAAAAACTATTAGATTTTAAAAAATATAAAAATAATATGCTACAAGGTTGGAAAAAATACCTGTATCACCAACACGTTTTGTGTATCTAAATCAAAAATAGTGGGCATTTTAGTTGAAAAATTGCACGAGCAAGGTACATTCAGAGATCAGAAATAATAAAATTATTACGTTTTTTACTACATCTTTACCGTATGGTTTGGGCATCGAAGCACGCAAAATAGTAAAGCGTTAGTAATATCGTAGCAATCCACATTAATGCTGACATAAAATTAATTAACAAATAAAATAATAGATGCACAAAAATATACATACCGTATAGATTTGATCAAAGTCAAAAATAAAAAATAATGTAAACCAGGATACACAATAATCTAACAATAGTCACTCAACCAGGGAGTGAATAAGACTAACTTGACATAAGTAATGCATTTATTTTAAATAATTGCAAACATTCGGTGCAGGTACACTGGGATTTGGCGCACCATTGAATTTATTACTTGAACGTGCCTAGACACAAGAAAACCCAACATCAACTCCATATTTCGGTCGTTGGCTTATTCAAAGAATGGGTTCTGTAAAGTGGTCGGGTCCTTAGGGCGGACAAAAGAATAAATCGTTGCTGTTCCTACGCACACTATCTAATATGATTACACCCTATGAAAATAATGTCTGTCTGGTTAGTTCTGATAGCTCGGGGGTCTGTGCGTGGCGCGCGTACTAGGCATTCAAGGTTAATGTAATGGTGGATTATTTTTGGAAACAATCCAGGGAGGGGCAAGTGCCCCTCCTTGTCCCTATGTAACGGCGCCCATGGCTGGGAGGTAGCACAATGGGCCCACTTAATGCCGCCTAAGTGCGTGTGAGGTAACTCACCCTCCATATTTAATCCACACTCGAGAAGCGCACACACCAACGGAAATCAAATGGAACTAGAGCCTGTTCATTTCGTTATGGACAAAACAAAACCTTTCAAATCTGACAATTCTAAATTGTCACATTTAAATACTTTGCAGCATATCAGTTTTTAGGGCAATAGATGATCAAATTTCACCCGCTTGCGAAGCTAATGAATTATTTGACACTGACAATTTACAATTGTCAGATTTGAAAGGTTTTGTTTTTTTTCTATAACCAAATGAACACGCTCTACCATCCTCTTTGGGAACTACCCGGAAATAACGAAATATTTTGCCTATTAATGGCGGATCTGCGTGTCCACCAATAGCGGCAGACATCCCAATGGCCACACTGTTTTGTATACACCCCACCACACGGCCTATATTTCAAGGTCAAGACCAACCATATCAAACCTTGGAAATCTGAAAATAAAATCGCAAACAAGAACAGTCTGCAAGGGTAGTATAGCGTCCGATAGTCGTGCAGAAATAGAAGCCTTGTTGAAAGCTATTGAGATAGTTCAGAGTAAGAAAGGAACGGTGGCCGCTAGTGATGCTGGTATAAAGCTGAAACCACTGTTCTGTCAAAGACTTCAGTTTACAGCAAGTATGTGGGTTATTACATGCCGTGTTGTTCTTTATGATGCTTCTTTTTCAATAAAATTACGGTTCATATATTGCATTTTAAAATAAACGCATTTACACATGGCGTGGCGTGCATAGTAGCAAATATTCGAGTAGGCTCTACGCTCAATTTAATTATGACGAATGTCACATGCCTACTAAAATATATTTTTCGTATGGTCATCTCTTTCTTACTCAAGCATTCCATTTTGTTGTTCATGTTATCTCATTGCTGTTATATGTATACAGATTGCGGCAGGCAACTGGGACCAGAGCAAAAGCAAGGGGACTTTACATGTGGCCGTAATTGTATTTAAAAAATTTAAAAATCGAATATATACCTTGTATTTATAATGATCCTAACGACCTACCGCTCTCGTACATTGATTGTTCGTTTGTTAAACACCACGACGGCCACATGCATATTCTCTTTGCTTTTGCAATGGTCCTAGTTGCCTGCCGCAATCTGTATAACTATGGCCCCTCCGTATATAATACGCGGTAACAAATATGACTGGATGCAGTTAGAGGAGTGGGAGTGGACAGCCCTAATTGTAAATCAAGCAGCAATTGCCCACTTCTATAGCACTGACATTCATTGGTTTGCGGTGGACGTAGGAAAGAATTGCAATCGATTCAGACAAGGAAGATAATAAAATTGGAGGAAGTGGGCGTGTCAGAGGTGTGCTTAGCGAAAGAAACTGTGGAGGAACTGTAGAGCTTGCAGAATCTTGTAGAACTGCGGTTCACACTATTAAAATCGTTGAACTTTGAGAGTTTCTATAAAGAAATCGTAAAGGAAGTAGTACAGGTTCCAGGGGACTCTATATTCAATATAAGGTCTGTGCTGGAACAGCTGAAGGAGAAATCTGAAAAGAAGTGGAAGTGCTAACGTTTGCGAGTAGTATGGTAACATGTGATGTAGAAGTTGAAGAACTTAGTCGGCAGTTTGTAGTGTTATCATGCGGATGTGTTATGCTGAGGCCGCTCCACCAGCAGCAAGCGACGTGCCTAGTGCTGTTGAACGATTGGTGAGTTCGTTAGAAGATTTGCTTTTAAGGCATCACACGAAGGTTTAGGAGGTAGCGGGTTCAGCGATGAGGAGCTATATAAACAGGAAAAAAATGTACAAGAATGGTGCAACTGTTTGTTGACTATTTCTAGACGGAGCCGTAGGGAAAAGCCTTTTTATAGATTTGATGGTTAGTCTTGGCCTGGACGGACATATGTGTGTGAAGTAAAAGAGTTTATAGAAAAGAAGGAAAATGAAGAAGAGCGTGCGATTTGACGACACGAAGGATAAGGGGTACAACCTGAATACGTGGATGTATGCGTACAAAGAAGCTCGAAGAGAACTGTCGGAACGAGAAGCTTTGGATAGGTGTCGGTTCCAGCATAGGATCCTTACTGTAAATGAAGTACTGCGAAACGTCTTGTGCGCAGAACATAGGCAGACAATGTATGTAGAACGCTTTGCAACTAGTACGTGACTTTGTAATTTATGTAGTGACGATAAGTAGCACTGTATTTGGTATGATATATATGATAAACATTAGACAAAGCACAAAAACAAATCGAGTTGGAATGATATAAGTATGATGGCTACATAGGACTAAGCGCTAGGTGTTCTTCAACTTCGACGATTGGAATGGTGTTATAGCGACTAGCGAAAACATTTCTCGAACTGATTTGAAGATGTGATGAGATACTGAGGTACCGTTGTAGGCAGTCAGTTTTTTCGAGCAGAATAAGTTCTTATCGGACGTCTTGAAGCCTTGCATGTCGATAATGAGCTTCATCTCCTAATATGAGACAAAGCACGTTGCAATCACGGTAACAGTCAAGGCGCGACTGAACTAGTTCGGGAAATTACAATTATTGTCAGTGCGTTGTAGGTACGTAAAAATCCGATCGTGAAGAACGAGACAATACGCGGTTGTGTTGGCTGGCACTTTCTCGGAAGTTTCAAATTCAACTAGAAAAACGACAGCGTTCGCGTGGAGGTAGTTCTTTTGATGGGAGCAGTCGATTACAACAATGGGTGCTTTGTCAGCAAAGTCATAGTGCGTGAACCAAGGCTCATCGGTCTTGTTATAATATGACAATCAGGGCCGGCATCTTTATGTTTTCTCGTGTGTTGCTCGTACTTCTAAAGACAATAAATAGCAGAAATTCTAAAATGATAAGTAGAAAAATCGTTTTTGTTCATGTCAAATACTCCCAAAATATTTAATTTAGATTTAATGCCAGTGTATATTAACTTAAAAAGAATTTAATTAAAAAGATTCACAATTTTAGATGCCAATTAGTATTATATATATTTTTTACGTTTAATCCCCAGGATGAAGTTTATTCCCGAGACAAAGTCGAGGGAAGAATCACATGTGGGATTTAATGACATCTTAGTACCCGCTTTTTAAGTTATCAAAATAAAGATAGTAGTGATGGTGACGAAACATACTTGGTAACTTAGCAATTTATTAGCACTGGGAGAGGGTAGAGGTGTCCCAATTTCACATGGTGCCTGGGAAAAGTATTCCCGGTAGGTGATGTTTAGTTGTGTGAAGGACCTGACAAAATATCAGGTATGTACTTTTAAATTGGGTTATAATATTTGAACGTTTGACAAGTATTTTTAGCTAGAAGTGTTATTTTTTAAACGTAAAAAAATGTAACCCAATTTAAAATTATTTACCCTACATTGTGCCAGGTTAGTTTTACATAACCCAACATCACCTACTGGGAATACTTTTTCCAAAGACAATGAGCATTTGCGACACCTATACTAAGGTCTTTTTCCATGACCGGAAGTAGAAATCAGTTTCTAGGTTATAAATCTTGTTGCAGAAATATTCCTTGGGATTAAAAGTGGGACTTTAGTCCCTCAAGAGGACTCTATTGAAAATAATTTTTCAAAATGCCCAACTAATTCATTGAATAAAACATAATTAAATAAAACTAAATTTACCATCACATTATGTAGACACAACAAGGTCCACAGTTGAAATTCTGTAATTATTGTTGTCTCAAGTCTTCTTAATTTTTTGCACTTTTTAAAAAATACCTCAGAAAACGTAACTTGTAAATTGATAAAACCAGGTTATGATGCTGAAGAGAGTTGGAACTTGTTGAAGGTAAGAAAGTTTGGAGAGTGATTTGTAAACGGGATAGCCAGGCCTAACTACCACTTAAAAAATTTGCAGCCTATGTCAATTCACAGATGAACACAGCGTTTGAGATTGTATTAAAAATTAAGTATCATACACTAGCTAGAGATACAAAATATTGGTGTCGTGTTTTACTTATTTTAGGCAAACTGGCGACCTAGTAAATTATTTTCGACCTTCGTAAAATTATTGCCTCCGCACCCGCTAATTCCCATAACAAAAATATTTATCTACAGACACCAGCACAAATATGGTATATAATTACAACACGCTATATTTACCTACTTTATTCACCGGCAAGTGTTTTGAAACCCTAGCAACACGCCATTACGGTGATAATGCAATAACCTGCGACGGTAATTTAAGTGTTTATTTGTGCAAAACTGGTGGTAAATAACTTACACGCACAGCACTAAACACTAACAAAGGCACTAAACCACCTGTTTATTACAAAAAGCTCAACTATAATCGATAACTGCAACCAACGCGCAGTTATAATCTGTAAGCATGTTCACGTCGCGGGCATTAACTACCTACTTTACCGGACATCACAAACCCGTCACGTCAGACACCTGAGGCCTGGTTTTTTAACTAGTAGTGAGCGTTGTCTGTTATTTATTTTGTCTGTTGTCGTCCGAGGTCCGTTGTGTTGCTCATATTGTTTCCTGTGTTGCTCGAGCTCGCAAGCAACACAACTGATGCCGGGCCTGATGACAATTGAAACTTGAAATGCATGTCGTATAGTGTTACGTAATGATTGTGGACATAATCAATATTTAAATTATCGTAAGGCAATCGTTCAGTGTTCAGATAAACTCGGAAATTTATAAAACTAATTTTGTCGAAATGGCCGTTGCCCTTGCGGACTAGTCCCAAACGGTCAGTTTAAAATCCTACGATGACGTATCTGGGGTCTGCAATTTCGTGCTTGTTGCAATAGCGCGAGAATTTTGAGTCAGGGCATTAACACCTGGTATGATATGAAGTTGCCAGCTGCGGAATGCTACTTGTGCGTCCATACTTTTATCGATGTACTTGGTTAGTGATAATTCTTGGGCGAGACCTGCAGTAATATAAGGGACCAATACAGCTTGTAAATTGTAACTTTCGCCGTTTCCCCCGCTGCGCTGTAGCACTGAATACAGTGCCGTTATCGGTATTGCTGTGAATTAATGCAAGTTATTGTCTGATGTTAAGTATGACTTTTCCATAATCTTTGGCAAAACCTAACATCATCCTCAACGGTATGCAGGCACTAAAGTGCCCTGTGTTCTGTGCATCGGTAATATGAGTATTGGGAGCGTACAACCAGCCAGAATTTTGAAGCTTTTTAACGTTATCAGAACTATAGGACACATATCACTTTAGAGTAAATGTAATACCAGGTTTGGTAACAGAATCAACGCCACCATTGATTTCGTATTGAATTTCGCTAAACCAGTGAGCTCACCCGATATTAAGGAATTTAGCAGTCGCTTTCATTCCTTAATTTTTCCTCTACGTAAAGATAGCTCAAACTTTGTAGAGTTGACATATCTTCGGGAATTGGAATTCTAATTTCATCATTATAGTCAAAACGGTTTGTATACGGTTGATGTGTGTGCAACTGATTGCTAACGCTGGAGTTGTCCCCCATATTTCGAATGCTCATAGCACTACTGTAAAACCCTAGGACCGTAAGAAGTCTTTGTATGCCTTTGTTAACTGCATGGTGGACGAAGTTGAACTGATTTTACGAGGCTGTAGACGACGCCTCTTATAGGAACAGGGCAGCACATGGTATGGAGACGGGTTGAACCGAAAACCCATTATAATTTCTTTAAATGCAATGTTACCGTGACGATTTCCTTACTCAAACTGACGGGGATATCTGACTGATTCAGTAACAGTTAGGTTAGTGATCTTTCTCGTGCTAATCCGTAGGTAATTGACGGGGTTAGTAGTTTCCATTAATTTGTACCCAGGCGGCTGTGGGGAAGTAGTGATTGGTGAATGTGGTCAGAATAACCATTTTTATGAGAACCGACAGATATGGAATGATGGAGTGGATGTTCAACATTTTCGTAACATGTTCACTTGCATACCACATATCAGTGTCATAAACTTCGCTGTCAAATCCTAACATGTCTCGGATAGTGTTGTCGCTCCTAAAGTCGATTGAAAAGGTCGATTTTATTTCTGTTTTTAAGGTGCTGTTGTTTCCTTGTAGCAGCGCCTATTTAATACCCCCATCGGAATCGAACTGGTTATGTAGAAACTCGGCAATGCCCGTTATTTCATATGCTATAGTATAGTAGGTATAGTAATAGCAGATTGTCCAACAAGATGAAATTCATTATTGGGAGGTCTAATGTTGGCAATAGTATTGTACGTTTTGAAACTTAACAATCCAAATTGATATCGCAATACAGAAAAAAGTAATCCGCTTTAACGTAAGCCGTCCAATGCGTGCCAGGTCCAACATCATCGTTCAAGTTTGTGGCACCACATTTTCGTTTACAAGTCTTGTCGGGCAGGGTATCCTCCATAAATATTCCTCTAAAGTGGGGAATTTCTAGATGTTTAACATAGGTACTGTGCAATATCGATGTTCGTCAACGCGCGGAGAGGCAGCTTCAACGATACTTTTTTTACTAATACGGTTGTAGATATAACCTTTTTCCATGAGCAATGGATACCATAGCTTTGTTATGTCGCTCCTTTTCCTGGATATATTTTTTAGCAGCCTTTGAGGCTTCCACTGCTTTAGCACTGCACCACCTCCGAGGAATCCCAACGCTCCTAATGCGGCAATTAGGGGTATAAGCTACAGTGGCTATATACAAGAAAGTGTGGCCATTGGGATGTCCTCGCCGCTATTGATCGACGCGAATATCCGCCATTAACAGGCAAAGAAGTTGGTAGAACCTGTTCAATTGGTTATGGAAAAAAATAAAACCTTTGAAATCTGACAACTGTAAATGGTCAGTGTCAAATAATTCATTAGCGTCGCAAGCGGGGGAAATTGTATCATCTATTGCTCTAAAAACTGATATTTTACACAGTATTTAAATGTGACAATTTAGAATTGTGCTATTGTTGTAACAGCACAAGATGCGTTCGACTTGGAATATATGATAAAGACATTAATTACATCGGTGCTACGATGAATAGGGCCTTAACATAAGTTTAGAGAAAATGGAGTATTTAGTAGTCAACCGGGAAACACAATATGAAGTCTTAATAAATGAAGATGTCGCAGTAAGACAAGTGGAAAGGTTTAAATACCTCGTTGCTACAATACAATCGATGAAAAAGGTTTGGGAACAGAAGAGATCAGAACTCGAATAGTACAAAGTAAGAAGTAAGATGCTTGAAATCAATTTGATGGGACAATACTATCTCTAACAAAAACAAAAAAAGAATAGGTAAAGTAATGGTAGAGTCGGTGCTATGCTATGGCAGTGAAGTATGGACTGTAACAGCGGATATGAAACGAAGACTAAACACAGTTCAAATGGACGAAAAAGCGCAAAGGTATCGAGACGAGATAGAGTGACGAACGAGGAAATAAGACGCAGAAAGGAGGCACCAGAATCAGTTGTGGACAGAATTGAACGGAAATCGTTAAAATGGTTTGGTCATCTGATAAGAATGGACGACGTGGCCTATGAAGATCTTTAAATGGTCGCCGCCGGGTAAGAAAAAAAGGGGGTATTTGGAGCCATGAAGGAGAGGAACCTGGAAGAAGACCAAGCACAGGACAGGGAAGTTTGGAGACAGGGAACAGGAAGAAGGCTGTATTGTAAACTACCATAACTGAAACAGGTTGTAAACTTCATGCAATACCTTAAATCACCACGAACGAACGCCAATAAAAAATGTCAATGTCCAAACATAACACTGCACGTGTAGCTAACATCAACTAGTTAAAATAACTTGCGCTAAAATAATGACCACTAAAAAACGTTCAATTATTTCTAAAGGCACTGTATATATCTAGGCTCAAATTTGCCTGAAAATGGCGGCCAACAATCGTATGGCCACTCTGCCTTGTATATAGCTACTGTAGTATAAGCGGGCAAGATAGCCCCTCTCTCGGGAACAGATACTACTCTAGACCAGAGCCGACGTGTCCTTCGTGATTTCGAACGAAGAGCGCTTCCAAACCGGAGAGGAACGCCCCTCCCTATACGTTTAGACCTACCTAGTTCGCCTTCTACGCTTTCGTTTCTGAGAGACTCTCATATCTCGTTTCGTCTTCGCCTTCATAATACCGGCAATGGGTAGTGTACGCCTCCGTTTCCAGGACATTCCCATACCGAGTTTGTTTTCCCTTTCATAATTCTCGTAATAGCGCCAGCGTGGCTCGGTGGTTAGAGCATTGGACTGCGGCGCGGAAGTCTGGAGTTCAAATCTCAGATCGATGTCTGACGGGCGGCCTACCCAGTCGCTTTAAATAATTGGGAACCTGCGTTCGAAAGAATAAGAGGTAATAATGCGGTTGTCTAATGCGTGATGCTCACCACATGTCATGAATTTGACACGCGACAGCCGGATGTGAGGGCGAGGATACGGAAGCTCTGACCTTCCGCCTTGCAGGCCAAGCTCCTTCATGGGGTTGTAGTGCCTCACCATTATTAATTCCCGTAATAGCTAGGGCTGCAGCTATTTCCCCAAGAGTGGAGTTTTTTGCTCAAACACGTTCCCAAGCTTTTTTCGCGAGAACTTTATCTACAGCGTGACGTGTCGAAAGATCGCTACACCCGTATTCATAGTCGTTCGCCAGCGCCTCGCCGGCGAGTCGCCGGAGTTTCGTTATGAATAGTATGTTGGCGGCACTGTACGTCTATGTCAAATTCGAGGTTAGCAGGTTAGGTTTTGCGTCAGTTTTGACGGAAATTGACACAAAATCTAACCTGCTAACCTCGAATTTGACATAGACGTACAGTGCCGCCAACATACTATTCATAACGAAACTCCGGCGACTCGCCGGCGAGCCGCTGGCGAGCGACTATGAATACGGCTGTCAGAGTATGCGATGTCGTGTTGCTTCCAGACGACGTCCAGAGGATTCCTTCCTCGATCGCTCCGAGAAAGCGGCTTGTTTAAGCGGGTACCAGATCCGCAAAATTTGTAACCTGTTATATGTAATTCGAAGGGCAACTTATCGATGAAGGTATTCAACCAGTGTTACCAGGTCTAGTGAAATTTCATTAGATCTAGTGATTTTTAGTCAATCTAGTGATTTAGTGATAACTTTTGCGAAAAGAGAATTATCTAGTGATTTTTTCCAGTCTATTTTATAAAAAAACCAAATAATAAAGCAAAAATTCCTTCGCCCCTTTCGCCGTTGTTGCAGATTACTACCTACTATTATTATCCAATCTTAGAAATTAGTTTTCGCTGTGACGGACAGATGGCAGCCTGAGATTTGAAATGCGAAGATAAGTAAATTCCATGAATTACTTAACAGAAAATAGGTATTTCCCTGCTTCAAACTAAATGCCCGAGGCTATAAACAGAAAGGGAATTGTTGACATTTGCATTTTTACTTTCGGTAGAACGTAAAAAATTATCAAAGTTTGAAGTGTGCTGTGAGTACTGTGACCACTGGGACTCAAGTGGATTTTCCGATAATTTAATGATATGAATTTAGAATTGCAGGCTGAAGTTCCAAAAATTCACTTGCTTTATCCAAGAATAGCTTTTAAATTATTGTTGAGTTATTACTTCAAACCAGAGTATTTAAACACACGGATTTAAGCAAATTACACCATAGAGATCCGGAACATTATGTTTTAATTGAGCACTTGTACTTAGGTCCAAATATCGCAATAGCGCTAGCAAATAATAGTTTAACAGATAGTGCAAAACATTTTTTCCGTTTGGAGTGTTTAGGTACATTTTTACACCGAAGCAGCGCATCAAATTTTCAAAAGATTTCCCTTTAATTCCCGTGAAGCTGTTATGCTTAAATCATTAAATGTTCTAAATTATTCAATAGTTGCGAATGTTGATAGTCTCGGCCTCTTAATTATACATTTTCTTAATCTAATAACGGATGCCAATGCTTTAGATCGGGAAATTCGATCGCTAAAATATTCTGCCATTAATTTTGAAATGGAAGATTTAGAATTTTGGAAAGAAATTTTTAATTGTAAAAAAGCCGACGGTAATTTGTTCTATCCCCAACTTTCTCAGTTTGTGAGTATTTTTTTTGTTCTTCCCTATAGTAGCACCTGCATTGAAAGGGTTTTCAGTTCAATTAATTTAAATAAAACTAAGCCAAGAAATAGATTAAGTACTAACACTTTGACTGGAATTCTTCTTTCTAAAAACTTAATTTTGCCAAAAAACTGTTATGATTTTGTTATTACTGATGCAATAATAACAAATCATAATAACAAAATGTATGATTAAATTACATATTGTATAATTATTGTGGGTGTAGTTTGTTATTCATTTATACTTTTTATTATATTTTTAAACATTTTATCTCGTTCGTTATTTTGTTTATTTTTTATAATTGTTGTGAAAACTTTGATTTTGTTTTTTTAATTTCCAGCATTTTTCACGTTTAAATTAATCTAGTAAAATTTTTGTCAATCTAGTGATTTTTTCCACCGCAAGCTAGTGACTTTTAGAATTTTGACCTGGCAACACTGTAGTAGAATACATTTTTGTTCGTACATTCTACAGATTTTTAATCAGTTCAAATGATGTATTATTTATACCTGGAACCTTTGTATTGTAAATTATATGGATTGATATATTGCAATGGAAAAGTCGACGACGATGACGTAGAAAATATCGTTATTAACTTTTATGCTCACACACTATTTAATAGCCAAAAACAGTAAAAAACCGAAACCAATTGAGAAGTTGATTTCATTGACGATTGCTAAATAACACTAGTAAATACAATTTAACAAAAAATACTTTATCTACTAGCAACATGATATTGTACATTTTCGTCATAGAAACAAAATATGAAAAACTACTCATAACTCCCAAGGGACTTGTCAAATTATTTCTCCCTCAAACTGATGGTAACAATGCAACTACAATTAACGTCTTAGCAAACATACAATGAGGCAATCCTTGATGTGACTTACATATTCTAATTTTAAATGTCACTATGACTATGACTATGAAATTTCATACTTTTTTTACGAATATGCTAGTAGATAAAATATTGTATGCACCACGGAGATATTCATGTTCTTTACCTTCGATTGACTTACACACTTCGGGCCAGAGGCCCTCGGTCTGTAACCCATGTCAACCTCAGAGAAAAAAATATTCATATCTCCCTTAATGCATAAATATCTATATTTACCTGTGGCTTGAGATGCGGCTAAACCGACTGCTAGCAAACATAACACGTAACTGACCTTCATTTTGAATGAAGTGTGCTGTTGTGGAGTACGCTTTGGTTTAAATAGTATTCTGTATGTCGTTATCTTTACCGTTATAGATTTATTACCTCACGTTAAAGTTCCTTTATTATTGTTATTGCATTATTTTGTATTTTTATTATTAGCAGGGTCGTGCCACGCACAAGCATTTTCTTGCTTATGTGGCAGGAGATTTTTTTTCATATGTAGTAAATTATAATTTTTATATTTATGCTAATAAACTTACTTACTTACTTACTTACAATAGATTGTGTCAATGAATTATGAAATAATATTATTGGCAAGCAATGATATTGTGACCATATAATTTTACATTTGAGATGTTAATTAGCAAAAATCGTGACGCATGTATTAAATTAACAAATTCCAAAAACGTATAACATTTTCGCATGTAGGTGAAGATTTTGAGAAATGGATATATAAGGGGAACGTAGTCCTAATTTTATTTTATTTAGTTGATGTAAAAGATAGTTGAAATAAATACTGGCATTACAGTTAGATATTTTATAAGGTTACACTATAAACACAATTTACGAATAAAAACTTCTGGTTCAATTTCCTAAATAGTTATTTGTCCAGTTAAACTAACTATCGTACACAAAATTAGTCATTTCAATATGGGATCAACTATTTGTCCAGGCTTGATCATTGTATTATGGTACTTTTGCGACCTACTTAAAACCTAGCTATTAAAAATATACTTTTTGCGATAATTTATTGTAAATATGAAAAATATGTAAAGGGCTTTACTTCCCTCGCAAGTGGACGTTGTGAGACTAAACTATTTTAAAGATCAAATGAAATTAGAGGTAATATATTATCACGTTTTTAATAATACGGAAACAACAAAAGAATACATTTGATAATGCGAATTACATCAATTTTCGAATAAAAATGAATATTACCGGCGATGGTATTCGAACTTCTGCGCTTGCGAATACGATTTCAAGGCTTGGTAGTTGCCTGTTCACTATATTCGAGCACGAATTTATTTACTTATTTATTTATTATTGAATAGAAAGTAGGCGGCTAAGCCGATATAACTTTCATCTGTGTTGTGTACATTTAACAAAACAAATATTCTATACATGATAACATAACAAGACAAATAAGTTCTGCAAAAGTTAATATACAATTAACAAAAGCCAAAGAAAAGAAAATACAAGTCAACATGAAAAACATGAAAAACCGAAAAGAGAAAATAAATGTAAAGAGAAAAAAAAAGCAATCATTTTAAGTAAATTTTAAACTCTAGGTGGTTTACGGTTGTTTCGCCCCCGCCGTTTCGCCCCCAGCCATTTCGCCCCCTAGTCGTTTCGCCTCCGGACCGTTTCGCCCCCGAAGTTTTACCTGTAGCTTTAGTCAGCTTCAGCTGATTCTAGTTGCACCAAGAGGAGGTAGCTAGTAAGATTTCGCAACCGGTTTTTTTATTTTGTAATCCAAAAAATAAGAAGTATATCGCAATATCAGCTCGTATGAAAAAAATCTTTGAAGATTTTGAAAATCGTCAAGTTATTGATTACTTGCGTGGGATTGCGTACAACTTTTGAATTTATTCCGGTTGCACGCCGAAATATAGATGTTAAAAGATTTCTCTTTCTTTATATGTATTTACTAAAAACTCTAAAATTAAAACACAAACACCAACAAACAAAAACCAATAAAAATTTTAAAAGAACTATAATTAAAACACAAACACCAAAAGAATAATAATAATAAACGGTTGCAGAACCTCCTCGTGATGCAACTGGAAACAGCTAAAGCTAGAGGTAAAACTTCAGGGGCGAAACGGTTCGGGGGCGAAACGGTTAGGGGGCGAAACGGCTGGGGGCGAAACGACGGGGGCGAAACGACGGGGGCGAAACGGTCGGGGGCGAAACGCTGGGGGCGAAACGTCCGTACCCCACTCTAGGTATAGACACTATGTGCAAATGCATTTGTAATATTTTAAACTTATTTAAAACTAATTTAAAACTTGTTCATATGGCGTCCAAGGAGTTTTTGAATGAATTTACACTTGAACTCTAGACTACACAGACAGGTAAACTATTCCATGATCTCACTATGCGATGAAAAAGTATTCCCGCACCAGCTTGAAAAATCTGTCACAATGTAGTTTAAAATTGTGACCTCTCAGACCATCATAGTCACTGAAATTGAGCATGTTTCTTAACTGACTATTTTGAAAGTTTCAATAAGGTCGCCCATGGTTCGCCTGGATTGCAAAGTTGGTAAATTAAGCAACGATAACCGATGTTCATAGTGTAAACCTCTGAGTTCAACGGGGATCTTCGTGGCTCTTCTTGGTACCCGTTCAATAAGATCGATATCCTTGATGAAGTAAGGGTTCCACACCGGTACACAGTATTCTAAGTTAGGTCTGATGTATGTTTTGTATTTTCTTAAAATTATCACTCGATAAATGTTTAAAACAATTAGACACCATGTAGATTAATCTGTTAGTCGTTTTTCTGACAACGGTGATGTGTTTGGACCACTTTAGATCATTTGTTATGATAATTCCAAAGTTACATTGTTAATCCACAATGTTTAAGGACTGGCCTTTCAAATAATAAGCTAGCTTAGGATTTGTTTTTCCAAGATGTAGAATGTTACATTTTCCCACATTTAAAGATAGTAGCCATATCTCACACCATTCAGTAATGCTATTTAAATCATTTTGAGGACGATATGATGGTTTAATACGGAGTTATATAGTTTAACGTCATCGGCAAACATATTAGTTAGAGATGCAACATTATCCAGTACTATCGCATTTTTCCAAGTATTGGGTATAAAATTCTCCTCAAGCTAAGAATTTATAAATTTGGTGACGTCGTATGCTAAATTCTCAGAGGAGTTCTTTAATAGAAAGGCAGGTATTTCATTCGCACCTGAACTAAACTCAGCTTTCAGGGACTTTAACTCCTTAAGCACGTCATTCACGTTAAATTCTATAGATGTCATGGAGTTCGAAACACGATTTGTTAGTATCAAGGGCGGTGGAGCTACTGGTTCATTAATATATTGATCGTAGAAATAGTTTGCAAATAAATTTGCAACATCTTTCGGATTTGAAGTCACTTGTCCGTCATTGTTTGTTAGAACCACCTGATGAATTTTAGAGGAGAGTTGGGAGCGCATATATTTATAGAAGTTTTTTTCACCTAATTGCATCTCCTTGTTCTCGTAATGACTCCGAGCAATTCTGAGTACCGTAGTAAGTTCATTCGAATAGTGTCTATACACTCTATATTTCGTGGGGTTGACGGATGCCCTATATGTATCCCAAAGCTTTCTTTTGTGTTGAATCAATTTTTTTTGCTCGGGTGTGATCCATGGTTTGATATTTAATGTCTTCTTCTGCTTGGTAGAAGGAACAAAGTTATCTGTGATATGTTTAATTTTAGTGTTGAAATTTGCCCAGATTTCTTCTGCCTTTACGTCGTCACTGATATGTTTAGAGCACGAATCCAGTGTATCGTAATAATTTGCCTTTCAGTAGTTTTTCTTAGTTGTCTCTCTTATTAATGGTGTATATGGAAAACACTGATGGACACCAATTAGACATACATAATCACTACAGCCTATTGGTGGGTCAGTCACTAGGTCACTGAAGAAATGTTCGTCCATAGTAAATATTAAATCTAACACGGATGGTCTGTCCGTATTTATGAATCTTGAATGACTCTTCGCATCCGTGAGATGATACTACATTAAATACATCACTATTAGCGTGTATCTGTTGGTTCCCATTTTTGTCAAGAGTAAAGCCTGAGCTATGTGTAAATCATTACTTTTATCTACTTCTCAGTTAAAGCAAAACTAAAAAAATGTTTATTTTTTAAGGTGCTCACCCTGTATATATTTCTCCGAAATCTCGGTTTTATACCAGGTAGACATACAGTGTGAAAATAAAGTAACGGATAAACTCATTAACTCAGTTGATATTCATTTTTATGGAAAAACTTTGAAGGGGTTAGCGATTTTGACCACAAAGAATGATATGACGTCATCAACTTTTTTTTAGACAACAACCTATATTTTTTTATTATTGATTTCGGTAGTACTTTTTGTCCCATTTCAAACGGTATAAAATTTTCAGTATGTTCCATTTGAAAAAATCGAGAAAAATAGTCTTAAAATTTAAATATTAAATACCACTGAAATGAGCAAAATAAATCTAGTAACTGGTGGATAAAACATATGCGTCCTTTGCTTTTTCTAAATTAGAATTTACTTTTAGCAAACTATTTTACTAATAAAAATGGTACAAGTAAGCGAGACAGAGGATTACATTTTTTATTATTTATTATTGTATTTTTCAATTGTTTTTTTAAATTTCAATAAAAACGAATGTGCCGCCAAGACTCCGTCAAACGTAGGTAACAAATTTATTTTGACCATTTCAATGGTTTGTAATATTAAAACTTTAAGACCAGTTTTCTCGACTTTTGCAGAAGGAATATATCGAAAATTTTATATCATTGAAACAACACAAAACGTACTACCAAAATAAATAATAAAAATTACAGATTGTAATTTTTAAAGAAAGTCGTTGACGTCATAACTTTTAAAACAAATGACGTAGCAACATAAAGGTGGTTGTAGTGTATGTCCTACAGACAACAGACAGACATACAGACAAACAGACATGCACATACAGACAGACAGTCAGACAGGCAGACAGACAGACAGGCAGGTAGGCAGACAGACAGACAGACAGACAGACAGACAGGTAGGCAGGCAGGCATATAGACAGACAGATAGACAGACAGACAGACAGACAGACGGACAGGTAGACAGAATCAAGAAAACCGATTTTCGCCATCTAGAGACACGAAACGTGAAAATGTGAACCAATCTGGGAAGGCATTTTTGCGCGATTACTTCTTTCGTCTTTTAGACTAGGGAAGTAAAAAAAAGTAAGTACTAAATACAATTACTAGTAATGAGAAATATGGAGATTAAGAGTACTAGTTTAATTATAATTACTGTATTTAGAAATAAATAGAGCAATTTTCTAATTACAGACAGCCTAGTTTGGTTTTTATCTTTTTTAAAGCTCGAAATTATCGGCCGTAGTAAATCAATTGTAGTTAATGACACCAAAGTATATAAGCAACCTGTGCTATATCGAATATATAATAGCTATATGAAAATAAGTGGATTATGTTTCTAAATAAACAGGCGTCTCGAACAGTGTAGAGTTTTGATACTAGCTTCATTCCGCTAATTTGAAAATAGAAATATGGCTGAAATAGTGGCGGTATACAAGAAAAATACACATTTCTATCAAAAAGTGTAAATTTTCTAATTATTTTCTATTAAAAGTAGATATTGTTTTGTATAAACGCAATTTGTGTAACGAGATATTACATTCTATTTTTAAAATTTAATAGTAGTAGAGTACAAGAGCAATAACAAACTAATAAATATTTTATAAATGGAAACCCTGTGTGATAAAGGCTTCTGTATACCAAATTATCCACCATAATTCAGTTTAAATGAACGATAATACGAGTATAACAAGGTCTAATCGATGTGTGAACCGAGTTTAGCCTGACTCGAGAAATATATTAAGAGTCGGCTTTCACGAGACAATGGGGGTGTACCTCTTTGCACATTTTAAAATTATTTTTGTTTAGACAGGTTGTTAATACATAGAGTTTTTCATTAAAAACCTTTCTTAAATAAAACACCCAGTATATTTTATGGAGTTTTTGTAAATCCAATTTAGTGCTGATCAAATTGATGTAGAAATGTAATTGCAAAATATACGGTACCCCCCACCCAAGAAAAGCGCCCTTCTGTGCTTTTCAAGAATACTTCGATACTCAGCATCACTCAGTTTCGCTAATACAATAAAATGCTATGAACCAGTTATTTATCAAAAAAAAAAAAACACACACACACACAAATTTTTTTTGCCGACGACCATAGCTCAAAAGTTGATGTTGCCTTCATTTTCGGAGGACCTATCGTATGAAAACGATCCAAGACTTCAGGAAGGTTCCTGGCGACCGGAATCGTGTACACATACGAACATACATCTCCCGCACAGCACGTTTAAGCACCCCCAATACGGGGGATTGATCTACTGTCCTGGGATCTTCACCAAAAGATCCGCATCGCCGAGACGGAAATTTGATATAGCGGGTTCATGGTTGGCTCGAATTTTAGAGATATTTGACTCAGAGTGGTTTTCGATATGAGGGAATTTCAATACTTCGTAAACTTCGTGTCGAAGTAAAATGTGGCTCATATCAGACGCTTCTAATGGTCAAACCGCGTAGGTTGTTGATCGGGTTTTCATAGAAACAAGTTTTTTAATGTAGATCTCATAATTGTGTGGCAGTATCGTTATTTGTTTTTTTTTTAATATACATGGGGATTTTAACTCTCACGAAATTAAAAAAAAACTTTATTTCAATACAATACCCTGTATATTTTGGTTTTGGTAAATATAGCTTTTCATAACCTTTCTTATGATGGCATGTTTTTATCGGGTCAAGTCCTTAAGAAGAAAGTTACAAAGCTCCAAAGTTTTACTTTTATTCAACTAATTTTAGTATCCGAACATTAAAATAGCATTTGTTCTGATTATGGCACGTATTGCTATTTTTATTAAATCAAACCAAATAAACATATAAATAATGTAGTATACGTAGTAAAACTTAAATATCCAGTTTAAAAGGTTGCAGGACTATATAATAGGGACAGAAATTTAATGCCATTATGCCCTGTAGAACTAACCAATGACTCTAGAGCTAGGGAAATATCTGCAATAACTAGAATCTGTTATTGTGCAATTTTAGTTGAACCTGGAAGGACAAGAAAAGCACTCCAGTGCAAAAAATGTTATAGATTCGGACATACGCGCAATTACTGCATCCTCGAACCCAGGTGTGTTAAATGTAAGGAGTCACATATACACCAAATGCTAGAAAATGAAGGAAAAGATAAACCCAAATGTGTAAACCGTGGGGGTGATGACCACGCAAATTATCGAGGGTGAAGCTAAAAATTGTTGCCGTACATTCTAGTTAAAAAATTAAATATAATATAATATAAAATAAAATAAGGGTGACGGCAGTACGGCTGAGTGATGTTGCACATCTCACGGCACTTGCAAAAGTTAAGCACCAATCTGCTTGGTCAGTACTTGATTGAGTTAACATCTGGAGAGCGGGCGTAGTGTTCTAGCTTAGACAGGCTCCACCAACTCAACTACCTCCACCGAATTTAAAAATGCACATAGGCTCAGCGGCTCGGTGTGCCCGGCGCCCCGACACTGTGTAAACGGTATAAGGGGTTAGAGATTAGGTATATATGTAAAATAAGGTTTCGTATTACATTTTCTTTATGAGCTTTCCTGTATAACGTTAGCGTAACACGTGTGATAAAGTTGACGAGCTCAGGATAACTTGACAGTTCTTCAGATAATGAATAATGTTTTCTTACCCTGTTTTCTTTCTATTTAATTTTTACTGAGTAATAACCTCTTCATGTTATTTAATTGTTAAATTTAATATTAGTTATACGTAACATGTATAACATGTATATATGTTGATCTGGTAAATACATACATTTATAAAAAAATTATATCTTAAAACTTGTGTTAAATTTAGCAAGTCTTTGTAATAACGTCATCCTATAGAATTGTAAGTGACCGTATAAAAATTATTAATAATAGGCGTAATACTTAATAAAAATGTATACTACATTGTTTATATATTTGTTTGTTTGGATTGAACAAAAATACGAATGCGTACCATAATCAGAACTAGTGCTATTTTAGTGTTCGGATATTAAAATCAGTTCAATAAAAGTAAAACTTTGGAGCTCTGTAACTTTACCCGATAAAAATATGGCATCATAAGAAAGGTGCATGAAAATCTGTATCCACCACGCTCAAAATATTCAGGGTATTGTATTAAAACAAATTTTCGCGAGAGTTAAAATCCCCCTGTATATTAAAAAACAAACAGCAATACTGCCACGCAATTAAAAACTTTTTTCTATGAAAACCCGATTATCAGCATCTCAAGACGTTTGACCATTACAAGCTTATGAAATGAGCCACATTTTTGCTATTAAATCCCCACATCAGTTTGATCAGTACTAAATTAGATTTCCAAAAATCCCATAATATACTGGTTGTTTCATTTAAGAAGGTCGCCAGTGTGGCCGAGCGGTTAGGGAGCTTAGGCTGCGGTGCCACAGTACGGGGTTTAATCCCCACATCTGGCAACTGGCGGGCGGCCCACCCATTCGCTTTAAAAATTGGGTACCTAAACCACAGTTGTGGAAGTAGGGAAAGTAAGACAGTCGTCGAGGGCTTGATGCCAGATGACTGAGTTTCGGAAAGAGACATTTCAGCGACCCTGACTTGCCTCTGGCCATGTTCCTACATGAAATGAAATGCCCGACCTTGATTTAAGAAAAGTATTTTAATGCAACACGCTGTATATTAACACCCTGTCTAAGCAAAACTAATTTTAAAATAAGCAAACAGGTACACTCCTATTGTCCCATGAAGGCAGACTCTCAATATATTGCCCGAGTCAAGGGCTAGATTCCGTTTACACACCGATGAGACACCTTGTATATTTATCGTACATCTAAATTATGGTGAATAATTAGGTATAAAGAAACTTTTATCACAAAGTGTTTCTGTTTATAAATTATTTATTAGTTTGTTATTGCTCTTACACTCTACTACTATTAAATTTAAAAAATAGAATGTAATATCCCATTACACAAATTGCGTTTATGCAAAACAAAAATTTTAATAGAAAACACTTGGAAAATTTACTGTTTTGATAGAAATATGTCTTTGTCTTGTATACCGCCCCCATGTCAACCATATTTCTATTTTCAAATGAACGGAATGAAGCTGAGTATTAGCTAGTACCAAAACTCTACACTTTTGTTCGAGACGTCTGCTTATTTAGAAACGTAATCCACTTAATTACAAACAAATTTTTATTCGATATAGGACAGGTTGCTTCCATATTTTGTTGTCGTTGACTACAATTGATTTACTACGGCCGATCAGTTCGAGGGTTAAAAAAGACAAAAACCAAACTAGGCTGTATAATTACTAAAATATTTCTAACTAGCGTTCTGCACCCAAATTGGGCGCGAAATAATTCATTTAATGCAATTTGTATAAGAGTGATCCATTTTGTGTGTCGAGTTAATTTTGACGTTAGCTATTCCTTATAAATGAAGTCACTTATAAAAATTTGAAAACCTTACTACTGGCTTACTTGCGTCGCCCTGAGTCGATTGACACCAAAATCAGCCATTTCGGCCCACGGGTTCGCCCTCAAAGTGGCGTCAAGCAAGCAAGCAAGCAATGAAAATTATTATGTCGGATAATTGAGTTGCAAGGAAACTCATTGTAATTAGAAAATAGCAATATTTATTTCTAAATACAGTAATTATAATTAAACTAGTACTTCTAATTTCCATATTTCTCATAACTAGTAATTGTATTTAGTGCTTACTTATTTTTACTTTTCTCGTCTAAAAGCGGAAGAAAATATTGAAATCGCGAAACAACTACTTTCCGAGATTTGTTCACGTTTCAGGATCCCTAGATGACGAAAATCACGCTTTCTTAAGTCTGTCTTCTGCCTGTTTGCCTGTCTGTCTGTCTGTATGTATGTGTGCCTGTCTGTCTGTATATCTGCCTGTTGCATGTATAACTCAAAAACTATTTATTGGAGGAATATATTTTGCATGTAGATTATATGCCTACCAGGCATGAAACCGAGAAGATGTCGGAGAAATATATACAGGGTGAGCATCTTAAAAAATAAAATTTTGTTTATTTTTGCTTTAACTGAGGACTAGTTAAAAGTAACAATTTGCACATAGCTCCGGTTTTACCCTTGATAAAGATGGGATCCAATAGATACAGAGTAAATATTGTAAATGAGATCAAAGTGGTCAAAGATAATAGTTATGTATTTGATGTAGTCGCATTTTATAGATGCGAGGAATCCTTTGATGTCGAACGGGCAACTGCTGAGCGTTGAAATTGCATTCGCAGGAGCTAAAGTTCGAATCTCACCGCCGGTAATATTCTTTTTATTCGAAAATTTATGTAATTTGCGTCACCAAATGTTTTTTAAATTGTTTTAGTATTATTACCAATGCGATAATATTTTTACCCCTAGTTTCATTTGATCTTTAAAATTGTTTAGTGTCACAACGTTCACTTGCGAGGGAAGTAAATCCCACTACAGCTATTTATATTTGTAATAAATTATCACAAGAAGTATATTTTTAATAGCTAGATTTTAAATAGTTCGTAACAGTACCGTAATACAATTATTAACGTGTAAAATCCGGACAAATACTTAATCCCAGGTTACTCAGGACGTCTGGCAACACTATCCATGACACGGTAGAAATTAAGTATACGAAACAAATCGCATGAGGCAATCACATGTGAAATCTCAATAAATTGTTAAAAACGACGCTGGTAGAATAAGCAAATGTAAAAACCGTTAATTTTTAAAACTAATCTAACTTTAACAGACCACCTGCAATGTTTCCTGAAAAAGAAATAAGTAGAAAAATTATCTATGTGCAGAAAAAAGAAAAAGTAATTTGTAGAGAAAGAGACATGCGGTGGAGTGCCCATTTAAAAAAAAAATCAAACTTTTAACCGTTTACATTTCAGATTGATGTATGTTGATATGACTACTTTTGTGTAATTAGTTCAATTGGACAAATAACTATTTAGAAAATTGAACCAGAAGTTTTTATCAGTAAATTCTGTTTATAGTGTAATCTTATAAGTACTTCTTTCAATGACCTTTTACAGCAACTAAATAAAATAGAGTTAGGACTACGTTCCCCTTATTTATCTATTTCTCAAAATCTACACCCAATTGCGAATATGTTGCACGTTTCTGGAATTAAGCCATCACATTATTTAATGTGTCACGATCTTTGTTGATTAACATTTCAAATATAAAATTATAACGACAAAATATCACGTTTTGACAGTAATATTGTTTTATAATTCATTCACACATACAATCTATTCTATAACATTAAACTGAACAAAATAATTTAATGTCTAAATATCATTGACGGAACAGTCACGACTTTGTATACTGATAACATTTTATATATTTCCAACTTTAAAATGAGGTAATAAATCTATAACGGTAAAGATAACCACATGCAGAATACTATTTAAACCAAAACGTGCTCCATAACAGCACGCTTCATTCAAAATGAAGGTCAGTTACGTGTTATGTTTGCTAACAGTCGGTTTAGCCGCATCCCAACCTATAGGTAAACATTTCATGTTAAATTGAATTTACTAGTGTTATCTAGCAATCGTCAATAAAATAAATTGCTCAATTGCTTTCAGTGCTTTACTATTTGTGGCTACTAAATATTGTGTGGGCATAAAAGTTAATAACAATGTTTTGTAAGTCGTAGCTCTAATTTCGTTTTTCCATAGAAATATGTCAATGCATATAATTTAGAATAGGGATACAAAGGGTTCAGGTATAAATAATACATCGTTTGAACTGATTAAAAATCTGTGGAATTCACGGACAAAAATGTATTTTACTGCCTGTTTTTCTCTATGAATAATTTCAATTCTCAATTTACAGATTCAAAAGCTGGTATAACCGCGTGTATACCAATTTTCAATTTACGTTTAACAGCCTGCGTCTCGTCCGGCTATGACGTACTACCAGAAAAACGACTGTTTGTAACATGCACTAAATTATCAATCAAAACCCACCCCGATGATACCGATGAGTCCGATGAATCCGATGATACCATGAAGACCGAAGATTCCAATAAACTTGAGTACCATCTACGATGCCTGGTTGTGGATGCTGAAAAATTAGAAGTAACAATGGTAGAACACGACAAACTAAAAGAGTATATAGATAGCGTCCCGGATGTAAAAATATCTAATAACATGCAATAAACTTATATGTTCACTAAATATTGTTCAATAAATGTAACTTCAACTTATTCAGTTTTCGTCATTTAATTCGTTCATACGAGTAAAATAAGTCACATCCATGTTCCCTTCATTTAAGTTAAGTTTAACAGGACTCTCCAATATTTACTTGTTTGCTTCGCAAAAACGTTCTCTTAGGTTAACATTACTCCGTCAAGACGAATGTATGCGTTTTACGTAGCATCAGTCCCGGAAAGCTTCAGTGTCGAATTTATTAGAGTAGGTGGTTCTCCCTAAAATTTTGTATAGGTAAATAATTTATCATTCTGAACAACTTTTCTTAGTAAAATTTTGCCGTACTATGAACAAAAAGGGTAGGTTACCTGAAAAGAAAATAGTTTTTGCTTCACTGTCAACGCCGACTTGTTTTTTCAAAAACTGAAAATATTTTTAAAATTCTCTTTAGACCTTGCAGGACCTAATCCCACAATCTTAAAATAAAATTCAAAAATTTTTAATTCATATCACCTCTTGTAATATCAATCCTGGGACACACTGTATATTGATATATACAGGGTGATTCAAATTCGAGGCTAACCATGAGGATTTCGAAAACGGTAAGATTTAGAGGGGTGGTTTAAATTTGGCAAAGTTGCGAAATTTAATGCTCAACAATATGCTGCCGAGAAAGCAAGATTTTTATTTCGTTTGCGAGATTTTTGAAAAAAATCAAAATTTGTCATATTCGTTTTTATTTTTTCCTGATCTTATTTACGAAGATATTCAAAAATTTATAATACATTCTTAAGGCAACTTTTACTGGCCTACAATATGGTGGTAACGGATTTTTAATACGCCTCGAATTTGAATCACCCTGTATATATTTATATAATTTTATTTTTGAGCTAACTATATTCCCTTTGTCTGTGTATCATTCACAATAAAAAGATGGTGTTTACACAGAATCAAGAAAGTGATTACACCATTCACTTATTTGATTTACCGCATGTTGAAGTATGTTGCTTGCTGCTTGAATGTTTTCATTTTTCACTGTTATCGTTGTGTCGTCCGTAAACATAACGATAGCTGAATTAGTTGGCTCCGGTATATCGCTGGTAAAAATTTTAAATAATATGGGCCCCAAAACAGATCCTATAGGTACTCCTGCTTGAACGAGGTGTGTTTTCGATGTATATCTGTTAATTTTGACTGCAAATGTTCTTTCTTTTTAGGAATGATGATATTATGTTAATCGGATACGGTGATATTTGAATTTGAAGCAATTTATGGATTATGCCATTTATTCAAACTTTGTCAAATGCCTGCTGAATGTCAATTAATGCTACAACAGTGTGTTTCTTACTTTCGTATCCCTGTACTATTAGCTGTGTTAGCCTAAGTAAGTAGTGGTTAGTGGAGAATTTTTCTCTAAAGCGAAACTGGAATTTAGGAATGATTTGCGGTTGTTTAATTTCTTCCTTAGTCTTCGCTTGATGATTTTTTCAAATAACTTGGAAATTGTTTACAATAGACTAATTGGTCTGTAACTTGTAAGTTGATTAGCTTATTTCAGCGGTTTATGGAAAAATAGTATTATCGCGTGCTTCCAGTTTTTTGGGAAGTATTCCAGTCTCAGGCATGCATTGAAGAGAGCTCCTTATGCGTAGATCTTATTCGTGAAATTTTTTATGACAGCAATCGGTATCAAATCATGGGAGCCTTTCTGATTCGAAGGCTCGTTGCTAGGTCTTTAATTTCTTGTGGAGTCGTAGGTTCTATGGTGTTTGATATTAACGAAATTTGTGCGGTTACTATACGATCAATTTCAACTGAAAATTCCATGTTGTCTTGTTCTGGTATGGTTATAAATTGCCCTGTAGGTGTTCCGCGAACACCTGATACTTTTGTACATCTGTAGTATAATCGTGGTTGTTGTGGATTATTGTTGGTACTACTGGTGTTTGCCGTAGTATTTTCTTGGTTGCGCGCCACATACACAGATCTCCTGGTTTCAGATCACTAATGTACTTGCCATAGGTCTCTATTTTATAATTGTTCAGTTGCCATTTGAGTTGATGTGTTAGGCGGTTAAGTTCTGTTTACTCTTGCTATCGAGATCTCGTATTATTAGGGTTAGTACATTTTCATTTAGTAATGTTTGCAATTCTTGTTCTATTAGTCGCTTGTTGTCCTATAAATTCTTAAAGATGTAATCAAGTAGTCGCTTGTTAGTGTCACTCCATTTATTGGGAACGTTAGTACTGTTCTGCTAGATCTCCAATAAAAAAAGTTCTTGATTTTTAATTTAATTAGTTAATGTTGATAACCTAAGTAGTCTTCCAAAACGTTCATTTAATATTTTTCATTTTGTAGTGTGGCGAAATACGCATAAAAATAAAATGATTATTGAAGCGCCACAAAGAAGTTTCAGAGATTATTTCTAAAGGTTATATAATACTACCCCAGAAAACAGTCATTTTACAGACCTGCCACATAGTCCGAAAATTCTTAAATTCGAGGTAGAATAAGATGAATTTCTTCTCTATCTGGAATAAATAGCCGGTTAAAATCCGAGAAACACAATTAAACCAAAATAATAATAATATCGTTTACTTAGCAAAATATACCTATTGTTGTACATTGACAAAACATATCTGAAACCAAACATTTGAAACTACATCATTTATCCTTAAAACAAATTACAAAGCATTCGAAGAGATATTAGAACCTATGTAACATCCTTGACCTTGAAGTATTCTTTACATCTGTCTAGTTTTAAACATCCTTAAATTGCACAATTTTATATTTATAGGTATGCGTATGAGCATAGGAAAAGAAAACCTGCTAACCAACAAGTCTCTACAGCTAGCCACCTACGCGCACGGTATCAGAGGCGGCAGGCCAATTCTACGTAAACATAAAAACACATGTTAAAAGTATTGATCTTAAGATTGGTTTGACAAAAAATAAAATCGGTAATACTAAAAAGAAACAAGAAAGCAGTACCAATCATAGTGGAAGACTATATCGAGTCAGTAGATAAATTTGAATATCTGGAGGTAGAACTGGATGCAAATGGTAGAAAAGACGAAAAAATTCGACGAAGAATAACCGTAGCCAACAAAGCCTACTTAGCTATATCCCACGTATTTAAATAAAAAGAGTGCACCGCAATAATAGCTTAAGAATGTATAATATAATAATAAGACCTATTGTAAGTTATAAAAGTAAAGTGTGGGTCATGACAGAAAGAACCAAAAAACATGATTAATATCTTCGAAAAGAAAGTACTGAGAAAGATTATGGGACCAGTTAGGAACAATGGCATCTGGAGACCCAAATACGACAATTAATTATATAGACTTTGCAAAGAACCCTCACTCTCAGAATTTATTAGCCTACAACGGCTACAGTGGGCTGGATATGTGGTTAGAATTAAAGATAAAATGTTACATAAAAGAATGTTAAACAGCTGAATGCGCGGTAGAAAGGCCAGTGAGAAGACCGTGAAAATAATGAGAAAACGAAATACAAGAAGCTGCACACGATCTTTTAGGAGTCCGAAGAGAATGGCAGGAGACAAACAGGCAAGGCATAGATGCAGAAATTATAAGAGACCAATGCCCAATTTGGGCTGTAGCGTCATAGAAGAAGAAGAAGAAGAAGAGAAGAAGAAGAAGAAGAAAACTTTTTTGCGCCTAGTTTCCTTTGATTTTAAAAATTGTTTAGTCTCACAACGTCCACTTAAAAGGGAAGTTCTGACTAAAGTCTTTTACAGATTTTTTATTTAATCATCTAGTCTCAATAGGTTCTAAATGCATTGCCATTTATACTTGACATATTTTCAATGAGTTATAGACTGAACAATGTAATTTGCAGATGTCACAAGACTTAATTGTGGTTGTCATCTGTTGAAGATGAAATATTCATTACACAAATCGAATAATCTTGATATGGTGGAACTTCCATTTGAAGCAAAAGAAACGTTAAAATTGTTTGCTCGAAAATATATGGAAAATAGTTGCGATAATTTTTGTTATTTCCCTTTCGTTTGCAATATTTTTCATAGTTGAAATATTTAATTTTATCGTGGATATGCTGATATTGTTATTAATAATTATATTTGCAAACTCTTGTTAACGTTGAGTACAACAATGAGAAAGGTAACAGTAGTATATACGAATATTTTGGTTGATATACTTTTATCGTAAGTTCTTTTATCATTTTTTTGGTTTTAATATCAGTTTCTTTATCAATAAAAACCAAAATCAATTTTATATTCGGTTATTCTCAAAGTTTATTGAAAGAAGCTATCATCATCAAGATGTTAAAATATTACAGTGCAAACAGAAAACTACAGAATCAATTCTTTAAATAATTATTAGACCAGTTTCAGTAACTGCCTAAACACAATATACATTAAAATACAGAAATCTTCTCTTCCTCAAACTACCACTTCTGATATCTGTTCACAGAGAATTATTTCTATTTATTTCACGAAAAATCAAGTTCAACTCACTAGTTGTGTTTGTTGGGTTTGCTAAAGTTGAATTGTTTGAAAAAAGTCAATGTTCTTTCAATCCGTGTATTTCCTCAGCATCGTTTCTTTGACTAATTATTTATTAAAGCTTGAATTCGACATCAAATTGCTGTATCAGATACGACTAATTTCTACCGGGAGAAAGAGTCTTTTTATTTTAACGGTTCAAATATTTTGCTTTTTGGTTAACACAGATGATATTGCTACTCTCTACCAAGCGCTTAGAAAGCATGGACTATAATTTTTAATATTTTTATATTTTTTTTGGGAAAGACGATGAAATAAATTAAGTGAGTCTTAAACCTTGTGAATTTTGGTGCATTTTCAAGCGGTAGTTGCCTTCTGTTGTATTATTCTGATATACACATTTTTGCGTTTATAAACACTAAATTATTCCAAACAAAAAATATTCTATTCGTCATTATCTTAAAATTAAAATTAGGAAAATTATTAGCTTGAATATATGTGTATTAATAAAATCAGCTAGCTTATGAAACAGATGATAGCAAGTGTCAAATAAAATAAACTTCACATTTTGATAGTAGGGTTGTTTCTTGGTAGGCTATAAAGAGAAGTGTGATATGTTAGAATGCTAATATGTAAGCCGAAAAAATGTAGTAAAAGCCCGTGAAAACTATCAAGAGTTGTTTCCAACTCGTCGCTTGCCGTGTCGCAGATTATTTTAAAAAATACAAAAAACAAAAGTAAGAAATAAAGTGACTTTATAAAAAAATATGCACAAAAGAAACATTTTATGTTTTTTTTAATGTATTGGAAACGCGTATTAAGAATAAAATCAAAAGAATACCTTAAATGAAACCGTTTCGGTGAGGTTCAGTACTACTGTTGCATTTTATCAAAAGTACCAATGCTTTTACAAGATTGGCGTGCGCTTGGGTCGGGGGGGGGGGGGGGGGTCAATGAGCTCGAGTAAATCTGACACTGAAGCTTTTGGAAATTATCTAAATGGTATTTTACGTAAAACGCCTACGTTCCTCTTGACGGAGTACTGTTAACCTAAAGACAAAGTTTTTGCAAAGCATAAAGGTAAATATTGGAAAGTCCTGTTAAACTTTACTTAAATGAAGGGGGCATGGAGGTGACTTATTTTACTCGTATGAACGAATTAAATGAGGAAAACTCTACAAGTTGAAAGTTACATTTATTGAACAATATTTAGTGTACATACAAGTTTATTGCATGATATTAGATACGTTTACATCAGGGATGCTATCTATATACTCTTTTAATTTGTCTTGTTCTACCATTGTTACTTCCAATTTTTCAGCATCCACAACCAAGCATCGTAGGTGGTACTCAAGTTTATTGGAATCATCGGTCTTCTTAGTGTCATCGGATTCGTCGGAATCATCGGAATCATTGGGGTGGGTTGTGATTGATAATTTAGGGCATGTTACAAACAGTCGTTTTTTTGATAGTACTTCATAGCCGGACGAGACGCACGCTGTTAAACGTAAATTGAAAATTGGTATACACTCGGTTATACCAACTTCTGAATCTGTAAATTGAAAATTTAAATTATTTATAGAGAGAAGCAGGTAGTAGAACAGTGTTGCCAGGTCTAGTGAAATTTCATTAGATCTAGTGATTTTTAGTCAATCTAGTGATTTAGTGATAACTTTTGCGAAAAGAGAATTATCTAGTGATTTTTTCCAGTCTATTTTATAAAAAAACCAAATAATAAAGCAAAAATTCCTTCGCCCCTTTCGCCGTTGTTGCAGATTACTACCTACTATTATTATCCAATCTTAGAAATTAGTTTTCGCTGTGACGGACAGATGGCAGCCTGAGATTTGAAATGCGAAGATAAGTAAATTCCATGAATTACTTAACAGAAAATAGGTATTTCCCTGCTTCAAACTAAATGTCCGAGGCTATAAACAGAAAGGGAATTGTTCACATTTGCATTTTTACTTTCGGTAGAACGTAAAAAATTATCAAAGTTTGAAGTGTGCTGTGAGTACTGTGACTCAAGTGGATTTTCCGATAATTTAATGATATGAATTTAGAATTGCAGGCTGAAGCTCCAAAAATTCACTTGCTTTATCCAAGAATAGCTTTTAAATTATTGTTGAGTTATTACGTCAAACCAGAGTATTTAAACACACGGATTTAAGCAAATTACACCATAGAAATCCGGAACATTATGTTTTAATTGAGCACTTGTACTTAGGTCCAAATATCGCAATAGCGCTAGCAAATAATAGTTTAACAGATAGTGCAAAACATTTTTTCCGTTTGGAGTGTTTACATTTTTACACCGAAGCAGCGCATCAAATTTTCAAAAGATTTCCCTTTAATTCCCGTGAAGCTGTTATGCTTAAATCATTAAATGTTCTAAATTATTCAATAGTTGCGAATGTTGATAGTCTCGGCCTCTTAATTATAAATTTTCCTAATCTAATAACGGATGTCAATGCTTTAGATCGGGAAATTCGATCGCTAAAATATTCTGCCATTAATTTTGAAATGGAAGATTTAGAATTTTGGAAAGAAATTTTTAATTGTAAAAAAGCCGACGGTAATTTGTTCTATCCCCAACTTTCTCAGTTTGTGAGTATTTTTTTGTTCTTCCCCATAGTAGCACCTGCATTGAAAGGGTTTTCAGTTCAATTAATTTAAATAAAACTAAGCCAAGAAATAGATTAAGTACTAACACTTTGACTGGAATTCTTCTTTCTAAAAACCTAATTTTGCCAAAAAATGTTATGATTTTGTTATTACGGATGCAATAATAACAAATCATAATAACAAAATGTATGATTAAATTACATATTGTATAATTATTGTGGGTGTAGTTTGTTATCCATTTATACTTTTTATTATATTTTTAAACATTTTATCTCGTTCGTTATTTTGTTTATTTTTTATAATTGTTGTGAAAACTTTGATTTTGTTTTTTTAATTTCCAGCATTTTTCACGTTTAAATTAATCTAGTAAAATTTTTGTCAATCTAGTGATTTTTTCCACCGCAAGCTAGTGACTTTTAGAATTTTGACCTGGCAACACTGTAGTAGAATACATTTTTGTTCGTACATTCTACAGATTTTTAATCAGTTCAAATGATGTAATATTTATACCTGGAACCTTTGTATTGTAAATTATATGGATTGATATATTGCAATGGAAAAGTCGACAACGATGACGTAGAAAATATCGTTATTAACTTTTTCCTACGACTGCTTCTAAAATCAAGCTTTCCGCCTTGTTGACGTACGTCAAAAATTGATTGTTTTGAATCAGTTCATCGCGGCAACCGTCATACGTAAGTATATAATCGTGAATCGTAATACATAGCAACATACATAAATTTTATATAAGCTTTCATGATTATATACCTAAGTCGGCTAGTGGTCAGCTATTTGAAAACGTCAAAGTTGACAGCTGTAACTGTGAATTTGATTTAAACCTTTTTTCGCGATTTAAAGTTACTTGTGCTTTATTTTGTGTTTTGTCGGTGTTTAAGTGTCAAGAAAAATAAGAAATGGGCGATAAAATATCCAATTCTGATGTAAAAATTTGCACGTCGCTGGAAATTTTAGAAATGGCATAAACACCAGTTTAAACCTATTTTTCGAAAATTTTACAGTCGTAGGAAAAATTTTGTATGCAACACGAGCGAAAAATGCATTAGGCGTTCGTTCGAGTTTTTTCGGACCTCGCTTCGCTCGGCCCGAAACTTTCGAACTCACGCCTAATGCATTATTTTTCGCTCTAAGTGCATAAATAACTATTATGCTCACACACTATTTAATAGCCAAAAACAGTAAAAAACCGAAACCAATTGAGAAGTTGATTTTATTGACGATTGCTAAATAACACTAGTAAATACAATTTAACAAAAAATACTTTATCTACTAGCAACATGATATTGTACATTTTCGTCATAGAAACAAAATATGAAAAACTACTCATAACTCCCAAGGGACTTGTCAAATTATTTCTCCCTCAAACTGATGGTAACAATGCAACTACAATTAACGTCTTAGCAAACATACAATGAGGCAATCCTTGATGTGACTTACATATTCTAATTTTAAATGTCACTATGACTATGACTATGACTATGAAATTTCATACTTTCTTTACGAATATGCTAGTAGATAAAATATTGTATGCACCACGGAGATATTCATGTTCTTTACCTTCGGTTGACTTACACACCTCGGGCCAGAGCCCTCGGTCTGTAACACATGTCAACCTCAGGGAAAAAATATTCATATCTCCCTTAATGCATAAATATCTATATTTACCTGTGGCTTGAGATGCGGCTAAACCGACTGCTAGCAAACATAGCACGTAACTGACCTTCATTTTGAATGAAGTGTGCTGTTGTGGAGTACGCTTTGGTTTAAATAGTATTCTGTATGTCGTTATCTTTACCGTTATAGATTTATTACCTCACGTTAAAGTTCCTTTATTATTGTTATTGCATTATTTTGTATTTTATTATTAGCAGGGTCGTGCCACGCACAAGCATTTTCTTGCTTATGTGGCAGGAGATTTTTTTTCATATGTAGTAAATTTAATTTTTATATTTATGCTAATAAACTTACTTACTTACTTACTTACAATAGATTGCGTCAATGATTATGAAATAATATTATTGGCAAGCAATGATATTGTCACCATATAATTTTACATTTGAGATGTTAATTAGCAAAAATCGTAACGCATGTATTAAATTACTTAATTCAAAAACGTAGAACATTTTCGCATGTAGGTGAAGATTTGAGAAATGGATATATAAGGGGAACGTAGTCCTAATTTTATTTTATTTAGTTGATGTAAAAGGTAGTTGAAATAAATACTGGCATTACAGTTAGATATTTTATAAGGTTACACTATAAACACAATTTACGAATAAAAACTTCTGGTTCAATTTCCTTAATAGTTATTTGTCCAGTTAAACTAACTATCGTACACAAAATTAGTGATTTCAATATGGATCAACTATTTGTTCAGGCTTTACAAGTTGATCATTGTATTATGGTACTTTTGCGACCTACTTAAAATCTAGCTATTAAAAATATACTTTTTGCGATAATTTATTGCAAATATGAAAATTATGTAAAGGGCTTTACTTCCCTCGCAAGTGGACGTTGTGAGACTAAACTATTTTAAAGATCAAATAAAACTAGAGGTAATATATTATCACGTTTTTAATAATACGGAAACAACAAAAGAATACATTTGATAATGCAAATTACATCAATTTTCGAATAAAAATGAATATTACCGGCGGTGGTATTCGAACTTCTGCGCTTGCGAATACGATTTCAAGGCTTGGTAGTTGCCTGTTCATTATATTCGAGCACGAATTTATTTACTTATTTATTTATTATTGAATAGAAAGTAGGCGGCTAAGCCGATATAAGTTTCATCTGTATTGTGTACATTTAACAAAACAAATATTCTATACATGATAACATAACAAGACAACTAAGTTCTGCAAAAGTTAATATACAATTAACAAAAGCCAAAGAAAAGAAAATACAAATCAACATGAAAAACATGAAAAACCGAAAAAAGAAAATAAATGTAAATAGAAAAAAAAAACAATCATTTTAAGTAAATTTTAAACTCTAGGTGGTTTCCGGTCGTTTCGCTCCCGCCGTTTCGCCCCCCACCATTTCGCCCCCTAGTCGTTTCGCCCCCGGACCGTTTCGCCCCCGAAGTTTTACCTGTAGCTTTAGTCAGCTTCAGCTGATTCCAGTTGCACCACGAGCAGGTAGCTAGTAGGATTTCTGCAGCCGGTTTTTTTATTTTTTAATCCAAAAAATAAAAAGATATCGCAATATCAGCTCGTATGAAAAAAATCGTTGAAGATTTTGAAAATCGTCAAGTTATTGATTACTTGCGTGGGATTGCGTACAACTTTGAATTTTGAATTTATTCCGGTTGCACGCCGAAATATAGATGTTAAAAGATTTCGCTTTCTTTATATGTATTTACTAAAAACTCTAAAATTAAAACACAAACACCAACAAACAAAAACCAATAAAAATTTTAAAAGAACTATAATTAAAACACAAACACCAAAAGAATAATAATAATAAACGGTTGCAGAACCTCCTCGTGATGCAACTGGAAACAGCTAAAGCTAGAGGTAAAACTTCGGGGGCGAAACGGTTCGGGGGCGAAACGGTTAGGGGGCGAAACGGCTGGGGGCGAAACGGCGGGGGCGAAACGGTCGGGGGCGAAACGCTGGGGGCGAAACGTCCGTACCCCACTCTAGGTATAGACACTATGTGCAAATGCATTTGTAATATTTTAAACTTATTTAAAACTAACTTAAAACTTGTTCATATGGCGTCCAAGGAGTTTTTGAATGAATTTACACTTGAACTCTAGACTACACAGACAGGTAAACTATTCCATGATCTCACTATGCGATGAAAAAGTATTCCCGCACCAGCTTGAAAAATCTGTCACAATGTAGTTTAAAATTGTGACCTCTCAGACCATCATAGTCACTGAAATTGAGTATGTTTCTTAACTGACTATTTTGAAAGTTTCAATAAGGTCGCCCATGGTTCGCCTGGATTGCAAAGTTGGTAAATTAAGCAACGATAACCGATGTTCATAGGGTAAACCTCTGAGTTCAACGGGGATCTTCGTGGCTCTTCTTGGTACCCGTTCAATAAGAGCGATATCCTTGATGAAGTAAGAGTTCCAAACCGGTACACAGTATTCTAAATTAGGTCTGATGTATGTTTTGTATTTTCTTAAAATTATCACTCGATAAATGTTTAAAACAATTAGACACCATGTAGATTAATCTGTTAGTCGTTTTTGTGACAAGGGTGATGTGTTTGGACCACTTTAGATCATTTGTTATGATAATTCCTAAGTTACATTGTTAATCCACAATGTTTAAGCACTGGCCTTTCAAATAATAAGCTAGCTTAGGATTTGTTTTCCCAAGATGTAGAATGTTACATTTTCCCACATTTAAAGATAGTAGCCATATCTCACACCATTCATTAATGGTATTTAAATCATTTTGAGGACGATATGATTGTTTAATGGGGAGTTATATAGTTTAACGTCATCGGCAAACATATTAGTTAGAGATGCAACATTATCCAGTACTATCGCATTTTTCCAAGTATTGGGTATAAAATTCTCCTTAATCTAACAATTTATAAATTTGGTGACGTCGTATGCTAAATTCTCAGCGGAGTTCTTTAATAGAAAGGCTGGTATTTCATTCGCACCTGAACTAAACTCAGCTTTCAGGGACTTTAACTCCTTAAGCACGTCATTCACGTTAAATTCTATAGATGTCATGGAGTTCGAAACACGATTTGTTAGTATCAAGGGCGGTGGAGCTACTGGTTCATTAACATATTGATCGTAGAAATAGTTTGCAAATAAATTTGCAACATCTTTCGGATTTGAAGTCACTTGTCCGTCATGGTTTGTTAGAACCACCTGATGAATTTTAGAGGAGAGTTGGGAGCGCATATATTTATAGAAGTTTTTTTCACCTAATTGCATCTCCTTGTTCTCGTAATGACTCCGAACAATTCTGAGTACCGTAGTAAGTTCATTCGAATAGTGTCTATACACTCTATATTTCGTGGGGTTGACGGATGCCCTATATGTATCCCAAAGCTTTCTTTTGTGTTGAATCAATTTTTGGTGCTCGTGTGTGATCCATGGTTTGATATTTAATGTCTTCTTCTGCTTGGTAGAAGGAACAAAGTTATCTGTGATATGTTTAATCTTAGTGTTGAAATTTTCCCAGATTTCTTCTGCCTTTACGTCGTCACTGATATGTTTAGAGCACGAATCCAGTGTATCGTAATAATTTGCCTTTCAGTAGTTTTTCTTAGTTGTCTCTCTTATTAATGGTGTATATGGAAAACACTGATGGACACCAATTAGACATACATAATCACTACAGCCTATTGGTGGGTCAGTCACTAGGTCACTGAAGAAATGTTCGTCCATAGTAAATATTAAATCTAACACGGATGGTCTGTCCGTATTTATGAATCTTGAATGACTCTTCGCATCCGTGAGATGATACTACATTAAATACATCACTATTAGCGTGTATCTGTTGGTTCCCATTTTTGTCAAGAGTAAAGCCTGAGCTATGTGTAAATCATTACTTTTATCTACTTCTCAGTTAAAGCAAAACTAAAGAAATGTTTATTTTTTAAGGTGCTCACCCTGTATATATTTCTCCGAAATCTCGGTTTTATACCAGGTAGACATACAGTGTGAAAATAAAGTAACGGATAAACTCATTAACTCAGTTGATATTCATTTTTATGAAAACACTTTGAAGGGGTTAGCGATTTTGACCACAAGGAATGATATGACGTCATCAACTTTTTTTTAGACAACAACCTATATTTTTTTATTATTGATTTCGGTAGTACTTTTTGTCCCATTTCAAACGGTATAAAATTTTCAGTATGTTCCATTTGAAAAAATCGAGAAAAATAGTCTTAAAATTTAAATATTAAATACCACTGAAATGAGCAAAATAGATCTAGTAACTGGTGGAAAAACATATGCGTCCTTTGCTTTTTCTAAATTAGAATTTACTTTTAGCAAACTATTTTACTAATAAAAATGGTACAAGGAAGCGAGACAGAGGATTGCATTTTTTATTATTTATTATTGTATTTTTCAATTGTTTTTTTAAATTTCAATAAAAACGAATGTGCCGCCAAGACTCCGTCAAACGTAGGTAACTAAATTTATTTTGCCCATTTCAATGGTTTGTAATATTAAAACTTTAAGACCAGTTTTCTCGACTTTTTGCAGAAGGAATATATCGAAAATTTTATATAATTGAAAACAACACAAAACGTACTACCAAAATAAATAATAAAAATTACAGATTGTAATTTTTAAAGAAAGTCGTTGACGTCATAATTTTTAAAACAAATGACGTAGCAACATAAAGGTGGTTGTAGTGTATGTCCTACAGACAACAGACAGACATACAGACAAACAGACATGCACATACAGACAGACAGACAGGCAGACATACAGACAGGCAGGTAGGCAGACAGACAGACAGACAGACAGACAGACAGACAGACAGACGGACAGGTAGACAGAATCAAGAAAACCGATTTTCGCCATCTAGAGACACGAAACGTGAAAATGTGAACCAATCTGGGAAGGCATTTTTGCGCGATTACAATACTTCCTTCGTCTTTTAGACTAGGGAAGTAAAAAAAAGTAAGTACTAAATACAATTACTAGTAATGAGAAATATGGAGATTAAGAGTACTAGTTTAATTATAATTACTGTATTTAGAAATAAATAGAGCAATTTTCTAATTACAGACAGCTTAGTTTGGTTTTTATCTTTTTTAAAGCTCGAAATTATCGGCCGTAGTAAATCAATTGTAGTTAATGACAACAAAGTATATAAGCAACCTGTGCTATATCGAATATATAATAGCTATATGAAAATAAGTGGATTATGTTTCTAAATAAGCAGGCGTCTCGAACAGTGTAGAGTTTTGGTACTAGCTTCATTCCGCTAATTTGAAAATTGAAATATGGCTGAAATGGTGGCGGTATACAAGACAAATACACATTTCTATCAAAAAGAGTAAAATTTCTAAGTATTGTCTTGTTTTGTATAAACGCAATTTGTGTAACGAGATATTACATTCTATTTTTTAAATTTAATAGTAGTAGAGTGTAAGAGCAATAACAAACTAATAAATATTTTATAAATGGAAATCCTATGTGATAATGGCTTCAGTATACCAAATTATCCATCATAATTTAGTTTAAATGAACGATAATACGAGTATAACAAGGTCTCATCGATGTGTGAACCGAGTATAACCTGCCCAAGCAACACACAATAGTTGAATAAACGATTAATTTTTGTTTATACGAGGAGTATAATTATGGTTGAATGTCACCCTCATATATTTGATAAAATGTCCGCGAGATAAACGTTTAAATTTAGTATATAATACACAATTAAATAACGATGGTGACGCACGTTGAATCCTTTTTGATGTTATTCGATCATATTTAGTGTATAATATACAATTAAGTAACGGTGATAACACACGTTGAATCCTTTTGGATGTTATTCAAATATATTTAGTGTATAATATACAATTAAATAACGATGATCGCACACGTTGAATGCTTTTCGATGTTATTCGATTATGTTTAGTTCATAATATACAATTAAATAACGGTGATGACACACGTTAAATCGTTTTCGATGTTATTCGATTATATTTAGTGCATAATATACAATTTAACAACGTTGATGGCACACGGTCAACCATGTTTGATGTAATTCGATTATATTTAGTGTATAATATACAATTAAATAACGGTTGTCATGCACGTTGAACTATTTTCGATGTAATTCGATTATGTTTAGTGCATAGTAAACGTATATTAAAGTTAAACAAATAGGTGGGAGAAACATAACAGTTTATTGAATATACCATATATTTAAAACACACCATTACAAAGAAAAAAATTATATGGTGGTATTGGGGATAATGGGTACAAAACAATGGACATTAACTTAATTTTTTTATAAACAATTGTCAATAATGTCAAATGAAGTGCAAAACTCCGTTATACCAGCCAAAATCACTCCCATATGGACCAGTGCTATGAGAGTTTTAGTTATCATATTACTATCACTTGATTAGAAATGTATAGACATTTTTTCTAAGCCGAATTTTGGTTTTCAAACCGATGCTTCGACTGCTTCAGCAAATCTTGACATGCTTGCCCAATTGCCTTGTCAGTCAGTTCGCCGACAATGGATTTTGCTTGTCCTCCTTGAAAGCATATCTTGTTGGCTACTGCAAGTGATCACAAATTAATATTACTGTTAAAACGTAATATACATAGATGTGGCATAAATTTAATTTAATTTATATTCTACATTTTGGATATTTAATTTATGTGTTAACAATGATTATACGTTTTCGAATAAATTAATAAAATTTCAAATAGAACTACCGCTTTGATTAGGAAATAGAAACTTATAGTAAATAAAAATAAAAAACGCAGGGTTAATAATAGTAAGCCCTTAGTAAAGACCTTTGGTAAAAATTATAAGGGCTGCTACGGTTCATAAGGAAACATTCCTAATAAGTCTGGAAACTTATCTAAATATAGAATACAATAATTTCAGAAGTGATTTCCATTTTATCATCATTTGTACAACAAACTCCTAATAATAATAATAGGGACAAATTCTGAATATAATAATATTTGATTTTTTTTAAATATTGAAAATTTTCATTTGACTTACCGTTAATTACTTTACATGCCACTGTTTCTTTAAAGGCATACTTTCATCGATGGTCAACCGATTTAGGAGCACTTCCTGCCCAATTAAATGCTATTCTCAATCGATTGGACATTATGAATTTCATCATTCTACGTTTGCCAATTAAGATTTTAAAAATAGGTAGGTACATTGTCTTGTGCGCCATTTTTTAGTTCACGCCGTTTGTGGACGTACAGGTACACGTACAGAATACAACATACATATAATATTTAAATAATAAATAGTATAGCAGCAAACAAACCTTTAGGTGCACGTACAAAAACAAAGCTTTTATCTTGCATGCAAAATGACTCAGTTAAATAGTATATTATAGTTTAGGTACTTACCTCTTATCAGTTATGTAACCAAAGTGAACATGACAATCGCAAAGCAGAAAGTGGTAGCTAGCAAGAAGTGGTAGACTGGGGTGGAAGCAGTGTTGTCAACTGTTGACGGCCGTTTTGTGCTTTAAGACAAACATCCCCTTTTTTCCTCTCAACTTACAATTTTAAGCATAAACTTTCTCGAATAAAGCATAAGTTTGTCGAAATTTACCTTAGAATTAAAGACATTTTGACTTCAAAAATTTCCTTTTTCTGAAAAAATCCTTGTGGCAATTTTGTAGGCTTAAAATTCCCTCAAAAATGAAAATTTCCCAACACTGGACGGAAGCAGAGCGAGACGCTGCAGCTGCAGCCAGCCTCTAAATGCCAATGAACTCATCACTGCTAAATGCAGCGCTAGACAATCACGTGGTTTTAGAACAGTGAAGTTTATTGGTTGGAAAAGGCGCGAAACATACCGAAAGATCAAATGGTTTTTAGATTAAAGTAGGCGTTTAAAATATTTTTCTTATCTTGATTGAATCGGCAAATGTCATGTTTGACAAATACAATACAATAAGCAAAAGAAAAGAAATATTAGCTACCTTTGTTCCAATTGAACGGGATAAAGAACACAAATACAGAAACACTGCACTAAAAATCATAAAATGTACATTATGCTTGTAACAAAATTGTAATCCATACATGTATATTAGACCGACATAACATATACGCTTATCGTACACGTTTATCCAGAGTGGATGGCTTTAGTTTAAATTATGTTTAGAGTATACCCAAGATATAGTATGTCCAAAGTATACCATATCGCGGTCAATTGGTGATTATTGGTGGTCTAATAATCCAACATAATGCAAAGAACACAAATATCGATCCACTGCACTAAACCCATAAAATTTACATCATGTTCGTCACAAAATTGTAATCCATACACGTATATTAGACCGACATAACATATACGCTTATCGTACACGTTTATCCAGAGTAGATGGCTTTAGTTTAAATTATGTTTAGCGTATACCCAAGATATAATATAAGTAGATACACGTATATTAGACCGACATAACATATACGCTTATCGTACACGTTTATCCAGGTTAGATGGCTTTGGTGTAAATTAGGTGTAGAGTATACCCAAAATATAGTATATCTAAAGTTATACCCTTTCGCGGTCAATTGGTGATTTTTGGTCTTCGAATAATCCAGCATAACGCAAAGAACACAAATATCGATCCACTGAACTAAACCCACTAAATTTACATCATGTTCGTCACAAAATTGTAATCCATACACGTATATTAGACCGACATAACATATACGCTTATCGTACACGTTTATCCAGAGTAGATGGCTTTAGTTTAAATTATGTTTAGCGTATACCCCAGATATAGTATGTCCAAAGTATACCATATTGCGGTCAATTGGTGATTTTTTGTCTTCGAATAATCCAGCATAACGCAAAGAACACAAATATCGAACCACTGCACTACAAATCATAAAATTTACATCATGTTCGTCACAAAATTGTAATCCATACACGTATATTAGACCGACATAACATATACGCTTATCGTACACGTTTATCCAGAGTAGATGGCTTTAGTGTAAATTATGTATAGCGTATACCCAAGATATAATATAAGTAGATACACGTATATTAGACCGACATAACATATACGCTTATCGTACACGTTTATCCAGGTTAGATGGCTTTGGTGTAAATTAGGTGTAGAGTATACCCAAAATATAGTATATCCAAAGTAATACCCTTTCGCGGTCAATTGGTGGTTTTTGGTCTTCGAATAATCCAGCATAACGCAAAGAACACAAATATCGATCCACTGCACTAAACCCATAAAATTTACATCATGTTCGTCACAAAATTGTAATCCATACACGTATATTAGACCGACATAACATATACGCTTATCGTACACGTTTATCCAGAGTAGATGGCTTTAGTTTAAATTATGTTTAGCGTATACCCCAGATATAGTATGTCCAAAGTATACCATATTGCGGTCAATTGGTGATTTTTTGTCTTCGAATAATCCAGCATAACGCAAAGAACACAAATATCGAACCACTGCACTACAAATCATAAAATTTACATCATGTTCGTCACAAAATTGTAATCCATACACGTATATTAGACCGACATAACATATACGCTTATCGTACACGTTTATCCAGAGTAGATGGCTTTAGTGTAAATTATGTATAGCGTATACCCAAGATATAATATAAGTAGATACACGTATATTAGACCGACATAACATATACGCTTATCGTACACGTTTATCCAGGTTAGATGGCTTTGGTGTAAATTAGGTGTAGAGTATACCCAAAATATAGTATATCCAAAGTAATACCCTTTCGCGGTCAATTGGTGGTTTTTGGTCTTCGAATAATCCAGCATAACGCAAAGAACACAAATATCGATCCACTGCACTAAACCCATAAAATTTACATCATGTTCGTCACAAAATTGTAATCCATACACGTATATTAGACCGACATAACATATACGCTTATCGTACACGTTTATCCAGAGTAGATGGCTTTAGTGTAAATTATGTTTAGCGTATACCCAAGATATAATATAAGTAGATACACGTATATTAGACCGACATAACATATACGCTTATCGTACACGTTTATCCAGGTTAGATGGCTTTGGTGTAAATTAGGTGTAGAGTATACCCAAAATATAGTATATCCAAAGTAATACCCTTTCGCGGTCAATTGGTGGTTTTTGGTCTTCGAATAATCCAGCATAACGCAAAGAACACAAATATCGATCCACTGCACTAAACCCATAAAATTTACATCATGTTCGTCACAAAATTGTAATCCATACACGTATATTAGACCGACATAACATATACGCTTATCGTACACGTTTATCCAGAGTAGATGGCTTTAGTTTAAATTATGTTTAGCGTATACCCCAGATATAGTATGTCCAAAGTATACCATATTGCGGTCAATTGGTGATTTTTTGTCTTCGAATAATCCAGCATAACGCAAAGAACACAAATATCGAACCACTGCACTACAAATCATAAAATTTACATCATGTTCGTCACAAAAATGTAATCCATACACGTATATTAGACCGACATAACATATACGTTTATCGTACACGTTTAATAAATATACTATATCCAAAAATTTACCAAAATATGGTGGAATACACGTATATTAAACTATAACGTTTTCTGGCGTGTTGCTTGGGTGACTCGGGAAATATATTAAGAGTCGGCTTTCGCGAGACAATGGGGGTGTACCTCTTTGCACATTTTAAAATTATTTTTGTTTAGACAGGGTGTTAATACACAGAGTTTTTCATTGAAATGCCTTTCTTAAATGAAACACTCAGTATATTATAGAATTTTTGGAAATCCAATTTAGTGTTGATCAAATTGATGTAGAAATTTAATTGCAAAAATGTGGCTCATTTCAGACGCTTCTAATGGTCAAACCGCTTAGGTAGTTGATAATCGGGTTTTCATAGAAACAAGTTTTTTAATGTAGTTTTCATAATTGTGTGGCAGTATCGTTGTTTGTTTTTTAATATACATGGGGATTTTAGCTTTCGCGGAACAAAAAAAAACTTTATTTTAATACAATTCCCTGTATATTTTGGTCTTGGTGAATATAGGTTTTTATAACCTTTCTTATGATGGCATGTTTTTATCGTGTAAAGTCCTTAAGAAGAAAGTTACAAAGGTCTAAAGTTTTACTTTTATTCAACTAATTTTAATATCCGAACATTAAAATAGCATTTGTTCTGATTATGGCACGTATTGCTATTTTTATTCAATCAAACCAAATAAATATATAAATATGTAGTATACTTAGTAAAACTTAAATATTCAGTTTAAAAGGTTGCAAGACTATATAATAGGGACAGAAATTCGATGGCATTATGCGCTGTAGAACTAACCAATGACTCTAGAGCTAAGGAAATATCTGCATTAACTAGAATCTGTTATTGTGCAATTTTAGTTGAACCTAGGACAAGAAAATCACTCTAGTGCAAGAAATGTCATAGATTCGGACATACGCCCCATTACTGCACCCTCGAACCCAGGTGTGTTAAATGTAAAGAGTCACATATACACCAAATGCTAGAAAATGAAGGAAAAGATAAACCCGAATGTGTAAACCGTGCGGATGATCACCACGCAAATTATCGAGGGTGAAGCTAAAAATTGTTCCACACATTCTAGTTAAAAGATTAAATATAATATAATATAAAATAAAATAGGGTGCCGACAGTACGGCTGAGTGATGTTGCACATCTCACGGCACTTGCAAAAGTTAAGCACCAGTCTGCTTGGTCAGTACTTGGTTGAGTTAACACCTGGAGAGCGGGCGTAGTGTTCTAGCTTAGACAGGCTCCACCACCTCAAGTACCTCCGCCGAATTTAAAAATGTACATACCCTCAGCGGCTCGGTGTGCCCGGCGCACCGACACTGTGTAAACGGTATAAGGGGTTAGAGATTAGGTATGTATGTAAAATAAGGTTTCGTATTACATTTTCTTTATGAGCTTTCCTGTATAACGTTAACGTAACACGTGTGATGAAGTTGACGAGCTCAGGATATCTTGACAGTTCTTCAGATAATGAATAATGTTTTCTTACACTGTTTTCTTTTTATTTAATTTTTACTGAGTAATAATCTCTTCATGTTACTTAATTGTTAAATTTAATATTAGTTATACCTAACATGTATATATGTTGATCTGGCAAATACATACATTTATTTAAAAAAAAGATATCTTGAAACTTGTGTTAAATTTAGCAAGTCTTTGTAATAACGTCATCCTATAGAATTGTAAGGGACCGTACAAAAATGATTAATAATTTGCGTAATACTTAATACAAATGTATACTACATTGTTTATATATTTGTTTGTTTTGATTGAACAAAAATACAAATGCGTGCCATACTCAGAACTAGTACTATTTTAGTGTTCTGATTATAAAATCAGTTCAATAAAAGTAAAACTTTGGAGCTCTGTAACTTTTTCTTAAGGGCTTTACCCGATAAAAATATGGCATCATAAGAAAGGTTATGAAAATCTATATCCACCACGCTCAAAATATTCAGGGTATTGTATTAAAACCAAATTTCGAGAGATTTTAAATCCCCCTGCATATTAAAAAATACTGCCACGCAATTATGGAATCTGCATTAAAAACTTTTTTCTATGAAAACCCGATTATCAGCATCTCAAGACGTTTGACCATTACAAGCTTATGAACTGAGCCACGTTTTTGCTATTAAATCCCCACATCAGTTTGATCAGTACTACAGTTAGATTTCCAAAAATCCCATAATATACTGGTTATTTCATTTAATAAGGTCGCCAGTGTGGCCGAGCGGTTAGGAAGCTTAGGCTGCGGGTGCCACAGTACGGGGTTTAATCCCCACATCTGGCAACTGGCGGTGGCGGCCCACCCATTCGCTTTAAAAAATTGGGTACCTAAACCACAGTTGTGGAAGTAGGGAAAGTAAGACAGTCGTCGAGGGCTTGATGCAGATGACTGAGTTTCGCAAAAGAGACATTTCCAGCGACCCTGACTTGCCTCAGACCATGTTCTTACATGAAATGCCCGACCTTGATTTAAGAAAGGTATTTTTATTGCAACACGCTGTATATTAACACCCTGTCTAAACAAAAATAATTTTAAAATAAGCAAACAGGTACACTCCTATTGTCCCATGAAGGCAGACTCAATATATTGCCCCGAGTCAAGGGCTATATTCCGTTTACACACCGATGAGACACCTTGTATATTTATCGTACATCTAAATTATGGTGAATAATTAGGTATAAAGAAACATTTATCAGCAAAGTGTTTCTGTTTATAAATTATTTATTAGTGTTGTTATTGCTCTTACACTCTATCTACTTAAATTTAAAAAATAGAATGTAATATCCCATTACACAAATTGCGTTTATACAAAACAAAAATTTTAATAGAAAACACTTGGAAAATTACTCTGTTCGATAGAAATATGTCTTTGTCTTGTATACCGCCGCCCATGTCAACCATATTTCTATTTTCAAGATGAGCGGAATGAAGCTGAGTATTAGCTAGTACCAAAACTCTACACTTTTGTTCGAGACGTCCTGCTTATTTAAAAACGTAATCCACTTAATTACACACAACTTTTTATTTGATATAGGACAGGTTGCTTCCATATTTTGTTGTCGTTGACTACAATTGATTAACTACGGCCGATCAGTTCGAGCGTTAAAAAAAGAGAAAAACCAAACTAGGCTGTATAATTACTAAAATATTTCTAACTATAGCGTTCTGCACCCAAATTGGGCGCGAAATAATTCATTTAATGCAATTTGTATAAGAGTGATACATTTTGTGTGTCGAGTTAATTTTGACGTTAGCTATTGCTTATAAATGAAGTCACTTATAAAAGTTTGAAAACCCTACTACTGGCTTACTTGCGTCGTCCTGAGTCGATTGACACCAAAGTCAGCCATTTTGGCCCACGGGTTCGCTCTCAAAGTGGCGTCAAGCAAGCAAGCAAGCAATGAAAAGTATTATGTCGGATAATTGAGTTGCAAGGAAACTCATTATAATTAGAAAATAGCAATATTTATTTCTAAATACAGTAATAATTAAACTAGTACTCCTAATTTCCATATTTCTCATAACTAGTAATTGTATTTAGTGCTTACTTATTTTTATTTTTCTCGTCTAAAAGAGGAAGGAAATATTGAAATCGCGAAACAACTACTTTCCGAGATTTCTTCACGTTTCAGGATCCCTAGATGACGAAAATCATGCTTTCTTAAGTCTGTCTTCTGCCTGTCTGTTTGCCTGTCTGTCTGTCTGTATGTATGTGTGCCTGTCTCTCTGTATATCTGCCTGTTGCATGTATAACTCAAAAACTATTTATTGGAGAAATATATTTTGCATGTAGATTATATGCCTACCAGGCATGAAACCGAGAAGATGTCGGAGAAATATATACAGGGTGAGCATCTTAAAAAATAAAATTTTGTTTATTTTTGCTTTAACTGAGGACTAGTTAAAAGTAAAAATTTGCACATAGCTCCGGTTTTACCCTTGATAAAAATGGGATCCAATAGATACAGAGTAAATCTTGTAAATGAGATCAAAGTGGTCAAAGATGATAGTTATGTATTTGATGTAGTCGCATTTTATAGATGCGAGGGGTCCTGATGTCAAACGGGCAACTGCTAAGCGTTGAAATTGCATTCGCAGGAGCTAAAGTTCGAATCCCACCGCCGGTAATATTCTTTTTATTCGAAAATTTATGTAATTTGCGTCACCAAATGTTTTTTAAATTGTTTTAGTATTATTACGAATGCGATAATATTTTTACCCCTAGTTTCATTTGATCTTTAAAATTGTTTAGTGTCACAACGTTCACTTGCGAGGGAAGTAAATCCCACTACAGCTATTTATATTTGTAATAAATTATCACAAGAAGTATATTTTTAATAGCTAGGTTTTAAATAGGTCGTAACAGTACCATAATACAATTATTAACGTGTAAAATCCGGACAAATACTTAATCCCAGGTGAATCAGGACGTCTGGCAACACTATCCATGACACGGTAGAAATTAAGTAAATGAAACAAATCGCATGCGGCAATCACATGTGAAATCTCAATAAATTGTTAAAAACGACGGTGATAGAATAAGCAAATGTAAAAACCGTTAATTTTTACAACTAATCTAAGTTTAACAGACCACCTGCAATGTTTCCTGAAAAAGAAATGAGTAGAAAAATTATCTATGTGCAGAAAAAAGAAAAAGTAATTTGCAGAGAAAGAGATTTGCGGTGGGTGCCCATTTAAAAAAAAATTCAAACTTTTAACCGTTTACATTTGAGATTGATGTATGTTGATATGACTAATTTTGTGTAATTAGTTCAATTGGACAAATAACTATTTAGAAAATTGAACCGGAAGTTTTTATCAGTAAATTCTGTTTATAGTGTAATCTTATAAGTATTTCTTTCAATGACCTTTTACAGCAACTAAATAAAATAGAGTTAGGACTACGTTTCCCTTATCTATCTATTCTTCAAAATCTTCACCCAATTGCGAATATGTTGCACGTTTTTGGAATTAAGCCATTACATTATTTAATATGTCACGATCTTTGTTGATTAATATTTCAAATATAAAATTATATCGACAAAATATCACGTTTTGACAATAATATTGTTTTATAATTCATTCACACATACAATCTATTGTATAACATTAAACTGAACAAAATAATTTAATGTCTAAATATCATTGATGGAACAGTCACCACTTTGTATACTGATAACATTTTATATATTTCCAACTTTAAAATGAGGTAATAAATCTATAACGGTAAAGATAACCACATGCAGAATACTATTTAAACCAAAACGTGCTCCATAACAGCACACTTCATTCAAAATGAAGGTAAGTTACGTGTTATGTTTGCTAACAGTCGGTTTAGCCGCATCCCAACCTATAGGTACACATTTCATGTTAAATTGTATTGACTAGTGTTATCTAGCAATCGTCAATAAAATAAGTTGCTCAATTGCATTCAGTGCTTTACTATTTGTGGCTACTAAATATTGTGTGGGCATAAAAGTTAATAACAATGTTTTGTAAGTCGTAGCTTTAATTTCGTTTTCCATAGAAATATGTCAATCCATATAATTTAGAATAGGGATACAATGGTTTCAGGTATAAATAATACATCGTTTGAACTGATTAAAAATCTGTGGAATTCACGGACAAAAATGTATTTTACTGCCTGTTTCTCTCTATGAATAATTTCAATTCTCAATTTACAGATTCAAAAGCTGGTATAACCGCGTGTATACCAATTTTCAATTTACGTTTATCAGCGTGCCTCTCGTCGGGCTATGACGTAATACCAGAAAAACGACTGTTTGTAACATGCACTAAATTATCAATCAGAACCCACCCCGATGATTCCGATGAGTCCGAAGAAACCGATGATACCAAGAAGAGCGAAGATTCCAATAAACTTGAGTACCATCTACGATGCCTGGTTGTGGATGCTGAAAAATTAGAAGTAACAATGGTAGAACACGACAAACTAAAAGAGTATATAGATAGCGTCCCGGATGTAAAAATATCTAATAACATGCAATAAACTTGTATGTTCACTAAATATTGTTCAATAAATGTAACTTCAACTTATTCAGTTTTCCTCATTTAATTCGTTCATACGAGTAAAATAAGTCACATCCATGTTCCCTTCATTTAAGTTAAGTTTAACAGGACTCTCCAATATTTACTTGTTTGCTTCTCAAAAACGTTCTCTTAGGTTAACATTACTCCGTCAAGACGAATGTATGCGTTTTACGTAGCATCATTCCCGGAAAGCTTCAGTGTCGAATTTATTAGAGTAGGTGGTTCTTCCTGAAATTTTGTATAGCGCCACAATTTATCATTCTGAACAACTTTTCTTAGTAAAATTTTGCCGTACCATAAAGAAAAAGGGTAGGTTACCTGAAAAGATAATAGTTTTTTGCTTTACTGTCAAGGCCAACTTGTTTTTTCAAAAATTCTGATTGTTTTCCACGGCACACTTGAAAATTTTATGGTACTGTACGACTGTCTACATGCAATATTAAAAAATTATTTTAACATTTCTAAGCGTCAAAAAAACAAATGAAGCATAATACTGCATGCAGAATTTCATCCTGAATCCAAATATGTAAAAATATACAGGAGGTTCCATTTAAAATAAAAAAGTTGAACATCGTTGCTCAAAACAGTTGAAAGATATTTGTCTATTTCCTCATGCTTTCTCAAAGTTTCTCGACCATCAGTATAGTTAACTTTTTCATTCATTCTGTTTACTAATACATTAGACTCGGTATTGTATGTTAAAAGTTATGTGGAAGTTAAAAATGGATACAGCATACTGGGAAAACAGGATAAAAAAATAATAATCGTAGAATTAAACTCATGGGAAAATAAAAAGAAGATAATAGAAAAGAAAAGCATGTTAAAGGGTACAAGAATATTTATGAAGAACGACTAAACATTCGAAGAAAGTAGAATTCAGACCGAATTACTTAGTAATCGTAGTATCGTCAGAGAGGAAAAGAAAAAAGAAAGACAGTCAAGATTGGTTATCAACAAAATAATGATGGCAAGAGAAAAATACGAATGGGACCCCAGTAAAAAAAAGAATATCAAAAAAACTTAGAAAACAAGTAGCAAAGGAAATAAACCAGGACGAAAACACGATGACGAAGAAGGCAATGGTAAAAGGAAAACGAGAAGATAAAACAAATAACTAAAAGAAAAGGAGATTAATAAACAGTGGAAGACAAGGTAGCAGAAAGGAAAATGAAAGGTGGAGGGAAACAACTAAGGAGTTAAAAATTCGGAGAAACAACAAAAAATGGAGAGACAAAAAGTACCGAAGCAGGAATATCTGAAAATGGGAGCATGGAATGTATGTATGTATGTATGTATTATCTGTAACCTCATTTACCTTGCGGTGTCGAGGCTGGTGCTTTATGCGCTGGCATCTGGCGGTACAATAATCAAGTTGTCCGGGATTCGGGATACAGAGTTGGATCGCGCCTTTGGTGCTTGCGTAGCAACCATTGTATGAAGTGTGTGTATTGGTGATAAGAAGTATAAATGGAAAAGAAATAGAGTTAAGCAATGAATTTGAAAAATCAAATTTTGATATCCTAGTAGTTACAGAAACAAAAAAATCTGGTGTGATACACGCACACAACTTCTTTTTACAGTAATCTTATAATTAGCCAAAAATTTGATTTTAAATTTTTAAACATTTGTCAAAAATTTTAAAAAATTACAAATTTTACAAAAACGGTACAAAATATAGTGTTAGTTCAAGAGACAAATTTTCTCTAGAATTTTAAGCTGAATTCAAAAATGTAATAATATAACGGGTGTTCTATTTAAAATAGAAGTTAATAAAAAAATAGGAAAAAAAACAAAAGAAACCCATTTTAGAAGTATTCAATTGAAAAATCATCTATTTCACATCAATACACATTAAAAATGTAATAAAAATGTAAAGTTAAAAAAAACGTTAGAGCCGTTTTTGAAAAAATCGAAAAAAACTGAAAAATCACAAGAGTAAACACCTACTTCCGGTTATGCGATTTTCTTCAAAAGCTTGCTGTCGCATCTACATAGTACAGAAAACTTATATATGAAGTTTCAATGCCATACCTCTTTCTGTTTTTGAGATATTCTATTCACAGACAGACACACAGACAGACCAATGAAAAAAATATGTTTTTGGGGATCAGGGGACTCTAAAACGTAAAGATCTGTTTAAAACTTAATTTAGAATTTTTGGGGTGAATCCAATACTTCCTTTATTGTAAAAGGAAGTAAAAAAAGGAAAGGAATTCTCAAATTACAGAATAGACATATATTAATATTGACCGAAGTTAACGAAGACGAACGGACAGCTGCGGAAATATCATGTAAACTAGGTAACGTTGCTAAGGACCAAATAAACAAATGGGAAGCAATATCTGAAAGAATAGTAACAATAGAACTGAATAACAAAACACATACGAAGACAATAATAGCAGTGTACGGCCCAAATACGATGAAAGACTATATAAAAAGAATAGTTTCTTGGAAGAACTGACCCTCGTAATGGAGAGAGTAAAAGAGAAAATATACGAGGCTGGGGATTTTAACGGAAGAGTAGAAAAAAAAAGACGCAGCAGTTGTTGACAACTACGGTGAAACAAAAAAAAATAGCGGAATAAGACAACTGAATTTTTGCCGGGATCATAACTTAGTCATAATAAACACCTTTTATAGACACAAGACGCTATACAGGTACACAAGGGTAGAGCCGAGCAGAAAAGAAAAATCATTAATTGATTACATATTGGGTGAAAGGGATAATAAAACAGCAATACTACGATGAAAGACTATATAAAAAGAATAGTTTCTTGGAAGAACTGACTCTCGTAATAGAGAGAGTAAAAGGGAAAATATACGAGGCTGGGGATTTTAACGGAAGAGTAGGAAAAAAAGACGCAGCAGTTGTTGACAACTACGGTGAAACAAAAAAAAATAATAACGGAATAAGACAACTGAATTTTTTCCTGGATCATAACTTAGTCATAATAAACACCTTTTATAGACACAAGACGCTATACAGTTACACAAGGGTGGAGCTGAGCAGAAAAGAAAAATCATTAATTGATTACATATTGGGTGAAAGGGATAATAAAACAGCAATACTACGATGAAAGACTATATAAAAAGAATAGTTTCTTGGAAGAACTGACTGTCGTAATGGAGAGAGTAAAAGGGAAAATATACGAGGCTGGGGATTTTAACGGAAGAGTAGGAAAAAAAGACGCAGCAGTTGTTGACAACAGCAATACTAGATGTACGAGTTAAAGAAGAAGTTGAATAGATAGCTATCATTACCTACTAGTAGCCCCAATAAAGGAAAAAGAAAATGAAAGAGGCAATAACAATATAACGGAAGTAAGAAGAGCAGAACCCAAAAGCACAAGATCATATAAACTGAAAAACAAGGAAGCCGCAAAAACATACGAAAAAAACAATAAGTAGGTAATAAACTAGAAAAGTAAAGAAAGACTTAAAAGAAATGAACATGGAAGAGAAATGGGAAATCTTCAAAAACTGTCTTATAGAATCAGCAATAGAAGTGTGCGGTATAAGTATGACGACTGAGTGCAGAAAACAGACATCATATTGGACGGACGAAATAAAGCAACAAGTTAAAAACAAGAAAAAGAAATGCCAAAAATACTTGATCAGCAAGATAGAAGTAAATTTCCAGCTATACAAAGAACAACAAAAAAGTTAAAAAGTTAGCCAAAGAAGCAAAAGAAAAGTCATGGGAAGGTTTTGAAGTGAAGTTAGAAAGGCACAGCCTAGGAAACCAAAAACTGTTCTATTAAGTACTCAAAAACCTCCAAAACAGCAAGAATGCAAGAACAACAACAATTAAAAATATAGACGGAGAGTTATTGATAGAAGAAAATGAGATTATGAACCGTTGAAAGGAATACTTCGATAATCTGTTACACACAGGAACCACGATAGAAGAGCGAGTTCAAAGTAGGGAGGACAAAGGTAAAAAAGGGAGGAATGCAAAAGAGAAGGATATAACAATGGAAGAGCTGCAGGAAGCGATACAACGATTAAAGAATGGCGAAGCCTCCAGGAGCCGACAAAATAACCACTGAAATGGCCAAAAATATGGGAAAAGACGGGAGACAACTCGTATGGAAAATATTAAAAAACTCGTGGGAGGAGGAAAAAATACCCACTCATTGGGAATTAGGTTGATAGTTCCAATTTTTAAAAAAGGAGTCAACAAAGATTGCAACAATTAATTAGAATAACCCTATTAAGTACAACAACTAAAATATATGAACATATACTGGAGAAAACGTTAAAACTAGTAATTGAACTCAAGCTGATCGAGACACAGAGCAGATTCAGAAAAGGCAGAAGTACCCAAGATCACGTGTTCACAATAAAGGATATAATAAATAAGTCACTAACGAATGGGAAAACTACCTACTTGCCCTTTTTAGATATGGAAAAAGCGTTTGACAGAGTCCCAAGAGCCAAAATATGGGAAAACATATGGAAAAAGGACGTCAGTGAAAAGCTCATTAGACCAGCCAGAAGATTATACAAAAAAACTAAAAATGATGTAATCAGTAATAACATGTACGACAAGGAGGAGGGATGAGCCTCCTACTCTTCATAACCTATATGGACGAAATAATTAGAGAAACCGGGACGAAAACGAAATCCCTGTATATCGAACACCGGAACCTTGAACCAGTCGATATTACCGAATGTGCATTCCCTGATGATTTAGCACTTATCGCAAGGACAGATAAAGATCTCCAAGACAACCTTACCAACTGGAAAAAAAAATCAGGATCTGGTCCATTCTCACAATGAGGTGATTCAGTAAATTAATGTAAAGTAAACACTGTCTTTCTCATAAAAATTAATGTTATACTTTATATTTGATTTTGAAGTCAGTTATAGTTGCAATCATAAATTAGGAACTATTCCATAGCCATACTAGATGAAAATAATTTTAGATCATACTATACAATGCGTTAATGATAGATCCTTGGATGTGGATGATAACCAACCAACAGATGTGATTTACTTATACTTTTCCAAAGCCTTTGACAGGGTACCCAGAGACGACTAATGCTTAAACTGAATCATGTTGGAATACGTGACAATCTTTTAATTTGGATTCAAGATATTCTGACCAACAGAACTTTTATCGTCCGGGTAGGTGACTCGTTTTTTACTCCTAAAAACGTTTCTAGTGGTGTCGCAGAAAGCTCGGTTTTGGGTCCATTATTATTTTTGGTGTATGTCTTAGACTTATCACTGCACATCTCTTTAAAAAGTAATTTTTTGCCGATGACTCGAAAGTATCTGCAAATCTTTTTATGTATAACTTCCAGCTCCAGAATGACTTGGCTTGTATTACGAGGTGGTGTCACGAATGGCTACTGCCTGTGAACAGTTACAAGTGTGCGGTGAGGCAAAAATAATCCTTGCATCTCTTATAACATTAATAACATTGAGCTTACAAATGTCGATTCGTACACTGATCTTATCTTCAAATAACGAAGAACTCAACATGGTCCGAACATGTTCTAGAGGCATGCAAATGCGCGAACAACGCCTTTTTCTGCTAAAGAAGTCTTTTACTTGCATATCGTATCCACTTATTATTAAACTGTTCAAAACGTTCATCTTGAATACGCACACGGCTGCGGGCTGGTGTCCTGATCGGGTTGCGGATCAAATTCATTTCGTGAGGCTACAGAGGTAGGTACCCTACTCGTACTCCTTTTCGAAGAGCAAGATCATCCTACGAAGACAGACTATCTATGGCGAATTTTCTTTTATTTTCCGGCTGAAGACTGCAAGGTGATCTAATAGTCACGTACAAAATTCTCGCAATCTGTTCTCAGTTGATTTTTCGTATGTGTATATCTTGAACATAGATAAACGACTTTGTGGACATGAGTTTAAATTGGGAAAGAAAAATTTCAAAATGAGGACAAGACAACATTACTTGCCTAACAGGATTTTCGACACTTGAAACAATGTGCTGGCCGATGTAGTGTGTGCACCATCAATTAATATTTCGAAAAACAAACACGACAATCGCTAATGTATGTTAATTAACGGAGCGACTATCACTCTAATGACTCAAGCTGCAATGTCTTGCGAAACGTTAGTCAACATGGATGCACAAACAGCAACGAGGCCTGCTTAAGTATCATTCTTCTCAAGCTGCTCAAACAACACGAACCACTATAGAACATGGCCATTGCGTGGATCCTTGCTCGAGTTCATAAGGTGCATTGGGTATTTGTCTACAACGACTACTTGGCCTAACCCGAAATTTAATTTTAATAAGAATATTTAACAATTATTTTTATACTATTGCTGCCAATTGTAGTAATTTGTTTCTTTGGGAATCATACGACTTTGGTCTTTAGCTGTTATCTGAATAAAATAAAATAATAGTGGTAATCCATTTTCGAATTTATTAAACCGTTTCTCCAACACATAAAAAATTATCTTATAGCCAAGCTCCTCCCCCTTTTCGTAAACAATGGCCCTTAATCTTGAAACTCTTACTAATATTAAAATACTAAACTGGAACACCAATGGTGGCAAAACACAAAAATCGCTTCGGTTAGCGTTTGTAGCTCGCTATAATAGATGTAGCTCATATAAGTGAAACACATCTAGATTACAACAAGAATTTTAAAGTGTCCAGTTATCGTATTTATAGAAGGACAGAGAAACAAGAAAAGGGTCTGGAAGCGTTGCCATTTTAGTCAAAAGCCAGATTTCTCACAACTCAATCGATATTTCAAACATAACAAGTTTAGAAACTGCAACAGTACAACTCAACTTACTAGGGAAACTGCGGCAATCATATTTTTAACATATATAAACAAACCCAGTAAGAAGCTTAGCAGCGCAGTTGGGAAAGCGCTAGACTTGCATTAAGCATGCTTTCGGTTATAATCCCGTGGGGGCCGGAATTTTTCCGCAGCCTTGGCGATTGGAATTCTGCTCAGTGAGACCATTCACAGTTGGGCACCAAATTAACTGTGCTCTACTCAGAACCACAGACCTAAGAGATAGAGTAACAAGGTCAACACATCACCAATACACACACCTCATACAATGGTTGCTGCGCAAGCACAAAAGGCGCGGTCCAACTTTCTAACCCGAATCCGGGGCAAATTGAGCATTGTACCGCCAGACACAAGCGTATAAAGCACCAGCCGCTACACCGTAAGGTAAAAATAAGGTTACCGATAATACAATACATAAATAAACAACCCAATAAAAAGTTCTACAAGATATTCAAGCACTAATCAATACTTCTCAACCGACTCTCCTGATTGGAGACTGGAATTGCAAAAACACTGGGGGTTGCTGAAAAAGCAATCCCGATGGGATTAATCTTAATAATCATGCAGTAAAATATAATCTACAAATTATCGCACCTGATGATTCTAAATATTTTCTTTGCGGACAAGACCACGAACTGAACATTTTAATATCGTTCAGAAAAACATTAACAAAGAATTTACCCAACTGTCATTACTGAATTACTAAGTTTAATCACCTTAACACACACAACGGTCTCCAAAATAATACTTAACCACCTAGAATCTCACATGCCTCAACGTGGAATAGATATCAGCCCGACTTCGACCAAAGAATTGGCCATCATAGTTAAGAATCTACCAAACAAGAACAGTCCTGGCCACGACCTAATCACCAACATCATCTTGAAACATACAACTCTGTCTTAGTTAGCACGTTTGTTTAATGCATGCTTAAGAATAGGATAGGTACTTTCCTAACACATGGAAATACTCACACATTCTCGTTTCAATAGTTTAGTAGAGATCATAAATCAATAACTAGGTACGGTCGGCGCCTTAGAAATCGGGACACGTAATATGTTGTGTTGTAATGTTTGATTCATTATTATTTTTTTGTATTATTGGAATTTTACTATCAAGCAAAAGACGCGAAATTTGAAACATTATATAACAATCAAAACCATAACAACTGCAAAAACCCAGTTTATGGTACACTAAAAATATGTACATGTAAAATGTATCATAGTACGTACTGTCCCGATTTCTAAGGCGCCGACTGTACGTTTCGACCCATTAGCCTGCTCCCAACAATGTCAAAAATTTACTATAAAATAAAAATGTTGCTATTGAATACTCAAAATGCTGTATTGCTAATTTTATCGTATGTTAATGGCAAACTCCTTTTGTTGTAGATGTGAAGATTTTTAAATTCCATTGGTTCATCTACACAGGACCTCGGACGTTTAAACAACTATAATGAACATCAAACAAGAAACTATGGATAGTAAATCTTGTAGTTCTGCATGCACTACATCATGCACATTGCAGAACATGGATAGTAATGATAATTTTGATAAGTTATGCATCGAACAAGAAGGCATCCAAACTAATAATTCAGCTACACATATGATGACTCACTCC